>OX454334.1:31335954-32061511 GCA_949716465.1 Chalcosyrphus nemorum
TCGCAGTTGCATAATACATACACATACACACTTGTGCATTCAGGAGGTGCACTTGAAATTTTACTTTTATGTCCATATTCATCGATTGATCCATTTTTGCGAGTTTAATTGGACGAGCAGATAAATTCATGCTCCTGCATCGAGTAACATTTGTAAAGTGTGTTCCTCTTGAGTGCGGACGACTCCCTTTTATTTTTACTTGTAGTATGCGACCGCACACGATGGCAGGACCACCACAGAACTTTATGTGTGCGATGAAATGTGAGACCTTGTTTAATTGATTTGAATGAATTTAACCGTATGGAATTGGAGGTGGTAAAGTGTACAGGTACGTCGATTGGTTTTGCCAGATAAAGGACACGTTTTCATGTTGTAATGAAAGGACATACTGTAAGGTCGAACTTTTTGAATTGGGAAAATTGAATGGATGCACGAGTATTATGAAAGCAGGCCTAAGGTCACACCTCCAAAAAAAAAAGAAGAAAATTGTATAAAGGATAATCGAGATAAAAATGCCTCTTTTTATATCCTATCCTAAGGGTGTATATATTAAGTCTGACACATGGTTTGTAAAATAGATAAATATTTATAATTGTATATATAAATGATCAGCATCACTAGCCGAGTCAATTAAGCCATGTCCGTTCGTTTCTCTGTCCGTCTGTCTCTCACCAGTTTTTGGGCCTTAAATTTTTATCTAGATTGATGAAATTTTGTATACAAGGTCCTTGGAAAAAGAAGCAGTACAAGTCTAAATATTTTCAAAATCCGCCCACTGACACGCCTACAGTTTTTTCAGTATTTTTACATGAAACTTGATAAAACTTATTGCTCTACCACGCCTAATTTTTAGGGGCGTTTTTAATAAAAAAAAACTGTTTTTCGACGATTTCATTAGAATATTATCGCTTCTTAGGAACAAAATACAGTTTACGTTGGCAAAATTTGCAAAACCCGCCCACTACCACGCCCACATTTTGACAAAATTCACGTTTTGGAGTAATTTTATAAGAAATTTGAAAAAAAGAATTGAAACAGTTACTATATTGGTGGAAGAATGAAGTGTGAATCTAATCATCTTCTACAACAGGATTCCTGGATTGATCTGCTGACGAGAAAATTCTTGTCGAAGCTTAGACATGGTGACTTGTGCTCACTGCTCCTTTATCTCTGTAAAGTTGCTTCCAGAGAAACGGCTTCACTCGCTACCATTTGCTGAACATATGATATGAACATATCAAGAGGAAGAGATGGAACATGATGTCCAGTACTGTACAGCAGAGGGTGTTGTGCGTAGTGCTCCGCTTATGCATATACAAGCTGAACGCTGGACCTTGATTAGATGGTCTCAATTTATTACTCTCTTTTTGGAAGAGAAGACTGCTACTCAAAGGTGGCTTGAGTCCTTTGTACGAAATAATAAGGCAATGTAGAAAGAGAGGTTCAATTATTTTCGGAGTTTTGTATTTTTTGGTCAAAATAAGCACCAGCTCAGTGCCATATAGCTTGTTTAAAGTGTTTTGTAGGAGTTCTATTGGAATATTTAAGTGCGTGCCTTCCTGAGACAGCTATAGCAATATCAAGGGATAGAACACCTCCTTGCGGAATGCCTCTACTAACACATCTTCTTGTGGACATCTCACCCAGCTTGGAATAGTAGATTAAGCAGTAGATTAATCCGATCTGAAAGTTAGTTGTCCACCTTAATGCCTTATAGTGCATCTGCTGTCGCTGGGAAGTGATTGTCACGTAGTAGATTGAGCGATTCTCTGCTGGATAGAGAATAATATATGAGTGTTGTTGGGTTTGAATAGAGAATGTCATCTGTCTGTTTGCACAGGTGGCTTCGCTTTCTTGAGAGCCAAGGTGAGATTTTCAACCAAGGTATCAAGTTCTTAAGGGTCCTAGGGATTAGGGTAATCAGAAGTCCCGTATTGGAGCTAATCAGCTTTACGGTGGGCTAATATTATCAATATATAATTAAAATTTGAGATACCTGTGATCCAAGAAGATGGTTCGTTTGATACCTTCCAGTTCTTTATGCGATGAATGATGTTATTGGAGGCAAGGATGCCAACACTTCCTGCCTTTTTCTATTCAGAGCTGTACGAGAATGCAGTTATTTTGATATGTAATTCATTTGACTTCGCATAGATATTTTTCAATTCAATGACTTCAAGTTAAAATAAGTGTTCTGTCTTTCCTTTCAAGGTCCGGAACCCTAAAAAAAAAAATGTGCACGACTGAGTCGTACGTACTTGCACCTACATATATGCTGATAGTTGGAAATAAATTAAAAAAAAAAAATTACAATAGATTTTTGAAAAAAAATGTTTAAAAATTTTGTATAAGCTTAAATGGCATATATTATCAAACATTTAATCTTGTCCACATTTCGATTTTTATGGAAATCCAATGAGTTTTAGCCGAGATATAGCCAAATTTCTAAAACCAGTTAATAAGAAAAGTACCGTTATACGTATTTTTAGCCAAAAACGTGGTACGCCATCTTATAGCATTTGTCTAGACAAACTTGAATATGAAATTTAATCAAAATCGTTAGAGCCGTTTTCGAGAAAATCGTCTTTTTGTGAAATTGGCCTTAAGTAAAGTACCATTAATAACAGGGCTAGAACAAAAATTCCTATTTCGCCTCGAATTGCGACCCTACAGAACTCAGATATGAAGTTTGAAGCAAATCGGTCCAGCCGTTTAGGCTGCAGTCCAGCGTACATACACACAGACAGACAGACAGACAGACCGACAGACAGACAGACAGACAGACAGACAGACAGACAGACAGACAGACAGAATCGGCAGACCCACTTTTTCGAGCTTTTCTATCACCGTAATGTCAGAATTCATTGTTATCTCGAGTTCGAATTTTTGCACGAATCCAATACTTGCCCTATATTATAGGTGCAAGTAATAAATCACCATTAGTTTGAAGCCCTGATTAAGCAATCATAATTTCGAAATCAAAAGAAACCCAATCAATTGCTCTGCATTCGTTGAAATCCTCTTGATGTCACTAGCATTCATTGCATTCACTTGAAGTCTTTATGAAGTCATTGAAATTATTGAATTGAAGCAAATTCATGTGATTCTAAGGACTACTGCAATTAATGCATTCCTTTAAAGTCCTGTTTCCGTTGACGAAAGTAGGCTCATTTTCTATATTTCAGAAAATTAAGTTTGAAGTTAGAATAAATTCAAAAGTAGGTCATCTCTTACGTTGATGTCAAAACACCCACATACAGCATGGTTAGCGTCGATCTTGATTGCGTACATCAAAAAAATTGTCTCATTTTCTCGGAACTATGCATGAAGTAAAAAATAAAAATTAATTAATATAAACATATATTATGGTATTATTTTTTAAGAAATGAAATAAGTAATATTTGAAGCATTCTTTTGAAATTGACTTCCCTTACAATAATTTTTTCTCACATATGCATTTCTTTTATTTTCTTATTTCAGGTAAGTCAACTTGAATGAATCGAAATATGTATGTAGCTTAAAGGTAGGACTTATAAATATGTTTTATTAATTTATTGTTAATTGATATTTGACAAGATCCACTTATCCTGTCGTAGGGATGGTTCTAAAAACAGTTATAATGATTCCCAAAGGTTATTTATAAAGCCTTAAGTCATTATGAGTCTTATGGTAATGCTCAAAAGGTTAAAAGAGCTCCAAGGCCATGGAAAACCACAGATAAGGAGGTGAGTCTAGAGCTAGTGCAGCCTATGAGCTCTAAGGCTATATAGAGCACTGTTTTCGAACATTATTCCATTTGTGTGTCAAATAAGACTGTAAGAAGAGGTCTGAAGCAAAAAAAAATTTAGAGGATGCATTCAACTTTAAATAAAGTGCACGACTGGGTCGTACTTACTTGCACCACATATTTTTTTTTTAATTCTTCATAAAATGAAATGCCATATATTTTTGTATTCATAAAATTTTGCTCACGTTTTGATTTTGACCAAAATCTATTGAATATTAACCGAGAAACGGCCATATTTCTAAAACCACTTAATAAGTAAAGTACCGTTATGCGCTTTTTTTTAGCCAAAAACGTGGTACGCCATATTATAGAATTTGGGTAGACTAGCTCAAATATAAAATTTAAACAAAATCGTTAAAGCCGTTTTCGACCAAATTGGCCAGAACCGCTTGACCCTAAGAAAAGTACCGTTATTATCAATTCCAGTCAAAAATTTTGAACGCCATCTTTTAGCATTAGCACAGTTTTATACACACTAAAAAATTAAATGAAATCGGTTGAACCGTTTTTGAACAAACCGGCTTTTAACCAAATTATAACATATTTTGGCCAAAATGTTGTAAGCCATTTAATAGCATGTATCTAAACTCGATTCAGCATGAAGTTTGATCAAAATCCGTTTACCCGTTTAGGCTGTAACCTCGCTGACAGACAGACAGACAGACAGAATTTTCTGACCCACTTTTTTCTACTTTTCTATAAAGTTAATATAAGAATTTATCAAAATCCCGAGATCGAAAATTTTCACGAATCCAAAACTTGCCCTATACTACGTATCGGTGCAAGTAAAAAGCCACTTGTAACGAACAACAATTTGAAGCTAAGGACACCTTAGCAAACCAATGACTTTTTGGAAAAAATTTCGGATTAGATTAAAAGTAGACACGAAAATGGAACAACACGTCTATAAAGCATTGCTGTAGAGCGCATAATCCCCTGCCGTAGCAAATCTACCACTAAAATCGCGTTTTATGCATGACAACGGTTTTAAGCACACTTCTTGCCTTGTGCAGACATACGTTGGGAAATAACCTCACCTTTCCGTAAAATAATTAAAGTGGGTTGGGTACCGGGGCGTACCCATTCTACCAGAAAAAGGCACTATAGGCATACCAATCGCCACATGTAAACAAAAATTCAAACTGGATCCAATCGAGAGTACAAATCTTAGGTGGGCAAGTGGTATAACATGTCTAGCGACTAAACAAATTTGGCCTAAGCTGGATATAAAATGTTCTAAGACTTTAATTTTTCTCAACAGGTTGCATATCGGCACCGCAATAGGTGTCATCGCTGGATACTTTCTAATAGGCAGGGCTAGGCCTTTTCGCAAACGACTTTTGCAGAAGCTGCAGGGATAAGGAAGAGGAGGAAACTATTCCTCACCTTATTTGTGTCTGGCCAGCTCTCTCCCGTAGTAGGTTGCTTCACTTAGAAGCTTCACACTATAACGACTGAGAAGATGTAAATAAATTAGACCTAAAAAGTCTCTTACGCTTCATAAGAAGCCCAAAATGGTTCTAACCAGTGTTGGAGAATTAGGATCCATACCCCGTGGTATCACAATAGATCTATTTTTGGTCAAAGTTTGTCGCGCTTTTAAGCTGACAGCCACATCCAACCAACCAACCAAACAATATCCTGCTAAGTGGTCCTGATACGAGGATGATAGCAATTCCGTTTTTGGAATGTCCCGATCCATAGTACAACATCTTGTAGGCTTTCGTCTTATCGTCGAAGAAGCGTGCTAAATAGTTCTAAGGGATGCATGCAATGCGACACTAGTTTCAATAGGTAGATATAGATTAGTCGAATGGTTATAATCTCTCAAAAACATTCTCGCGCTCAAAAGAAAACAAGAAGAAGTAAGTAGATGCTCCTTCAATTCTTACGAATAAAGTCTCAGTGATTCCATTCAAACCTGCAGACTATGAACTTAATTCAGTGTCCTTCAAAAAAAGTATGGTAATCTCTTTTCTCTCTTTGTAGACCGTAGCTGCACACTCCATTTTGACTCATAATTATGCTAATAAAAAAGAGTACCCCAAAAGGGTACTCAACTCCAGATACTAATGATAATTTCAAAACGAAATTGCAGATAAAAACCTTGGATACAATCACTATCCCCGCTTCTCATCATCATGATGTCTGTCGTTCCAATTTGGTCACTCCTCTAGCGGATTAAAAAGAAAATCGAATGTCAACAGCACAAGTCCTTTTTTGTCTATCTGTCTCTCCCTCTCTCTCTCTGGCTCGTTTCGCCATTATCCTCGATAAATGCAAAGTAGTTGAGGTAATTGAGGCTTAACGGTTATTATTTTATTATGATTTGAAGATCCTTTGTGATCTATTCGCAAACCTTAATACAGATTTGATCCAAAGGACAAATGATTTTGAATTAATTTCACCTTTCCAGTAGTTTTCTATGGGGCTCCCATTCAAAGAATAACCGCACACAACCCACTAGCCAACCAACCAACCAGCCAGCCAGCCAAACGAACCACATCCAAGAGAATGAATCTACTAAATTATAACGAAATAATTAAGCTAATCAGACAGTAGCTATCTGTAGGAACTATAAATGCTAACTTCACATTAACCAAAGTGGTTGAATGGAATTTAAATGAGACAAAGATTGTACGGTTGACATTTAAAGGACACACCCTTTACATACAGCAAAGTAGAGCATTTTGTATAGACTGGCATAAAGTACGAATAATAATAGGGAGCAGCATGGATTTGTGTGAGGTTCAAGTTTATAACTCTGTTTAGGGTGATTGTACAATAAGATATGCCACGATAATTTCAATTGAATGTCATCAACTTTATACTATGCTAATATTATTGTATATGGAGGTCCTTAAAGAGGTGTATTTTATGAAGGATTGTAAATAGAAATGGGTGAATTTTGTGTTTCCCTTCCAAGAGATATGTGAATTTAGTATCTGCCTACCTATGGAGAGTAAATAACTTAGGCCACGAGCTTCGCTATAAATTTGTGGGTCGCGTTCCTTACGCACGGAAGGTAGACCGAGAGAATTAGCAACAGGGCGTGTCATAACAGTTATTATGGGTTGTAAAAACAAATGCATAGCTCGACCGAGCCTTCCCTTCGAGATTGATGTGGCTGGGTCATTCCCCTTAAAGCTGTTCTGCCTGAAATAAGCTAGCGATGATAAGCGTTGCTACTACGGAGACCGAACTGCAAATTGAATCTCTCGGCTAAAGAGCCATTTAGAGCAGCGCGTCAACTCGAATATTACTGTCATAGTTGCTGTATCATGGCCCATTTAACCCATATAATGTCTGTAACAAACTACCCATGGTTGTACTTACTAGTTTCCCGTATATACAAACCATCCTGATGATCTGATGCAGTTCAATAACATGCCGGTATTGGAGAGTTCTCCTAGACCCTGGAAAAAGTGCTTGCCTGAAAGTTTGTACCTAGAATGGGCACTGGCAGAGGAACTGCATCCTCAAAGCCGGATCCTCTGCAAAGTTCTTCCTCCGTACGACGCAGTTTCTTGAAGTGGTATCGCAGAGTGTTGTGGCCCGTAACGATCACCACAAGCATGGTGATCACCACAAGTTTGGTGCTTGCTTTGTCAGCCAACTTTTGACAAAGCAAGGACCAAGAGAATAACTGTTTTGCACCTTTGCAAGGGCACCGTCGACTTGCTCACTGAGCGTAGGGAGGTATTTGCCTGTTCCCATCAGTACTACATCATCTGCATAGGCGACGACTTTAACTTCAGATGTTTCGAGCAGCCGCAAAGCTTCGTTTAACACAATAACCCAGAAAAGTGGGGAAAGGTATACCTTGAGAGGTATACTAAGTTAGACTTAACAACAGAATAAATCACCAGTTACTTTCTTATATGTCCAGTCCGCAGTCCTTTTCAGCTTCACTTTAATTAAGTTTGACGATCATCATTCTCTCAGGACATAATTAAGTAAGTTTAAGCAATCCTACACTTGCGATTTTAGCCTACACATTTACAGTTGTTGTTGTCCAAGAAAACCACCACCATAAGGGGGTAAAAAATAAGACATCAACAGAGGTATCGGTAGTTGCCAGGTCAAGCGCCAGTGGTTCAATTTTATCAAGGGTATGGACTTAATTACCGCTAGTGCCTGGTTGTTCAAGAGCGTTGAAACTCACAGAGGTCACATAAAGGAATAGTTGTTATATATGTCTATGGGTTTCCTGGATTCTCAGCATTACACGGCGCCTCTGAACTTTCAAAAGGATCACAGACTTATGCAAATGAAAAGCTTCCCATACAAATCAAAATCCGGCTACGAAGAGGATTTTTTCATTTCTCAGGCAGCACTCAGGGTTGAGTTGGTTTACGCCCGTGTCCATCTAAAGGATAGGTCCTGCTCTGGGTTCTAATTTCATTAACGGCAAGAGGTATTTTTTTCCTCTCCTTTTTATTCTGTCAACTTCAATCAAACCAATAACCTTTTTTAAAAACGAAAAAAAAAAATAAAAAAATGCTACGTAAATTCCTAGAAAAGTTGCAAGTTCCCATCCAATGGCTGCCTATGTCCTTACGATGTAAAATACCATTCTGCAGCTCACAACTCGAACTGGTTTTCAACGTGTTACATTGGGATTAGAATGCCATACACATAATGGAAAAAGAAAGAAAAACCCAACAAACATTGATATTTTTGTTCCATGCCTTGGCCGAGCAGGATTAGAGCTAAGAATTTCTCTATCAAACCATTCAATGGATGACACTCTCCGAGTTGTTTAAACTGACACTGGCTACAAGATGGGAAACAAAAACTCAACAGAAGTGGTTGCTATAAAATTCCTGCACCTTTCAGATGGGAAGCAAACACACATGAATCTGCTGAGGAAATCCCCGACAAGGATACGATAGCTTCCGCTATACAGATGTCAAAAACTTGTTTCGAAAAAACCTGGGCCTTTGCTTGAAATTATTTTCGATTTTTTTTTTTTTATTCATTCTTCCTTTGAGTTTTTCCAATCATCGATGGCTCACAAGGATGACAAGCGGCAAACGAAAAAAATTGTTTCTTGTTTCGAATTTCCTCCCTCGAACGCCTACAATATCGTGTCGTTGTTGGTTGGTAATATGTATGTACACCAACCCACGGTACGGTATGTTACAGTAACGAATGTGCATATGGATCCTTGGCTAGGACAATTCGAATGCGATTATATGGCGATGACACAGCACCGCCTCAGGGTGCAGTTGTGCTCTGTTTGCCATTACATGGAAGAGATTTTGGGTGCTATACAATCCTGGCTTTTTATAGACCAATCGTTTGAAACCTTAGGCGGATTAAATATTAATCGCGTCCATAAGTTGTACAGCGCCGTTATTCGATTATTTGTTTCAGTTTTTTGTTCTTCTCTTTGATTGAATCCTTCCGCTAGGGAGATGTTTTTACTTCGAAACCTATTGGTATTCAACTGGCTATTAGGGCTGATGCTTTCTCTCCAAAGCTTACCTTTAATCACGACAAAGTCGCTAGTACCCAAAAGTCTCTCTCGCCTGTGAACCTGTTGTTAAACACTATTCCCACGTCAGGTTCAACTGGTTGGTTTGCTCATCAACTTGAATAATAAGGTGTCCTACCTTTATCCTGCTCTATCTTATGTCTTAAAGTTTGCCAGTTCCAGCCCTGACGTTTGAATTCTGTTTTTCAACGTTCTAACTTTTACGACGAATACTGCAATACTATCTAACTAGCCATTGAAATTTATTCTGGATTTAATATATTCTGCCATCATACAATGTATTGCATAGTACTGGCCATAACACTCACCCTTGTGAAACCTCCACTCTAGGACTGTACATGGTTGGATGGTCATTCTTCCATGGTTAGTTGGTTGGTCGAAACCGGCCCTCGGTGAGGATGCATTTAGACCAAGAGTAGGTCCATTGTGCTGGCAATGTGTAAGGTGGGTAATTCGCCCTCTTACTCTGGGAACCATTTACTCCTTAGTATGAAGGAGCGTATATTAGCCATACAGGCATTGGTTTTGCTGGATCCAAAAGGTTTTATAACCGCTTGGCTGTCGATGTATATGACAATAACCTATACTGATGCTGCATTAGCTGCCAGCCACGAATGACAGTGACTTCGGCTTGGAAAACGCTGCAGTACTTAGTAAGGCTGAAGGAGAGGTGGATATTCAGGTCTTTTGACAAGATTTCAGCACCAACTTCTTTTCGGTTTTAGAGCCATCCGTGAAGATTGTTATCTATTCATGGTGAAGAACATCCCGTTGTGTTCCTTCTGTTCTGTTGGGTATACTGAGACAAGCAACTCGTTGTGTTTTTTCCATTAACCTCTCCTCCATGCTTACTATTATATTTGAGGAGTTATCCTTGGCTACTTGCCATAATAATGTGATGCTAATATAAAGGTTCCATTGGTGACTGTGAATTCTATAAGCATGCATTCTCTGTGGCGTAGTAGGTGTTCTAATTAAAATAGATGTACTGCCTTCTTATAGGTAATGTAAGCCTTTTACAAAAGCGAGACTTTAGCCTTAAAGTCCTTTGTTCTTTGTCTTGGTCATTCCCTGCAAATGTATGCTTACCTTTTGTGCATCATACCAGCCTTGTAACTGGTAAGACCTCCTTTCTGCCTCACTGCATTCCTACCCAAGATCTCTTGCCACACTATGACCCAGTTTAAGGACTCAGATAAATTGTTTTCCACGTCAAAAAGTGAAACTAAAATTTCATTTACATCCGGTAACTATGCCTTTCATCCGAAGTCGAGCAGCAAACTCCTATTTATTTGATGTGCACAACACACAGGATACATCGTCTTAATCGGATTCCTTTTGCACTAATTGATTAAATTCCCAAATCCAATTTCACAAAGTTCTCTTGGAAATACCCACTTTAATCGGTGATGCCTAAAGCAAATCATATAGATTGAAGCCCACTTGCTATAATAGGAGTTCAGTTTTTTTTTTGTTATGATTCCTTTTAAACTGCATTATCCTGCAATTATCGTCGTCTGTAGGATACGTTTTGAAGGTGCCATTTGAGTGTTGAAACTAATTACTCTCGAAGCAAGCAGATATACGACCCATTTCCATCCATCAAGGAGCTCCTTTTGTTTCTGCTCCTCAGACATTTATATACTCAATCTTGTGCTTCATAAAAATTACCCCAAAGATTATGAACACTTTCAGGATAAATTAAATCCCATTCGATATTTGCCAACCCCTTTATAATCTTCCCTTAGTCGATCCTCTTCTTCTGATTGGAAATCTTTAAAATGAAAATCCACTCAAACTCATCGAGGAATAGCTTCCCATGATGATGGCACTATTATCGGTCATGTGTGCGCAAAGGTTTTTTTCTTTCTCTCGACTGACGACTACACAAAAGTGAGGAATGAAGCACTCTTCATCGTCAAGGATTTATTATTTTCTCACCATCCATCCATCCATCGTCTTTATTTTTCTCATTAGTTTCCTGAGAGGATCCAGTGCGCGAAAATTTTTTTTTGGATCAATGGATAATTCTTAATGAGTTGGCAGATTCTAAAATAAAAATACTAGTAGAAGGTCCTTTTTAATATCTGCTATCGATATCGTTAAATTGTATGAGTGTGTCGAGCTGCTGCAGAGACAACAGCACTTAATCCTTAAGCCACAATGTGGGTGGTGTAAATTTCATACTGTCTGCGTGGCGTGCCAGTGTGAAGGATATGCTATTCATGGGATTATTGATTCAGGAAATCTAGAACGATAGACGCGCGAACGTGTCGGCTTTTTGATGACAATCGCGGAATGCAATTCATGTGCTCTATCGATGGAAGATCTAAGTTTTCGTGCTTTATCCTGTATAGGGTTTTTTTTTCTATTTTGTTGTTCGTCCTTTTGAGTCTCATATTTTAGCTGAAGTATGTAATTCATTTGATCGCATGGAGGGAGATAGTATTTCGTTTGTTGTCGATATGAGTGCGGATGCGTTCAGGATAGGGTATTTAAGTGTGAAATACTGTAAGCGTAAATCCAAAATAAGGGAGCCAATAACGGAGACATTCCTCTGCATACATGTATGCGGTTAGAGGATTATTTTATGTGATATCAGTTGGTGGGGGAAATGGGGAACACTTTCAATAAAACCTCCGTCGATGTGGATTAGTTTGGGATAAGCTTCATAGATGAATTTATTAGCTTTAGTTGGGAGAAGGGAAATAGGTGGATAGATTGGGTTTAGATATGTAGTACAGCCTCATTCAGATGCTTATGGTTTCAAAGAGAACTTTGGGCTTCAACCAACGTTAAGAGCTATTCCTTTAGTATTTTTCTATGGCAATTTTTAATTTCTATGCGGCAATACTGTACTTTGGAAATACCGCCTGGGGACTTCGACTACTGTGGCTTTATTGGACTTAAGTGCGGATTGGTCAAATTGGTGCCAGTAAACCTTCCTTCTCCACTGTACATAACGCTCGTTATTCTGTGGTGCTCGTCAAATCATGGATAAGAGACTACTCCGAGTCTACATTGGCTCGTACAGTATACTCGAGTCTTGCAACGACTGCAATGCGAAGGATTTGATTAAATGTTCACTTGTGGATATTAGGATGTAGAAATCGTATACCCACCGCGAAGTTGATTAACCTAGAACCGTTGTCAGATGGCAATTACACTTTCCAACCACATTATCGGCTCTTTTCCTAGCTCAGCATTAAATACAGAGAGCAATGCTCATATGTTATCATAGGTTTTGTCCAAGAGCTGGTAGAAGTCCTCCTTAATAGCATCACCTATCCATTGGAGAGAGATTCCTGCCATTGAGCCACTGATTTCACCTTCAGCTCTCATAGTTCATCTCACTCACAGACCGCCATTTCTTACGAGTTTTCACTCACGGACTGCACTTTTTCACTTGTAGAGTGATATTTTACATTCGCAAGTTGCGATTTTTCACAGGCGTGGTTTCTCACTTGTAAACTTATTTTCCCATAAACTACTATTTCCTTCTCAATTAGCGATTTCCCGTTAACAGATTGCGATTACTTACTCGCAGAGTACAATTTTTCACTCATAGGTTGAGACGTATCATTCTTTAATTTTGATTACGCACTCGCAGAATCACAGGTACAATTTCTTACTTGCAAACTGCGATAAATAACTCGTTGACTACAAGTTCTTATTCGGAGATCGCTATTTCTTATTCACAGACTGCGATTTCTTATTCGCAGTCTGGGATTCTTCGCTAACAGTGACTAAAATCGCAGGTTGTGTCCTTTGTTCATCTCTATGGAGGCTTTCGAAGATATTTAACTCAGGTGGACTTCAAAGTGCGAACATACATATGTATATGTATGCCAGGCTCTTATAGTTCGGTCGATCATTAACAACAAGCGAGTTCTTTATCTGCCATGACTTCACTGTCGTCAGTAAAACCACAAAGTCCTTCGCACCGAAAAAGTGTTAGCATATGTTAGTGTGCTAGCAGCTATTAGTTTGGCCTATTTGGCCTTAGGTTATTGAGAAACTGGCTGCTGAATATGCTGTACTTTCAGCGAGAGCGGCAGCTATGTGGGAGGGAATACCTTAGTGCCTCTTGCAGGATATCGTTGGCTGCACGTGTTACTCACAATTAGTATGCAGTTTTATTGATAAATACTTTCTACTACTAAAAACCTGTATAAATAGTGAGAAGGTTGAGTAATTAGGAGATAGTATAGGACACTTGAACGTTGAGCCCCTCTTCCTCTACAACTCTAAGTTGTACTTTACTTGGCAAGGATCTGTGACCTTTAGGCACATGCTTAACAACTACTTTCATCAATAAGGAGCAATTTATCGATCCCCTCGTCTCAAGACCAAAGAGAAAAAAGTTCCTTCCTTATAGGACTAGTCAAAGGCAACTAGATATTTTTATCCAAAATTAGTTTTATCGCATTCATAAAACGACAGACACGCACAGAATAAAGTATCTCTTTCATCCCATTCCCACTATGCACGTATATATCACAGGAATCCGTTCTCCGCGTCCGTTACGTGAACGTCAACTTCGTGTCCATAATAAAAATTTCCCAAATAAAATATAATAAAACTAATAACATTCGAACATTTGTATTGCATGCACATCGCCTCGGTCTCACAGCATTTATCTGTAAGCCACAATTTCCGGCCAAAAGTATGCTGCTCCTTACGTCCTGCGGAGCATATATTTTCCAAATTAAATGGCAAAAATAGTTTCGAAATGCCTCGCACTCTCCTAGTATGGGAGTGACTCGGTGTGTATGTGTGTGTGGCGTTACTATGATGAGCATTCATAGAAATCGTAATAAATTATTCCGAGCCCTAGGTAGGTACACATTGCATTGAGTTCCGATCAGAGAAGCATACACACGAACCAATCTAACCTAACCTAAGCTATTCGGTCGGTTTGGGTTGGTCGGTCCAGAGAACATGTACAAAATGAAATTCAAATCGAATACTCGTAGATGTTTTCCCCGACATTGTAATGTGCTGTTGCGTCTCCAGTATCCATGGGATGAGATTTGCAGAAAGTTAAATTATGGCTAATGGATTAGTATTTGGTTTTGAATAGATTTGGTTCAATGAAATATGAATTAATGAAAATATGTATCTTTTTGTTGCTCTGTAGGAATGTGCGCAGGAATATTATGCAAAGAAATTGTCAGCATAGGTAAAGCGTTGTAGTTAACAGCGAATTCGCAGTGCAGTCTAAGTACTCACAAGGGGATATGGCTTTCATTTGATCTTAAACCGGTCATCTAAATGGATGACATTGCGATCCAGAATCAAATGTAGGCTCAGATCAGTGTTTCGTTCCAGTCAATGAAAGAATGAACTCAATGATATACTATGAACGGTAATTGCAAGAGACCATAAGAGATTCAAGTTTCCCTTAAGTCCAATGCCGCCAGAAAGTCAACGGCTATGCCTCCAACCATGAGGGATACTGCCTCTCGTTCCCTAGATTTCTAAAGAAAAACCTGCTTTGAGGACTACAAGAGGCATACAAAGCCAGGGGACGATTCCTGCAGCAGTAACTTTGATGTCTGTGATTTGAGTTTGTTGGATAGGAACTCTTAAATATAAGGTTTCAGGTAGAACGACGTAGTTTCATACAGACAAGTTGTATTACCAAGTGCTCAGGGTACCCTTTCAATTGACGCCTGGTTGCTATTTGAAAAAAGGACACCTGTTGCTGAAGCATGAGCTGGTAACAAGAATACAAATTGAACAACTTACACTTGACCCCATACCACATCAAGATCTATATCCAAAACTAGACAAGATTGGATCGGCAGACAGAATGGATCATATTCCATCATAAAGAGTTTGAAATGCTTGAACTCAGATAAGCTAGAGGAACAAACCGCTGACAAATGCGTTCAGCACTTCAAAACAACTACAGGCAGACTTGAGAGTCAACAATTGGGTAAGAACAGTCGATCTTAGAGTGCACAGCGCATATGGTTTCTTATATCATAGAACTAGGTGTTGAAGAAGGACAGACATGAGAGCTACCATGACCAAATGAAATGGGTTTTAATATTGTATGGATAGGGATTCTGCCTACATGAAAAATTCCAAAACTCAAAAAACCGTCCAATACTAAACCCAGTTGATATTGATATTTCAAATTATATTCACTGAAACTTGTACATAAATTCCACAGGACCTCTTCAAAATGCTAGATACACATTCACCACCATAAAGCACTCATTGACACTTTAGATTTTGGCCAAAAACTTCCACCTCGATTGCACATAAAACCGGAAATCCCTTGCCATAAATCAAAAACAATTGCCAAAAGCAATTCAATCTATATATCCCTTCCGAATGTTACTCTGGTGTCTGCCTGTCTGTCATTTAATACCAAAAGACCCGACGCTGTAAACTTCCACATCAAATAAAAGAAATGTATTTTCATTAAAAAAAAAACAAATGCTGTTGCCACGTTTATACACTATCATTTGATCCGGTCCACTCCATATCTGTGGCCCTAACAAAAACCCACTTAAATCAAATTCCATCAAAAAGGAAGTACCAGCTCTATCCGTGTGTGCATGGAACGAAGAAGCGGAAGTGGTGTCGTGAATCCATCGCGCTTAAACACCCCAAAGGGAACCATCATTTCACATTTCGCACACACAAAACTACAGTGCACTTTTGTGACTAAACATAAAAAAATTTCATGTGACACTTAAAACCTGACATTCCGTACAAACACACACCCACACCATATATCCTGTGAGTGTTCTTAAAAAAAAAAAATTAAGTTCTCCTCCTCCCACATGTATAAAAATCCTAATTGCAGATCCGTGGAACTATCACTGAGCGCTTTTGTAAAGTTGCAAACCCTCTAACTGGCCATTACGTCAAAACAGTAAAAATTTCCGTAAAAGGACATTCTCCAACACACACACACACCAAAGCCAGAGAGAGAGAATAAGACAGGCGCAAAATTATCAAAATCTGTTGGAAGCCCTTAAAGACCGGAGAGTTTCCGCAAATTTCCTTTTCTAGATCCTGTTCACAATATTAACACCAAGAAGCACAGAAAAAAAAAAAAAACGCTCTCTATTCCCGCATAATCCTTTCTATAGCAGGTACACACAGTATCGACCCGAAGATACAGTTACCCCCACCGACATTATATAGCTTAAGTACTCCCTTGTATAAAGTCGGATTGAATTGTATTATCCAGCGTTCTAGTTTGGTTCGTAATTATTTTTTATTAGTTTTTCAGAAAAGGACGAGCACGAGGCCTTGTCTGCTTGCTTCATTGTAAGCCAACACACATTGCTTCACATATGAACGAAGCAGCAGCCTCCAACCCTCCGACAGAGCGGGGTGCGATGAATGGTATGTTTGGATAGACATAAAACCTCACAAGGGATAGATTGGTCTAATAATAATAAATGACTATAGATATGGTGTTTGGGAGAGATGGCCCGGTTTTTGCGAAAAACGGGACGAATGGAGTTGGAAACTGGTAGCTTAGTGGTTTTGTAGTACTTTCCTTCTTCGTGGCGATGATAATGGTGTTGGTGTTGGTGTATTGGTGCAGCTAGGAAACAACATTCAGGTACCCCATGTGGTTGGGTTGTTACTTTGAAAGTAGGAGTTAGCGTCCAACTAAGGGGGGTCTTAAGTTATTGAATGACTTTGTAGAGGGCAAATTTCGACCTGTAGTCTTACAGCGAAAAGACTAATCGATTTATGCAGATGGCGTAAAAAACATTTTTTGATACTTCCAATTGATTTTCTACAAAAAAAAGTGTGAGATACTGTGTAAACAGGGAACATTTTGGCGGACAGTATGTATGAAAGGTCGGTGAATTTATAGATCTACCTATATATAGAGGCTACCCGTCCAAGTAATGTATTGTGTCGTGAAACACCACTAGGGTGTTGTTTTTTTTCCGAATTGGCAACACTTTTTCCAATAATAACCAAGAGAATTGACAGTTCACAGCTGGTTTTTGATCTGCTTTTCTTTTTTTTGCAACTTCACCATGAATAAATTTTCACCAGAACTGTGCTTACAAATTGTTAAAATTTATTTCGTAAACCCAGTAAATTACACAATATTGTTGGCGTTAGTTGGGAGTGAATGCACTGCGGGTAGTTTGTCGGTCAAATGCTGTTTTATAGACACTTTTTCCAAAGTTAAATACCTTCGTTTAGGCGGCTCGCAGCTACTTTTAGTGCGAAAGTCGAACTCTGAATTGAGCTCTGCAACAAGACGGTACCGCATGTCCAATACCTAAAGACATGTGTACACAGGTAACGTGAAATAACGCCTTTATGAGAGGAATTACAAGAGTTCATAAAGGTGTTGTTAAATCTGTTGAAGCTCTTGTGACAAAACCTGACTGAAGCAGTGAAGAAGTCCTGGACCGAGTCCAATGTCCAGATCGTCTGGTTTTGTACCTAAACTGACCTCGATTGGTACAGAGGTACCTTATCTCAGAGGCCGATAAGTTTTATGACTTGTAGTAAGTGACTTGTTCTCCTATTCTGAAAACCTCTGGTTCAACCAGCCGTCTGGCCTTGAGTAAGCGAAAAGTTGTTTACACTACAAAGCCTTCCGCCTTCATACTGACGAAGCAAGCGATTAGATACCCTCTCTTCAGAAGGGAAAGGTTGAATCAGACATCAGCTTCGCTCTGTTAAAGCTCCGTATGGTTCTCCTGATAACCTCATAGGTTGCCAGTTCAACCTCTCCTTTGTATGTCCTTCTCTACCCATTTTCATATTATGTTTAGTGTAGTTTTGGTAATCACCGGCTCTCTTTGTAGCCTCTCCTGCAGCAGTTGGCTTAGCAGAGGTTAAAATCCGGTGGTATAACAATGTACCTTAAAGGTGCCTGCCTTTCAAGTGTAAGTTCCTTCCCCTCTCA
The DNA here is from genome assembly GCA_949716465.1 of Chalcosyrphus nemorum. Lineage (NCBI taxonomy): Eukaryota > Metazoa > Arthropoda > Insecta > Diptera > Syrphidae > Chalcosyrphus > Chalcosyrphus nemorum. The sequence goes on from OX454334.1 coordinate 31,354,153, forward strand.
GTATACAATCGTTACAGACCATCCTTATCAGGATCTACCCTTACTACATAGCTACTCAAGTGTGTTCCATTTCTTTAACCACCCCACTGTATCGAAATTTTCGCACTGAAAATTCACGCGTATATCCTTCCATATTAATGATTTTATTTTGCATAAATTACTTGAAGGCAAACGTGATCTGATGTTTAACATCCTGTGCAGTCAATGTTCTGTATACGAATGTCCTGAACAAAAAAAAAAAACAGGCGTTTCCTTCTCCTTTATTATTAAATACACACCACACTGGTAGTGGTTGTAATAATATGCGATACGCACACAAAATTTTATTAAAGACTCATTCATGGATGATCTGCTCTTAGCTTCATTATGCGCCACCAATAAACCCCAACGATGAGGTCATTTTAAAGAACCATCCAAGTGTCCTCTTGCGAGAGATGGCAGTTCTCTTTCTCTTTCTCTCTCTCTCTCTGGCACTTGTGTGAGCATGAAATGTAATTAAATAGTAACTAAGGAACCGTATTCGATTGAATTCTGGCGAAATTGATTAATTATAAGTGGCAACACCATGCCAGCAATGACATCGGTTGGCGCGCTGGCGAACAGTCAATATTATCGAATCCGTAATCCGATGAAATTGCATCCTGCCGTGAGAGAAAGACCTGTTTGCACCGCCCAGTGCACCTTCATAAATACCATACTGCATTATGATGAATTTCTATATATACACACAGGTGTGTTTGTATTAATCATTGTGCGGGGGAGAAAAAGGGACTTAATTCCAGGGGTGCCAACCTGGCATCAGGCATATTGTGTCCGACGTATATGTCAACACATGTCGCGATTGGGAAACCATTTTGCTGTGGTCGATTAGTAAGTCACACACTTTGTGTGGCTGTATGTGTGTGACTGTTGTGTAATTTGCATTGGCAGGATAATGACTTGTATTCATCTCTCCTACAGTATGCATTCTCGTGTTGGATCCATAATAACTCGACACATTATCATTATTTTATGGGTTAATGAAAGAGTCCTCATACGGCCAGGCCACTAGTAGAGAGAGAGAGAGGTCCTTTTTTTTGCAAGACTGTTGGCCCTGATAGTACTCCTGTTGATGATGATGATGATGACGATTACACGCAGGCTAATGGTAATTATTGGTTATTGAAACACGGAATATTGAATTTAATAATTCAGATTGATTGTGTGTACCTTGTGCAAGGATGCAGCACGGTTGTACGTATGTAATTTAAATCACTAACGATGAAGAATATGTTATTAACAGTTGAGGTTTGTTGTTGAATGGATGGCATCATAAACACACAAGAGATTTGAAGTTGGAGTTCTAGAATTACGGAATGTCAATCAGTTCGACATGCTGGTGGTTTTGGTATAAATATTTATTACCAAACCAAACTGTCAAAATTATTGTATAGATAAACTGTTGCTATGATTTAGGAGTCTCTTTGTGTGTGGAGGCGTAATTAACTGTGGCTGTAGGTACATATATCAGAACTATGCGATGTTCTATGTTGCTGCAGGATATGAAGGGTTACTGCATTAGGGTATTTGCTTTCTGAATGACTCTTGTACCATGCTGTTTTCAAATTTTGGGATTCCCCTCTGGGGTTTATTTTTGAAGTTGTGCAACAGTTGAAAGGCTTGCTTAAAAGGATCGGGCATTGTAGAGTCTCATCATGGGACATGTGCTTCCAGTTGTGAAGACTAAGTTTTCTGTCATCCTTGGTTCTTGTACCGTAGATTCGTTCTTCTTCAACCTCTTGACTGGAGTACTGTTGTACATTGTATCTTCTTCTCCATTCGCCCTCCTCACATCAAGAATCTACTATCCGGTGAAATATTTTTCGCTCGAAAGTACCCAATATTTGGTCAGATCTCTTACTTATCATCCAGCAGTTATGGAAATCGTTACAGACCTGAGCTTCAAATATGTCGAGGTAACGTTCTGCCAAAATTCCGTCCATATATTCCGCCGTTGTTTTCGCCTTTTATTCTCCTTCTGACTGCTCTTGCTAGACATCTCAAGTCAGAAAGTGAGAAGGTTAGCAGGAGATACCTAATTCGGTTCCACATGAGTCCCGAAGTGTTTTCCCAGCTGTGCTCTCACAGTTCCTAGTATAGACAGATATACATGAAAGGACGGATTTGGATACGATCATTGTTAGTCCAATTAGCACCAAGTTGAGCTGATAATGCGATACCATCTCTTGAAGGTTCAACTTTATCTGAACATAGTGTGTAGATTACTTTAAAAGGTCCTTCACTCTGCTAATCAAGAAACCAATCGCGGTCCTGATGCTATAACTAAAAGTATCCATAGTACAGTCACCTACAACCAAGACTCTATACAGCTCTTTAAATGATAAAATTTAATCAAAAAACCAAGGACTTTCCTCCCTGTATTGCTCTAAAATTACAGTACACACATAATTCATGAAGTAATGGCAATAATCTGTCACATTTTTCATTTAAGGCGTCGCCTTGTTTTCCTTTTTCCCTTTTTTTTCCTTATTTTTTCGTAATCCCTAGCACTTAACTCATTTACTGAGGGGAAAAAAAATTCCTTAAGCTCTCGCCTACTGGAACGCCGACATTGCTCCAGCAGTTACCATTCTCACGATCTCCCATCGCGTCTTTTCCTTATCCCACTTTTACTGTTGGCAATTTCGATTGATTCGATTATAGCTTAATGTTAGCGTTCCCTCATCGCAAGAAGAACAAGCAAAAAAAAAAAAAAAAAATAAGCGCCACTTTCTCTCTATCGTGCAACTTACAGAGGGACGCTGACTAGGACTACACAATGCAGATGACACTAGCGGAGGAACAACTAGTATCAAGGCGAAATGTATATATTTCACTTGTTAGAGAACCTGCTAGCGGCAGCCCACACTTGGTACAGTTTTGTCATCCTTGTCTCGTCGTCGTCATCATATCCTCTTTCCCTCTGGCTGATGATTTATTTAAAAGTTCAATGCGATTCCAATTCCCAATCGATAACAATGAGCAAAAGCAATTTCATTTAAATTGATTGCATTTACATAAAGCAACTTTATTTTCGTCCTTTTGTGTTCTGCGATCCTGTTTATCATTCATATACGCTCGTGTGTGTGTGTTCGACAGAGAGAACGGGTAACCTGGTGTATGTTACACATTAATGTGAATTTATCACGCCGACTTTATACGGATTGCAGTTGTGCATTAAGCCGCTTTTTTTGAGTATTTTTTTGTCCCAGGCTTTTTTGAGTGCATATTGTCAGTTATCCTGCGAAATCCTGTCTATGCGATTTGTGAACTGTATGAGGGGTGGGCAAATCGAATTTATTTTACTATTTTCGATTACTTTGGTAAATTAAGTAATCGAAATAAATTGAAATCAATTTGTTTTGGACTTTTTTGTTCAACTAAAAATAGACCTTTAGTATCTGCATTTTTGAGGGTCGATAGGGGATTTTATTCAAATGCAACGGCTTGTCGTCATCCAACGGTAAGTTGAGCGGATAATTTTAAAAACAAAAGCGTTTTGGTGTTTCACTGAATGGTTTTTTCGAATTCAATAGGTTGCATTGTGGGCTATGATGGGGGCGCGTTAAACAAACAAAAAAATCAGAGTTGGTACGGATTTTTTCCTTTTGTTTAAATAGTTTTATCCGGTTGTGTGGCCGATGTAATTGAGTGGCGGTAACTCCAAGAATTAGGATTGAGAGAACTCAATTAGACACTCAATCTGTGACCAGATAAGAGTGAAATGAAAACAAGTTAAATAGAACAATAACGGTTTGAGATATAGCATTGACTCTGGTTTTATTTTGGAGCCATATTTATGCCATTATGTTTGGAATAGCACATCATTCAAATTGATTACTCGGTGCAATATGTACAGCGTTATTTCAGCAGGTATGTTGACCCCGAGCTCGTCCAAAATGGTTGGCTTGTTAGCGTTGACTACGGACTGGACACAGTCCTAGAGAAAATAATCGACGGGTGTCAATTCGTATAATCATTTGCCGTGAGATGACACAGCATGTAGCGCCGTCTCATGACCCTCATTGCGCCTAGAGCCCCGTTCTTTGCACTTTATTAAAAAGTTTGTAGCCTTTTTCTAGCGCACGATAGCTGTTTACATTCATATGACCATCTTTGGACGAACTCCCGCGTGCCGTAAGTCTTACTGCCGGCATAAAAAACTACATAGGGCTTCTTTACCCGCAGCTCGATGTTAAGCTTCCGGCTTTGAGTCAAGTACCACGCATAAGTACTTTGCGCTGGAGAATAAGGAGAGTAGATGATTTTTGAGCTGCCACAACCCTGATGTGTGTGTGTTTATTGTGTTTATTACTACAACCCATAGAGGAGGAGATATGAACCCACCCAGGGGTGTTTCTCTTACATCAGATATAGTGGAATTACTTACTAACCAATTACTAATAAATTCTTCAACGCCTAGTTCGAGAAGAGCCTCCTGAATCGATACAGGATTTCCTTCAATATTTAAGACGCTCCTAGGTACATTGTTTGTCGTAGATTGCCTTTTATCAATTTCATGAAGAGCCATCTCTATCGAGTGGTCTTTGGTATACGCATATTGGGATTTTGATAGAATGGATTGATCTAGAACGTTCGTATTTTTTTAAGAGAAAATATGGTAAGTTTATGGGCCAGGAATCCATAGCGTATTCATGCCCAATACAGAGGTAACATGGAATAAAGTCTACTGCAAAAAGATCCAAAATGTAGTTTTACGCTTTTGAAAGAAAGTCCAAAATTACGTTTTGGACCTTTTTGCACTAGACTTTATTTCGTGGCACCGAATACAGCTTCTAGATCGGAACTAGCCACGAAACCTCTAAAGGACGGACTGAAATGCTCCTTGCAGAGTATCTTACTTAACCTGAGTAAGTAATGAGTCCCTTATGGTTCCCATGGACGGACAGCAGTACATCTAAGCCTTGAATGGTTGTCGAAACTTGTCAGTACAGCACAAAATCCAAATGGTTCTAGTCCGGCCGACATTTCCAGCACTCAATTAGTGAAATCACGGCATTGTCTATGGTCATCAGCACTATCTTACACTGTCTTAAATGCAAGAGCAAAGTAAGCCGAGTTGACTCTCCCACGATGTCATAGTCTTTGACTTTTTGCAACTATAAATAAACTCAACGATTCTTTTGCAATTTGCTTTCCCTATTTCTTTAAAACACAAAACTACTTGAACTACAATTCAACCATAAACTAAAAAAACGACTGGATTGGTACATGTCGGCAGGATCAGCTGTTTCTGTCAAACATTAACACTCGTTCACGCTACCAGTGAATCTGATCAGCAAAACAAATTATTTTGCACTACATTACCCTAATACAGTTCCGTTTAACTTCCACTCAATCAAATTGACAAAAGGCAATAGCAAAGTGTTGAAGGTAATTATTTTGAAAATTATGTTACAATAGAATAACTATTAAAATAAATAGTTAACGATTAAATCTAACAAATTCCCTTTTCGCTTTTTAAAGAGAAAATCCCTGAATACAGTGCAATAAAGCGCTCAATATGAGTACACAAAACAAAACGAAAAACAAGGACGTGAAGGATAAATAGTTCTTTTTTTTAAAAAAATTTTGTTCATACTCGTACATACATATACTATGTATACCTTGGGGTAATTATCGAACCACCAACTGTGATTGCAATATCGACAAATAATATAGTTTAATTCACCAGTTCATGATTGCCATTGAAGTGAAGTTCACTAAATTAATTAGCGAACCGCCTTTTGATTACATTTTTTTTATTTTTTATTTTATTTTCCTACTCGTCCACCGTTTTGTTTGTATTGCGCATAGCGTTATAATTATTCAACACACAAACGCAAGTCCTGTTTTGTTTACCAACAATTGTGTTAATAACATGTTAATTTAAATAAATTATTTTATTCATTAATTAAAAGAAAATAATAGCATTGAGTACCATAATACCCTCTCGTGGGTGTTTGCTTGATATCAAACATGTTCGGGCTATTAAAATAATTAAGAGGGCAAGTGAATATTTAGGAATGTGTGTAATTGGCGGAACACAAGGTAACAGCGATACGCTGTTAGTGTGCGTATCAATCATGAAATATCACCAACGTTCGCAAATGTCAGAATGATCGAAACATACTTATACACATACATTATCTGTCATAATGAATTGATGCAAACGGCCTTCTTGCATGATGAAAAAGACTATATGACTTCGCATGGATTTGTTTCAATTCAATGACTTCAACTTAGAAAAAATATATTACCATACCACTAATTTTTAAATCATAATTTAGCAATAATCTTCTGCAATCATTATTTTGAGGTCAAAATTAATGCAATCATTTTGGTTGCTTTGAATTCATTGATGTCACTTTGAAGTCACAAGCATTCACTGCATTCACTTGAAGTCATTGAAGTCATCTGAACATCTGAAGCCATCTGAGATCAATGACGTCCTAACGAATATAAAAACATCAATGACTTTAGATGATTGCAAAGACTTCAATGACTTCAGTCGACCTCAGATGACTTTAATGACTTCAAAGACTTCAAAGACTTCAATGACTTTCGTCGACTTCAGATGACTTTAATGACTTCAAAGACTTCAAAGACTTCAGATGACTTCAAAGAATTCAATGAATTCTATGACTTCAGATGACTTCAGATGACTATAATGACTTCACTGACTTCAAGTGAATGCATTCCAAAATGATTGCGTTCTCTTAGAGCCCTGATCTTAACTAATAAGACTAGCAATAGAGTACCTAATTCAACACAAATTTTATACTCTTAGACTGGTTAGAGTGTTTTCTCAAAGTTCTAGGTGACAGCCAATTATATGAACACACATTGATGCCTAGTGTAACCCTGGAAGGAATGGTTTTATCTGCCATTGTTACTACTTTCTTCCCCACGGAATGGTTAAGTTGAAACATCCCGATGGCACCTCTTTAAGCATATGGGTCACGGCATCATCGACCCACTGTTCATACGGGCTTTGGTGGGCTAAACGTCAAAAGGAGCACGAGTGAGTAAGGGGCTGCTGATTGGCCACAAATGTCAACAAGCAGTGCATCGAATACCACAACATCATCGGGGACTGGAAGGAAGGAAGAGAAGAAAACTTGAGACCAGTCAAAACTAGGTGATCTTGAACTGGATACGACCAAGACAAAGTGCCTTCTGTCAAAATGTTCAAATCCTGGGACAAAGCCCCCTATTTGTTAAACCATATAATAAGCGATAAATTAGAAAAAAATAGTTATTTTTCTTATGCTTTATCCAAAGTAAGAAGATCACAAGCCCAAGCTTGCAGTCCAAAAGTCGATACGCTTACTTCGACCAGAAGAACAATATCACTTCAGTGAAGAGGATCTTTGAATTCGAGCTTTAAACTACAATACAACAAAAAAAAAAAAACCCGACCAAAGAGGAGGCGACGGTCCTATGAGTACATGCTGCAAAACAGTGGAGAAGGAAGCACGGCAACTGGTAAAGAGTAGGGGAGAACTGAGGCACTCTTCCAGAAATCGCACTCGATGGTGCGTAGACGTTGTAGAGGCCCTAAGACCCTCAATGGGATACAGGACATATGGTGATGGGAACGGAACAAAGGGTGGTACAATAGTTCTCCATACACCATCACTCGTTCCTTTTACGTCCATCTATCTGTCTATTTAGAGACTTCGCCTCCAAGGACAAATTAGCTTTTAAACCCAAATGTCATTACCTTAACTTATTGAAGTTAATTACCCCAAAGGAAAAATCCAGTTGACTTTCAGAACAAAAAACAATCTGACAATCTTAAGCCACTTACCACTGGCATTAAACAAATGGCATATCCTTTCACAGCTACAATACGACTCCAACACAACAATACATCACTTCGCATACAGTCAGGCTGTATCTATCTCTCTAATCTCAAAAAAAGAGACTTATCCACAAAAAGCACCGCAAAAAAAAAAAACACAAAAAAAATATATATAAATTACCATGTAATTCTGACTCATTAGTCAGAAGAGTACCCCGAAAAGACTTGAGCCGCAACAAAGTCGACCGCAAAAATCGCCAAACAATGTTTCACTTACGAGTATATCCAAAAGCAAAATGCAGAATCTCCTCTCATTCGATTTAATTAAGAGAAGCAACATGTCTTCAAAAGGATTCTAAGCGAAAAATTATTTACACATAAATTATTTGTTCAAGGGGCAAAATTAATTAGAACTCCATCCCTCTTTTGTTCAGCAGCAAATTTCAATGCTAGGAGGGAGAGATAGCGACCAAAGGATATTTATGCGTAGCCGGGTAATCAAGTTTGTTGTTTTGAACGAAATACACCCAACTCGCTTTTAGTGTGACAACAAATAAAAGAATTGTTATCCTTAAGCAAATTCCTTGACCTAAGTATCCACTTACGGTTGTTTGATCTAAATAGGATTTAGAGGTTGCCTCTTTGGTTTTCTCATCCTCAAGGAACTTTAATTCAATTCCTCTGATGGAATAATTATCCACTTAGAATATACTTTCACACACATGTATTCACACACACACACACACAGATATCAGAGCAAAAAAAAAAGAAGATGTTGATGCTGATGAAATTAAAGGAGGATACAACAACTACATTCTTGTCTGGCATCGCTCGGTCCATTTAGTGCCCATCAAAGAATCGCTTTGGCAATGTTCTCTAAGTGATTTTAACAGAAATACTACACGTGTGGATACATTTCTAGCACGGATTAAATGCGATCCATTGCCACATGGTCATTTGTTTCTACCAACGGCAGTAGGAGCAGGACGACCATGGCCGCCTTTGTGTGTGAGGAACACAAGTTGGAGCATAATTTCCACCCGATTAACCAAATGAATTTCATTTTCATTTTCTAAAAAGGTTAAGATTTCTCTTGATTCTGTATGCCGCCTTCGAATGTCGAATGTCCATCCCAAGATGGGTTGCATTTTGTTGCCAGAAGGATAGTCTGCCTTGTGTTTGTAAGCTACCCACTTACCACTCACCCACACACGTGTAGTGTTCCGACGATTAAGGTTCTGGTCAACCTTTTTATAAGGCATTTTATAGCTTGGCTTCTCTGCCCGCACACATAAGGGGGAGAGATGATTGTAAATCTCATCAAACTTTTAGCCAAATGAATTTTGTTGGCTAACGGTCATTTCTAGATGAAAACAAATCAGTAAAAGTCGAATGCAACAGACCGGTAAATGCTACTTAGTTTCTCTCTCCTCTCTGTTAGGAGGGTGTGGGGTTTTTGCTATGTGCGTTGAGTTGAGAGGATTGTATGGATTCCTAAATGAAAGTTGGTTAAAAGTTACGCGATTTGAATTTAAATGTATCTTGTCCTGCTCCTCTTCACCGGGCAACAAGAGACGATTTTCTGACTCTGTGACTCTCTCTGTCTTTTGTAAATAAAATTCAACGCTTTGAAATTTATTACTACAAGGACACCTTGTGGTCTAATTAGTTTCAGGTCTGTTGTGGAATTTTTTATTTGGAAATAATTAATTTATTGGATGAGGAGAGATGCTTTTGTTTTGGTTACTGGTAATTAGCAAATTGAGTTGTGGACATATTGGATCGTTATTTAATGAATATTCAAGCTAAGAGTAGGGGACGCTTTGCGTTTATTATTGACAAGAATAATTGGTAAGAAATAATTAGGATATGAAATGTGGAGAAAGGACTTTCAGTAGGAGAGGAGGAGGGCACGTTCCTAGTTATGTTAATAAGGAAAAATGCTTCTACTTCATTAATCAACTACTTACTAAATGTGATGTGCATCTTGCTCGAAGAAGGCGTCAATTACTCGCTGTGCATCATCATAAAGGATGCACTACTTACTTCTACAATCAGCGCGATCCAAAGAAGATGAATACTTACTTACATATGTCCTGTATCCCTTTGTGGGTACTAGGGCCTCTACAACGACTACGTGCCATCGTCTGCGGTTTCTGGAAATATGCCTCAGCTCTCCCCAACTCTTCCCCAGTTTCCGTGCTTCCTTCCACACTGTTCTGCGCCACGAACTCCTAGGACCGCCGCGTATCCTGCCATCCTGTGTAGGCGGGTTCCATTGCATGGATCTGTCACCCACTTTCGTCGTCGTATGGTTTTGCCACAGCAGGCAGCACCCAGATACCTCTCCAGTTTTCGCACTGCATTAGGTTGCCTTTTTTAGGGAGCTTGACGATCATTCTCTTCTTCCACTCACCCAGAAAACTCTCGGAAAGCTCTATCGATGCTGTCGGCGCAGCTTGAAAAAGCTCTCCGGGTATACCGCCAGATTGGTTTTCAGTGTTATAATCGCGGTAATAATCTCATCATTGGTGGGGTTGTGGTGCGAATTCCGGAAATTCTTTCTACGGACACTTCAGTCTGAATTGGGTGCATATTGCCATCTCTTCAGTTGATGTACGTCTTGTCACGTCTCACGCTGCGCTGCAGTTCTCTTATCTTCATGCGATATAGGGACTCTAGCTCGCTCCTCCATGCTGCTGGAGTTGCTACAATTCGAGCTCTTTTCGTTCGTTGATCATTCTCCAGGTAAGAGGATGAATACATTAAACTGTAAACTGTTTTACAGAGCACAGACTAAATTAGAAGAGAGACGAAACGAAAGGAAACAGTTGGTACAGTAGTATTTGAAACTCAGATGGTATAAGGTTGGTGTCCATATTATTTGGAAGAATTGTATATAATTTTTTCATTCGTTTGTAATTCACAATATTTTTTTCGCATTCGTGTTGAAATTAAGTAAGGGCTTTTGAAGTGAACTATTTGATATTTTTACTGTGACAATTGAATGGACATGGTTGGGACTTGTATACGGAATCTCGAATACAATGATTGAGTACACTACAACTACACCGTGGCTACTCACAAAAAGTAGAAGTTATAAATTTCAATCCAATTTCTACTCGTACCTTAACTCATGGATTATAATTTTTCTCTCTTTACAGGATCGAAGTAGACGAATCACTCCTCAAGCCATCCAACTTGGCCAACTCGGCCGTCTTAAAGGCGCTCGAAGAAGAGGAAAATGAACAATATGGTGGTAAGTGCAAGCAACTAAAACACATCCATTCATACCTTTCAAATGCTTTATGTAGCATGAATAGCCATTATCCTTTCCAAACACACCCACACACACATGCACTAAACTCTTGTCATCCACTTTTCAAGGCAAATTTTACGAATATTGTTCAAGTACCAGTTCAAGTATCTACATAGCCAACAAACAACAAACTTTTATCGGTTATCTAAAGTTTTACTTAAAAACAACTAAAAACAGAAAAAACAAAAAAGCCCAACGCCTTAATGAACTTATTTTAATCAGGATAACACACAGCTTCGCCGGGTTCCATAAGACTCTTCGACAACGACCAAGAGATTACTTTCACTTGAACTCATAAGCTGATGGCTTCTGTTTACATTACAGCACACACTAGGCTACATATATGTATTGCACTTAAGGATGGGACTTATAGTGAGGTATACTATACCGCAACTATGTATATGATTAAGGATTAACTTGGCTAATGTACACGTCCAAAATGGACCGCCACCGTTCGATCCCCCTTCTAGAGCAGCGTCTCTTTGACTGTCACTCTTGGTCCTTATGGTAGGAATATTGCTACGCAATCTTTTTTTTTTTTAGTCTTAGCATATCCTTGTGCAGATATCCTGAATGGGTAATCAATAAAACGACGAGTGTCCATGTGCTACACTATACACATTGCCGATGGACATTATCAGATTTCCTACAAAATTATGTGCGTAGTTGTGCATATGTATGCGAGTGTGTGGAGTAAGGCATATCCTTCGAGTAGTATGTAATACGCATCAACGAATTCGGGAGAGAGACTTTTGGCCTTGCTAAATGGTTCGGCAGCCACATCTTTTCCCCGGGTCAATCTTTAAAGCTCCGACACTTAAATGGAAGGATATCCTTAATGGTTAACTCTATCTATCTTAGTTTTGTGGCGGCGTTTCGCTCTCGTACTCGTATCGTGTTCTATTCGAGGGATGTTATTGATTTTCAATGTTACCCAAGGATATGGCGAAGGATTTTACGATCCCCAAAAAACATATTACATGCGGCATGAATTGAAGGTTCCCCATTCCAAGCGCCTCCTTGCTGAGGTCATTTAGTGGTTTCATGAAGTTTTCCATGCAATGGCACTATGTGTGTGTGTATCCTTTAAATTTCTCTATCTCTCTCTATACACACATATGTATTGGTGTGCATGTAGTCTCGATAGAGATTTGAAGAAAATTCATTGTCATCAAGCATTTTTTCGATTTCCTTTCTGATGACAATGTTAGAGCTCGTTTTTTTTTTTTTTTTGTTGCTCATGTTGGTCCTGTTGCCTACTCTGTGTTTCAAAAGGATAACTCAATTTTATGCGAAACCGTACCACAAAATCAACTCGGCACATCCCGATAGTATAGTTATTGGTCCAATGGCGATAGTGGTGTGGTATGTGCTTGGTAAACGACTTTTTTTTGTGCCCCCATCTAGCATCCATTTCCGTTTGGTGGATCTTTCAATTAAGGACACTTCATGTGAAGCCAAGTGAGTTTTTTTTTGGACTCATGTTTTATATGCTCTCTGTGCCTATTTGTACACGAGAATAGCATTTATGGGTTCAAATATTTATTTGGGTTTATGGCACAAGCGGTCCGTGAAGTCATTGATCATATTTTGTGCGTTTGTGTCCAATTTAAAAGGAGACAGTTGTTTTGAGGGGAGCAAGTCCTAATCTACTGGCTGGCATGGTGACCTCGGGAAAATTACTTTTATAACCGTTAGTTGTGAGGATAGCGCGCGTTTAGGGGCTACAATTCAACTTCAATTTTCCTCACAAAAAGAGAAAACTTATCGAAGGTAATAAATCGTGTGGAGCTGTTTTTTTTTTTTTTTTATATCCTTTTGCGCTCCTTTTATGAGTTTGTGTTGCTCAAACCCCTTCTGTTGAAATTGGGGGAGGGGGCACACACATGTGACGTGGTGGACAGGTGTGCAGGGGGTTAAGGGTTGAAAAGTTATTAAATGTTTGATTCATGGATTGGCAACACAAATTGCAAATGAATAAAGCATGAGTTGTGGTAGGAGTCGAGGGGGCGGACATACAGAGTGAGAAAAATGCTATTATTTCATTTTCTGTTTTTTGTAAAGAATAACAGCAACAAAAATCAGATGAAAAGCACTCAGTCGTTTGTATAGTTTTTTTTTCAGTGTTGTATCGTAAAATTTTATCGAAAAGGAAATAAAAAAGAAAGAATTTTCAGTTTAAATTGGAGGTTAGCAGGGGTTAATGGCTGTAGGTATTAGCAGGACGAATTTGGAGTCGGTTGAATGGGTTTAAGTGAAGAATTGCAGTTGGTGGAGGCCCTAGTCAAACCAGAACATTTATTTGAAGCAATTGCTTAGAGCTAAACATCAAAAGAACCAATTGCATGCAAGATTGCAGGTTAAGAAGAGTGGGGGAGTTACTTAGATTAGAGGACATTTTGGAGTGTGACTCCGCTGAAATGTAAATCAAGGAGTTGTTGTTCTGCTCTGCATTCCAGCATTGGTACAGTGAATACGGAAGTAGATACAGGCGTGCGTTAATGCCAGTAGAGCAGGTCAGTCAATGTTACCCGCTAATGGCTCATATACATTACATTACAAAAGCAGTGATGCCAAATCTTCAAACTTCGATGACAAGTTGTCTGTTATTGACTATTGTAATTCGGCCCTAGATTGAGAATTTATCACGATCATCCTACTGCGATTGAGAGTCAGCAGAGGAAGATGTGCGAGTATGTAACCATCGAGATTCTTATATCATCAGAGTAGAGAGACAGATGAAAGTCTTTGATGAGAATCTCAACATTACTTATACCTACATATGTATTTAAAGACCACCCGACCATTTGAGAGTCTCTGTGCAAGACACAGCTGTCCTTCACCCTCTGCGCTGCTTCCATTTGTGATAAACAAGTTTTCAGGCATCCGCAACTACTTGAGTGGGTCTTCTCGTCCGTCAAGTTAGCAACGTTTAGCTAGAGTTATTCTTCGTGGAATCTCTAAAAGCATGTCATTTTTCAGACTTATATATGTTACGAGGTAAACTCTACCACAATGTAGTTATCAAGAGGCCATTTTGTTGCTGATAACATATATTTCTTCTTGTCCACATTCACTTCAAGAACAAGTTCTTGAACTGCCATAAACGCCTCTACGATGGCTTACCAAGTTCTTCGAATGTTGTCAATATCATCAGCATATCCCATCAGTTCGACAGATTTGTGAAGGATAATGCCTTCCATGTTAACACCAGCCCTGAACAATATCTGCTCCAACACGATATTAAAGAAGTCACATGTGCATGTTTTGAACGGCTCGGAGCAGAAGTTCTGCACGAGACAGTTTGGACGCTATCCCGATTTAGGCTATCGCCTTTTATAAGACAATGAATGCTGTCATAGGCGACTTTAAAATCGATGAAAACGGGGTGAGTTTCCACTTGTAGTTCGTTGTTCTTTTCGAGAATTTATCTGAGTGTGAAAATGTCTACTGTCGATCTGCCTGGCCAGATGCCACACTGGTACGTGCCGAATAGATTGTTGGAACTAATGCTCAAACACATCACCAGATCCCTGCTCTTTGGTGGCTAGGTTGCCTTCGCTATTCCGAAGGAAATGCGTTCCCATTTTGAAGCCAGCTGCTTGGATGTCCGATTCATGCCGCATGTGGGTGGCCACGGCGTAGTGGTAGTGTATTCGGCCATTGAATGAGAGATTTGGGAATCAATTCCCGACCAAGTCCATTCAATTTTCACAGTATTAAAAATTAAATAATTCGCTCAGAAAGCACTTCGTGTATTTCAACATGATCGCGAAAAAAATACTGTGAATTCAAACGAATGCAAAAATCACACACAACTCTCAATCAACCCAATTGATTGAATTGAATACCACCCATGGAGAATAAACATTGAAACCTAATATCACCTGAGTTTCAAATACCAACTCTTTCCTATCCCTTCTTCTCTCTTCCAAAATTAACTAACGTCCGTGCCTTGTTAAACAGGAAAAGGGTATTCATATCCCCTTTGGCATCTGCAGATTATAAAAAAAAGAAATATTCTTGCGTTCCTGCTGGGAGACTACGTGCTACCTGTTTTCTTTTACACAGCAGTCTGGTCTGCCGGCAGCGCTTTCTTGTGAACATCTTCTGTCACTCTCTTCCTCTGAACGCACTCATTATCATATCAAGGTCTCCGTTTTGGTCAGAAATCGCTGATCTAAACAGTACTGTGCTGCAACAGAGTTCAGAGATTATGCCAAACCATCTCAAAAAAATTGTTTGATCACTTGATCTCTTTGAAATCACAGACATATACATAAATGCAGAGGTATAAATTATGTCCATAAACAAGTCTCACTCATAGATTTCCTTAGAATTTGCCCTACCACCTAACACTTTGCTCTTCATGCACTCAATCGACAAAAGTGCGAAATGCCTCCACGGCGCCTATAGACATAAATCTTTCGCTGAAAATACGGATGCACTGCAATTAAGTAGAATATTTGAGTTTACAGCCAAATTTTCTCGGCATGCATTGCGTAAAACTCATAGTGGTGAATGTAGAGTTATGGAGTGCATTTCCCCTACTTTATGCACGACATTTCCGGTTTTACACATTTCACTTAAGTGTTTTTACTGAATTCGCAATTTATTGTAGAAAACATATAAAATCTCCGCAAGTTAAATTAAATAAACTAGCCGCAGCTAAGATAAGATACGCAAATATAGGAAGTATCTGGGATGAACCCGTCCAACAAGGGCTGTCATTTTTAGTTATAATGAAAATGCAATCATTTTTCTGAAAAGCGGTCATAGTTTTATTCTATAATGAAGCACAAACTATGGCATTAATAATGCTATACAATATGTCCAAAAATTCACTACAAAGAGATGCAAGTATCGCGAATGATTTTTACCTAACAAAAAGTGATTCCCATTTATATTCTGCTGGGTACATTTTTTCCGGCAAAAGACATATTTTACATTACGAAACACGCAACTAGAGGTACCCCCCCGGGAGGCGTAATCTCCCCGCTCCTTTGGGTCCTAGTAATTGACGATGTTCTAAGGGAACTTTCTTATATGCACATTAGCGTCACGGCTTACGCTGATGACGTGGTTATACTAGTGCAGGGAAAATTTCCGGGGCATATACCTTTTAAGTAGTCTGGAGGAAGTAGGTTCCAGGTTTGTAACCATGTGAAGGACTTACTCACTTTCTGCTGGGCAATCAAATGCTGTGACGACGTGATTTAAGTTTTTAGGTTTCTTCTACAATTTAGAACTCACTAAAGGGATCGCGACAGGCCCAGTGTTTTATGATGAACTCATAACCCTAATCTTTTCTTACTTCTCCAAAGGTTTTCTATGTTTAGGAGCAATCTTCTTTACTGGCCCGCTAAGTTTTGTCTATTTATGGTGGAGATGGTTTTGGTTTTTGCTTAACTCTTCTGTTTCTTTATTGCCAGGAATACTGTTGTGCCCCAAAACTCACTAAAGCATTATCTGAAGAGTGAATTGAAAACTTCACGATACTATAGCCAGTGTAGCCCAAAAATGTGCTTTTATTCTATATATGTACTCAGTAAGACTGTTTGGATATTAAGGTTGAATTCGGTGCATTGAGGAAGTTGGTATTGTCATGTAGCTGAAGCCCCTCTCCAGATAATCCCACTGCGTCCAAGTTTCAGTACTATAATGCTCGCAACCAATTTCCATTATAGAGGAGATAGGACCTATCCTTGTGGGTTTCCTCTTAAGACTAGTTTGTGCACTTGACTGTAGGGCAGTTCTGAGCACGCTGTGCAGTCTGGGAAGCTTGTTGTCAAGAGTTGGTCCAATGCAAATCTTATCTTCTCAGTTCACAGATTATTCAACGTTCCTTCCACGTCTACAAAGACTACTGGCGTGGTCCTTGTTCACAGATATTTTGGCTTCCTTCCTCGTCAATGATATGCCTCGGCTAATCTTAGGATCTTCGAGGAACAAGGAACAAGGTCTATATTGTATTCGCGCTGATTGTCCGCGTCCGAAATGTGCTTCGCTTTTGGCTTGAATTCTACTTGTGGGGTTTCTGAATTTTTGGGTGAAAGACACCCATCAGGTTCGGTGATTTCTATGGCAAATGGAGGAGTCCCCCCTCCCATCTTCTCTGGCCAACAGTATTCCTTTTGAAGAACCTCCTCCTATTTTTGTTCCTTTGGGATGATTAATACTAAAATAATAAAAATTGTGATGTAACAAATTCGCTCGGTCGGGGCTTTCAAAATGATTCATCGCAGCACATTCATAGACAAGTATCACCACTTAATTGGTAATGAAATCACCCCAATGTCAGACGCTAGAGCTCTTAAACACATACTTAATATTCAACTGCCAACAAAATTAAGCCAATTTTAGTTCAAATGTAGGCGATGAATTCCTCCCATCCTTTAATTTGGCTCATTACCGTCTTTGTCTCTTGAAAAAACAGCGAAAATTCCTTACAGAAAACTAATCTATACACCTGTTCGCCTCAACTGCAATTTGTACACATCACTCATGTGGCACCACCAACCAAATAAGTCTTTTCTTCTCCTCAGGTATATGACATATATTTTCCCTATCGCCCACTCACTTCTCTTTTCATTTGGCAGTGTTGCTTCTTTTAAATGATGAATCACACTTATCATCCAAAATTGTCTTGCAATAGTCCTCTCGAACAACACCAAGAAGAAACACCTCAGCGGACTCTTAAAATAGCCACAGAATAACACGGCAAAAAAGATAATGAATCATACGTACACATAGATACATATTTCTTTGCCGCAGATACAAAACATTTTGCAACAATAATCCAATAAAACTTCTAAATTTACCTCAATGAAAAAATTTTTATTTGAAAAAAAAACACAAAAACAAAAAAACAAAAATCTTATTTCTCTCTTCACAAAGTCCACCACAAACAGGACCACCACCGCCGCCGCCATCAAGAAGAGAAAAATAAAAATACCCGTGAGAGCCGTCCACGTCAGCGTATCATTGTTGACCGTGATACGGTTTTAAAAATAAATCGCCATGGATCACGTCATCGCAGTCGTGACCACAGCTGGCCACCACCGCCGCCCGCACCAAAAGATCGTTCTCGCAGCGCCTCCGATGAGATACATTTCGATGAGAGAATTTGCAAACAACATCGAATCGATAATATTGCTAGGAAATTCGACCACCATGGCCAAGAGGAGGAATCGACGATGAGTCACCATAAATCAAGTGACTCCCTGGATGGTGATATGAGTCGAAGAATAAATGAACGTTCTCGCACCCCCGAATGGCCACCAACCGTTGAACAGTCATCCGAGGTTAAGACTTGCTTCTCTCTGCCCGATGATGTGGAACATTTGCATGTGGGCATTATCGAACCTAAGAGACAGTATTTTGAAGAAATAGCTGAGAACAATGAACTGCTGCTGCCAACGAAAAGATGGTCTAGCTCAGAGTCCATCTATCAACCGACAAAGCCGGCATCACATTTCATAAGTCGACCACAGACAGCATCACTGGATCGTTACAGAACCACCGAGCGACAGCTGCCTCCATTGAAACCACGTAGCAGTAGCAACAGCATATTAACCAAACCACGCAACAAATCACCAATGAGGCAGGACATAAAATCAAAATCAAAATCGAAATCGCCCACCGACATTGCCACAACGATTTGGCCAGGGCAACAACCATCCCGAGCTGGCAAATCGGTGACCATTCAACTGCCAACCAAAGAGGGTAGCAGCAAACAGGATACCAATCAAATTAATTGCGATACTATTGTCATGAATAATAATCACCGTGATCACAACAAAACAGCTCGACCAGCCAAGCCAGCAGCACCACGTATAATTGACTGCAGTCGCAAAAATTCGACTAATCCTACCCAGAGGCATACACTATCATCATCGTCATCACAATCACCATCGCAATCCATAGAGAGAAATTTAAATAACGACAAACAGAAACATTTGTATCCATCAACAAAAAATTATGACGGCCATTTAACCAATGCAGTGGCAGCCAGGACTCGTCCAATTGGCAACGATTCTACAGTCCATAAGGCCAAATTAAACCGTCGCAATCATGCATCTGTGCGCCCACAATTAAACGTAAATTCAGAATCTACTCGTACTTCCAAATCCAATATACGAGTAGAGGATGAAAAACCTGCTGCAGATACATGCATCAGGTCAATTGAATTGATTGATGATTCCGCACAAACTATCGCCAGCACACGGAATCCACGCAAAGTCGCACAAAGTTCAACAACATATCCCACCAGTAAGGACGATGAGAAATTACGATCCAAACAAGAAAATATCGCACCACAAGACGATGATAACAAGACAGCGACAAGAAATGAAAACAAATTTCAACAAAATAAAAAAGATACGACTACAACAACCGACAACAACAGGGCAACTAATGGTGACAAATACCATCGGGTGGATACTACTACACTGGATAGTAATAGCAACAAATCTCTATCAGAATCTGAGACAAAGCACGACCGTCGAAAGGGTATTTACTACACTGACGGTGAGTATCTTTACGGTCCATTTACGGATGGCGATACAGATACTGTTAAGGAGCAGCCCCAGCCCCAGGTGTTGGAAAGCAACAAACCAAAAGTCACCGTAATACCAATAGAAATCGAAAAATCTTCATCTCCAGATGAAGCTAAAACCTCCAGCAGTGTTGGCGAAAAATGTGGAAATATACAAAAGTCAATCACCGAGGACCTTAGGCAAATAGATAGATACATGATGCAAGCCAAGATGGCATTAAATCGATTGCAACACGAACATCAAATAGCAATGCAACCGCAGCCAAAAGTTATGATAGTTGAGACACCACTTCAGGCGATGATAAGACGTATCTTTCAAAGGATATGTCGTTCTCCATCTCCGATGACAACAACAACAACAACGATTCTCACCGACAGAATAGAGAATTTCATGAATCCTTCGATCAGTCAAGTAGAAAATGTTCCAGTTGTCGAACAAGCACTTTTAGATTTATCGAATCTGGCAGCGGTGTTAGCCATCAACGATGATGATGATGTTGATGATAATCGTCGCGGCGGTATCACAACTCCTGTGAAAATCACCACACCAATGCCGGAGCCATCGCCCCAAATAATCGATATAACCGAGGCAGACGTTCGTAGCCATAGTTCAATGTCTGAAGGTACAACAGCGACGGCAAATAGTCCCTATACCGTAGACGAGAGTGGCACAGAGGACACCCATTCGATAGCTAATCAAGCGCATCACGAGGACGAGATTATACTGAGTAAAAACATCCTTTCCGGTTATATAATAACGAAAAAGGATCAAGAGGAATTGCTGAAAAAAGCCTCCACCTCCACCTCCACCACCACCGCAAGGCCAATGCAAATCGAAACACCACTAGCAGCACCATTGAACGATGATAATCGTCGACCAAATGATGTGGAAAATGTCGCAGGAACCTCAAAAGCGAATCCTGCTACTCGATGGCAATTAGCTGAAACAAAGCCATCATCACCATCCTTAAAAGCGAGCGAACAAAATTCAATAAATAACACAAAGTGCCCGCCACAGTCGAGACTAATACCAACCGTTGTCGCTGGAAGGACACCTTCTGGTGATGCACCACCGCCTCCGCCACCACCACCGCCGCCTCCACCGCCACTTCATTTGAAATATCACGTGAACGGTCTTCATGGTCACGACGTCGGTCTGGTAACAACAATCATAACACCCAACGATGATATGGACGATGCTGATGCTGATGTTGTTGAGTCTAAATCTGATCGTCGTGCTAGAAATCGTAAATCAGACGCCAATGGCGTTAAGGTACGTAGCCTTTCGCAGCCGCCACCGTTTGAGTATTTGATGGAATCAGTACCATCGTTGCATTCGATGACAACGAGTACAATCGATTTGGTTGGTGGCTTTGCCGATAATAAGGACGATGTCCACAATCGAAGGGATAATAATGTATCGCCGTGCTTATACTTTCCGGGGCCTTTTCATGCCACTGCAGGTATTGAATGTTGTGAGTCTTCATCGTCCTCGTCGTCGTCATCGTCGTCATCGTCGTCATCGTCAGAGCCGTCCTCCTCTCGTGTGTTGTTCATATCTGCCAGAATCGTCGTTTTTTTCGTTTCTTTGTTCGTTGTTGAGTGGATGTTTTGTGGTTGCACATTACTTTTCCCCCATTTTGTCGTTTGAATGGAATTCTTGGTTTTTTTTTTCTCCAAAGTCCTTTGGTTGCAGTTGATATCCCGTTTTTATTTTATTATTTGTGGTCCTTTCTTTTGGTGTCCAGACTGATGATGTGTTGAGTTCTTAAATGGAGTTTGAGATTTTGTATGTGAATTGACTTTCTTTGAAGTGGCACTTGGGAGCGTGGATAAGCTACCTGTAAAGTCACTTAGTGCGCACTAAGAGCCTTCTTCAGATTTAAGAATTCAATTTGAGTTTCCATTGCAATGGGTGGTGACACTGATAGCTCAGCAAATATAGTATGAAATGCGTTTTTAATAACAGTACGCGTAACTAAATGGGGTAAGTTAATTCTCTACTTTAATTTATGTAATAAATTTAACTAATTAAAAATATGTAATGACAAATAATTGCGAATTTATTGTTTGTACATGTATTTTTCTACAAAACTGTCAGAATTATGGATTAGTTACATTTATTACACTTGTTACGTAACTAATTCAGCAATTTTCCTACCTTGAATAAGTTACGTATTCTTTTACAAAATTGTTGAGACACAACGAACTTACTGACACTTTTAAATATATTTAAAGGTACGAACTCATTTGCAGTCTGCTGGCTTCAACTTTTGCGTCAGCTGGTTACGTTACAAAGTAAAAACTGTATGCAAAATATGCTGCAAAGCGTTCGCAGATAGTATCAATTAGTGTCGAAATGGACACACCTAAATTTTCAGTCAAACTTCTACGTACGGGGGCTAAAATTTTGCCTAACGAACACGAATTATGGTCTTGGCATCATAAACACATACGAAATATAAAAGTTTACCGTTAAGTTGACTTTAGTTACACGAAAAGGGGCTTAATGATAACCAAAAGCAGTTTAAACTCTGCGAATTGTTTCCAATCGTTTTTGTAGCGAATATTTAATATTTTCACATTTGGTGGGAGTATATAGAGATCCACTTATAGCAATCTCCTAGTTTTTTATTTGCAAAAGTCATCGGAATAATAGTTGAATGTCTTTTTACTTCTGATAAGGGGTGATTTATTTAGAAGTACTTTTTTCAAAGTTAAAGAAATATAAAAAAAATACAATTTAGCCGAATTATCTTGCTTCCAAATAAAAGAACCATTTGACATTTGTTTTTCAAAGATTAATTCTTTCAAAAGTTTGCCGTAACTGCGGTTAACATGGCCCATTTTGAAGTCACAATTTTCAATGATGCATCTGAGATTTTCGAGTTTTCTGTGACGAATAACTATATATAACTATAATAATAAATAATATTAATTTGTAATCATTTTGGCTTTCAATTCCTCAATCATACCCGGTCTATCCATGTAGACTTTTGACTTTATATAGCCTCAAAAAAGAAGTCTAGTGGTATGATATCACACGATCTAAGCGGTCAATTCATAGCGCGAAATCAACTATTCCTAGAGATGGTGGCAGGTCTAGTAGCATTTCTTCATCAATTCCAGGCAGTTAAAAGAAAGAAAGTTACCCCAAACCCCAAGTTATTTGAATCTTTCCAAAATCATGGCACTTTCGAGGAGGTAATAAAAGAAAACCCGCTTGCAGATAATCCATAAATACTCCGATTCATACTATCTAAACAAACTTAAAATCATCTTAATAATTGTATACATTTCAGTGTTAAATTTGAAATATAAAATTTAAAAAAAAAAAACAAAATGAATCTCTCCTACAATATGTTCCTCTTCTAAACTTTTTAGATCTTTCCACTCGAATGTTTACTTTTTAGTTTCACATGGCTTTCTGTGTGTTAATAAAGTATGAACCAATTGGTTATCATCTTTAACTTCTACCCAAAGAAAAAGAATACAAAAAAAAAAAAAAACTATTTTTAGTTAAGAGCTCACATGCTGCGATGCGACCATAAAGTTTTAATCGAAAGACTTTTGGATCATCCATCATCGTTGCCACAGTTAGTGGGATTATATCGCCTTCAGTACCTTTGTGGATCAAGTATTTTTTTTTTTATAATGTTATCCGAGTATTTCAGGTCTAGCTCGTCAGATGTAGATATGTAGATGATATATCACAGAAGAGGGTTTGTCTGTTTATATAAATGATGTTGGTTGCGGAAGTTGAGAGGTGCCACAGTGCATAAGGAATGCTTTTGAAATTTAGTTTATTGAAGGACTTTTGTTGGTGCAGAGAGAGGAGGCATTTTTTTTTTTTCATAAGAGTTAGTTGTCCATTCGGAACTTGACCTGTTTCTCTATCTAGATGCATATTCGCGTGCTCACGTGCTTAAAGGAAACTCATTGTTTCCTTCGATTAAGGGGAATGTCTGCTCTGTTCTTTTCCCCTTTTAACATTCTAAAATTTTCCGGAATACGAGTATGTATACATGCAGAATGCTTATCTCGGCGAGACCATCAGTTCGTGTGGGAGTTCCAACTTAGATACTTAACTCTTGTGCAAATGATTACATCCGCATCAATAGAGAGCCCTTGGTTATGGCACCACCTCTCTACCACTCGGAGTGCATTCCTTATGGCATCTACTGTGACTTTCATGACATATCTCCCATTGTTGTTGCTAATCTCTTCAAGTCTTTTAAGAACAGAGTCCACAGTTATATTCCACACTTCCTCTAAGTCTTAAAGCAGGCATATTGCTGACTCTCCTACCCTTCACAGGCTACTCTCAGACTTTGGAAGAATAATTTATCGAAGGCATCTTCAATGCCCATTATTGTAATCATTGCAATACCTTCTGTATATTACTTATCACCGTACTTTCACTTTCCACCTCTGTAGGCATGCTGTCTATTATTCAGAGAACGCTCTTTCACCCCCTTCTCTCCATATGGATCACCACAATAATGATATTGGGCTGACCGATCTGAAGAACGCTTCGCTTCGGTGTAATCTTTTTTCACGATATTGGAATGAACTCTGCTCTTCAAGTTACCGCCATGTAGACTATTGCTAGGCAATTCAGTTGACATAAGAATTGTAGCCAGTTACACTTTCACTGCCTACGTAAGCCAATAAAACTGTGGCTTTAAAAACCTAAGAAAAATGGAACAAATTAATGGTGACAATTTAGTGCAATTGGTGAATACTGTGTAAGCTCCACATCACTGACGAAAGACTTGTTGTCTAATAGTACAATTGACCAGTGACATATATAGTGTACGTTGGCCGATACCTTCAACACTCCCTCTTGACTTGATCTGAATGTGAACATATCATTAGTATCATCATCAGTATCATTTCGTATCCCAGTTTCACTTCTTAGAGTTCCTCTTTAGATTAAGGTAAAAACATTTCAACTATTAAATTCCTACTAATTCCCTTAGTCAAACCTCATCTCGTACTTCAAACTACAATACATCCAGAAGGAAGACTTCCATAATGACTGCCTTAATGCATCTTACCTCTGTAGTCTGATCTGCACTAAGCCAGAATGAATTTAAAATCTTTTGATTCTTTAATAGCTCGCTCTGCGAATGTATATTACTGCTTAATACTAAGCTTAAGCCGTACTCAAATGGTAGAATCCGTCAAATTAACATTCTCATTGTAGCTCCTGTATGTAACGTCACAAAATCCATTTCAGCTAAGGACAAAACATTTTCTTGTTTTTTTTTTTTTTTTTTGCGGATTCCGCTCCTTGAGGAGGTTTAGCTCTTTTTTTTATTAAAATGGTTAAGGACAGGAACAATAAAAATAAATACTTAAAAGAAGACGCGAACGTCAAGTTTAAAGTAATGAACGGCAAACAAGACTTGTAGACAGGAATCCAACGCAAAAGGACTTAACAAAAAAAAAAAACTAATAGAAAACCAGTCCACTTTATTAAATTACCCTTCCACCGTCGTGATATACTTAACCGACATTCTATTCTCCATTCTTTTGTTGAGTTTGAAAAGAAAAAAATAAACCAGGACTTCATTTGCTCCTCTCTCTCTCTCTATCCATCTCCCAAGCTAGGGAATTGAAAAAGGAAAAATGGTGTCTCGCAACCACAATGAGAGGGTGTGGAGGTAAGAAAAAAACTTTACACAAATTCTACCCGCCATATTTGTCCTGTTCTCCTTTAACTAATGTTCCAGTCGGGCACACAAAAAGAAAAAGGATTATCCTTTGAAGCATTAGGAATATTAAAGTGAATAGTTGCTTGAATTTAAGGACCTTACAGTTATTATTATTAATTTTACGTGAGGAGACGAGCAATTACATCCTTGCTTAGTAGGAGGCAACGCAGTAACCCCATACATACACGGTTCGCTCTCCAGCAATCTAGATAGACACTGGACAATTGTATAGTTTAATGCTGTGTCGTGAAATTAAAGCAATGTTGGCATATCACCAGGACATAATTTAATTATCCGTAATAAAATGCATGCTAAGGAGCCGAGTTGTGGGGGAGCCTTTCATTATATGCAGTGGTAATGCTTATTCCGTAATTATTATTAGGCATGCATCTGCGTTTGGGATATTTCATAATTTATGCAAGGCAATTTGAAAATAGGACGAGCATTACATGCTGCTGATTGCATTTCTGAGATATTAGCTTGTGAAATTTCTAGTATTGCTTGAAGCTGGCTTCAAACAGTTCATGGTCCTGCAATTACCTATTCTATGTTCTTCAGTCGAGGGAATTTGAGTAATTGTTTTCTGTAGTTTTGAACCTTTTGCAAGAGTCTGACTAAGATACAAGGTCCAGGTGGCACTCTATCGCCTCTTCTGTGGATTCTGTGGATTATCGCCCAAATTCACTTCGAGCCATTCAAAGTAGACAGCGAGGAAGTTCCCATAAAACTGAGCCTCTCCTCCTCTTTTACTATTGTCTGTTACCCAAGCAAACTTAAAGTTCTTCCAGATTGTGGACCATCAGATAGCTTCGATGCTATAGACACTAGACAGTTCTACTATCACGTACTGAGATTTGTGACTTCTCCGAACATCTTTCGTATTCAACATCTGCCTGGTAATGTTGCCCGGGGAAACTCAATGTGTTCCGCACCCTTGAATGGCGTCATATCTAAATCAACAAAGCAGTAGAGGAAGATCCGTAAGCATCCCTGCCAGCTTAGCATCTTGCATAAGCATCATTCCAATCAACCTCTGGGTCCACTGCTTTTATCCGAATCAAACCATCTTTCAAATTTACCCCTGGTGTCCAGTCAGTTCGACTTGTCACTACTCTGACCTTTTTCCTGAGTTAGTTGCAGTTTTATGCCTATCAGCTAGCATGGTCTGACTCCGCAAGGAGTTTGGTACTATTCAACAATAGCTACATACTTTATGTCATCACCGAGGTGAATTATTTCGAAGATATCGAGGTTTTTAGTCTAAAGACGTCTTCGTACGTTAGCTTCCACAATAGTGGATCATAGCACCTTCGGGGTCGTAGTTCACTGTACTATTTCAAAAATAGTCCGCAATTATATTCTGCTCACCGAAAGTTTCTTCAGTTTGTGGAATTGAAGGCGTTCAGCATTATTGCACTCCTGCCCTTCCGTTGTCTTCCTTAGAAACCTTTTTTAACCGTATTCAGAACTTTATCCTGCTCTATGATAGCAGAACAACGATCTGGCAATCTGACAGGCTTCGCGCTTATTATCAGTTGCGACCTCCAATCTGTTTTTGCAATGCGCCTCAGTATTTGGCTCAAGGTGTTCAACATGAGTCATACTAATGACTCAGCTAAAAAGAATTTAATCTATTAGTGCAATATTGCCTACCAATCTTGCAGGTGCATTGGCTCCGGTGTGACATTTTGAAAATCTGTCTCAATATCCAAGGCGTCTAAAGTAGGGTAACCTTTAAAGCTGATGTTGTTGACCAACACATGGAGATCAATGTCCTTTGCAGAGAGTATGTTGCAAGCTTGTTATTTGAGGAAATTCTGGCACCGAAACCCATTTGACATTTTGATTGCATTGTCATTCCCGCTGAACACCACTCTCAAGGACAAACTTACTTATTTCCCAAAAAAAACTCCACAATTATAGCAGACAATTGAAGAAAATCCCACAGAATTCGATTCTTGAAGGATGAGGTTTAAAATAAAATAATTTATGACCTTATTCGTGCAGTTAAACCACCCTACTTTCTCTAAGCCCCCTCTCACTGAAATTAAATATATTTTAAGCTAAAATCGTGCTACGCCCCCCTCCTAATCCAAACAGATCCTAAGTACACTCGGGTATATAAATTCTCAGATCGCATCGTTTCGAGTAATTTTTTTTTCGGTGAATCATGTTTCATCTGAAATTATCGTTCAAGCAAATAACCGCAAAAATCCTACCACAACATGAGAACAGTTTGTTATCTGTCTGTCTTTATGAAAAGGATGGGTATCCTGCTTAACCATCACTATAAAACTCTATGAAAGCTCAGTCATAAAAATATCCACTCTCTGTGTAATAATTTTCCCCCAAAAAAAAAAAAAAAAAATACAGTAGCAAATTCCAAGCCAGAACCTGCTGAGTGTTCTTCTGTCTTGCATTAACGAGATGATGATGGTCTCGTGAGTGAGGGTGGCAGCATATCCTGTGAACTGATGCTTTAAAGTCCGCCGAAAGAGATCTGCTCCTGTTTTTCGGTGTGTGTGTGTGTGAGTGTGAAGAATAACATTAATTAACATTACATGCTAATGAAATTTTAATGTCTTTGCATTTTAATTATGAGGCGAACTCCTTTTTTAACGACACACGACATACATACAATGACATTGAGGCAAAGGACGAAACGAACGAAACGACAAAAAAAAAAAAAAAAAAAAACCACCCCGTCCATTCTATTATTTGAGTGATGCTTAATTTTTCTTGGTTTTAAGGATCCGAACAATTTTTGATGACGAGGGATGGAAAATGGCAGCTTAGTGATGTTTTGGTTTATCACTTTCGCTTCATAAAATTATGTTAATGTTACAAGAGGGTGTGTTCTGTGTCTTAAGCGTGGAACAAGCGATAAATTAGACTGAATGGTGAACTTCTTGTCTGTTTCTGTTTTTGGATGTATCTGGTGGCTTAGCGCGTGTGCAAGCACAAGTTTAAGGTTAGAATTATGGCGTGAGATGATAATGATAATGGCAGAAACGAGGTTGGAAATTGAATTATAATCTAATTGTTGTCGAATTGATTAAAAGTGTAGTTAAAAGTGCGGGAAAACTTATCAGGAAAAATTAAGGGGAGAATTCATCCAGAAAGGATTTAATTACGGCAGCGTTGCATGGTAGCAATTAAAATTGTTCATTGTAGATAGAAGGAGAAGGCTCCTTTATAAGAAGTGGGTGCACGCTGCACAGTGATTGGCAACCGACTGGTATTTGCTTCTATAAAAAGTAAACGTGACCCATGTGAGAGGACACTGAGTTGCTTATTTCTAAAAAGTACTCGTTTCATCAATATCCTTGATAGTTGCTTACTTATTCAAGAAGATAGCAAGATTGTTTTTGATGCCTTCTTTGGCCATCCTTAGAATTGTCCATTTTGTTGCTTCACTACAAGGTGGAGCGGCGTGAGTTCTAGGAGTACTTCCACAGCCGCTGTTGGATACGTTCGCATGGATCCCCTTAGACACTCCAGTCTTTCAAGTTTAGTGAGTGATTCCCTTGTTGTGACCAAACCGGTTCTCTTTGACCATGCTATCGCACCATAAGTGATCATTGGTCACACAATGGCAGTGTACATCCATCTTAGTATTTTTGGATTGAGTCCTCACGAATTACCCGTTAGGCTCCTGCACATCATTAGAGCACGGGTCCTTCCTTAGACTTGTCAGACTAGTCTTTTTTCTGTCTTAGACTTAGGAGCTCTATTCAGAGGCTTACCGGAATAACTGCCAAAACTCTGATCGGATAGATCCTAAAGATTGGGCCTAGACTCCTGTGTCTATCTGAGTGATCTTTTTACGTTCATTCAGAGCATATATCAAGCAGGTGCAAGAGTCTGATGACCACTGAGAAAAGCTTTGAGGCGAATTATGTTCTGCAAATGACATTCGACTAAGGGAGTGTATTAAGAACAGTACTCATGTTTTGAGATAGTCAATTTCAAGCCTTGCAGTCTGAAGTTCAAGTTGGAATCTTTCAGAGACGAAACTGAGCCCGTACTCAGTAACAGTGTGGGATTTCCAGCCACTAAACCCACCTCCTCTTCTGCCCCTGATCCTCGCGGTACTGACGTCAAGCATTTCACCGCGAGAGCGGACTTCAGCCTTATATATTCGGCTCGATCGTATTGGCAGCTATCTGCGAGACCTTCACGACATCGCGGATAGTGGCACATTATGTGCTCCGTGTTTTCCACTGCTGCTGTAAACTTTGGACCCTAAAGGTTGTCTTCATTTCCAAATCTGTGGAGGTATGCTTTGAAATATCCAAGAACATCCAAGCATCTGCGTCTCCATGTTGCCTATTGATCCAAAGGCCGATATTGGGATCAGTCTTTGAGTCCATTTACCTTTGTCGAAAGAGTTCCATCTAGCTTGCTCGGAAGGCACTACATACTCTCAATGCGTTGAATCTATAAACTGCTTCTATACTTATTCTGTATCTCATTGCATCGGCCCATATTTGGGAGCAGTGTTGCCACAAGACTTTAGAAAAAAGTATCTCCGTCTGCAGAAGAAAAGTATCAAAAGGTATCAATGTAGGAATTATGAGTAAAGCTGCCATTATTATTATTTTGTTAATATTAAAAACATGAAGACAAACGATAATTCTTAAAATAACATAAATATTCTCAATTCTTTTACAAAAAAATCTATCCATCCAAACCGACGCCAAGTCAACTTCAAGAATATTTAAATAAAAGATCAAAAAATTACTAAATAATCACCCCTGTCGTAGAATCCGTCGAGTTTGAGTTGCACTTCACCTATTCGATTCATAGTTCAGTGAATATTGAAGTATTGCCTGACATATTATAGTAATTTTTTGTTGAAATTAAAAAGTATCAAAATAGGCATTTTACAGAAACCGAAGTATCACGTCCAAATTAAGATTAAAAAGTATCACTTTTGATACTTTGGTATCATTGTGGCAACACTGTTTGGGAGCCATAGAGCATCATCGACGTCGCGACTCTTGCCAAGAGTAGTCTTTTTTTTGTTTAGGTCCTCCGATATTTGGCATGATCCTTCCCAGGGCAGCCGTTGTTCTCGCTGCGTATTGTAGATGTTGCTTAAAATCTAACCTTGCATCTATAGTTACAACAAGGTACTTCAGCTCTGGTTTAGACACTACAACTTGATCGCCGACGTCACTCTTACAGTCTCCATAACACGTTTGCTGCTGATTAGTACTACTTCCGCCTTGTCCTCTGCTAGTCGTTAGTCTATTCTTACTAGACAGTCCGTACTGTTCCAATAGCTTCATTGCACTCATGTTCTAGCTTTCGAAAGAGTTTGACACTACAACGATTGCTATATCGTCGGTGAAGCCAATTATTTTCGAGGACCTCGGGATTCGAAGTTTGAGGACGTTTGAGGGACACCGTCTGTGACGTTATACTTCCCCTTATCACGTCTTTAGTGTAGTAGTGCAGTATTCTATTTGTAAAATAGACCGTCATTCCGGTCCGGTATTCTCTTGGCAGTAAGTGCTTGGAGGGTGTTGCTACAATTTACGCTGTTAAAGGCGTTTTTAACATTCAGCGTTATTATTGCACACTACTGTTTACTGCCACCCTTCCATCGTCTTCCTGCTATAGCTTTTTTCGCTGTATGTATAACTTCGTCGATAGCATCAATCATGGTTCGTCCCTTGCAGAAACCATACTGGCAATATGTGAGGCTTCCAGCTTCACTCCAATATTTCACTCTTTGTGTCCACCATGCAGAGAGGCCTATACGATAAGGGATCCTGCGGTGGTTTATTAGCTTTCGGTAAAAGAAAAAGTCTTTGTTTCTTCCACAGCTTTGAAAATACCCATTCCTTTAGGCAAGCAAAGATGAGTGGGCTTTAGGAGTTACTCTATCTTTCAGAGTACCGAACTGTAGCATCATCTTTACCTAGAGACATATTCAAATAAAAAGAAACCAGTGAAAAATGCTACAATCCGCCTGGAGCGGATCATATGATACCCTATCCCTATCTTATTTGGTCGTTTTAGTGGGCGGTGGAAAATGTATTCACAAAATTTTCTATTTTGCCCTATAAACTTATATTTTTACTCGAAAAATAATTTTTGAAGTAAACGCCCCTAAAAAGTGGGCGTGGCCATATACAATGTATAGACAATTTGTAGATTTAGTGGATATCTACATATTTGCTCAAGTAAGTTTTTTCGAGTTTCATATGAAAATAGTGAAAAAAGGTGATTTTTTTGAAAAGTGGGCGTGACAGTGGGCGGATTTTAAAAATTTTTACACTTGTTCTGTCCCGATATACAAGGACTTCGTATACAAAATTTCATTGTCCTAGCTCAAAATTTAAGGCCCAAAAACAGGTGACAGACGGACGGACGGACGGACGGACGGACGGACGGACATAGCTCAATCGACTCGGCTAGTGATGCTGATCATTTATATATATACTTTATGTGGTCTATCTTCAATATTTCTCTATGTTACAAACTATGTATCAAACTTAATATACCCTTAGGATAGGGTATAAAAATGTTACATAGGCCCCTTATTATGTACGATACCACCCATGGAAGAGCTATTTCCACCTGACTTTCTGCATTTTATTACCCGAATTCTTTTCTTTCGGCCTTCCCACTGTCGGTTTATATATGCTCATAACCCCATTTAACGCGCACTTCATAGGTATATATATTTAAAACTGCAGTCATAATACTCTTAAGACCTTGGGGCAATGCATTTCATCAGAGTGCTTATATTGATTTATTATTAATTAATAGTTTTATTCCCCTTCGCAGACTGTGCAGTTGAATGCATTGCCAGATCTTCAATAACCATTTCATTTCACATTAATTAAATAAAAATTAATAATTTCCCATTGAAATTCCCTGAATATTCTTCGTTTTCAACAATTTCAATTGATTTTTTCATCTTCTATTACATTCTCATTTTAATTGACTGCGTTATCTTCTATTCCCCGATTGGCGTCCATAACTCAATCTGCACATATCAATCGAATTATAATGTTTTTTTTAAGTGCAATTTAACACACTTGAACATTTCGTAAGTCATGTGGAAGAAACATATAAACACACAAAATTCATTTGAATCTATTTTTATAAAAAGATACAACTGGGTGTACATATAGTCGTACTACCCATCCAACGTATATAACCTTGATTCACATTTCAATTTTTACCTGAGCGGATTCCAATGGAATTTTAAGTGAAACGAAAATAACCTAATTTTAAAATGCGCGAAACTATTTTGCACAAGCATTTCACCTATTCAACAGAAAACACCTACATATGCATGTATTCAGGGAGAAAAAAAATATTGGAAACAAATTTCTCTGACAGTAAGCAGGTGCAATATTGGATTAACCCCTCCTGCCGCCAACCAAACAAAAAAGTGAGCAAGCGTTTCTACCGTTCTCCCTCTCTCTCTCTCTCTGTCTGTGGATGAGTTTTTTTTTTGTGATTATTCGATTAAAAATAGAAATAAATAGTTTTTATTTTAGAATATGACACTGCTTTTGAGCACAGTCATTCTGCCTGCCTGCCCGCTGTCTATACTATGATTCAGCGAATGCAATTGGTGTGACAAAATTCCTATTTTTTTTTGAATATTTTTCACACAAAAAAAAAAACGAGTTGTATCACTGACATGAGTTATTTTATTGACATTTGTTGCACAAATAGAATAGAATTGAGTTCTACTAAAAAAAAAAAAACCGTATTCGTAATGTCAACAATTTTTTGAAGTTTAAATATAATATTTTGTCAGATAGTGCGATGGTTTTGGTGAAATTTTGTGCTATTTTTAGAGGAGGGCAATGACTCAAGGTATATTTAGTTTGAAACATATTATTTCCTAAAGTCTTCCGCTTGATTTTTACAAGGAAGTTTTCTATGTAAAAATGACAGCTTAAGGTTATGTACACAAAGAAACTGGAAGACATTTTGTGTCTTGTTATTGTGGGGATACATTCGGAATCGTTTGTCATAATGAATTCAAGGATGCGGAAACGTTTGAAACTTTCAACCTAACGTAAAGGGTGAAGTCGCAATCTTTCTCGTTCTTCTAAAGGGTGATATGAATATACATATAATACTTATTCCAATTGTTATGTTACAGCAGCTGTCAAGGTTACCAATGACATCAAGCTGTCAAAATATTCAGTATTAAAAATATTAACGAAACTCTGGATCAGTTGTCTGTGAGGTCGGTCGTCCCAATGGCTATAGTATGCATTCGATTTGTGTGTGAGTACATTTTTTTTACCTTAAGCTGTCAACCAGGCATAGACTGGTGCGAAATGAAGAAAATATAGCCGCTATCGCAGAAGGCTCGAATCATCTAAGTTGGGCATAACCAGAGAATTATCCCGGCATATTTAACGGTTGAATTTGGGGCTACACCCTTAAAAGATTGTGCTTATACGGATGACAAAGCTGTGAGTTCGCTAATTGAGCGCTGGAAATGCTACGCAGAGATTTGGATTTCGGCCTTAATTTGGGCTTTTTAATAACAGATCAGCCAAACTGTCTTGTATAAAACTCCGAGATATTTTCAAATTTCTACATCTGTTTCAACTACATAATATTCGTCCATTTTAGCCTTAATCCTACATCATTACAGTCATCTTAAAACTTGTAGAGTCTGTGCGGAAGTTTGATTTGCGAGAAACGCGTTAGCATTTTGAATGAAGTCTTGCTACCGATTTTATAGAGTTCTTGCTTCTCCAGCCTCTCTATTATCCGTAGCTCAAAAAATAAATTTCCGTCCAAATCGCCTTGGACTGCAGCATTTATAAGTTTATGTGTCCGTCTGCTAGTTATAATGAATTTAATTAAAACTCAAAGATCAACAATTTGATTCGTTGAAGGTCAGAGCAAAAAGAGATCGAATTATGTCTTAATTATCATCAAATCAATAAGGGCAAAGATTCAAGGAATTGTTTTGAAATTTTAGATACGATATGTAATTTAAAGATCCTAACAAATTAACTTAAGTTATCGAAATATATTTCCGAGTGTCTGACAAACATTCAAGAGTATTATTGTCATGAGAAAGCTTCTCAAAACCCCTTTGCCCTTCAGATACGGCATAAAACTGTAGGTCCCTTCTGTACGTGAAGAAATATATATCACGAATAACATGTACAGCTGTGAGAAGCTAGGTCTTGGCCCTTTATGGGCTGCTTACGGCCTAGTATTCATTTTTATTTTTATCGAAATATACATATATAATACTAGTCATTAAACATATTATCCCACCGAGATTAGCGAATAGCTTAGGATTTTTTAAATCCTGATTCCATTGGTATCTTGCTACCTTAATGCTTCTCTATTATAAATCCTGTTGATAGTATCCTTTCAGTTTGGATAACGGTTAATAAGTGTAAAAGGCTGATGATTGTCCGTACTGTAGTTTGTATGCTGATGGTAGTAAAGAAAGGAACCGAACATTGAAGATCTGTGCTTCGCAATAGACAGCTGATTTTCAGTGCTTTTTATGTATTTGCAAGCTTACTGAGACAACTCCTTCTTTAGTAAGTCCTTTTTTAATTTTTAGATTAATTATCCCTCTATTCCCTTTCCAGTGATTAATTGCCCAAAATGGGGAAACATCCTCACATCTATGTAAGATAATAAACAATCACTTCCCCTAACTGCAAAGAAGTACCCCAGAATTGCAGTCGAGCAACAAGGTGACCTGATTGACTGAACCTTATCCCATTGATTATGTCATTCCAATCAATCATTCAATCCTTCAATGATAGAGACAGATGCAAAACAACGATCATCAATCCCAATAAGATATTCGTATTGGATTCCTTTCGCACCGTTCTTCGTTCATTATTATAATGTATCGTGTTGTCGAAAGTGAGACAAGTATATTCCTTATGTCGTGTCCACAAAAAAGATATTCCAATTTCCTTTTCGTTTCATTATTGCCAATACTTTTGTTTCATTCGTTCATTACTAAATAACCGAGACAACTCAAAGTGCCTAAGTTGTGAGACAAGTATTCGTTTTGTGATTGAATGGTTTGTAGTTGTGTGAATGCGATCATCAATACTTTTGTGTGAATGGGTCAAAATGATCGAATCAATCACGATTGACCCAGCTCTAAAACAAATCAGAACATTTCGTACAAAAAACATAACAGATTAAGTTCTGACATTCTGTCAGAAAAGATTGAGTGCCTTAATTTGTTGTGACTTGTCATGTAGTAAAGATAAAAAGTTTCTTCCCGCATTTTCTGCACCAAAATTCGCAGCTTGTCAAATTTCTAAGTGTGAGAGTAAAATTCTCTGAGAGGAAGACAAATGTCCACAAACTAAGCTGCACCGTTTTTAGACGTCACTATTTTTTGTTTGTTTCACTTTCAATTAACTTGTCAAACAACAACCATTTGAAAAAAGCTCATTAATTTGGTTTACGAAATTTTTTAACTAAAACTTGCAGCATAGGAAAATTTCTTGCTCTCGATCCTGTGAGAAATTAACAAAACTTCGACGTACGGGGACAGAAACTCACTATTTTTCATAAAATTTTTCGCGGAAACAAAACTAATTTAAAACCGTTTACACAAAACTGACTACTGACCTATATAGTGGCAAATATGTATGTCATTCAATCTACATAATTCATTTGATTTAGAGATCAAAGAGATACATATATGCAATACTTTTTGCACGGAATTGAAATGGGAAACAAAGCGCGAAAAAGTTAATTATGGAATGGGATTTTTCGTTTTGATTTTCCCAAAAATGGGAAATTTAACATAAGGATTTTTTGCATCACTGCGCTATACATTTCATAAATGACATATAATATAAAATATGATGTACAAAATTCCAGTCAGTCAAACGCCACATGTTAGCCGGGAACTTCATAAACAAGGTGGTATGCCACACCATAGGTACAGAT
The DNA here is from genome assembly GCA_949716465.1 of Chalcosyrphus nemorum. Taxonomy (NCBI): domain Eukaryota; kingdom Metazoa; phylum Arthropoda; class Insecta; order Diptera; family Syrphidae; genus Chalcosyrphus; species Chalcosyrphus nemorum. The sequence goes on from OX454334.1 coordinate 31,390,536, forward strand.
TTCATTTCGAGTTTCCATTGTGTAAATATTTTGTTTTCGATTTTATTTTTCTCCCGTCGGCACCACTGTCCACATAATCTACTACAATGTGTTTATTGAAAATTCGTGTAGACTTTTTTATTTTATTTTAAAATGTTTCTCCCCAAAACCCATTTCGAGTTGAATGACTTATTTTCTATTAAGACCACGTTCAAGATCATTTAAACAAAAAGCAATTATCGAAAAGAAAAAAACCAAAACCAAAAAACAGAATGTGTTTTTAAAGAAAATATACTTTGTTCGCCTCGGATTCTAATATATCAGATATCCCTCCTAAATGAAAAATTCTGAATTTTATTTCATTTGGCAGACCACCAACAAGGCCATGAGACAAAAATTGCGTTTTAACCTTTTCCTTAAAAATTGCTTTTGCTAATTAGAAATTCGGGAAAACAAATTCATGTCACACTAAAATGGCCAGCTGCAATTAATTTTTCACAAATTAAAGTTTCAAAAACAAAAACTAATGAAATGCAGTTCGTGTAATGGCACGGAAGAAATTCATCTTTATAAATTCGCCCACACCAAAGCAATAAAATTGTGGATTGAACTCAAACCCACCCGACTGCCACCCACCCATTTATCCCTGCACCTTTGATATTTTCTTAGCCTCTCTTTCTCTCTTTCGCTCTGAAAATGCCAATTTCATACGCCCGAGTGATCTCAGTCTGATGGAATCCTTTCTATCACTTCTATCTCTCTCGCGGGGTATAGCTCATTTCGAAATGAAAACTAATCACTGTGAAGCATTTTCCATGAGAAAAACACGATAAAACAAAGCAAAATGTGAGAAAACTCATTCACAGATACTATAAGATACTTTTCGTGGCGAATCGAGGTGCCGAAGAGGATCACTGAGTATCTTTGTATCTTCAGCTCTCTTTTTTCGAATTTTCTTTTTCAGCTGTTCTATAGATGAACGAACGTATGAGTAATTAACCAGAGAATATTTGCTCCTCCGTTTCGATTTTCTTTTCTTTTTCGTTGGTTTTTCTTGTTTTTTTTCTTTCTTCTAATGAGAGCAACTCAGCACCTGAAAACAAATTTGCCCCATTTCGCCGGCTAAGGTATACTCTATGTGATTACTCGTCATCGGGTAACAGCAGTGGAAGTAGCAGCAGCAGCAATAGGAGCAGGAGTGATTTTACAAAAAGGACTGGCAATTTTCAAAAAAAAAAAAAAGTTTAAGGTGTGTGTGCATCCAAGTGCTGGTGTATCCTTTAAGGATAACACAAAATGTGTTCACAAAGTTTATTTAAACACCATTCGACCAGGAGTATTGTGCATATAGCTAATTTGATTTTTATTACCCTAACCGTTACCTTTCGTTGAGGATCCACAAGCGGGCTGTTGAATCCTGTAAAGTTGCTTTTTGTGTTTTATTTTTATGCTCGAGGAGATTTTTTTTACGACTCCTTTACCCCCTGGCATAAGACGAAGAAAAAAATAAACTGTTCATCTTAAGTGAAAGTAAAAAAGAAAAGAACTAAATAGAAAGCTAAATTAAAAGACCTGAAAAAATGTCGTAAAAATAATATTTTTATGAAACTTTTAAAGGACTTGAGTGAGAGTTATGTTGATGTAAGAGTGTAATACTGCATAAGTTACGTTTTTTTTTTTTTTTGCTTTTCTAATGATGGGGGAGGTAAAAACTCTCGCATAAGATGCGTATTTATTTTTTTTTTTAACAAAAGAGATACAGAAAGTGTGCGTTTGTATAGATCAGTTGTTATGTGCACAGAAATACCTCTGAGTTATAATTAGATACTTTTTTTCGGCCAAACGATTCTCGCGCATGATTATTTCTTTTTATTTTTTTTGTTTTGAGAAAATCTACACGTTTGCCACGTGGCAAAGTTTTTCTCCAAGTTTTGACAGAAAGAAGTGTGTATCTGGGTGTGTATCTAATAATATGCATTCCAGAGCATACAGTTCCGGAATAGTGCATTAGGGCGAGTGTTGTTGGTACCCGTTTGATTTATTTAAATTTAAACGGATGTATTCGGGTTAAAAGATATCTTTCTTGTTTTATCAAGCTTTGCAGTATCTCTTGGTGCAATGTATTTTGCATAAGTACTTTCCCCATTATGTAATTCTTTGGAAAATAAATAATGTAAATTGTTATGGTCAATATGTATGTATGTGAAAAATCTCTGATTCAGATTTTGATTTCAGTATATTTATGTATCTGAACGCATTAGATGGCAAATTTGCTCATAATTGTTCAATAAACTGGATAAGGATTCTAGCAGATCGAAACTATAAGTACTAATTAGCTCTCTATGTAAGATTGAATCCAGGTTTGAATGCTAGAGAACGTTTTTCACGATCCTGTCTAACGTCGGACAGACATTCAAGAAAGTTCTGCTGTCATGAGAATGTTTCTTCTCAGACGGATGCAAAATTGTATTCCTCTTTTACTCGCACTTCTTCTTCTTTATTATAGCCTTCTTTGATGTAATTAAGGGTACAAAGTGGCCAAGAATCAAGGATCATCCAAAAAAGTCGAAATCTGTCAGAGCTTCTGATTTTGATTTCTATAACTTCACGTATCATATGTTTCACTGGTCTTTGTATAAAGACCACCGTCTCAGTCAACTTTCTGGAATATTTGCTGTTGCACCTGCCCACCTCAGCCTACTCACTCCAGGTACATTCCCATTCGCCCCCATACGTCATGGCTTGTACACCTTCGGTTTGATTCGAATTTTCAATCTTTGGTCTCACTTTTACTCACGAAAACATTTTTCCACTTCATCGATCCGGTTTCGTGTAATGCTCAACGTCTCCGCCAATATTTCAGTCTTTGAAAAGTAACAAACTTAGGTACTAGCAGCTGGACACTTCTTTTACTGAGTGAGAGTCCTTTCAACTCCCTCAGCATGTGTTTAGCTTTTTGTCTGCTGTACTAGCAGCTGGACACTTCTTTTACTGAGTGAGAGTCCTTTCAACTCCCTCAGCGTGTATTTAGCTTTCTGTCTGCTGATGTACAAGCCCCTCTACTCCAAAGCTTCATGCCGCTCGTCAAACATGTTTGAGAGATATTCTACAATTTCGGTCATTCATGTTCCACGGAGTAGAACACTGGGTTTCAGTTGTAATATAGTTCACTTCGATGTTAAACTAAGTGGACTAAGTGCTTCCCTGACACCAATCTTGAATCTTCCTTCAGGGCCTCTGAGATGGGTTGGAATGTCATCATACATGCAATCTTTCATAGACTTTCTAGAAAAAGCTATTCTAATATTTGCGCCGGTACTCAAAGCCAGTTTGCCGCCATTCTATCAGCTTTGAAATTATTTTGCCAATGCGTCCGCGAAAACCAATCTGTTTGGTTCGAGACTGCCTGAAAAGCGTGACTCACACTTAATTCACAAAGTCGAGTTACTGCTGTAATTCCTCTTTTGCATTTCAAGAGAGTTGATTCAGTTTTCGAAGATGACAACGTCTCTAAATCTTAGTAAGTTCTCTGGTATTGGTTTCTATCCACGAAACTATACATCCACACTTTAGGATAAGTCTCTCTTATCCACGTGTAAAGCTGTACACTGACGTGTTGTCTACCCAGCTCCAGTATACGACAAAATATGCGCCCAAGGTGCATGTAAAATTTGGAGTTACATAAATACCACCGAGTAGCAGAAGTAGTTTAATTCATTTCACTTTTGGCACAATGCGTAACAGACTTTTTGTTCAAATATTTTGCCAAAACTATGCCGACACGTCGTGTCCTAGGAATTGACTCACCCAATATTGTCGATCTTGCCAAAACGAAAGGTTGTATAATTTCAAAATAAAATTTCAAATAAATTGAATTTAAGTCGTGCGTTAGAGTAAAACATCAGGTCACCTTAATTTCTCTCGGCGTACGTCGACTGCAAATTTTGTTGAAGCCAACACACATGATTGGCAGATGACTTTCTCTTCATCACACTCATGGTGGTGTTGTCTGAAAATAATGTCACGCGCCGCAAAAAAAAAAAAAAAAACCAACAACATCGAACAATTTCGTGGCAGACCCGAGCGTGGGTTATATCTTACGAAATATTTTACGGTGTACACATAAACGTTTTTTTTTTTTTTCTTTTCTCAAATTCGATCTTGGTATATGAAAAATAAATAAAAATAAATAAAACAAACAAATATTTTCGGTTTCGGAATTTTTGTTTGATATTCAATAAAAAGGGGGTGGCTCTTTGGTTTATATTATGAGTGCGGACACAAAGAGGAAAAGACAATCTGCAAGAACATGTGTTGTAGGGACATTCTGTTGTTCTTATGTGCTACCTTATAATACCAGACACCATCGCGATCAAGGAGTTGCGTTCAGTCTATTCCTGGCAATAGTTTGATCCCCAACTCTTTCCCAGTTGCCGTGCTTCCTTCTCAACTGTTCTGCACCACGTACTCCTAGGACCGCCGTGTATCCTGCGATCCTGGGTAAGTGGGTTCCATTGTGCCTATAGGTTCATAGTCCGTTCTCTGATAAAACTGTTCGTTAGAGATACGGTTTGAGCTTAGACTAGGCCTAGCCACCATTGTGTATGGTGTCTAACAATGTGCCTCAGCACTACGTGGTTTTCAGCAGACTGTCATTCAATCAATTTTGCTGAAAACGTCAGAATACATTCAAAATCGGTGGTAGTCTTGCTTTTGTGGGAGCCAACGGTCAAATCGACTGAGACGACCCTCTATATTAGTTTGTCTATGATCTTGACATGACGATCAGCCTTACTTGCTCGGCTCGTTCTTGTTGGCAGCTGGTTGCGCTTTGTTTCGTCGTCGTTCTTCGTTGTTCCTTACTGCTTCCCAAGAACCCATTCCAGGATTTGTCTATTGATGTGTCTAAGGTTACGTTCTTTTATTCACTGTGGCAAAACCTTGTGGTGCTTTCTGTGATCCGAACCTGGACCGCCATGTCCAGTATTTTAACCACTGAGCCACGGCGCACACAGTCACCAAAACTTCCAATTTTTAGATGGAAAATGCAGTTTTTTTTATCTTATTTATCAGGCCACAAAATTTGTTACAAAATTTATAAAAGACCACGTTTCTATATTGCCCCACTGGCCTTAAATAAATATCAACCAAAGAATTTTTTTTTTTTGTTTCGGTGAGGAGAGGATATTAAAAGTTCCATACTCTCTATCTCTCTTAAATCTCAATTAAACGATTATTCTGATTCATTCTTGCACATGAATATAAAAATTAATTAAAAGTCAACGCAAAGTCGTTTTTGTTTTTAGTAAACTTTTTTTAATTTATTGCCCTCTGTCTGTGTTAAAACTAATTTCTGGTGTCCGCAACGTTAAACTCAAACCTTTACTTCAATTTCGAAAAAAAAAATAAAACTTTTTCACTGCAGTTCCTTCTCCTCTCTCACCTGTGTATCTATTTATGTATATGTGCATTTGCGTGTCAAATTAATTGGGAAAAATGCATATTAATACGATTTTTTCTGTTTTCCTATTTTTTTTCTAGGTTATAAACGTGTTGCCTGGCCACCGGTTACGGAAGGGAGAACAATCAGGGAATTCACCCCTCAACCATCTCCACAGCCACCGTACCAACAACAACCTCAACAGCAGCAGCAGCAACAACAGCAGCAACCAAACTATCCACGACCTGGAGCATCGCCAGTCCCGGCAACTAACCAGGTAAATACTATTTTATTTCATTTTTTTTTGTTGCCCTATTTTTATGCATCATATTTTCAACTTTTGCTTAAATGTTTTCAGTGTAACATTAAAGAAAATAAAAAAACAAATAGTTTGCATTCAGGTGCATATGTACATATATGGGAACAGATTAAGGAAGATGCTAAGCACTCCTGAGGGAGCTTTTCATTAGTCTGCCTGTGACTGTATATGTATACCTTTTTTGTACAAAATTGTAATATATGTTAAAAGCCCAGGAATGTACAGATTTATTCTTATTTATTTTTTTTATCTATAATATGTATCTTGTATAGTTTTTAACCTGCAATTAAGAGATAAAAACAAAAGAATATAGTGGGTACAGTATGTGGTGCAAAGAAGAGGCAAATAACTGCCGGGGGACTAACCTCACTTTACGTTAGAAGTAAATCCACTTTTCAGATATCAAAGCAAACATAAAATATCTTCAATATTAAAAAAATATATGATTAGTCTATAAATTTCTTTTACACCGCTCCGCTCCACTGCTCTTTTCGATGCTGAGCGAATAATACCTCCACTTACCCAAAAAATCGGTTTGAAACAAGTCCATACGATGTTTAGTGAAATTATTCTCACTTTTGGTGGAAAATAATGAAGCCTTACTTCCCTCTAAAAGTGGGATAAATTTCTTCCCCGGAAAGATAGGGCTTGTTTTTTAAAAGTCGATAAATTCCGGGGGAAATTTTATTCACGATAGATAGGCTTTCGCACAATGCACTTGTATATTTAGTTGGCACAAGTCTTTTTGTGTACATTTAGTTCCTTTTTTACCACAATTAGATCCCAAAAAAAAGAATGTAGATTTTCAAGATTTTCAATGGATCTTTAATTCTTTCTTTGTCAGACTACAATAATCATAGTTCTCTTGAATCTGTGTATAATTTAACCAATTGAGCAAATACTTTGAAACAATTCGTACGATGAGCTGTAATGACTATGTTCATTCGAAATGGCCACTCCACATCTGTTTGAATGGAATGACACGCTATAGCGAGAGCTGACATCTCAAATATCGATAACCCACATTTTAATGGTGGGATTGGCTTAATGCGCTTCTTGGTATTCTGTTTCCCTATTTTCGGCATTATACTTCATGGATCGTATTCAAATAACTGAGATGACTTTCTTGTGAATTTTACATTCAGTTATAATTCACAGTAATTCTCTGTCGTTCATGTCGTTTTTTCTACATGTCATGTCATGTCGTTTTGTCTACAAGCGATCGAAGAGAATTATCTGCTTTTATTATTGGGAAAACACTTATTTGTACTAAAAATAAAAATAAATAGTTACACATACATATGTACTAACAGTTTTATACCGTATATATACCGAAGGACTATTATCACTATGATATGTGCTTCCTGCTGAACACAGTGTACCTCATATGTTTGTGCATCACCGACCTCAGTACACTCTTGTGTTACATATTTCACCATCAGCACTGCTTCCACCTTTATGCACGGCAACAAATCACATACAAAAGCATCATAAACGAAAAAAAAAAACAGAAATAAAGGAATAAAGGAAGTCCGCCAACACCTAGCCAGTAAAGGATACATGAAACTCTTCCTTTTTCACTTTTTCATTACAATTTTTATATTTCTTATGTTTACTTACCATACAAAATTATTCAGGCATTTTTAATAAAAATAAACAAAAAAAGCAAGTAAACTTTAATTTTCTACACCTGATCCTGCTATAAGCTCGTCCGAATTCATTGTTTTGTCCTCACGAAACCGTGAGCCCCTATTGTCCGTTCGTTTTAGTAGTTTCCAATGTTTTCATTCTTCTCATTATAATCACCATTTTGTGTTTTCACACATTTTTAGTTAAACGTCAAAGTACTAGATCGCATGTAGTTCGTTGAATGTTATTGCTTTAGAACTAGGTGCAGATACATCCTCGAATTTCTCAAATGCAACTTTTGATGCATCATGAACTATTCTTAAAACAAAAATGTTGATATTTTTAATGAACAAAATAAATTTAGAAATATACTTTATGTATTATTCCTTGGTCCAAGTATCTATAATAAAAATTCTCACCTCTTGAACATCAAAAATCAAAATAGAATCAAAAAGCGAATTCGCCATCAGATTTATTGCGATCGTTTGTCATTTGACTTTATGGCCGACAAAGATACATTGGTCACCACCATCCACTCCAGGGAAATAAATTGTTTCAGACTTATAAATTTTTTTCCAAGGAATACACTATAAAGATACTGTATCTTGTACGAACAAATAAACAAACGAAAAAGATGCGTATTTAGGTTTTCTTTTTCCAAATTTATAATTGGCGCCATGGGGGAAAATTATTGCCTTCAGTTGAAAAATGCGTTCATGTGCGGATTGAGAAACTATTTATGGATAATGAGCGAGATACTTTTCGCATTTATGATAGAAAAACATTACTTTTAAGTTGTTAGAATTCTGCGTAAGAAGTAAGTAATCATATTGGCTCATAAATTTGTTTATGGCTTATTCGATTCCAATGAAGGAGTTGATTTAATGTGTGTGCTACCTTTTCAATTTCATATTTATTACATACCTCGGAATGTGTGAAGAAAAATCTGTTTGAAGGAAGGAATATGAACACGTTTCTTGTGTTCTGGGGTCATTTTTAAGAGCATATTAGGAACCATTCAGTAGACGTTGAGTGAAGAGAACAATGCATCCAATCAACAGCGTTCAACTGTGTTTTAAACTCCAATAAATTCAGAACTTCATAAACCAGTGCATAAACTCACAATTTGACGTACATCTATTTGACTAATTCGAGAGTTGAATAACGTCGACTATCTATTTGATCACTTCAACGTGAGTTATCGTAGAATATTAGATCTACATTAGACCCATTTAAAAAACTCTGATCAAAAGGTTTCGAAACCTCCCTGCAATTCTTCACGTAAGAAAATGTAGTTGCTAATTCTTTCGATGTAGCGACCCTTGAATTCGTTGCGGTCTACGGCGTGTCTTGTTCTAAGACCTTGGTTCTCCGCTTAATCTATTGTGCAGTTTGTCTGAAAGTCATTGGGATATGTTAAGAATGAAGCTATGTTTCATCCTGTAGCCTTACTTCTTATGTAAGTGCATAAAGTTGTCCACAATATTCATCTGACATGTGTCAAAAGAACTGAAAAGTTCAATTTAAAGCCATAAAATCTTGGCGACTTGACGATAAGTTGAGCTTAACTATTTGCATTTCTTTGAATTTATCTATTCGAATTTGTGTTCCAAATTGCTAATTATCCCAGTTGACGCCCTCAGTAAGATGCATGAACCAACGCTATCTACATACTTCATCTGCAGATTCGTTGCACACAATGCGCTATATACATACTTACTTCTTGCCCATGCTTGTTTAAGGTTTCGGTGCACGCACTCTACCAAGACATAATGTCCATGTTTGAACAGTTCGCGGTGAGATCATCAGATCCAGCTCCATTGTTGTTTTTGAATTTTCTGGAGGCTTCGCAAACCTCTTCAAAATTCTTATTAATTGGACTCCTCCTATACTATTACTCCTTCTATTTCATGCCAGTTTGCTGGAAAACCTGCTTTAGCGGATAATCCTCAACTTCGCTGTTTTGAAGAGTCTGATTTCCCGATTGCTTGCTTCCAGGTGCTTGGTCTTCCTATAGAAGTCAATTTTGTGTTTATGTGAACTTAGAGCTCAATCAACTCATTTCGCTAAATTATCATCTCTTCAATTCTTCAGGGCCGATAGTTCTCTGTCCTACTTTGTTTTTCGCTGAAACGTTTGTTTGAGTGCATCTTCTGTCCACTTTAGTGCGTTAAATACGCCCATCGCCATACCTTGCGCTATCTTATAATGGTGGCTTGTCTCAAAATGGTGTGGAAAACATTTTTTCTGATGGCGCTTGTGTACGTCATCTGTTACCTTTTGCCCGTTGAACACACTCTTAATCATACCAGACGATCTCCTTAAGTAGGGTCTTGTAGCTCAAAGTGGTGGGGGCAAGCTACTTTTTTGGTTATGACACGATATTAGAAGAGTTCGAGTTCAGTTTCGCGGCATACTTTCTTTTTAGGTGTGCTAAGGCATCTAACGCTGAGTTTCTTCTCGTACCAACCAAGTTCAACTTATCATACTTACATATGTCCAGTATCCCCCTGGGTCCTAGAACCTCTACAATGACTACGCGCCATAATGTCCGTTTTCTCGAAATGTGCTTCAGCTCTCCCCAACTTTTTCCCAGTTTCCGTGCTTTCTTCTCAACTGTTTTGTGGGAGGAGTAGGACCGTCGCGTATCCTGCCATCATGGGTAAGCGGGTTCTATTGCTTGCTCTATTGCTATCACTTGGTTAGCTATGGACCTGTCACCCTTCGAAGAGTGTGACCAATCCACTGCCACTTACGTCGTCGTATGATTGTGCCTATAGGTTCATGTCCAGTTCTCTGATAAAGTTGTTCGTTAGAGATACTACGGTTACCACCGATGTACAACTTTAACAACTCTTTCTCTGGAGCGGCGCAAATAACTTCGTCATAAAATCTTCTTTTTAGTGAATCTTTTCTTTTTCCAATTTTCGCATATTTTTCTACAAAAAGTTGCATCAACTGAGAATAACTAGACGTTGGTGGCCTTATCCTTTTTTTTCTGTCAATTTCATCAGCAATCTCTTCAATATTTAACTTTCCATTTATATTCATAAAATCGCTCTCATCATGTAAGAGATACACATCCACTCTACAGATACAGGATGTAGGTTGTATAGATATACTGACAATTTAAATAAACGACATGATAGATCACTTTCTTTGTCCTTGGTCGGCATAATTGAAATTAAACGTACAACTGGATACAACATGGTACACTATCTAGATACAATATTTTTTAACCCATCACCATTAAAGGTACCGGACAATGAGCATGAACAAAATATAAAAATCCACTTCCACCGCCGGCCGGTTTCATACGTGCGTTACGTCTGTCTTGGGTAATTCATTTGTGACCAAAGTTGATGACTCCAAAAACGTGGACAGGAACGGATTTATGCATGAAAAATTGCACAATTTTATTGCAAAAATGAAAATTATTCGCATTAATATTGTTGAATTTTTAATATTTTCATATTGGTGCAATATGCGTTCTGCCAACCGTTGCTAGTGGTTTATCCACTCCAACAGAGACCACCGAGGACATACTGAAACAATAATAGCGATTCTATGGATGTGTGAGAGCATACATTGTACATATGTATCGTCCTGAGGATGTGGCTCAATCGGTTTGATATAGTTGGACAGTTTTGTTGCTTACAAAAAAAAGAACCGAACAAGTTTACCAATCTCGTTAAGTTAATTTAAAAGTACAAGCTGTTTGGTTCGAAAGGACATCGGGCAGCAAATGAAGAGTAGACGTAGAGTTGTCATGTTTAATTACATAGGAAGGGTCCAGTCCTGAGGTTTTCCTCCTCTTTATTTCGAAACTCATTTCACGTTTTACTTTCTTTTTATTTTTTTTTATTGAGAAGAATCGATTTTTTTTTTGTATTTTTTGACGGCCCAGTGGTTTGTGGTCCATTTTGCAGTTAATTGACTGTGAAATAGCCCTTTAAAGCAAGTATAGGTGGGGATGTGGTGTTTTGAATAACGTGGCCACACAATGATTCAGGATATTTAAAAGTTTAATGAGACTATTGGGTGTTTTTGATGGCACATTTCACCATTGTAGAGCTTTGTAATTGAGGGAATTTTAACGCACTTGCGGTATGTACAGGACATATACATACTTTCGTATGTAGAACTGTATAGCAGATAATATCACCGAGAAGGCTTTTAAAAATCGCAAAGAAGCCAGAACTTGCAATCACTTCTGACAAACAAGTTTCCAAACCAGTGGCCATAGAAACCAGAGGCATACATAAAAGGAAGTTGGTAGAAGACTGAGAAACTCTGACAGCTAGCGAAGTGATTCTGTACGTTTCCAACACTTCGCTAATTTAGCTGCTAGAAAATGTCTCCCCCGGGATGACAGATTTGTGAATAGAAAATAGATTAAATTTTATCGAATTTCTAGCGAGAAAGACCTGCGCTATAATGTAAAACATTCTTTTATCGCATAGAGCAGGACTTTTATATGGCAGGTGGCGAACAGACTCAATTTTTTTCATCGTGGCTGCAACTTCAGGCACTCCACATGAATACCAACAGCACAGTGCCCAGTTATTATGCCAGAGACCTGTGTGTTATGACGACTAAGTTTTACCAGTGAAATAAATCTCTTCTTGATCATTTCGTCACAAAAAACAATTGCTGTTATATATGGCATTTTCTTCTTCTTCTTTACTTTCGTACTTAGGTGGCGCTACAGTAGGGTTGGACCTGGGACCAACAAACCTGTCCAGTCAACCCGGTTACGAGCCAGCTCCACAGTTCGTTGAGGTCCCTCTCCCCTTTTTACGCCACCGTCCATCCGGGGTGGTTTCGAAGACATTCTTTGCTCCATCAGCTCTACATGACGCAGCCATGTTAGTCGCTGCATGCGATTCGATGTCCTTGTATAGGCCTTTTAGTTCGGCGTTATATCTTCTTCGCCACTCATCGTCTATGCAGACGGGAACAAAGATCACATGAAGAACTTTTCTCTCATAATAACCAAGCGCAACCTTATCCGACTTTGTCAAAGTCCATGCCCTTTGCGCCATACAGCAGTTCTGGGATGATTTCTGTCTTATAAAGAGTTACCTTAGTAGTTCAAGATAGGTCTTTGTTACTCAATTGAATTCTTAGAAACACCAAGAGTGATTCTTCGCTTGATCTCCCCACTAGAGCATGGCAGTATTTTTATTAAAGTATAATTTAAATTCCAGCTAATCTTTCATTCCTGAAATCACGCTCCAACTAAACGAATTTGATTATTAAAATCCCTTTCTGACGTTGCCCTTAACCAATAAGATTGAGGCCTTTCACCCCGAACTGTGGCGCAACACAAGAAGAAGACGTTGTCCTTGAAAGATAGCAAAACGTCGTCATCTTCTTCGAGGTATAGGTTTGCGTTGCGCGGCATTTGAATTTTTACACTTGTACCCCTCTGGTCCGACACTTATGCTCCCTTGTAGATAACACTATCTCAGAGATGGAAGTAGAATAGGTAGTACATTCCCCACTGCAGCAGCCTTTGTCGTTATTCACCGGACCATGGCTCTTCGGGAGACACTGTTCCATTGTTAGCCTCATACCACCCAAACTTATAATTTTAGCTTATTTTTTCATATTTTGTTTTTGGTGTCGTTCAATACTTTTAAAAGTAAATCCACACTGTTTTTTTATTTATTCGCTGTATTTATGAAGCTCTTTGTATGCAGAAAGCTGAATAATAAATATCGTACAAATGCAACATAATATTCTTAAACAAAATAAATCCACACCCGCAAATATAAACACTGTGCTGTGATTACTTAAATACGGGCTGGTATTAAATGTAATAAAAAGGACACAGACAAACTACACGCATTTTGGAACAAATTTTAGAACAGTTTACCTATCTTTTCATTCTTGCATTGATTTTTTCCGGAACTTATCCGGGACTGTGATACGAAGCCATGGAGGCAAGAAGAATTTCGCAGATAAGCCTCAAGGACCTTAGGCCAGTGAGATTATCATATTATCATCCTTCTTCTGAAAATGTTAAGGAAACTTAGTGTCACTACATCTTTTTCTTTGGGCAATGTTATGACCCGGAGTAGGATGATTACATTAGTAGGGGACTCCTCAATAAGGTGGTCTCTCCCCTTTTATTTAGAGCTTAATGGTGACGGGCTTGAAATCATTTATATCAGCATATTTATCACTCCTGATCAAAATAACCTGCCTCAGGATATTTATAGCAAACAGATAAAAGCGAGTGCAATCATTCAAATGAAAGCAATTTCTCTATGGTCCAGTCCGCGAACCAACTTGCTTTCACCTCTGCACAATTTGCATGGATGAGGAGGCGGAAGAAACTATACTTTATCTTTTATGCCAAGGTCTTTTCGGCAGTAGAAAAATGAATCTATGAGTACACGGCTTGCCGAATCAACCTCAGAATTATATTCTGATAAGCACTCAAATGATTGTGGCTTCATAATGGATCTACACTAGAATCCTCCAGCAAGTAGCTCGTTTTGTTTTTGAAATATTCACTGTTTTTCGTGAATTCATACACATTCGTATTCATTCTCAAGAAGTATTCTCTGGGCTCACATTTTATTGCCTCTCACAAAAGGATCTGAAGCAAGCTTCCATTCACTTTCATTCCAAGAAATGATTATATGCCCTTACAATTTGCTACCTGGCAATGAATGTTTCGAGTGGTTCATGAAATCTTATGTGTGTACATAAGTACTTGAATGAATCTTTTGATTGTGAGCCTACTAAGCACTCAAGGATTCATGAATACCAGCACCATGATGATTCGTTTTCATTTCGTTTCGCAAAGTTTCCTACTTGATTCATACTCGCTTGTTTTCTGACTGCGTAAGACTGTGGAAGGCTCGTTTTTTTAGCGAATGATTCATAACTACAAATGAATGGATTCATGCAGTTCTCTGATTTACAGTGGCTGTATTATACGTAGTTTGCTACGAAAACCGAACCTAGAGCAATATTCTAAAAGTAGTCATGTCCGTCAGATTATTGTAAGAATCTATGATCTTGTTAGTCGACCCTGTGAAGATTACATTAAATGCCACTCTATATAGCCAAGTCAATGTGGTCGACCGACGTATCTTGCCTTTTTTGGAAATGCAGCGACATCTTGGTATAGCTTATAGAGTTCGCAGTTGCATCTCCTTGAAGTGTTTTCCTATTTAAAGGTGCAAAATATTTTAATATTTTAATGGCCTAATGCTCTTTAAAACAGCGTTCCTAAATAAGTTCACACTATACCCTATACCGGATACACTTTTCCATTGAAAGGGGATGTACTATAAAATATACGCCACATTTTAACCACGTGGTTTCAAAGTAGCTATCTGTGTTTGCATAAGCTGCTGGATATTTCCGCTGGCCGCACGAACGAACCGAACCGAACGAATCAATCGGAAATGCAAGTACACTGAACACAAATGCAATTAATCGTTTATTATTATTATTATTATTATTGCTATTATAATACGCGAGCATGTGTGGGCTTTTCTCTTAAAGGATTACGTCCGGCTGGCAAAAGGCGTAAAGGAGCTTTTTTTTTTTGCGGATTTGTTCGACATGTGGGTAGTTTAATTTAATTTATTTATTTTTATAAGATGAATTGTATGCATATTGTTTCGAGTCAGTCAGGTGTGAAATCACTGCGAATGGGGAAAAATATTCATTGTCTGATTGGAAAAGGTGAAATTTATGTGGATGGGGTTTTTGAGTTTCAAAAGAGATGGATTTCTTCTAACAACTTAACCAAATGTGAACTCTGGAGGATATCAAGGAAGTGGAGTAATTACTGCCGATTTCAGCAAGGTCTTAGACAAAATTCTACTGAATTAGCCTGATAATACTGAAAGCTCTTCGACGTCAACTGAGGGGTTATTTCATTTATCAAATACTACTTGAAAGATCATCTGCGTTGAGTTACATTTAGATCATTTATTTCTTATTCCATTGAAGCTACTTTTGTTCTTTATGTTGAACATAAATAATGTTGTGTGCTGCATCAAAAACTCTCACCTGTCTATCTAACTCGGGCCATATATTTTGCTTTGTTTACTCTTCCCCACTGCATGGTGACCTTGACATATTCCCAATCTGGTGTTAAGACCATTTTTTAGAGCTCGACATCATCAAATATCAAGCTATTGCATAACCCTGTAAACATCTCGTCTCACACTAGAGAAATTACTCTATTTGCGACTAGATTTCCAGTGTCTTCATTGCATGTCTTGGGTGTCCTATATGGTAGAGGGCTCGACACTCATCGCCGCGGCCTCTGTAGAGATATTTTACGTCAAACGCTCTCGAAACAAATAAGGTGCAATGATGCCATAAACCGGTTTAGCCGATGAGACAAAATCCCTATCTCCGGCCAACATTTACAACGTCAAATTAGAGAACTTGCGTCAGCATAACCTTGTACTTATGCTAACTACAAAATAACCCCGGCCATGCTCAATTTCGGTGATCGACTGCACAGAATTGGAATTTTTGGGCCTTCTTCGATAATGGCCTTTACGGCGGCTATGTTTTTCCGTTTGCCATCACTGTCTAGCTCGTGGCTTAATGTCCAAAAGAGTGTATTCACGCTCAAACTTTTCCATGGTGCGACGAATTGCCTGCACACTGAGGCGGAATTTCGACCATCTGTCAAATAAAAAAAATCTTACACCGGCATGTTTGCTTGCAAATTTTTAATAGAAACATGTCATCTGTCAAATTAACATATGCAATGAACGACTGAGACAACTTTCTATTATATTTGCTTACGTTTCTAAAAGTTAACGAACATTTAACGAAGCTTGTATGAATAGCAAGATTCTGAGTTCTCATAGATTTGACATATTGAGTTTATGTGCGGCTGAACGTTGATCATGTTGATCAGTAGGGCATATTTAGGTGTGGCTTATTCTTTAGGCACTATTGGCTGCTAATTTTTATATAAAGATAGCCGCTTGAGGACAGCATCAAACCCTGTGATACTCCTTTACGGACCTGCTATCGATTAGTATACGCCTTCCAGTTCCAG
This sequence comes from Chalcosyrphus nemorum, assembly GCA_949716465.1. Lineage (NCBI taxonomy): Eukaryota > Metazoa > Arthropoda > Insecta > Diptera > Syrphidae > Chalcosyrphus > Chalcosyrphus nemorum. The sequence goes on from OX454334.1 coordinate 31,406,955, forward strand.
TCGATGTAATTCTCCTCCAGTCAAATTGTTTTAATGAACCAGGATATCACTGTTGGATCAAGCAAAAATAGATCATTTTCAAATGCTTCTTTAGAGTTTTATTGTTTTGCATTCAATAAGAGGTTGGATCTTGTATTGATTTCTTTGATAGACCGACCGCCTCCAACTGAGTTTCTTGTGAAGCAAAAAGCAGTGCAAAAAACTTGCACTGTAAAGAAATTTCTCCGAAAGAATTCGCTACAAACTAGTGACTTGATGGTGACTGCTACTAGATAACCGCTCGATTTTCTATGAGTTGACGATAAGACAACAATCATATGCTCTCTAAGGGTGGCAAAGTTATCACGGTATATGCATATGCTATTGTTTTGATACCGTTATATCTGAGCTACTAAAGTACTTTATTTAAAACATTGGCCTGAGTGGACATAAAGCTTGGAACGACTTGCAATTTACAACGTTTCTTTTTAGCTCAAATCATAAAATTTTTTCCTACAATTGTGACATTTTCCTACTTCCACTTGTAAAATACAACTGCAGGCTTGTAGTATACACGTTTTCTAAGAAAATTATATATACACAAGCCACAGAGAGGAACAGGCTTACAGCAGTAAAGTTCCCTCTTAGAATTTCCGTACGAGGTTTATGATTTGTAGCAACTCCTTTAGCTCGGATACAACTATGTACTCAGTCTCGAATTATTTTCAACTAATTCTTATTCCTTTTTGTTCCTCAGGTACAGCCTTGGCATACTTTTCAATTATCAAACAAGCGCTGTTTGACGAAATCTCCTCCTCTGGCTGTACCCTCATATTTCACTATAAATCCTCGTTCATAAAAGCAATTTTTTGCCATAATTCCCTCACTCATTTAAGAGGCAAACTCATTGTCCTCGATGTTAACAATAAAAAAAAAAGTTATAAAACCTCGTAGCTTGAGCACGCTCAAGGGATATTTTCCTTCACTTTTAATTCGTTGCATCATAAAGCAAAAAAAGAAATGAAACACAACCTCCTCCCCCTAACGTTTATCGCAATATTTTCTTTTATGCGAAGAAAATTAAACAAAAATTTATACTTATCATGAACAAATGCAATCAACACATGTTCTTACATCCTTAGAGCTGGTTTGGCGCTCTCTTGGAATTGCCTATCCTTTCCTTTGGAATTAGCGGGTGTATGTAGCGCAGTATGTACACAATTGCCACAGGATAAAACAGTTTATGGCATGCCTTTGAAAGTTATTACAGTTATTATGTTCATTATGATTATGGCTATCATTGTCTGCGATTTTTATCGCTTGTTGTTGCCCCGGTTGAAAAAGGACGCTAAAACCTAAGCTATCCTGAGCATATGCACTGCCAGCCTTGATGCATTTTAATAAAGTTTCACAACCAGGCTCCAGTTTTTTTTTTACTTTTTTGCGTCGGCTTCCTGCAACCGCACATGGCAAAGTGTTTCTTTTTTTTATGGAAAATTATAAAAAACCAAATTTCCATTATTATCATGAAGCTTTACGAGGATAGGTATATGGGGGAGAGCTGCACACAATGGAATGTTTAACGGTTAGCTTCTATTTACTTTTCGACATGTAGCACGCGATTTTAATTTCGTGCGTTTTTTTAACGCTCGCGCGCGGTTTTCTTTTTGTTTTTTTTTTTTTCTTTGTCCTGTGGTACCGCCGCGCGTTTGTTTTTATGTTCTCAAGTAATAATTCCTTTTTACGATTTTTTCCATCAACATTATAATCGACATGGCCATCATCATCATCATCATTGTAACATAATCATTGCCATCGGTACCGAGGTGCTGGCGCATTCGGCCGTATTGACAGGAAACTCTTGCCGTGCTGACACATATGACAGACAATTGTGGTGCGGGGGTTAAGTGTACATTTATTTTTATGTCTCACTCCTTGGTGTTGATGAAAGTAAATATTATTTGTCATACGTCCGCCTGATATATGTATTGACACAATAAAATGTGCTGTCGTTCAGTTTATTGTTTAATTAAATTTTGCATGTTTCGAAACACGCATTGGATTGCACATACATATACACATCAAAAATTAGAGAGTGAAAGTTATTTAAAAATTAAAATCCATTAACGAACATGGACGCACACACAATTGGCCCAGTAAAAGGGAAATAAATTGCGCCCGCATAGAACAAAAAAAAAGTAGAGACTGTAGCATGATATTCAACGTGTTTTAAAAATGACATTATTAATGCCTTCCAGGCGGAATTCCATGTTTCCGTGATGCGTGTTGGGATTTAAAATATGGAAACAAGGATGGATGTCATGCGTTTTGTTAGGGTTTTTTTTTTTTTAATCGAAATCCCAACAAGTTCATCACGTGTCAGTGGTGAAATATTTGCGTAATGAATGGGAATGAATGTATTTTTTATTAATTACATACTCAGTGAGAATCTGAGCTGAAAAAAAATCTAGCCTACTTGATCCTTTGTTGGCCACTACCAGTTTTGAATATTAATTTTTTTGGAACTATGCGAAAATTCCTTGTTCACTGATTTTTTCTGTGAAGTACATTGGTGATGTTCTAGAAGGAATTGCAAATCTTTACTTCAAGGTTTTCCTAAATGGCTGCTTCGATATAAGTTCAGATGAAATCTCTGTGCGTAGAAAATGTGGCTATTAACTTATGAAGCAATCTTGTACAATTTGTCCATTCCTAAAAAATCGGTTTAATATTTTCCAAATTCTCCCAACAAGAACTTGCCGGCTTTTGACATATATGTATGCCGGCTTTGTACTAAACGTGCGATAGCTGGTGTCGTAATTGAACAAACGTCTGGGCCTCACTAAGTGAGTCACCCTCAGCGCTTCATACCATAAACATAGACATCTTCGGTCGATTTGACGTTTGGCTCCTTCCACCTGAAAACTACCACCAATTGAATGAATGTATTCTGACGTTTCTGACAAAATAAAATGTGGTGTTCAAAAGGTGAGAAAGAAACAACAAGATATACCCACAAGCGTGCATTTTAAAGGTGGGAAAGGCCATGTAGAGATGTCTAAATATTATAGTTGGTCCATGTTCCGTGGGAAATGTGCAAATGAAACCGCGCTCTACGTAAAAGTAAACTAAAACTGCCAATATTTGTGCCAATTTATTGCTGCAGCCCGAGAACAGACTTACTTATGCTCTTCCTTATAATTTTACCAAAGATTCTTCTGCATGCGTAGGTATATGGTATTCGACTTTCCATTTTAAATTCAATGCAACCATAAGTAATTGTCAAATGCCATATGCCAAATAGCGTTCAATACTGCGTTTAGCCGTGTAGTAGTGTAAAGTCACTCAAAAAGAGCTGTCATTTTAAATATCACGCCATTGTCAAACTGTCAACTTCTTTAATATGAATGAATAAATACTGATGTTATTAGCTTCATTCAAATCGAGTGAAAGTTTGATGTAATTTTAGTGCTAACGGTCTTACTGGGGCACATTTTTCAGAAACGATGCTAGTTATGCGAAAACGTTCTTGAAAATTGTATCAAAAGTATAACCTTTTGTAGATAGAACCGCGGCGGACTTTTGGTTAATATTGTATTTCGTTTCTAACCTCAGATTTTGTACCTTAGATTACAATAGAAATATGAGCAATTTTCTTAAAAGTTGCGCATTTTTCTGTGAATTTAAAAGCACACCTCTTGTTGAACTCCCCTACATTTATGAATAGATTGTACTTATTTCTTTTAATGGAATATAATCCAGCTGTAAAATTTCACCTTTTGTAAATTATAATTCCAGGTACTTTTTGTATAGAAATTTATTAAAGATTTGATACTTCTTTCATTTTCCCCATCCGTCACTGACTATAAAATTAGTTTTTAGAACAAATGTACATTCTGTAATATAGTAAGTAATTATCAAGCTTTCGCACTTAACGCTGGGTATCAACTTATACACCCTTTCGATCTTGTACAGAGTCAAAATTTTGATATTTCTTAAACAATTTATTGTAGACATTAAAAAATCCACAAAAAAAAACCAATTACCCCCTCATATACCATAACACCTGGAAAGAAACTCCAAAGTAAACCACAATAACACATGACATTAACTCCAGCAACTTCCCTAAAAGACAGACCGAATATTTAGTAAGAAAAACGCTGTCATCAAGGTCTAATGTAAAAATACAAAAAAAAAAAAAAAAATATCCCAGCTTAATCTGTGATGTCCATCATCACCCTGTGTCAAAACTGTCCAATATGTCGCAGAAAAATACCAGAAAAAGCGCAAAAAAAAAGTCGAAAAATCATTTTCCCCATATTTCACAGGGTGGTCATTACATTCAATCTCAGCCGAACTATCAATCTTCATATCCAAATCAACAACTACAACAACAACAACAACAGCAACAACCATCACCCCAGGAACCATACTATCAGCAGCAACCATCAGCGCCCGCTAAACCCGTATCAAATTCATACTATCCGGGTGGAGCCGGACAAGCCGTTAACAATACACCAAGACCCAATCCTCCTCAAGGACAATCCCAATATCCCCCCCAATCCCAATACGCCCCTCAATCTCAATACCCCCCTCAATCTCAATACCCCCCTCAATCCCAATACGCCCCTCAATCCCAATACGCTCCTCAACCCCAGTACGCTCCTCAACAACAACAACAACAACAACCGTTGTATCAACAACCCCAAACCCCGGAACCACAGCAACAGTACCAACCACAGCCACAACAACAATATCAACCTCAACCACAACCCCAAGCCAGTTATCCGCAAAGTGGCGGCCATCAACAACTTGATGAACCTCCACGTGGCCGTTGGGGTCATGTAGCATCCCCAGTACCCCAACGTACTGGCTACGTTCAAAATAGTCCGGCCATAGAGCCACCATTCGGTTCAGAGCCTACCTATGGATCCCCACAGCAACAGCAGGTATCACCACAAAAGTGCAAGCTATTCTGCACGAAAGTGTTTCTGGAAATTTTCTAGCTGAGAAGGAAATAGACAGAGCTTAGCCAGATGACGGGAAGATGGCCTTCCCTATAGTTGCTTCTAATCGTAGATGCTCTTATCCTCCAAACTAATCCTAAATCCTTACCTCCTTTCGGAGTAGATGTGTGTAAATGACCTTAACTGCTCTACTAATTGCTAAAAAACAAAAAGCGCTGCGCATCGCTCGTTTTACTCGCTAACAACAAACTAACTAACACCTGTGTTCGAATAAAATTCAAAAACTGAAACTCTTATACTAAGACAATTGTTTATATTTTTGTTTTGTTTCGTCTATATCCAACCAATCAACCTATCATCACCACCACCAACAACAACTGCCACCCTTCTGCACGACCAAATAAATCCATAATATTCATCCCGCATATTATAAACAAAAACACACACACACACAAAAACACAACATACACATACATATATGCACATGTAGAACCTTTATGGGGCACCATCTGTACCACAAGTGAATCAGAGTTACGATCGCCAACCATCCTACGGACCTCCTCATCAACAGCAACAGCAACAAGTTGCTCCTGCTCCTATTGCTCCTGCTGCTGCTGCTCCCCCACAGCAGTATTATCAGGCGCATCAACAACCCCAACCGCAGCAATATAGTCAGACATCTCAACCAATTGACAACCAATATAATTACTATTCACAGCCCGAGCCACTGCAGCAACAACAATTGCAACAGCAACAACAACAACAACTACAGCAACAGCAATTACAACAGCAGCAGCAGTACCGCGGTGAGAGTCCTGGTATTATAACTTTGCGTAAGGAAACCCCGATCACCCAGCAACCAGCTCCGGTTTATACATCGCAACCAGCCACCGCCAGTTTCAAAGGTGAGTCCATCACTGATTTATGTTTTTTGTTTTTTAAAAAAAAAAAATATTGCGTATACGTCAGCGTATTTTTGAGGTGTGAAATAGTTTTGATGACGCATTTTAGATATTATTAATGGCAAATTGTTCAGATCTAAATTTAGAGCTGATTGCTCGTGGAAGATGTGTGGACAGAAATTTCTTGTTTTGATTGCCGTTGCTACCGACTGAAAATTCCTACAGCGGATCAATTTCACTCGGTAAAAGCTTCATAAATTTTGACATAATTAGCGTCGAATTTCATATATTTTACTAGATTTTGCTTTGGATTTTCCGCAACTCAAATGTCTCGTAAAGATTCTTAAATTTAGAGAACTGTTTCGAAAATATTGCTGGTTGCTTACAATTTCCTTACAATTGTCAAAAATTAGCGCAGCAATTCTGGCGTATGAAATTAACTCTAAAGCTAACTGATGTTTTCAGCAGAATTTAGACGAACTTAATCTAGAAAATAGGCCGTGTACATCGGTCGATTTCCACGGCGCAAACAGACTATTATGGCCACTGATAAATATCGCATGTGTTCGACGAGCTGTGGCACAAAAACATCTTCATACGACTGAAACTGGTAAATTTTACGGTAGACTATTAGCCACACGACAAAAGTAACAAGTTAGCCTGCTTTGGCAATTGCGATTTTAGTTACATACGATCTTATCAAGCCCATTTTCACCGTGCATTCTAGTCACTTGTCTGTTTTCGTTCGATCGTTAACAAAAAATGGAGTAACTTAAGAACGTGCATTTCGACCAGGACGATCTAGCCTCCTACTTGACGTAAAGAAAGGCAAAAAAGCTCCTATCTCTAAACAGAAGCAATATAAGCCGCACATAGACAGAACCACTGAGAAGGCGACTTAAGCTATCAGGCTTTTCGACTAAACATGGGGATGTTGACAAAAGACCCATCAATAGGTGTATCGGTCCGTCCTTCAAAATATACAACGTTTAGCATGCGTAAGAACTAAGGGTGCAATGCGCTCCTGCCCGACAGCTGTGTTGGAGGTTCTTTTCGACATTGCACCCGTTCAGCTTCGCCTGCTGTACAACGGCTCCTCTCCTAATATAGTTGTACACATGAAGACACTAGAAAGAATTCCTCTGCTATCCAATCCAGCAGTGTGCTTCTCAGACTTCATGCCTAAGAGAATCTATCTCCATCACCTTTTCGAAGTCGCAATACCATTCCGAAGCTCCTGGGAAATCTCTCAAACATCAAATATTCCTCTAGGACAAGCAACAACATTCTTTCAGGCAGAGGTCCACGCTATCAAGCTCTGTGTCAGAGAATGAATTAGAAGAAACCTCCGCAGATCAAATACTTTCAAATAGCCAGACAACTCTCAAGGCTCTCAGATATTTCATCTTTGAGTCTTGCAGCTTGCTGTACACAGTGAAATCACGCTAATGTAAGACCCTGGACACAGGCGTATCCCTGGCAAGGCAGTTGCAGATGGGCTTGCCAGAGCACTCAGTCTATGTAACCAGATAAGGATAGAGCTCAATGGATGGGAACGTCAAGAAATGCTCTCTCTGTGGAACTCTCAAACTGGCTTAAAACATGCCAAACAATGTATCATCTTCTCAAAAAAAATAGAGAAAAAAGACATACTTTCCATAGGCAAATACAAAACCAAACAAATCACTGACTTCCTAACTGGGAATTTCTCTCTGTGCAGTCGGACACGTATCTTTTATGTCTTGAAACAGCCCACCACATATTGTGCGAATGTTCAGCCATAGCTCGGCTGAGACTTAAGTATTTTAACAAAGGCTTCACATCATCCACCGATCTCTCCTCTGTTGTAGCTCATAAATGAACTAGACTTCAGCACAAACTAATCATACACAATCAAGTTCGGAATAGCACAAAGGATTTACCTAGGTCGCAGTGCTTCGTAGGCTTACCTAGTTCTTTGTCGCCTACCAACCCTTAAGAACTTGCAACACCTTGCGCAGTAGTCCAACGCACTAAGCACTGCCCCAAAGCACCCTAGGTATAAAGGGTTCGATATAATCACCCTACCTATACGTCCTCCTTGGTATGAAATGTTCGATGAATCAGTCACCCTACCAAGGCAACACCAACTGAATAAAAATAAAAATAAATATTAACCCGTAAGCAGCCCATAGAGGGCCAAGGGCTAGCTTCTCACAACTGTACAAGTTGTGCGTAGTATACATTTCGGCACATACAGAAGGGACCTACAGTTTTACGCCGTATCCGAAGGGCAGAGGGGTTTTGAGAAGCTTTCTCATGACAGTTAAACTCTTGAATGTTTGTCAGACACTCGGAAGAGGTGGGGCCGTGAAAAAAACTTTTGATGGTATTTTTCTGGATTCGAACTTAGAACCCCTTGTGCAATAGTCCAGCGCACTAACCACTGAACCACGGCACCCACACACCAACTGAATAATAGTGCCAATTGAATCAGTCACTCTAATACTCTTGCGGTCTCCATTATCAGTCGATACTTATTGCAAAAGACTACAAAAGATTCGATAGAATCAATCACTCCAATACTCGTTTGCACATTCTACCTTCACGATTTCCTGACAGTCAGGATTGATTGAGTTAGTCACCCTGCTTAGCGACTTCAGGCACATTTATTCTTCAGGCTTAAGAAGTAAAGGTAAGGGTTCCCAAGTAACCGGCGACTCCTTCGGTTTTATTAACATGTGGTATCAAAATGGACTTCGATCTAAGTGTATCGTGACTCTTGCCAGGATAGATATCTCCCCTACTTGAACCTATCCTACGAGTATATTCTGTGTCCAAATAATCCAATATTATTTGAATCACTTGTTCAGATGGGTGATTACATATGTCCTCCAAACAGACAAGATATTCGTCACCGACAACGACATACTCGTAGTTCACAGACGGAACTCTATGTCTTGTGTTTAACAGTTTCTAAGTCTAATGCATAGTTCTTACTCATAAACAACTATTATCGACTATTTTATATTTTCAATTTAAAGGAGGCGCAACCATGCGTGGAGATCTAAAGTGGCCCCCACCAGAATACAAAGAACAGGCGGTAGTTGAGAATGAGGAACGGCGCAGAATAGCCGCAGGACCAGTGTGTCGGCCCAGACGCATCAATAAGGTAATTCGGTACTCTCCAGCGCCTATTCTCAATTTATTAAATCCTTTATATTCACAGGACTATACTCAGTTCTTCGCTAAGAATGCTCTCAGCCACCACTATCCGAGCTACAAAGTTCCACCGGGCACACAACACATTTATGATGGCACCTATTAAACGGACAACGATTTATGGACGATTTGACATATTTATCTAACTAACACTAAAAAAAAAAAAAAACAAACAAAACGAAAAACTAATCCAATGCATAATGAAAGAAAAAACAAAAAAAAATATAAAAAAAATAGATCTATACTAACACCACTAACACCTTTCGATAGTTACTCTTTTATTTTAATAAACAATTATGTACTTTCGGACATAAAAGTAAGCAAATGACTCTGTTGATTGTTGTGCTCCTTGTTTCGTCGAGAAAATGACGGGTGGTATCCTTGATGATATGAAAAATATTTCTTTACAAGGATCTTGATAACTCCGCTTCTCATCACGGTAATTCTATAAAAAAAAGTAAGAACATCTACAAATAAAAAGTAAGCGCAGCTATTGACGTCCTTTAAATTAATATGCCCAATCCTTCTCATCGAAATAATATTCGCACAACATTCATCTAAAGTCATTTAAACAACAGTTATTATCTTGATGAACTTAAAAAGTATAACAAAAAACAAAAAATACTTTTTCATAACGTTATTCTTATACAAAAATATACAATTATATATATTTATTCATATTTATTTATTATAACCAATTTTTTCGAGTGTATATTTACTAATTTGTTTGTTATATTATTTTGTTGTTGCATGATGAATATAAAAAATAATATTTATAAAAAAAAAACAAAAAAAAAATACATATAACTAGCTAACTTATATAGAAAACGAATAACTAATTATATAACGAGCTTTTTAAAAACAAAAAGAAATCGAATTAACAAATTGTAGTAAAACAATTTTAAATAATCTAAACAAAAAGAAAAATACTTATACATAAACAAACGCGTATTGATGGCCCTTTTTGATAACACCTTAATTAGCACCAATATACAACGAATTAGATCCTAGTTGTTACTAGTTAGAAAAAAGGATAAATCAATTTAAAATGCTTAAAATACATCGATTTCGAATGAAATTTTATATTTTTTTTTTCTTCTGTTCTTGTTATGTTTTTTTGTTTTTAATACAGTTTTTTTGAAACTCGAAACGAAATGATGAAAGAAAAAAGAGAAAACTTTCTAAACTATTATATATTATTTTTGAGTTTTTGTTTTTTTTTTATATACATATAAAAATACGATTTAGCGAATATCCATATATAAACTATCTATTTATTGGGGAGTTTTTCTTATATAAAAAAAAAGATAACTCTTTCGGTTGTGTTTATTTATCTGTGTGGCTTATTACATAAGAAATTAATTTTGTGTAAAGTACCTTATAAAATGGCTGAGGACACGAATGTAATAATCATACTGAATTGACCTTTCATCCGAATCATTTGAAAATAAAAAAAAAAAATATATATATAAAACCGATAGAGACGGGAACTAATACACTTTTTACAGATTATAGAGAAAATATATTTTGAGGGATTTAGTTGGTAGAGACGATAATAACAGCTTTGTGCCATTTTGAGTTTAATTCAAAATACAAGCAAAACATCACGAAATAATATATGAAAGAAACTATTTTTATTTTTCTAAGGATAAAGACATCAAGTCCTTTTAATAACACCTTTGTAATAAAAACAAAAATTTCTGTTGTTCTTTATTGTAATAAATGTGAAGTTGTAAGCTGGAAAGATACTGTGGTTTTTTTTCAATAATTTTTTTAGAGTTTCGTTTTCAGGAATTGGCAACACTTTATGCAGCGACGAACCATTTTACATCTGACAGCTTGTTCACACCAGCAATTCTGGTGGCTCAATCGTTGATCCCCTTAGATCCCAGTCCCACGTAGGGACAGGACGGATAGTTGGCCACCATATATTTTTCATGCCTTCGGCCGGCTTACATAGCTTAAGGTGTTCTTTATTTCTTTTACAACACATTAACCCATATTCGTAGATCTTCTATAGGTATATACATATATATAATTCCTTCGGGGTGAAGCTCGATGACGTTATAACTCGATAACAGCTGGACCGATTTTTATGATTCTTTTTTTATTTTGTTCGTATTGCCTAAGTTGCATTTATCTCAATTTAAGGTCCGAAATTTGTAAACAAAACAAAAAATTGTTTTAAGAATTTTTCGAATTTTTATGTCACATTTCTTTGTCTCTATCTCGTTTCAAGTACCTATTTTGTTTAAAACCATGTTAGTTTTAATTGCCGGTTGCTGATTTTGCCGTTTCATGTCGCTTAAACTCTTGTGCTGTTCTCGGTTCTTTCTACTTTGAGATTTCCCTAATACAACTACTTCCTCTTCCATCATTCATCAATTTTTTGTTGCATACTTTCAAGCGTCATGCATGTGACTTCTCATTCGATAATAACAATTGCATACTTTTGAGTGCGTGCGTACCTTAGCCTATCGCAATTTTTAGAAGTATTTCTGTATATGCGTCATAAGAAGATTATTATTGCATACTTCCTGGCCTCAGAACAGTGCTTCCAAATCTAAGCATATCATCTCCCCTATTTGCTTGATGTACATAATGAATTTTACGCATATCTTATAAAAATCAAATTTAGATTTCTGTGAGGCTCTATCCTTTTAATCAATATGGAAAGGGGTGTGCTTAATGCAGCCTTATCGACGTTAAACGTATGGAATTTTATGGACTCTTGCATTCGAACTCAAATACCTTAGCACCTTGAGCAGACTGACAATGTGTGCTGTGTGACAAAATATTGGTTTACCAGATAACAGGTAATGGGCGCAAACACAATCGCCGACTAACTATTCTTAATATTCCCACTTCGAGCAAGGTAAAAATGTTTCACTTACTTACTGTACAATAGGTCCATTCGCGTACTGTTCAGTGACGAAAGTAGCCAAGAGTTCCGTCAACCAGATCAGAATAAAGTGAGGATAGCAATAACTTAACTTAAATCCAACGAAGATGCTGGAATCAACGGTCTCGTCAGCTAACTTTTCAGAAGAAGATTAGTGCGTAGAGAGCATGCACCAACTCATCGGCGAAATCTAGTTGGACGAAAGTAAACGCGATTCGGGCGGAAGGAAACTCTCTGAACAGCGCCAATTACACAGATATAAGTCTTTTCAACATCACATACATACATATAAAATCTTGTCTACTGTATTATGTATGAATAAATTCATACAGATCACCCTTTCATTGATTCCAAAGTTGCTTATGATAGTGTGCATAGAGACGAGTACAGGTCCGTGTTTAGTCTTTGCATTCCTGCCAAGCTCGTAGATTTATGCAGAATTAACCCTCTATGCTCCATCAAATTGGGTAAAAGCATCTGAAACCACTTGACATACAGCATATGACAATGCAGTTCAAATGAGTTCATTGCTTAAGGCTTTGGGCACGCACTGAGCGAAATTTTTTGATAAACAGAAAAGAATATCGGCTCTTCAGCCAAATTCCTTTTCGGCTTGGGATAGCCTTAAGAATAATCACACAATAGGGCAATAGTACGACGATAGATTTTTACCATTACAATAGAAACATAATCGAGCTGACCGATGAAATATTTTGCTTGAGGCCCGAATACACCCAGACTGTAGCAATACCTAAACAAAAATCTGTTCCTTGCCTTGAGAATCGTACAAATTCGTGGAATTGTTACGAATTGTAGGGCCACTTAACACAAAACGATGAACGCATTCTTATCCAACAAATTTCTGTTGCTAAGAATTGTAACATCAGTCAAATTCGGAAATTTTTCTTTTTCTGACATCAGTTTTTATTAGATGTGAAAAGTATGGTGAAACATATGGAAATACTACAATCCGCCTGGAGCGGATCGTGTGATATCCTGTCTGTTGTTATGACTATGCATTTTGCCACTTCCACCAGAAACTTGCATAAATTTGTGTTTCAATTTGTGGGCGGATTTCAAAAATATTTGAACATGTACACAAGTCTGCTCCTAAGAATTGATATTATTTGATTGAAATCGAGTAAAACTGTTTTTTTTAGAAAACCGCCCCTCAAAAGTGGGCGTGGCCATATACAAGAAGATTATCGTGTTCTTAATTTTTCTTGTTTAACATTAATTATTTTATGCATGCAATCAGATTCCCACTTTCGAAAACTATTCCATGCAATAGCATAAACAACCACCAAATAGTTCTTTTCTCGTAACTTCAGTAAATGGTCAGTAAAAAGCTCCATTTTATTCTTTTAATTAAAGCATACTCCTTTGTCTATTGCATTTTTGTTTTTAAACTTTTTTTATTTAGTTAACTTTCATGTAAAGACAAAAAAATGTATCAGATGCTTACAAAATTGTTAAATAAAAAATAAATTCACATTATTTTTTTTTTTTTTGTTTGAAAACTGGGCAATCACAATAGCTTTAAAGATATATTTTAATATTCTTTAACAGATACTTGTTTCAATATTAATTTTTATGTATGTATTTCTTTTTCCACTAAGTTTGACACCAAATTACAATAAAATGTTTAATTTTTTTTTGTCTACTTAAAGAAGCACTAAAGTGAATTTAATTATTATTAATGTACTTATTGTTGGTGTATTTATTTTCATAAAATTTAACTTTAGCTGAATCTTAAATTAAACAACCCTATTGTTTTTAGTTTAAATGGATTAATGTAAACTACTTTTTACTTTTTCATTTGTCTTTGCTTTTAAGTGCGAGAACTTAGAAAAAAAATCTTAAAAATTGTACAAAATAGTCATTTTATTCTAGTGTGACTCTGACTCGGAAGAACTTTAAATTATTTTTTTTCTATTTTTAGACTTCAATGTAATGGAAAAAAATACGAGTAAACTTGATGTGAAAATCTATTTTTTTTCAACTCAAAACTTTACAATCCAAACGTTTAACAATATTTCTTTGCATATGATATGTTGTAAGCCCTGGTAGAATGAGGCTATTTTTGAAACTGTCTTTCTTTGAATAGTGTAACCAACTTCTTACAAATCTAATGAATCTACTATTCTTCTTAACTAAACTGTTTCATGCGAAATTCAAAAAAACTAAAATAATAAAAAAAAACGTTAACGTTTGCATCCAACCTACGAAAATGCGTGAAGCCTATCAAATGATGGACTCTTCGCTCTAAGCTCATTCGTGGCACTTTTGTTTCTTTAAAAATAATAAATAAATATTAGGGGATTTTAAATCTACAAAAATGTTCACCATTTTAATTCTTGCACGTGTTTTATTCTGAATTATGTCAAATATGTTCGCCTCTATCAATGCGCTTTCAATCGATTCTGTATCGAATCTATAGTCTGTTTTTCAAAAGCTGTTTTTAGGAAAAGAAAGGCGACTATTTCGACCATCACACTAATTTGTTTGCTTTTTAAGTTCAAACCGCCAGCGATTTATGATAGAAACTTACATTAAGAAACCTCTCTTCATACATTTACTTTTAAACCCTCTTCAAATCCTTTCAAGTACTAAAACTGTTATTAGAAAAAAAAAGATCCTTTTTGTTTGCTAGAAAAGCAAAATCTACTAGTATACTATGTCCTTTACATTATCTTCTGGTCCTCACTCACGTTATAATCTGAGTTGTTTTCTGTTTGTTATATTAAAAAAAAAAAGTTATAATTAAAAATGATATTTTAAAATATATGTAGTTATACACGCTTTGTCTGCGTTCAGTTATTAAATGAGATATTTAAAATTTATATATATATATAAGAAGTCCATTATTTCCTGCAAGAATTAGGCTCTAAACTAGTGTTCGGATGATGGCGAGGTGTTCTGAGCATCTTCTTGTATGTCCACTTCCATTTCTTTGTAACTTGTGGAAGGATTACTCGTGGCACTATTCATTTGAGTTGATTGTTTATCTAACTCATCATCGTCATCGTCGTCTTCTTCCTCTATGAGCTTGCGAGCTAGCCGCACTGCTTCAAATTCGTTGTAGTGAGCTTTTCGACGTTTCTCGAATTCAAGTCTTCGAACTAAAAGACAAAAAATTATGTGAATGGATAAGTTATACCGCTAAGAGTTAACAAATAATACTTTTTATAGCTCATAGACTAAGAGAATAAAGAAAATAAATAAATATTTGGTATGAAATGGTATGATGGACGTGCATCGCAGAAGATTTTTACACGTGGATCATTGTGGTGGTACCGTCATTAATTTGGGTATCTCTCGGATTGTTTTAAGATAAATTACGCCCCACCTTGTACGGTTTTTGCCAATATGCCTCAGATTGACCAACACCTCCCCAGTTGCCGTGCTTCCTTCTCGACTGTTTCCCGCCATCTAATTTTGAGACGGCTGTGTATCCAAGTGAATAATAATTCTAAGTTGGCCGATTCCACTGCATATCGCATTTAGCGTTTCTCTTCAACCAACTGCCCACTTGGTTGTAAACGACCTTCGATGAGAATGCACTTGGATCACTTAAGTGAGTGGGTCACCCTCTTACCAATCACTTTGACTTACTTTATTGTTGAGTGCAGGACACGTGACTAGAAAGTGACCATAATCTCTTGTGTCTACTCTCTTCTGTACATTATTCAGAGAAAAGTTAGTCGATGATGTTGATGCAACAATAATTTTTGCTTTTGCTTCTAGTCTTATAGCCAAGTCGGTAGCCAATTCTTAGCTGACGATGTCAGTTGGAAGCAGATGAAGCATAGTTAGGAGAGCCGTTGTGGGACGGCTTTAAAGTTTGCCGGTAATGCTGAAGCATGCACCTCATTGAGTTTTTCTTCTAATAGATTTATTCTTTATCTTCACCAGTAGTCGATAGATTAGCATTGGGTTATTGCCGACGTACACATCCATTGCATAATATTTAGCTATAGACCTCAAATAAGTGAAAAAAGTATACATATATACATATATAGGGCACCCAGTGATTTTCAGTCACGGTCGATTACCTTTTCCTTTCAATAAAGTTTGCGCTCAAGCTTAGACCTAAATTGTTCTTATGGACTTATGTAGCTCAAATGATTTATGATATTTGTACCAAGAAAGCAATTGTTACTGCATGTACCAAATATGCACATCGCATTGCTTATACGATCAACTTGCATATTTCAATATACGCAACAACTGACACGAGCAGCAGATACATAGACGAATGACTCATTTCCACAAAAGCAGGTTCTGAGACTGATTACAGTACCTCTTCATTGCATTCTTTCAAGAATTGTTTTACATCATCTTACTGACACACCCTCCTCTGGCTAAAGAATATAAATATTGCTTGTCATTTATTTATACACATTATTCATGTGCAATTGGTAGTTAATACATTCCACGTGGTGGTACAGAAATTAATGACGGGTATTTCTTCTGCTGAAACGCGTATATCAAACGAGTTATACTCGTTCATCATAGAAGCCTTATAGCTTGCACAATGTTGCTCAGTCCTTTCGTTTTTCGAATCAGTCCTATCAAACAAATTCGATCAATGGACTGTTAACTAACAACAAACTCGTAACAGTTGCACCTTCTGCCTCTTCATTTCGAAGTCATGCTAAAACCTACAGTCTATCCAACTATTAACTTTCACAATCTAAATTACCTAAGCCTCTATCTATTTATTGATTCTGCTATTACAATCACAAGTTCGTAAAACTCGCAAATGTCAGCTAAATTCATAAGCTTAGCGTGACGATTTCTTTTTTCTTTTTTTTGTTTTCGTTTTCTGGTTTCGTATTTCACCTCAAACTCCTAGATACAATTTTTTAGTCTAATGAATACAAAAAAAAATATGTGTCCTTCAACAAGTTCCATAAACCATCGCCTTTGTTAGGTAAATAAACTTTTTGCTTTGCTATTTTATCTAGAAGGCTGAGCACAGCTTATTCTGCCCATTTCCCTTAAAGGTACCAAACTTAAGACTTATTAGCCACCACCTGTGGACAGCAATTCTACTCAGCGATTAAAAGAAAATCGATTGCACTCTATTCATGTGTGTATGTGTATACATTTTTTTTAATAACTAAATTTAGAACTACATACCATTGTATATTGGAGGCAGTATTGCCAGAACTATTTATAGACGAAGGAATTTATTTCTTGTAGGAATTGTTTCTCCATTTGAATACTTTCTCGTAAACATGTGCACCCCTATTATGAGAAAGTACAGAAAATGTATGTAAAATTAAAGTCGCACTAAAAATTCAAATACTTTTTCGCTATAATCTAATGTGTGACCATTCTAATACAACTTTTATCCCCGGGTCAAGTGAGACATATTGTAAACAAAAAAAACTAATCATTGCATTCCAATCATACAATTTAACAAGTCTTCTTATTATCATCTATGTATAATATGTAAAAGAGTTTCGAAAGTTCGATTTAGTTTGTCAATTCAAATTAATCCCATACGACTTAAGTATAAATCTAATGACATAGTTGCGACAATAGTTGCAAAGAGACTGTCAGAGGCTTAGCCGATGAAATATCAATTAAGTTCTATGCCGTCGACGGGTTATACATATGATCAATGTCCACTAGAAGGGTTTCTCTCGACAATTAAAACTAAACCCTGGTTTGGAGAATAATATAGACAGGTTCACGAAACAAATCAAGGTGCTTAGAAAGCGGAGCATGATTATGATCCAACGAGCCACTGGTATTTTGGTTTAGCAAAGCAACTGGGTTTAAGACTCCTAAATTGACGGACAAATTAATGCTATATAAAGCGGTCATCTGTCTAGTTTAACAGCGGCGACTGCTGCATGCACGTGACACAACATACAATTTTGTTGCAATAAGAGTTTATTTAACTATGTAGTTAGTACGGTGGAACCACTGCCTCTGAGAATTAACGCTCGAAGCACTATTGTCTCTGTGTTAAGTATGTATGTATGTCGGCTTTTCACTCTTATTTTGCAGTGATTATTTCGCTTAGGGTCGATGAATGGACGTTAAGTCAAACAGTCCGATCATTTTAATCATTTAAAGCCTTCGTGTGCTAGTTCACAGTCCACAGTGTACTAGGTTAATTTCGAACCCTTAGCCAGTGCTTGACTGTCGATTGCAAATCCGATTTCTATCGAACAAACCGCTGCCTTGAACAGAGGTCCTTCCAAACACTTGTCTAGACTACAACTTTTGATGAGAATCCCAACCCTTGTTTTTCTCGGTATGCCTGTCGTCTCCAAAGAAAAAAAAAAAAAAAAAACACTTGTCATTAGAGGACAAGATTTTAGAAGGTAAAGTTCAAATGGATTTATCCGATTTCGATTAACACTCATTATGCCAATAAATTGAATCAATTTGTTCGTACCTATTTACCTTAACATAGTTCTTTAAAACCTTCTGGCAACACTGCATACTATGTACGGAATGTACCATTAGCACGCCAACCTGTAGCCGTACTTGCCACCCACATTCAAACACCAAATAGATTCAACCTGCCGCCCCTGAAGTATTTTTGTTAAAAAAAAAAAAAAACTATATTTCATGACACCCGCTTACCCAAGGACAAAGTGGCACCGCCACAATAATAAATTTCCACGCGTGATACCAATAAACAAACGAAAAATAAAAAAAAATACGTCTCAGCGCTCCCTTACCCTTTTGCTCCTCAGTCTCATCGGCGCCATCGTCAGATGAATCTTCTTCGTTGTCGTCATCAAAGGAGGACGTACGAGCACTAGCAGCTACTCTCAATCTTTAAGAGAAAAAAAAAGAAAAACAAAGAACCAATAAAAAAAAAATTGTTTTTAACTCCGCAGCATTGTATGACTCACTTTTCGGCAAGCAATTCAGCATCCAACTGATCGCAATGCTCGGGATCTGTTTCCACGTAATTGTATGGAGTCTTTGGCTCTTCGATTTTCATGTGACCATAGTCCTTGTCCGGTGGATGGTACGTCTGTAGGACATTCAACTCATCGAACTTAGCACTTTTTCTGTAGCTAAAAGGATGGTTTAGTAAGATATGACTGGCGTACGTTTGGTTAGACTACCTTGCTCCAGAGCCGGAATGACGATCGAAACTGCTTGAAGTTTTGAGTATACCCTTGCAGGGCTTCTTTGCGTCCGGAGAACCTTGCATTACGGCGTCTATTGTTACGGCACAGAACAAATTCGAGTCAATTTTGCTGATTTTCGTTCTCTTTTCGTCGCGAATTCTGAAATAAAACAATAAACGGATGACTTCATTTGTATTTAGCGCTTTCCAGGTGAGGCCCATGAGACTTATTGAACCCATGGGGGTGCTTTTGCCCACAGAGAGGTGTAAATAAAACAAAGCGATGGATTTGTGTGCATTTTCAGGCGAAAATTAAGTACAAACTTGCCTTGTGTCTAATGAATTTTGCTTTTAGTTCAGTAACTTGCTATTGGTCATACTGTTACTTGAAACGAATGGGTTGAATGGTTTCTAGGAAGAACTTTGATGAAATATTTATTTTAAATAGAAAAAATAAGTAAAAATTCTGCACAAATGAGGAAAACCGACACTCGCCCTTTCTTTTTGGCTTATTCAACTTTTTTTTATTCTTTTATTTTTTTTTTTGCCTCGGTGAAGATTTTGACAGGTCTCGTGACAGATGAAAATTCGAGTTGAGGGTGTTCATCGTGAGTGGTTAGTTGCGAGAAATGTAACGAAAGATAAATATTTTTCTATTTATCACAGTAGAAATTGGAGTTTTATTTATTACACACATCATATCTGAACTATTTTGTCTGGATTACTTCTCAAACGATGACTAATAGAAATGTGGTTTGTGGTTTCACTCACATTCTGCTAAATAATTTCGTAAACGACAAACGCGCCACAATTACTCAGACAGGTTGATGACTAGTTTCTAACCACCTTATTTTATTTATATCCAAAATTCAAACGTGTTCGAATTTCTCAGATCCACAAATAGAATACAATTCCTCAGAGACAGTAACCCTTTTAAATTATTGGGAATACTGTATTAAAGAATGCTTCCCGCACTTTAGGTACTGGGTAGGCAAACTTTTCTGATTGGTCGACATATTCAGTTTTAAATAAAAAGTCAGTGATTTCTTTTTGAGGTAGTGGACTGGATTCAAACTTGAAGGTAACAAAATTCTCCCTACCTTTCAAGTTAATGTGCAATGCAAACTGTCGAAAATTCGTTTGCCGTTTCATATGTTAGGCCTTACATCAAAAAGTAGGCCTAGATTTCGGAAGTGCCCAGAGCAGTGTCATTAGCTGGTCATTCGTTCAAATTCAAAAACCGGATCGTTCATATATTGGTTTCGAAAATTATTCGGTCATTCCAATCAATCATTCGACCTTCGATCCAAATCAGATTGTTCGTATTGGATTGGTTTCATACTGATATTCGTTCATTATACTGATAGAGTGCAGGGCGATATGCCCTGCAATCAATTTATTGTGTTGTAGAAAGTGAAAAAATTATATTCTTTATGTCATCTACATAAACATAAAGAATTTTCAATTTCCTTTTCGTTCCATTACTGCCAATGCTTTTATTTCATTCATTCATTACTAAATACCCAATATATGTAACTGAAAGTGCCTGATGTGTTGTGAGACAAGTATGTATTGGTTTAGTGATTGGTTTGTGTGAATACAATTACCAATACTTTTGTGTGAACGGGTCAAAATGATCAATATCAATATCTTTATTGAGACTTTCTTATTCAAATACTAAGGTACAATGATTTTGTTTTTCTAATATTTAAATATAATGGACAACTTTAATAGTAGTGTCGGCATTCATCAGTAGCATTGGTCTATCTCTACCTAAAAGTATCTTTTCAAACTTCTATATTGAAATTCCTTTACCCCGATAGGCGTTTTATTGGCTAATACTTTTTTAAGCCTATATAGAATACGAAAAAAACACGCCTTATATGGAACTAAGGACAGCACACACAGCACAGCTCTAATAGGTACACTGTAACAAATTATTGGGTTTGGCATCACTAATCAGAAAACAATTCGGCTGTCAAAATCAAAGGCGGCATTTCGCAAATTTTACTACCAGATGTTTTGCCTCAATTTTCTTCCCCGATTTTACATGTGAAATTTGACCACAAAAATGAATTGTTTACAAAAACTTTGGTAAATATTTTAGCGTTCTTTTGAAACTTAATCCACAACAAGATAACTCGCTTTTAATTCAAGTTCGCCCTTAAAACGGAACGTAATAGTAGAACGAAGTCTTGATCTTCATCTCCGTGCAAAACGTGCCAAAGAATGCCTCGTCTGGGGCTCCATCAATATTGTACTCCTTGCCATCATCGTCTTTGATATTGCCAATAAGTGCCCATTTGCCGTTTCTAAATGGTATTACGTAGAGTATGTTGCAGCTGGTATTTTGGCGGTAAGCGTCATTTGCTATTTCTTGAAATACATTTTCTATATGCTCAGTCAAGAGCCTGTCCAGGGCACAAAGGAGCAAAAGAGCCTCTTGGGTTTTGATGACAATGGTAGGGACGTTATTTAAAGAAATGGATTTCGTTAATTATCATCGCTGTTTTCCAGACAATTCATTCGTAACAGCGACTAAAGCTAAGCCAAAGAAGGTTGATACCAATTCAGCTCCGCTGAATTCAACAATTCTCAGTTGGCATTCGTCTTTTAATGATTGTAAGTAAAGAAAAAAATTGTGAAAACTCGTAGCTATATTTACGCTTGCTTTTCAGCTGTTCGATCTCCTAATTGGAGCTACAGTCGTACAACACCCCCACGTACGAGTCTAAGTCCGGGACACAATGTTTCATGGAACTCATCGATGCAGAATAATACTTCTCTGAATGCCAGTACAATGAGCAGTAATATGTCCTTTATGTCGCCATATATGAAGTGTGCTCGTGATGAGATAATAACCGATGAAAAGGGATTGCAGCATTATTTAAGGCAAGTAAATTGGCCTGTAACAGGTTCTCTTAACAACCCTCTAGCCGTCAACAAATGACAAATGAAAATCCATTCAAAAAAATTCAATGTTGCTGTTATTACAAAAAGTTAATTAAATTTGTATTTCGTTACAGAGAAGTTTCCAAACAGAAAGAGTTCAATGTTACCGAACCACATGAAGTCAGCAGTTCGTTTAATCCAGGCTCAATGAATTCCTTCTGGAATTATTGCAACACCGCAGCAAATTTACTGAAAACCTCATTGTATCAACTGGCTCCTTCAACTAGTGAGTTCAACAGTACACATTTAATCATTTGATCTATTTTTACCTGTTGCATTCGTTAGCCCCATCATCGCAGAACAAACAGAGTAACAAAGATGAAGGTGTCAATGACCTGGATGGCAACTCAGACCTCATTAAGAAGATATCCTCGGAGAAACTCTCGCAGTATGTTGCCAATTTGAGAAGGGTGAGTGGTTTCATTTTTTCCTTTTCCTTTAACTAAAGATTTCTTTTTAGTGGATGTCAATCACCATCTTACATCGACTGGAATGTGAAATCAAAAATATAGACAACGCCTTTAAAATGCGTGGATTCTCTGATATGCAAATAGGCAGTGTTGGCCTGGAACGTCTAAAGAAAACTGTTGAAAACCAACAGTTCGTAACTCAATATGTCCCAATGCTGCCACTTATTGTACCTTTCCTAGAAATGTCTACCAATCAGGAGTATGTTGTACAGAGGATAAAAGGTTTTACCTACACCCAAGTCAATTGAATACACAATAAATCATATCCATTTTAGAACTCGCAAAAGGAACTTGTGTAGCAGATTACCGCTGGAACTGTGGATCATCCCAACAAGGACAACGATGGGATGAACACTTACCCACTGATGCTGCTGTAAGACTTGTTTAAACCAACCGATGAGCTTCGAATCTAATCTCTGCTCTTTTGTTTTAGATTCTCTTTCATTTATTTTGTACATATCTAGATAGCCAACTTATGCCTCTGCCACAGCCTGGCGGACGTCCATTTTTCAATCGCTACGTTATTATCGGTGATAAGAAATCGGTCAAGGAAACCATCGCTAATGTGACAAACAAATCACGATGTGCAATACTTTGTACGAATTTATTGAATCCCAAATTTAATTTTATCAGTGACAAGGAGATTCATAACTGTGTCTACGATAGAAATAACTTATTTTATGTGATTATTCAATTCTTGATTTACATGAAGCAGAACCATGAGGGACTATTGGAAGGCGTTAACTTGGGCAAGAGTGGCATCAATATTATGTGTGTCATTGAAGACTGATGAGATTTTCTTTTTCTTGAAGACTAATTATCAAGTGTAGAATTATTTGTGTAAATTATTGATATCATTTTCTTTTAAATTAATAAACAAAGTGAAATTTGAAAAGAATTTTTATGTTTTTCACTGGTGGGTATGCCTACACCTTTTT
Source organism: Chalcosyrphus nemorum (assembly GCA_949716465.1). NCBI lineage: Eukaryota > Metazoa > Arthropoda > Insecta > Diptera > Syrphidae > Chalcosyrphus > Chalcosyrphus nemorum. Next base: position 31,430,374 of record OX454334.1, read on the forward strand.
TGACTCCTCTACTGCTGAATCAGCTGCGATATGAGTCCTGCTCTTGAGTAATATACACTTCATAAACATTTTGTTGGCTCAGTGATTAGTGCGTTGGAATACTACTCCTCTACTGCTGAATCAGCTGCGATATGAGTCCTGCTCTTGAGTAATATACACTTCATAAACACTTTGTTGGCTCAGTGGTTAGTGCGTTGGACTACTATCAAAAAAAAAAAAAAAAAGAATGGGTATTTCACGAGCTAAATTCTTGTGGAATATGACAAGATTTTAAGATTTAGATTCCAAACCCAATACATACTACTATCACTAGTGAGCTTGTGAAAAATCCTCTACCCTTCAGATATGGTGATGAAAGGAATAGTACGCAACTGGAAGAAAATACGTCATGAATCTCTATGGACTGCTTATGGCTGCGTAAAATTTAATTTACTTTTTTTAAGTTTGGGATGGAGCCGAGTGCTAAAGAACTACCGATCACATTCTGGCACCAATGCCTTAAAAGAAGTACGTTATCCAAACAGATACGTAGAGTACGGCTAATCATCGATTGCACCCATTAGCCCAATGTGGTATTAGGCTATGCCTTCTCTATCGGACTCACAAGCAGTGAATTCTCTCCGAAATTACTAACTTCCTTTAGGCATACCCTACAATGATTTCTATTAAAACTTTCACTTTACACTGCGTTCGTTTCGGGTAAATTTGTAATTTACACATATTGCCTGATTAGCGACCGTGAATGTATAGGGTGCGTAAGAGTATTAAATCTTATTTTACCATGTCAAAGTAGCCGGGTCTATTGCATCGTATGGCTAGTTATATTCACTTGTGATATGGTTCAATTAAAAACATTTTTAGCCATAGGGACAAAAGAGTTTCTTAAAAACACAAAACCCAAGCGAAATATCTATTGTAGGTTACATTTTATTACAATTACCTACTTTACATCATAACTTCGTGTAGTTGAAGTTTTTCTTAGGCTAACTAATAAAGAATGGAGAAGCTGATATCTCCATCACGTAAGAAAACAAATAAAAATTGTCTTTAAAGCTACATTTATTAAATAAATACACATTTTACATTCTAAGGAAATTATTTTGGTTTTGCACACTTAACGACCTAACTGGGGTGTTCGAGATTAAGATTTTAGTATTTATCATATAAAAAGAATTACTCTATATAAAATACGTTGAGGATTGCTTACCCCAGTATGAAACAATCAAACCTCTGTTATAGATGTCAGCTGAGAATATCAAAAATTATGGAAGCCATACCGCATTATACAGTAGATATCGGAATGTCGCTTCAGCTGACATCTTTAGTTCTTCTTGTTTTTTTTTTTGGGATCGTGGTTATGATATAACATCGAATGACAAAACAAAAAACACACACACTTATCACACATTTACCATAAATATCTGGTTGTAGCTGGAAAATGAGTTTGACCATCTCTAAGGGTAAGCGCTACTACAATATATTGCGTTGTTTTATTTATTTATTTTTTTTTTTTTCTAAACAGATTTCTTAAGTTGTCTACCTACTACCGTCTGTTTCTATCAGTTTATATATTGTCATGAATGCGATATATTGGTCAAGGAGAAAGGATAAGATGATCTTACACACAGACATAAAGAATTCATTATAAAAGTGGGTGATTATAAAGTGCTCGTATGGGTGCGCGGCCAACAAAGAGTTTTAGATCGAGCTAGCCCTTAATTTGACAGAAAAAATCAGTGTAGATGTTATCGATCTAAAACTTTCGAATATGCTATTTCACCAAATTGATCATTTCAATTATCTTATTGCGGTTCTGGTGAACGTAGGCCTTTGCATGCCATAACATATTGATGAGCTTAAGGTCACTCTTTTCATCCATATTGATGTCCTCTGAGAGTTGTGGATTGAATCTAAATGGAAAGATGATAAGTAAAATCATTTCATTTAGAGGTTTGTCTTACCTGTAGTAAGGAACGCCGATGGTACTGCACCAGGCACGTGCGCGATCGACTACACGACCATCAGAAGCAGTTGCTTGATCAACAAGTAAATTGCCTAAAGATATTTTAATAAAATGACATTCCGAATTGTTTGTTGAGCTCAGCGCTTACCAATGGTTGATATTCCATAAGCCAATTTTGCTGTATCCCAGATACTTTCCGGACGAAATACATCAATATCCTTTAATTCAGTTACGGGTATTAATCCCGTTCCCAACGACACCACAACGGATACCTTTCCAAAATAATTTTATTTTTTATTTAATGGGATATGCCTCTAACCTTTGCTACTTACAGGAACAGCTTCAGCTCCACGTCCGACGCTCTTGAGAGCCATATTATATTCATGGATCTCTGTCATGGCATCCAAAGTGGGATTGTTCGCAATCAGCCCTCCGTCCAAGAAACGCCCAAAAGCTCTGTAAGATAAATTGTTTAATAATATGCTAACAGTAGAACTTCTCGTGATTATGCAAATCACGGGCGTTGCCTTAAGTGATTCGCAAAGAAAATAAGCTCTTCATAAGAACACAAAAACTCGGCCGATATACAATATTCAATTACCTAAAGTACGATGGTGCCGCACCAGTTGCCCGTGCAGCCCTCCAGACCAATTGAGACTCCGGTAAAGGTGGTGGCACACGACGATTACCTAAGAAAAAACAAATTAATTCAAATCCATTATCAGATAATTTTATCCACATACTTATAGATGTTACGATTCCCAATAGCTCACTAGCACTCGTATAATTCCTAAACAGATGAAGATCAACAGGTTTTCGATCCGCCATAACACCAGTAACCATGATCTTTGGATGTTTTATATCAGTCATTAGCGTGTATTCGCCTAGATTCTCTTTTAAAATCGCCTCAAACAATTCACTGGGATATGGTCTTGAACCAACGAAACATTGCTCCTTCATACGTACATAAAGGCCCATGCATTGTCGCATTGTTTTACCGCATCCCAAGCCAAGTGCCAAAATACCACCTGTACTGGTGCCAGCGATCCAATCGAACATATGAATTATTGGTGTTTGTGAGAGTTTTTCAATTTCCAATAACATTTGAACCAAAACTAGTCCACGAATGCCACCACCATCTAACGAAAGGAGACGACCACGGCCGTAGGGTTTTTCACCTTTGTATGTTGTACCAGCGGGTGGATACTCTGGATTTGCCATAGCTGAATCACCAATAACACCTTCTTCAATACTCTCTGTTGGGGATTCTATAAGAAGAGATAGTTATAAAATTATTCTTCTTTTTCATGTTTTATTAGTTACCCTTAGGAGGAGTTTCAGCTTTAACTTTAGAAGTGAACATCCCCAACAGAGTGTCCATAACACTTTGGCCCTTCTTTTCTTTCTCCGTGTCAACGACAAGTGGTGGTCTGTAAGAACATCCAATAAATCATTAGGAAATCTTGTTCTATTTTAACCATAAACTCACTCTGTTTTACCAGCAAACGGACCGCCACCGTTGCCAGTTGTACCAAAGAGACCAATCGCCTGACGACTAGTTGATGCAAGCATGTTTTCAATATGTTCACGTGGTTCAACCGATTCTGGTGCCTCTGGAGGGATGCCATTGTACGTGCCCTTCGCACTGCAACCCGTTTGGCAATTCTTAGACGATTCAGGGCATCTAATATGAATATAAATCATTAAGAATTGTAAGCATATCTAAGAATAAAAATAGTACTAACCTCTTTGCTCCAACAGAGTGCAAAATGTAGAGAATTTCATCATCCTTGCTACCATTTGCTTCCTTGCCGACCATGTGACGTGGAGTAACACCTGGAATAAACATATATACATATGTCAGGGAATTTTTCAGAAATTTAGAGGCCATGAGTTCAAGGAGTCTGTGCACTGTTTAATGAGCAGTTTAAAATTGAAAATACATAGTTTTTGGACAAGAATCTCTTTCGGTACCAAAGCACAAACTATTCTGTAGGATACTTTTAATTACAGTAAAATATTAGGTGTTATCTGGTCTGACCATTAACAATTCGCTGGCTCCCAAGCAAATTTTGTTACTGCAGCGAAGGTAATGGTCAGAGCACCATCACAACACCTCGCTCATAACATATTTTCTGTTGTTTAGTTTGTTCATTAATGATATGGATTCCCGAACAACTTTGGCAAGAAGGCAGGAAGAAATTTACCTGCCTCTATTAACAACTATTTCATATAGATTACAAACTAAGGAAAAGTTTTCATAAATCAATAAGACTTCAGCATAGTTAATCTTATTACAAATAATTAGAGAATATCATAAAAGATGTACCTAGGTCGTGCTGAGTAGTGCTTCTTAGGTTTACCACCTTATATGCCTTGGCAACCAAAAAAAAACCGTTTGCATCAATTTTAGCACATTATTTCAAGAGAAATTTCTTTCGAATTCAAAATAGAGAGCACTTAATCGAATCTGTGTGTCTAGTCAAAGCAAAGTTTGCATCCCAACTTACCATCCTTGTTTTTCAAATTAAAGTCACATCCGAACACTACCAAACACTGCACAATGGGTACAAGTTTCTTTTCAATTGCAATATGCAAAGCCGTATTTCCATCTTTATCCAAAATATCAATATCAGCATCATGCGCCAGCAGAGTAACCACACATTCAAAACGATTCCTTGCAACCTAAAAACAATAGAAATTAATTAGAAACTAAAAAAAAAAAACTTTCTCCCAACAACTTACCATAACATGAAGTGCAGTTCTTCCATCAAAGTTAGCCGCATTGACATCGCATCCAACATTAATAAGTGCCTGCAATGTTTCACGTGATGAACACCAGTGCAGCGGAGTACCACCATACTTCATATCCTGCGTATATAACTTGTTGGTATTGTTTTTAAGGAAATCAGCAACAGAACTTGGTGTTGTAGTTTTGTAAATTTTACTAATATTTTTCGCTGGTAGATTAACATCGGCTTTAGCTAGAAGAAGAGCCTTAACACATTCTGGTTTATCGGACAGGCACGCAAGGTGAAGTGGTGTATAGCCATCGGTATTACAATGATTTAAATTCGCTGTACTTTTTTCTGTTAGTATCTATTTAGAATAAGAACTTATTTATAGGATTCTAAATGAATGGACTCCTTTTTAACGTACGTTTATAATTTCTTTTGTTGTACTTGCTGCATAATGAAATACTGAGTTGCTGTTGTTATCCAAGTGATCGATATTGCAGAATGGTGTTAGTGCTTTTACCATTTCAATGTTTCCCATTTTTACAGCCAGCTAGAAAATGTTAAGTTTAAGAAAGGCTATTTATATTTAAGGTTTTATTTGTAAACACACATATTTTGTACTGTCAAATCTTTATCATACAAGAAGCACATTTTCTAGCTAGAAATACATTATCAACTCTCGGACAATAGTTAATCCAACGTTCGACGCATGATGGTATGGACGCTTTCGATCGGAAACTTGCTACACAATGCGACTCATATAATACTGCATGTGGTAACAGCAAACCAAGTACAGAACGCATCGTTCTTTAAAATACAATTATTTCAATTCAGATGGTGCATAGAGAACAGCCCTGAACTTCAATCAAAATAGCTCTCTAATTAGTATTACCTATTTTTATGCGTCGCACGCCCTACCTAACAAGTTGATCTTCCTCTACAAAGTTGTGTCGCAGAGTTAGATGCAAAATTCCTCAAATATGAAGTGTTAATGTCAAAAAAAAAAATAAATAAATAACTATTAGGCCATAAGCAATCCATAGAGGGCCAAGATCGAGCTTCTGACAACTGTATATGTAGTGCGCAGTATACTTTTAGGAACGTACAGAAGGGACCACAGTTTTATGCCGTATCCGGGTTTTTTTGAAAAGCTTTCTCGTGACAGTAATACTTTGGATGATTGTCAAACGCAAGTGGTGAGCCTGTGAAAAAATGTTGATCGTATTTTCTTGGATTCGAACTACGAACCCCATGCACTGTAGTCGAACGTACTAACCAATGGACAACACATGGACAACTTTTGGCTCAAAATAACCGAGAACGTTTTCATCTCACTTTAGGAGAAGTCCATATCTCGCATCATATATAGGTGGACTGAGTTTTAGAAAGCGTGTTTTGGCTTCGGCGTGAGACAACCTCACTATTCTATTACTATAAGTCTAAACAATTTTCTTTATATGATGGCATAAAGTAGGTAGTAAAGATTTTGTTAATCAATTCGAGTCGAGCTCTTAAACTTCTAACTGAACAAAGTGGTTTCCACTTATATTAATCGCAGAATTGATTTCGCTTTCAAAAATTTATTAATTCATTTCTAGCTCGATGCGCTCATCAATATATTCGAAATAAATCCATTTGAACTTGCAACCCAAATAAATTGCAAATAGAGATAAGTAGGTCACATTACTGCACACAATCGGTATACCAACAGGCAAACAATTAGGCGTGCCTACTATCAATATCACAAACGAAAGAATGAAAATACATTCATTAATTTTTAACGTAAGAAACTAAATGACACATGGTTGGTTACTAATTGCCTGTAATTAGATCACATACCAAAATATTGGACTTTATGCTTTCCACATTCTGCTTTCATAAAATCGATTTTATTTACTTATCCATGGAGTTGTCATTGCCAATGATAAAATTTACAAAACGTGGTCCAAAATTTGCGTGAATTTCTACTAAGATTTTTACAAGTAATAAAATCGAAGGTGCGTGATTTTTCATCGATTTAGGTCGTCCAACTGTTCGATTATATTTGTTTTGTTTTTCAATCAAGTAACAAATGATTAGTTACGTTGTGCATTTAGAGTAGATTCGTTATGATAATTTCGATTCCAAGGTATAACGAGTTAACTTTCCCTTCATTAATGGCCCACAAATTTCTTGACCCATTACAATGAATCGATGACAAATCCTTGTTTTAATTCAACTTATTAACTATCAATTAATACTATTACGAATGCGTATCTCACCTGAAACGGGGACATATAAGTCACATGATCGGGATAGTCGATGAACTCCAGCACCTTGGGATTGCTAACATACTCGGGGAAATTAAAATACGCCACCAAATGTGATATCGACCAGGATGGATTCTCCGTCAGCACATCACACACCTTTTGTAATCCATTCACATTATAGTGCTGAAAAATAAAAATTTAAATTTATGAATCATTTATGAATCATCAACTTAATTACATACCTCTTTTACTATGCTCACATAGATCGGTAGTCTATGTAAGAAAGCATTAAACTTATCCTCAGCTTCTTGTTGCGTAGGTGCTCTATATAAACTGAAAGATGTTGTATTCGGATCGGTACATGGCCTTTGTAATACAATTTCCCAGACTGTTTTCTTATCTGATTGATTAATTGGTGGCGCAAACAATACCATTGCCTCATCTCGATGGATTACTTGTAGTGTACCCAATGAATCACTTTTTATTTCAATAACCTTATTGGGTGGACTATCACCGCCAAGAAGCCGTTGAAGAACTATACACAAGGTAAAAGAATCAGTGCATTACTAATGGAAAATAACTACAGTGGTCTGCAAAACAACAGCAACCATTTTAATGAGATATATGTAATATGTACGTTTATTTTTTTTCTGTATTTCAATTCACTTGCTTAGAGGGAAATATTAATTAATAATTGATGTCTAGCTTAAATCAAATCTGAATAGCAGCACAATAATAGCAATATTTTATATGCAGGTCTAATAAAAGGCTCTTTTTAACAACTATTCTTTAAAAAAAGACAGATTGGCATTACCTTTGTGCAGAAGAGTATCTTTTTATCTTCATATTTACGAAACCAATCATTAAAAAATCACTGATTACGCGTTAAATACGCGATTTATTGAATACTACAAACACGCTGCGTTTTTTTTTTTTTTTTTTGTATGAAGAGTACAATAAACTTTAAAAAAAAATACACTTAAAGAAGACAACCAATAAACGAGGTTCCAATAATTATTTAACACTGTAATCAGTCCCATGATATTGTTGGTCAGGAAAATCTTGTATTTCTAAGTGCAACCCCAATCTATTTCGGAGTATTTTGCCTTCTTTACATATTTCTTTACTTTATTTTTTCTTGATTGGTTTAGGTAAATTGAAAGGGTCTATTCTGGACAATTTTAAGGGTATATAGAAGCAATATTTGAACTGTGGAATTATGCATGGAAAGCAATAAAAAGCCTGAGACAGCTAAATCTATGCTTAGTTATGGTTTTCCACCTGCCATAAGGTAACTTGGATGAAGCTGAAGCTTAACCATGGGTGTTAAAGCTAATGAAATTATAACTCTATTGCACGATGCACAATCAAAGCCACACTGAATGATTCTTCTTTGTTAAGATAGATGAACAAAAGAGGATAAAATACACACAAGTTAAAAGTAGAAAAGTTTTGTGAACAATATCGCAAACATGCGTCAGGGCTTTGTGCATCTTCTGAAGTAAGAAGAGGTTAGGTTAGATTAGGTTAATGGATGCCCTTGTTGACAGAGAGTGTCAACCGCTCACTTAGAACACTGTGAGGCCATTGTGCCCAATATTTTGATGGAATCCTTAAATTATTGACTTAGCGGTCGGTCCTAGATATGTTTTTTTTTTCTTACAACATCCAGTTCCCTCCAGTTTATTAGAGAATAAATTTCTTAGCATAAACAATATTAAGAATAATAAATAAATGCTAATTGCGATCATTTTGAAGGCCCGGTGAAGGAGCTTAAAAACAAGAGTAATGTGTGTGGTCATTTCTATAATTTAACACACGTTAGAGATTAGAAAAAGAAGAGGAGAATATGAATTTTCATTTCTAATGAAAGCGCGCTTGTGTTATGCATGCATCTACATTTTTCGATATTTGTTTATAAATACAAGTGTTCCCACTGTTCTCGTTATCAACAAACTAAGCTTAGCTACTCAAGATGTTCCATAAACTTATTTATTTATAATCCTTAGTGTCGTTTGGTATGTTGGCAGTAGAACTCAGGAGATACATAATATAACAAATAAGTACAAGATTTACCACTTTCAATCAACTTTCAACTTTCGACATAACTTGGATGATAACAGTCCATCGATGTATAAGGACGTTTTTACAAAATTTCTAAACCCAGTAATTCATATTTCACTAGCAGCTCAGATGTGCTTTTATAGGCGAAAATCCTATGTTAGTCGAACCAGAATAGAAAGCCACTTTGAAACTTATAAGGAAATGGGTAGTAAGGTCTAAGAAAGGATGCGGCGATACAGTTGACGATGAAACGGCGGAACGTAAATTTATACTCCTAAAGCCACGATACCGCAAAATCCTGGACAGCGCGAGGACTATGGATAGAAAGATAAATTTGGATTAGTTTTCAAATCCTCCAAGTTTCAAAGATATCTTGAAAAGATTTGCACTTTCCAACGAAAAAAAAAATATAGAATTAACTACACAATAGGACTAATAACTTGTAAAGTCTCAGTTAGGACAATAACCCAAAGTTGCTATTATTTTGCACAACACTGTATATAACAAAATTAAAAAAAAAAAAACAGCAAGTGATAAAGAAATACAAAAATAAGAATGAAAAATAGGTACCATAGCCGGAAGCGATTGCTCCTAAGCCCAGCCAAGTCATATTCACTTATAAGCTTCGGTTAATAGTTATGTAGTTTAATTATTTATTTATATTTCTTGATGTGATTTGGACTATGGAATGACTTGATGTGATTCATCTGTTTTAAATGTATCTCTTTCGCTCATCACGCCTGTCTGTATTTTTCTTTCTAGATTTTTGAAATGCTTTATGTTAGTAGATGATATTCTGTTTTTGGATGTCGTATGCGCCTTTAGATGATAATGAAAATTTAGAGTATGTAGCATTTGTTTTAATACACTTAGCATGCGAAACAGATACAAAGTTATTTAAGGAATAGAAAACAAAAGCGAAAAGTAAGAAGCAAATAAAGGAGGCCGGGTGGGGTGCCACGCTAGCGCAACTAGTTACTTATTGGAAACTCATATGATAGTGCAATTAGAATTAGAAAAACCTGCTAAAAGTGACCCTAGAGTAGGGATATGATGATGACAAATACAAAAGAAAACATTCTCAACAAAGAGACAAACAGATAAAACTATTTTATGATATAGAAAGGGGAAAATGATAGATTCATGCGCAAATTGTTAAGATTCCAAATTCTTGGTGAACAAATGAAAAGCCCTTGTTCTAACCATTCAACATTTTGTTTTCGTTTTACAGCTTTTCCTGTGAATTGTTTTTTGTTCCCTGGTCTCACTTGAAATAGAAAAGTAAGCGACCTTAATTAGAATACACTTCGCGACACAGTAAAACAAAATAGAATATTTTCTTCGGAGCAAGTACTGAGCAAGAAAGAAAAAAATCAAGAAAATCTCACGCAATGAGATAACACGAAGTCGAACCACCTTCCCGCAACGACAAATTCTTTGCAAATACAAATTTCGTGACATTCGACGACAGCTGTTCTGCTTTTGTTTTCGATTCGATGAAAAACATCGAAAGAAGTGTATGTCAAAACGACTTGGTTGTTGGTTGGACTAATCGAATACAGGATATAGGGGGCAGTAGTGCCGAACACAATACACAAGACCATTTTCAGATTCTATTTGTTGATTTTTGTTTTTATTTCACTAATGGCTTGTAATTTACAAGTGCTTTCCCATGAAATTCGCAAAAATATTAATTATTTTGAGTTCACTTACTTACGTCTTACGAATTTACGTTGCGAAATTAAACCTAGATTAGATTGTAGTGGATTCCTAAATACAAGTAAATATCTATGGCCTAATTATCCAACATATAATTTGTATTATAATCTACGTTTTTCTACAAGATTTAGCATAGGGCCGACAAAACGAACAGCCAGCGAACCGTTAGAATCGAGGTTAAGAAGCACTTTACCATCCACTTCAGTCTTCCATCAATTGACACCGATTTCGAGTTCGAAAAGACGATACGACATCACCACCCTCGAGAAAAGTAATAGTACATTACGAAATTTTACGTAACTTAGACTTGCGGGAACAGAAATTTGCTATTTTTCGTTGAAATTCGTAGCTTTTCGAAGTTTTAGTCAGTGCGGGAACAAACCTAAATTGATGTTAATCAATACAAAGAGAAGTGACGTCTAAAAAGTGGGCAGCTTTTTTATTCAACCCGTTCCCGTACTTTTTTGGAGAATTGTTTTAATCTGAGAGAATTGCACCCTAAGTCTTAAAAAATTGGCTGCGAATTTTAGTGCAGAAAATACAGGAACAGACCTATTGACACAGCAACAGGGACTTTGACAACCGTGGGGAAATTGTGTCGTTGCTGTGTGTAATGTGTTTCACACCACAGCATCGGTCTTTTTGTGTCTGGTGTTGAAGTTGCTGATGGCTGTTGCTGTGCCAATGTGTTTCTACTGTAAGCAGAAGATCAAATTGGCCCTTGCTGCCAGAGATAAGCACTAAGTCAAGGTCTTTGATTTTAATGAGCCAGGCCAAAAGCTTAATAAAGACTAATGAAATCTTCGTTAAGAAGAAATCGACTCTTTGAGCAACTCATGACCTACAAGAGACTTTAACTTATATGGTCATTCGTCGATATCATGCAGGCTCCTTGGGCTAACCTCTTAGTAGGGGGCACAATAGACTCGATGCATTATACAAAAAATAAAAAAAAAAAAACTCAAAAAGGATGATCTACAAGATGGCATAGCCAAAAATGCGATCTGGTGAAAATTAGATGGGTCAGGGATTACTAGGAAGGATGGTGGAAAAGCATCGAACCTGAACTTCAAATCTCAATATCCCGCTTAAAACGCGTTGTTTCGGCCTAAAAAGTAGAGGTGTAACGGATATCCGGTTAGTATTCGTTATCCGGCCACTTTCTGTTGGTATCCGACCGAATGTCTTATGTATGCTTCAATCGTTATATTAGTCCTTTGAGAATCTCTCAGTAAAAATGTATTTTCATAAATTTAATCACCCGCATTATGGAATCCGCCGTAACAAATTTACGGAAATCCTTCTACGCTACTAATCCGAAAAAAAGATGTCACAGAATCCGAAAGAAAGCGACAATGGCCGAGGTCCCAACACTTCGCTAATCTAGCTGCTAGAATACTTTTGCACAGAGATGACAGATTTTGTTCTAGAGGCCGCTAGATTCGTTGGCGACAAATCTGTCATCCCGGAGCAAAAGTATTCTAGCAGCTAGATTAGCGAAGTGTTGGGAACTCGGCCAATAGTATTGCCTTACTGTATTAAAATTCGTAGCAAAATGTCTTCTACGACGGATTCTGTGATAGTAGTTTCATAATTTGCAGTAAATTTTTTTATTACGATGGATTCTGCGATGGGAGTGAACACTTTTGCTTGGATCTTAAAACTTGAATTCTAAAATATGCAACAAATCGCAGTAGATGCAAGTACATGCCACTTAGATGTGCACCTTATTTAAGTTTTTCCTTCTTCCATTCTTTATTCGCTACATTACTTCTTTCTATGTACGTAGTCTCTCCTCGTTTCATTATTGCATTCACATGTTCGTTCGTTCGTGTTATGCTTTTAAATAGGTCATCCACAATATAGGTACACATGCATACATACAATCAATTTGTATTTGCACAGTGCAAAGCCAAATGCATATGTACATGGTTAAAAGCCTTCAAAATTAGATCTTTCTCTTTAAAACCACGTCTCCTACCTCGTTATCATGGCAATCCAATAGTACTTAGACACCCTTTGCATATTTAATCATAATAATAAGAATCTTTAGCTGCACCAACCAGTGGTGCAAATGCAAAATAAGCATTATGGCATCCACTAGTTGCGCAGCACTAAATATGGAAATCCTTTGCGTCACGTCAATCTAATAGGAAATGAAAAGTATGAATTCTATTCAGTCTGTGAAAAAAATTCTCGACTTGTCCACGCATTAATGATGAATATATGTATGAGTTCACAAAATGCAGTCGCATGCGGAATGATTCATACCAATTGCCTGCAAACAAAAAAACGACTTTTCTTCCCCTTTTCTAGAACAATTAACAAGAAATTCATAAAGAAGAAAACCATTTGATTTATGTTCAACAGACTTATTTGTTTTTATTTAAATATTTTTTGTCAACTCTCAGATCAAATAAAAAATATATTTTACTTCAAGAGCATATTTAACCTAAACAACTTCTCCTCTATTCTTTCTTCTCCTAAAGCATCGCGCCCAACAAACCATCTCTCCCAGTCTTATATGCGAAAAGTGGAGATGGTTTATTGCCCGCACATGCCGCTACAACGCGGCGTTTCTAAACAAAACCGAAGAACCATTAAAATGGAATTAAAATAGCTTAATTAATAAAATAATATTAAATTTAAGAAGTTTTCCCCTTTTTTAAAGCGACATGTAGTAGAACTATTTGTATAGGTTGGGAGAGATATCTGTTTAATCTACTTCTTCCATGTGAGATGCATCTTCAGTGTCGTTGACTAGTGGTGGAGCATCGCCGGCACTTTGAATGTCTTCGGTGGCCATTGGTTCCTCCTCGTCGATGCCGAGACCGAGTTTGATCATGCGGTAAATGCGGGAAGCATGAACTTGTGGACTGTCCAAAGAGAAGCCAGATGAGAGGAGGGATGTCTCGAACAGAAGGATAACCAAGTCTTTGACTGCTTTGTCGTTCTTATCGACATCGGCTTTCTGGCGGAGGGTTTCAATGATGGCATGATCTGGGTTGATTTCAAGGTGCTTCTTGCCAGCCATGTAGCCCATGGTGGAAGAGTCGCGCAGTGCTTGTGCCTTCATGATACGTTCCATGTTGGCAGACCAACCAAATTGTGAGGTGACAATACAGCAGGGAGATTCTACCAATCGATTAGAAACGACGACCTTCTCGACTTTGTTGTCCAAAATGGATTTCATCACTTTGCAGAGGTTCTCGAACTTGGCTTTGTCTTCTTCACGTTTCTTCTTCTCCTCTTCATCTTCAGGGAGCTCAAGGCCTTCCTTGGTCACTGACACTAACTGTTTGCCCTTGTATTCCTTCAAATGCTGGATAACATACTCATCAATTGGTTCTGTCATGTAGACCACCTCGAAGCCACGTTTCTTCACACGTTCAACAAATGCAGAGTTGCTCACTTGATCCTTGGACTCGCCAGTGATGAAGTAGATGTGTTTTTGGTTCTCCTTCATGCGGCTCACATAGTCGGCCAGCGAGCAGTAGTCATCACCAGATGCTGATGTGTGGAATCGAAGGAAATCAGCTAATTTAGCACGGTTGTTGCTGTCTTCATGTACACCCAACTTCAAGTTCTTGCTGAATTGGTCATAGAACTTCTTGTAGTTCTCCTTGTCTTCAGTGAGTTCCTCAAACAGTTCCATGCACTTTTTGACCAAATTCTTGCGAATTACCTTCAGTACTTTGTTCTGTTGAAGCATTTCACGAGAGATGTTCAGTGGTAAATCCTCAGAGTCGACTACTCCCTTCATAAAGTTGAGATATTCAGGAATGAGATCTTCGCAGTTGTCCATGATGAAGACACGACGGACGTACAGCTTGATATTGTTGCGTTTCTTCTGATTTTCAAACAAATCGAAGGGCACTCGACGTGGGATGAAGAGCAAGGCACGGAATTCCAATTGTCCTTCGACAGAGAAGTGCTTCACAGCCAAATGGTCCTCCCAATCGTTGGTGAGCGATTTATAGAACTCACCGTATTCCTCTTGGGAAATGTCATCGGGATTTCTAGTCCAAATGGGCTTGGTCTTATTTAGTTCCTCATCTTCGGTGTACTTGACTTTAATTGTCTTCTTCTTCTTCTTATCGCCTTCCTTATCGGCATCTTCATCCTCACCGACATCTTCGATCTTTGGCTCATCGGTTTCCATCTCTTTCTTATCCTTCTCCTCCTTTTCAGCCTCGTCATCACTGACTTCCTGATCACGTTCCTTCTCGACTAAGAGCTTAATTGGATATCCAATGAACTGGGAATGCTTATTGACAATCTCTTTGATTTTACTCTCCTCCAAATATTCCGTCTGGTCCTCCTTAATGTACAGAACAATCTTTGTACCACGTCCCAGTGGCTCAGTATTATCCTGACGCACAGTGAATGAACCACCAGCAGCTGACTCCCAGACATACTGCTCATCATCGTTGTTCTTCGACGTGACTGTTACCTTATCGGCAACCAAGTATGCCGAATAGAAACCAACACCAAACTGGCCAATCATACTGATGTCAGCACCAGCCTGCAGAGCCTCCATGAATGCCTTTGTGCCAGACTTGGCAATGGTTCCCAGATTGTTGACCAAATCGGCTTTGGTCATGCCGATACCAGTATCGATGATGGTCAAAGTACCAGCTGCCTTATTTGGAATCAATTTGATGTACAAATCCTTGCCGCTGTCCAATTTTGTTGGGTCGGTAAGTGACTCATAGCGAATCTTGTCCAAAGCATCAGATGAATTCGAAATCAATTCTCGCAGGAAGATTTCCTTGTTCGAATAGAATGTGTTGATGATCAAGGACATAAGCTGAGCGATCTCAGCTTGGAAAGCAAAAGTCTCACATTCTTGTTCTGGCATCTGTAATAGGAAACAGTTGTGAATCATTAGTAACGAGAATTTTCGATGGTTCCATTGATCATAACGGAAATGGGCATATTTTTGAATTTATTGTAACACAATTCGATGAGTTTTTGAATGAAAACTTACCTTTAACTGATTTTTGTTTGTCTGCAATTCACAATAAAATTGTTTTATAATTGTTTAAAAATCGCACAGAAATTGCACAGAAGGAAAGAAAAATTTAGCACTTTTCTTGTCTTTTGTTTCGCACTTGAACGCTTTTCTATATGAACTGATGAAGTGGGGTGGCTGAGTCGGTGTTTTATATCGATAGAATTGAAATTCTTGAAGTTTCGGGACGATTCTAGAATAAACTACTCATATTTCCGTTTGTTTATAAGTTGTGGTTGCAGTTGTTATTTGAATTTTTGAAAAAACAAATTACTGTCAGGCCACTTTGATGGATTTAAATTAAGGCCAAGCCAAAATAAAAGGAAACTGTTTTAATGAAATAGTTAAGTTAATTCATTTAAAGCAAATAAAAAGTAAAAAACCAACAAAAATACACAATTTGATGAGTAGTACAAACCAGAGCTGCTCAAACTGTAATATGCTTGTGAAACGGTTCTAGAAATGTCACTTTTTCCGTTTTTTTTTGTTGTTTATCGATTGTTGTGTGGTGAGAAAAAAATGGGGTGGTTCGTGGTTGGGTTTTTTCGAGAAATTTTTCTTTCTTTGGCATTAATTTGGCGTGGTTTCTATAGTTTCTATGTTAGGAGTTTTCCAGAAGCTTGCAGCTAGACGTTCGCGCAATATTAGATAACAACAAAATCAATTTGAGTTCAATAACCTTTTTTTGAGATTTTTTGTTGGTTTTTTTTTGCATGTGCATGAGGGTCAAGGCCATGATCGATGAAATTTAAATTGCTAAGAATTTTGATGAATAATGAAGTGGGTATTATGATTTATGAATCATATAAGGTTTTGAAAGAATTAGACATTGCACAAGTTTGTGATTATGCCTGAGATGGTGTGGCTCTCAACTTAAATTAACTTTATGATTTGAAATTTGTCGGTTCATCCAAATCAATTTTTTGGCATATGTATGCACACATTTAACTGCCTACATATTTTACTTAAAAAGTGCGCTACTGATTAAAGTGAAAACATTTTTTTAAATCGTCGTTTACAATGTGCAAATTTAATGGATATGTTGATCCGCTAATTTCTCGCAATCTCGCTTGAAACCAATGACCTTCACATGTAGCTAACTATGTACATACATAGTTTACTAATCGATGATGTATGTACATATGTATAAACATACATATGTACCCATTCAAGCTCAATATGTGTATGTACTTTAGCTAGTACAATTGATTATTTTCTGTCGTAAATTATAGGACTTCATATATGTAAATACAGATAAAGTAAGTCCTTGTCCGCTTCGGAGATTGGCAATCTTTTCTTCATATTGTACCTATGTACTTGGCTGCAAAAAGCCATTCCATTGATTTCCGAAGAAACAGCGCTTAAAGCGATAGATGTGATGTTATAACTGTTGTACATTCCTCTTGTAGACCCTTACGCAATTAATATCAGTCCACTATTTACAAACAAACCCAAATACCCTCGTTCTTAATTTAATTGGAATGCCAATTTTCTCAATCGCGTCAAGAAGGCTAATGTCGCCCTCTAATTGTGGAAACAAGCTATTGGTGCCAAATGGCGCGTATAACCGTTGCTAAACTTTACTAATGTACTTATGTATAGGTATGTGTCTGTTATCAGAACCATCCTTCGGAACGGCCTTGCTATATGGTTGTACGATCGGCAAATAATTTGCAGTATCGGTTCCTCGATAGGATTGATGAACACACAATTCAATCACTCCTATATACTTAACATATTCAACTTCATAAATGAAACCAGTGCAGTGGTTTCTTCATTCTGAAGTTAAAATTTGCGCAACTTTTGGACATCCATTCCCTCACGTGCCCCTGGGAAGCCCCTACATATACTAGTAGGCCTTGGCTCAATGCACTTCTATACGCTTCAAGACAAATGGTTTGATAGATGGTTTGAAAATAGACAACAACGTTTTTGGTGAAGTTTTTTCTCATAAGTTCGATGTGGGCATTTTCTTCCATTCCCCTAATCATTATAGCGTACACCAAGTGAAAATTTTAGCGATCAAACATCTTCACTGATCGCCAGGCTGCTATCAAATCCGTGGAGTCGTCTATCTATACGCCTAAGGTCGTCAGATAGACCAGAGATATATTCCGAAGAACTGTATTGATAAATCCAATCTCAAATGGGAATGGCACTACATGCTATATCTCAAGGCAACTCTAGCTCAAATTGAATCATAAGCGCACTTTGGAATCAGTCCTGTTGAAGCAAACATACCTGAATATAGTTTTCTTACGAAACACTCATCGGTAGGTCTTTATGACAGACGTGCATCCCTTCATATGATGTTCGCAGAAATTGCAATGATGAAAAAGGGAGAGAAATAATATGCTTTTCCAGTATTAATTTTGAAATGTCAATCTGATAAAGATCAATCCTTCTTAGGTCTTTTATGGTAACGATAGCCTGAGATTGGTTGGCTCATGCGAGCTTTTGCCTTCTTTGCAGATGAGTACAACATTAAGATGGTCGAATTTAGACAACCAGTTAAGATGACTTCCAACTAGGATTAAGATTTCCAGAAACCTTACTGTCATTAGCGGTGAAAGGAAAAAAAAAAACATTTTTTGAATTAGTTGTAAACGTTTTTATCTATCATGGAATTATAGTTATAAAGGAATTCTATTCAATAAAAAGTATTGAAAATGAAATACTTGAAATAACTTTGTATGTAGTTCAGAAGAGTCGATTGATTTTACAACATGAGTTTAGGCCAAAAAGTCTGAATAGTTTATACATACGCATTAAGTAATTTTATGTCTTTGAAATTTAAATTTCACTGAACTATATAGTATTGTTTCACATTTTCATTTAAAAATAGTTTAACGAATAATAAAGTATGACCTGCTAGCTACTGTCAGACAAAGATCCAACATTACATGTATTATGCCACTAGGCAAATTCTACCTTGAAATAGAAACCATGTTGACATTATTTCATAAGTAACCAATTCGAGTAGCATCTAGCATGAGTGAGCAAACAGGAAACAGACCCAACCCCACATAAATGTGATGTTTCAATCTTCAATTTTTTAAAGCACAGATTTTTCTAACTACTTTAACTGACTTCCTCAAGTGTTTGTATTATTTGAAGTAACACTTCAAATTTGTTTGTAAATTAATAAAGGCATAGTTATAAAACTACTTCATATATGGCTTTGCATTAATGTGCGTATACATTCGTAGAATAAAAATGTAAATCAACCTGCGTAGAAACACAGCAGTGGTTAAGAATTTAGGATCTAATAATAGATGTGCACATTTTATGGCAACGCGAACTTGGCGGCCTACGGAAAAAACTTGGAGCGTGGAAAACATAAATATTTTTGGGAGTTTTCTCCCACTTAATTGCAGGTGTTATTGTCATTCAACATGTATGCTTTAAATATTATGAAAGCACTTTTCAATTTAGTTGGTGGATTAAAGAACTTACATATAAGTTCTATGCAGAAGCTAGTGTTTTAATAGTAATAAATTTGGGGTAAACATATTTGGACGCATGCAAATAAAATGCAGAAGCAGTGACAAACTCAATTCTATTTTAATACGATTCTAACTCGATCCTTCAATCTTGTGGCGGTAAAATCCCACAATCGCTATTGCAGAAAAATTATAATATTCTCCGAGATCCACACAATAAAAGCCAAAAGAATGAAATGGCAGACGAAATAGTAAGAGATGTGTAAATAAGTTCTGTCCAGGGTTCAAAACTGTTAACATATACTTATGTAAGTATTTACCTCTAAATATTTGCTAAAACTAGTATAGCACTTCAAACCACCAGCAGGGAAGATAAGGAAATGCTATGTTTCATAAAAAAAACTCTGAACAAAGTGTGCAAAGCTTAGATGATGTAATTTTCTTTTGAAAGGCACAGAAAGCAAAGGATATTTCTTCACACGAACAGTGCAGCTGCTGCATAAATCATTTGAGAAAAGGCAATGAACACGTTCCGAACTCTAGGCCTCCTTTTTGAGGTGATGCCTAGTATGTGGAACGGCAAACGAATTTTTGACAGTTTGCACGTTGACTTAATAGGTAGGGAGAATTTTCTTACCTTCAAATCCAGTCCACTACCTCAAAAAGAAATGCCTTATTTTGTAGTCAAAAATGAATGTCTCTACCAATCAGAAACGTTTGACTACCTAGTGCCTAGAATGCGGAAGTGCCCAATGTCTCTTGACTGGTGACGGTACTAATATGTGATAAATTGCGTGGAGATTTGCACCATTCTCCAAAGAATGTTTGTTCATCTAATAGTGTTCAGTTTGTGTAAGAGTTTTGTCTATTTCGTCACCTTTCGGGAATATATTGATGGCCTTCTTCCTTATATTAGGCTTCCTCCCGTACTTTCTGCATTCAAATTTTAAGCTTGTCAATTTTATAAGAGAAGGAGTAAAATTCTCTCAAAGAAAGACAAAATGTCAAAAAAAAAACGTTAAACAAAAAACCTGGCCAAAAGCTGAAATACGTTAAATCAGTATTGAAGTAGTGCGTCTGCGTGGTTTATAGTTTCCTAACAGACATTAGAGCCATTCAGAATTGACGAGTGGCCTTATAGACAATCAACCACTCGTTATCATTTATACATAAACATAAACATTTTATCTTGACTCTATTTAACAAAATATACATACATACAAATAACTAATTAAACCATTACTTTCGGCAGCCACTGTCTAAGCTGGGGCATTATCTAATTAGGCATTATTTCTTGTGGGCATTTATCATCTCCCAGCTGTCAGTTGTCACTCGTTGACCGGCGGCTACCACGCTTATTGTTGTTGCAAAATATTCACATCCCCCCGCTTTTATCACCTCACAACAACAACAATAGACAAACAAATGTCAAAAAAACGCGAAGACCATACAAAAAAGAGAACAGAATTCCGTGATTGGATTGTTTGTCCGTTAACTCAGTTAGGTCTTCCTGGAAATGGTTTCAACCAGAGGCCCAAAGAACAGATTCACCGAAGGCGAGAAAGTCCTCTGCTACGAGCCCGACCCGACGAAAGCTAAAGTTCTTTACGATTCAAAGGTAAGCACCCTAGCTACACTTGCCTTTTTTTCGATTTTGTTGTTGCTCATGTGTTGACACTGTGCTTGTCGCCATTTTATTCGCATCGCGCTCGCATATGTTTCGTTTTTTCCTTTCGCTTCTTTCGTGTTGCTACTTTTGAGAAAAAAAGCAAATGTTTTGCCGGTTCTTTTTGCCGTAATTTTAGGTGCTCGGGACATACGAGACGAAAGACAAGCGTGGCAGGCGACTGATTCAATATAAGATCCACTTTCAAGGATGGAGCTCAACGTGGGACCGCAAAGTTAACTCTGACTTTGTCCTCAAGGACACCGAAGAGAATCGTCAGTTGCAAAAGGATCTAGCCGAAAAGGCACAGTTACAATTGTAAGTTCATGATGTTGTTGTTGTTAACCCACTAAGGGGGGTCCAATGACCTCTCTCGTTTATTTATTTCGCGCACAACACTTTCACTGTTTTTTACTTTGCATTTAGAGGAGCATATTTATATCGAAAAGAACGTAAGAAGCGTGCACGGAAAGAAGACGAATCGGATAGTTCGCCGAAAATTCGCAATCGTGGCTCATCGGAGGATAATTTTAGTTCCAGCAGTACGTTTGAAAAAAATGAAGGCGATTTCCTGATGAGGGACGGTAGGTTGATTCGTTTGACAGCTTTTTTGCTTCTAATTTGAGTCTAATTAGAGTGTGAAACAGAATCTTGTAGCAGTTCGGTGGAGAGTTTCCATGATGACGAGCGAGTGCTATTGAAGGTCAGCGAGAGGCTGAAGCAGTACCTGGAGTATGACTATGAAATGACGGTGAGAAATGGCAGACAGCATATTTTGCCTGCAAAGATATCCGTGCTGGCGATATTGGAGAATTTCGTGAAGCAGAGTGCTGTAAAATTGGTTTTTGCGGCAACACAGACTGAAACAAGTCGAAGGAGGAACACAAACCTGCGGCCGGATAAGAGGGAGCGAGAATTTGACAAAATAGTTAACACGTAAGCCCATTTGAAGTGCCTAATTTATAGAAATGGTAAAAAGCCAAAGTTAGGCTCCATTTGTATGTCGGATGCTTCGGTGGTGTGATGAAGCTAAGCAAATCTGGACCAACGCCTACGTGCCATCGTGTGGCTCTCTCCGAGGTGTTGGTTCAACTGTCTTTACACCATGTAGTATCACAATTCACAGGCAGATTAACTTAACTTTATCCTTATCATTTACCGATTAGAAAGAATCACTTTTAAACGCAGCCTAAAGCTGAAGCCTTACCTTTTTTTTTCTAATCATCCGCCGTCGCATTTGTGGAGAAATTGTTTTTTTTTTTGTTTTCTCACAAACATTTGGTTTGATTTCCAGCGTCTCACTTCTGAAAGAAACTGCAGATGGATTGCGTATTTACTTTGACTTCACATTGGTCAACAATCTGCTATACAAAGAGGAGAAAGAACAAGCATTATCTTTGCTCTCCGAAGAAAACCTGAAGAATTTCTCATACGTTCCATCGCCAGGACTGTCACCAGATTTCTTGTCTCCAAAGTCTGACGATTCAACTTTACTACCAGATAGTGCTGAAACACAACCGCCACCTGAAACAGCTACAACCTCTGAAGATCCCCAAAAAAGGAAATTACGTTCACATCGTAGTGAGGATTGTGATGCTATGCTAGAAAATTGTTTATCGAGGTGAGATTTTTTTAAAAGAATTTTTTTTAAAACAAATTATACAATATTTCCTTTCTATTCTAAAGTATGGCCAGTACTAGCTCAGGAGCCTCTACACCCTTGCAAACAACCGCGGCTACTTCTAGTTTGAATTACATAAAATCCCTCCAACCGTTGGCATTGAGTATTTCACCTCAGGCCAAAGATTTTCTACAAAAAGTACTCTCATGGCAGATACTACCATCAAATGCTGTTCCGGCGCCATCGATGATATTTGGAGCGACACATTTAGCTCGTCTTATTGGTAAATCATAAGAGATTCTCTATAAGTTTAAAACATTTATTTGTAAATTTTTTTAAGTCAAACTACCTGAATTCCTCAACGCATCAACTCTAACAGAAGAGAAGCTTAAGTTACTGCTACAACATTTGGATTCTTTTGTCCAGTAAGTATTTTTATTTGCAATCATAATCAGTATTTTAGACTTGTAAGCCCAAAAAAACAGTTGCGATATGAATGAGGTTCATGGCTATAGGTTTTGATTTCAATGTGCATTCCTTAAAATAAGAAAGAATGATTGGTTGTACCTATAAGTTGATTCAAGAGTCCTCTCACGATTTTCGAAAGCAGAGTAACGGGCCAAAGCATTCGGCGTAATACCAAAATGGGAGTATACGGGAGTATACTATTCTTCCAATAAGAAAAGCTATAACTTAACCAAGCTAATAACTGTGTAAAGAAAAGCATGGACACTTTGTTTCATTTGGCATTAAGAAATCGAGACAAACATGTACTTAAATTCAAGCCGTCTTGCAAGAAAGTAAAAGCAACCCACCTGGGACTCCTCCAGATAACACTGTCGCAACTGAAAAATGTGCTTATATTTTTAACTGATAAATCTTCTAATAAAAGGTTCGTTTCGTTTTGTACCAAAATTCGTAGATTATCCAATTTCAAAGACTGGGGGTAAAAGTCTCTCAGAACGAAAAAAACAAGAACAAGAAAAAGTTGAAAATACATTGAATTGACAGTTTTTACAAACCAGTCCAAAGTATAATTTCTTGCAATGTGGCCGAGCCAATATACATAGTCGGTGTATCTTGGATTCTTGGACTACTTCCATATCATAGTACAACTTAGTTCGCGGTTGTATTTTCTCCTCCATTCGCCCTCCTCGCTCCTTATAATAATGATAAATAATAGTAACTGGATAATCATCAGTGATTACATATTTGAGAATGTGGACGGCATTGATCCGGACTGTATGTGGTTCTATACTTTCTATAGTTTACCTTATTTTATGCTAGTTTATAGCGAAATAAACCATTTCACTGGGATCGTGTGATTCACGCCACTCCTGAGCGACTTTGCTCTATGCGATAAACTATTGAGACCAACCATATCCATTTAATTCAATAGGAGTCAAATTAAATAATTCGCTTGGAACTCAAACATGAATATATTAACAGTTCATATCTATCACAACTCGTGGAACTCATATTCGTCATCCGATTCATATGCTCTGTTTTAGACAGCATGCACTCGCTCAACTCTTGCATATAACACAAAAAAATATATACAATTTCTTTATAGTTACTTGGAGTCCCGCAAAGAATGGTTCGGCGAACACAATTACTTCAAGGAGCCAAAACTCGAAGTCGACAAACAGCCACCTGAATCTCCAAAGACCGATGACAAAGCACCTCCGAAAATATAATAATTCCACAATTTATTTCTATTTAAGGACATTTTATTTTTATATACTTTTTATTAATATTTTTTAAAGCTTTTTTTTTTTTAAATTTTCTAAATAACATTTTTTTGTTTTATGTATAAAAAATAATGGAATAAATTATTGTATTTCATTTATTTTTTTATTTATGTTAGTGAAAATTCTATTCGTATTTTTTAACTCCCATCTTTTCTTTGTCAAAAATTATCAACAAGAGTAGTATAATAGTAGTGTTTAATTATAAAATATTATGGCTTGTTTTATATTTCTTTTGAGAATGTAATCATAGTGTTAAGTCTTTATTTTTGTTTTCACTTAAAATTAGTTTAGGAAATAAAACAGTTAATTCATTATTTTTTTTTCTTGTTAATAGAACAATTTTGAATTTAAAGTATTTTTCGTAATGTTAGGCATTTAAAAAATAAATTCTCTTATTTAAGCAAGAAATTATATTTTCTCTAGCAAATTATTGTTTTATTTTTTAAGAATTAAAATATAATATTCAACAGATAGAGCTGACTTTTTATTTAACTTTTACTTCTGCTTTTTCTTTTGACGGCGCGCACCTTATTTATTGTATTTCACTTATATAATAATAAATATTTCTAAAATTTAATTTTTGTGAATGTCATTTGGTATTTTGTGTATTTTGCAATTTATCATACATGCATTTTTATTTTTTTTTATAAATTTGTAACAACTTTAAGAGAGTTTGTGTGCTGTTTTGTCTTATATAAAAAAAAAAAAATAGAAGAGAACTATAAACAGGAGGCAGCTAACAACACATGAATGCATGAATCATTCGCTAAAAAGAAAGAACAAACAACACAACATTGTAGCAAGATTACAGCACACAACTTGCTGTCCTCCTAACTTATGTGCGAGAAATTCGATTTGTGGACGGTTGGTTTCTAATTAACAACGGACATTTTGAATACATATTTTTGATTTTGTGACTGAGTTTACTTATCTAAGATTTTCTTTATTGTATTTCTGACATTTATTAACAAGTCTTGTGCGAATATTAGTTTTGATCTGTGTTACGTTTGGCTAATACTATTGTTTAACTTTTGAAATTGTCCTGGTTTACATAGATAAACTAGTTGTTTTTTTTTGTTTTTTGTTCTATAAAAACACTTACATATAAGACGTATAAAAAATATTTTCTAGATTTTAGATGCTGTATCGTTCGTGGGGTCGTTTTAGGGCAGAACTTGCGAAAAGAATTCCTCAGGGTTTCAAAATACTACATCCTTTCGAGTCGATATTGCAGTTCGATGTCTGTGTATACAAGTTTTCCTTTTCTTTAAAAACTTGGCTTAATCTACAACAATTGCCTCTTTTGCTGATAATTGATATCACATACAAATCGTAACTCTCTTTATCTGTTCCCGTACTTGTAAGAACTGATAATTGTGTAGACAGTGTGTTGCCAAATGCATTCGTAGTTTGATGTCGCATGAAGAATCGATAATTGCGCTTGTATTCCAATTATCGGGATAAGAAATAATGTAATGATAACATACAGGCAGCTTATCAGGAGATTATTTTGGAAATAAATCGCCACTCTTAATTGAGAAGCAGTTACCATTCACTCGTGAGTTCACTATTTATCCTGGCACTTTGGAATGATTCCTAACGTTCGAGTGATCGATAATAGAGGTCATGAATGGTTATCGATTCTTACATTCATTGTGGGCGTGAATTTAGCCGAAGGTAATGTGACAATATTTTACCTCGGCGCGGCGTATATGTGAATATCGATGGAGGCGGTTATTTTAATCGATAAGTAAAATTCTAACCATTACTAGATTTTTTAAGGAAATACATGCTTTAATTCTTCTTAGTAAAATGAATTAAATAACTATATCGACTTGAAAGGCTTTGTTTCATTTTCGTTGTTCCATAATCGTTAGGTTTTTGAAAACAGAGCATAGTCTGGGTTGGCTTACAATGGACCAAAAGGCAATGGTCATATATCTTCATAGGACTTGGAACCAGAATATACCTACTGTCGTTTCTCGAAAGGTATTCTGAAGTTTTCTTTTTCTTGCGATTGAAATCACATTTTAACCTAAACAAATTCCTTTTTACCACCCGTACCACGATCACAAACGAAAGAATTACATTTAAAGAGCTCCCACTCCTATTTCCCCCTACCTTCGCTTTGCATACGTTTAGTTGCACTGGACGCTGTTGGTCTCATGAAACCACTTAACCGTGACGATGAACCTGAACTTGCAGCCGGTCTCGAAGGACTCCTTTGCCTATTGATCATTGTCGGCGTGCTACTATTTACATTCGTGATTGAAGTCTTAACTAGAACTGCATTACGAGCCGATGAACTTCTCGATACCGGCGCAATTACTGGTGTACTTCCCAACTGGTTTTCTTTAAAACTCGTGCTTCCCAGATTCGATGCACTAGCCCTCGTCGAGGAAGGTTTTCGGACGGTTGCACCTACACTTGATCCACTCGAGCTACTACGACTGGCTGGTACTCTTTGGTTGCGTGAAGAATTCTGCGCAGCCAGCGGCCGTTTGCTGGGTGATGATTCAACAGAATTTGTAAGTAGCGGTTTGACAGGCATACGCTTAACGGTATTCGTTGAAATGCTACTATTCAGTGAAGATCGAGAACTTCGAAGACTAGCTCGAGAACTACTACGTTCCACATCACGTTTACTGGATGTTGCCGCTGAAGCAGATTCACTCTTTCGCAGTGAATTTGCACGACGCATTGCCGCCGCTGCTGCAGCGGTGATATTCGATGGCACTGTTAGGGTATTCCCCGTCGAGGAGCTAGCTCTTAACGAACGGGCTCGATCTAGGCTTCGCTTATTTCTTTCTAGAATACTATGAATCTGTGTCTTTTGGGGATTCATTCGTGTTTTTGAGACGGAAGTATCACGACTAGGATGATTGCTGCTTGTGCTACTGGTTATTGTGACTGGTTCTTTGTTACTGTTACGATTTTGTGATCGAGAGGATTGTTTTGTGACAGCTTCATTGACGTCATTGCATGAGGATGTGCTCTCTTTGCCATGTGACGGAGTATCTGAGACTAGACTCTGAGTTTCTTCGAAGCCTTCATCGTTCAGTTCATGATTGTTGGATGAGACCTTAATTACGGTTGTTGTGGGCTTTTCGCAGGGAATAATCTCTCTAGGAGGGCTCCATATACGCTCGGGTGTACCCGTTGGGGATTTTAGATTCCGAATGGCTTCACGTACGTCTTCTTGATTTATGGAGCTTATGTGGCGCCCAACCTTCTCCAGTTTGGCGACTGTCTTTTCTGAAATCGCATGCTTTTTGGTCTGAGTATCCTCAGGCTTTGAATAAACGGTAGTTTCAGGTCCATTAGGTATGCTTTGGCTTTTAATCGAATCTTTTGAGGGACTTTCAGTGATTGGTGGAGAGATGTCCTCATTTCCACTGCTATAGTCCGTCGGTCGTTTGTATCGACGTGTCCTCCGGGCTGCTGAGAATCTATCAAAAAGTCCAATTGGTTCGTTGTCAGCTAATTGATCCGCACCAGGACTGATGTCACCAGCACCATCAATTTCTGTCGTTGCATTTAAGGTGACCGTCGTTGGAGCATATGTTGGCCTTGGGCTCTGTATGCTGCGCCTTACAACCGGTGGTGTTTCAATGTTATCCGAATCTATCTCCTTGCGACTGTACTTTTCGTTATGCCTATCTCGAAGAGTGCTAAACCTATCGACCGCTGTACTTGCGCTTGGGGATTGGATTTTGTACGTGGACGGACTATTATCCGCTTTATTATCGAAGATTAGTGGTGGCAGTTGCTTTGAATCACTTGCGTTTGGTGTAGCTGCTTTGGATTTACTTTCGTTTTCTTCGACAGGTTCTGATGGACGGCGGATGTAAATTTGTAGACGATCTGATGCTGGACGTTCTCCCAATTGTTTAATCATTGTCTTGCGACGATCCTCATCGGTTGGCGATAATGACGATGATGGTCCATGGGCGGGTGGTGTTGATGGTGCTGACGGTGTTGAATGTTGGCGTTTAATTTGACGGCCGGAATCATCTGCGGGGTGCTGCACCTCTTCGGAACTATTTGAAACGTTGAGATTGGATTTTCTCCACGAGGATTTGTCACGAGTATTATTAACATCTAGGAAGATAGAGTGTATGAAGGTTTAGAATAAGCTTAAACAATTCAATTAATTAAATAATTATTAAGATAAAGAGGGAGAGAGATCTTAAATTTCTTCTGAGGAAGAAAGGAAGGAACTTAATCCTGGATTAGCTCCAGTTCAATAAACTCATAAGGAATTGATCTGGAGGCTTTTTACTGAGTCCAATAAAACCTTAGAGTTTGTGCCGCATCATAATCTTTCTTCGAATAATAGCCTGACTCATTCCTGTTTAGCAATACCGCCATCACAAGGGTTCTTAATTTATAGACCCTTTGCCGCATCATAACTATAAGTCTATCTTATATTTTTCTTACCTTCAATAGCCTGAATAGTTCCAACCACATCGGTTTTTTCAAGCGTTCTTGACGGCTTCCAATCAGAATAGACACGTTTGTACGTTTCCACACCATTTGCATTGATAGCAACCTTTTCTTCTGGCAAAGGATCCAGTTTGTTTCGTTCGCTTTCTGCTTTAAGATTGATAAAAAAAAAGAAATTAATAATAATTATAGGGTCTATTTAAATTGTTCAATTTACCTGAATCGTTTTCAAGCGACCGTCTTCCATTACTGACCAGACGTCTCTTACGTTTATATTCCTCATTCTGTTTCTCATCGCTCTCGTTTGACTGCAGCCATGATTCGATCTTTTGCCTCCATTCGCGAGATATTCTACAAAACAGAAAAAGAATAGGTATATTAACTAATTGAATGCGAAATTGTGTTTAGTTCAATGTCACCTTGGTTTGTTCTCTTCATTTGCTCCTGCTGCTGGTGGGGGCTTTGTCTCTGCCATTGGTGAGGGTGAATTGGCCCTTTCACGATCGGCTCCAAAATCAATATTTAAAAGCTCTGGACGTTTTCTACTCGCACTACCTGATCTAGCTCTTCTAGCCCATGAACGATCTGAAATTCATAAAATGTTTAAATGAGTGTTTCAAAATACATAAGAAAAGTGGGGCTAGTTTTCGACTTGGACTATACTAAACAGTTAGGCAAAAATTGTCACTAACTACAAAAGAACGTCGTTTTTGGATTAGGAGTTGCGTAACCTGAATAGAACGAAAGGAGGAAATAAAGGGTACCCCGATGGACCTTGGCAATTTGAATCTCGCAGAATTGAAAACTGTTGCAAAATTTGACAGCTGTCTTCTCGAATGTTTCACTAATGGATCGCTTTACGGTTGAGCAAGGCATATTTACAATAAAATCCCAAGCAGACGTTCTGGATTCGACATGTTAATGTCATACAAGTATTTCCACAGGAACTGACGTTTTGTTGCACCAGACAGAATAGGTCCGTTCGCGTATATACCCTCCTAAAAATGCTAATTTTTACGAAAAGCTGTTCGCGTACGGAGAATTTTCATAGTTTTTCGCAGAAGAGAGCGCTCGCGAGAGAGTAAGAAATTTCCCCACGCTACGACTTTAGTACAAGTGTCAATCGGGAATTTATTTGGCGTGCCTTCCGCAGGAGAGGCATTCCTGATAGGGCCTAGGACCCACAAGGGGATACACGACATAAGTAGGTAAAAATAATAAACGTGAATAAAAATTGGACCAAAAGAATACATCCTCGTGCCAGAAAGGCACGGTCGACACATTTCAGGTATTATGGCATCCGTACTTTTCAAAGATTGAGTCCCGCAATTCAGTCGTTAGTGAAAGGACCGTGCGCGGGAAATGGTTCGAAAGCTTTAGTCCACTTCTATGCATGTACACAGTAGATGGGATCTTGTTTTCTTGAGCTTTTTTACTCATACAAGCTATGTCAACTTTTCATTTTCTTTAAATAAGTGTCGACTTAAGAAATAGTTCCAAAACTGGAATTAGAATTCAATAAAACTAAATAAATATCGAATACGGAATTCAAGTTGTCGAACTTTTTCTTAAGGGACATTCTAATCATTATAAAGCTCGTTCTAAACACAACTAATCTAACACTCTATCCACATAAAATGTCTTACGTTTCAACTCGCAAATAAAATAGTTTGACTCAAAAACCTATAAAATGTAAAAATTAAAAGATAAAGCTTGTAGGTATTTTATAAAAAAAAATTGTAATGCTTTAACATACCCAAACTGCCATAGGAAGACGATTTTCGTTCTCTTGTACCATTATCGTGACCGGAACTTCTTAGGAACTCCATCAGATCATCTTCCTCGTTCAGCACACGACTTCTTCGTCTCCTTAGACTGCCATTTGGTGTAATATCCGGAGAAATTCCGTCTTCTCGTAAAAAGTTGCACTCAGCGCCAGTATTGAATGAACCCATTCGCCTTCTTGACAATGCTGGGCTTGCTCTTGGATCGAATGATGGATCGAGGAATAGAGGATTCTCAGGATCTGATACCGGTGTTCCGCATTGACTCACTGCACAAAAAAGGAAGGTAAGTGTATGTTTTAGTAAATAGTATCGAAAGTTGGAAGTGTAACAAGGGAGTGCTGTCGTAAATTATGAGAGTTCACGGGAGTTCACCAACTGCCTAAGCAGTCGGGTTTCATCTTACTGGTAGTGAACATCCTATTTTCTAGATGTCCGAAACCGTTACGGAACAAACATCGAACAGAAAGTTTGATTTTAATCGAACAGTAAGCGACCAACTTAATAGAAATTACCAAGTTCAATACCGACAGACACAGTGATCTCCAAGCCTTAGAAGCAGAAACAATCCACAGAGCGGGGAGCGGCGGAGGATCAATGGAACCCGCGCTAACGTTGGTAAAAGACATAAAATTGACCGAACAGAAGCTAATCAAGAAATGCAACACCGAATAAGAATATACTAGCGATCGAAGTACGCTTTCTGAAAAGTAAGCGTATCTGCGAGCATATATTGGTATTCCCTCCACTTGTGCTCCTTTCTTATCTAAAATCTAAGATCCAAAAAGTGGCAAAAGACAGAAATATAGACAGGTGAAGCGACACGCCTAACTCAACAGGGGTCCATCTTTCATATGTATTTTATTGGGTTTAAAAATTGTAACCCGCAAAGAAGACAATTTGAACTATCTAAACAAATATTGAAAAATATCTTACATTGCCTGGCTCGCCTAGCTAACTGTTCCTCTCGCTGTTTCCGTCGCAACGTAGCCTGCTCTTCTTGTTGTTGTCTTCGTTCGTTTTCCTTTACAGCGTGCTTGAATTTTTCAGCAAAATTATGGAATATTTTGAAGCACTCCTCCAGTTTAAATGAACCAGGATCTTCACAGAAGAATTCAGACAGTTTGGTTCTAACAGTTTCAACTTCTTTCATGCCACGTTGCAAAATAGCTACCTCACTTTCAGCAGCCTTAAGAAAGAAAAAAAGATTATTAAAATCAGATTATTCTTTCCAGTCCTTTAGTGCTTACCCTTAGGAACTCTGTCATTTGTTCCTTAATGTCAACATCGGTAGTTGGTAGCTCTACCTGCCGCTTGATTTTCTTAATCCTAGTATCCAGTGCGTTAATCTCATTATTTATTTGCTCGGACGTTGTTCTGTAAAGATTTAGTTTTTTTAACAAAATTGTTCAGTAAAGTATATCCTTAAAAGCTTACTTTGAAGCATTCTCCAGCGTCGTCAGTTGAGCGGGGAAATTGAGCAGCTCAGGGTTACGTTTTTCAGTTTGCATTGCAACGAAATGAATGAGATTCATGCCAGGCTTATTGGCCCGAATGTCTGTTAGCTTTTGCAAGGACGATAGTTTAACACCAGCCGCATTTCCTGCATAGCCTCCAGAGTTCAAAAAATTACCAGCAACCACAACCATGTAGAGAACTTCTTGTAACATTTTATTGTTCATTAAATCTAGACAAAGGAAATGTGAATAATCTATAGAGAAAACCATTTGTTTATTTATACCATCGCCCGCAAAGATCATTGCGTTGATACAGGGATCCAAGTAGCCGACATTTGCAGCGAATTCTTCCTTCAAAAGCATGCTTTCTATTCGAAGTTTGTAGCTACAAGGACAAGTTGTGTCAGTGAGACAATTAGAAAGTTTTTAATGAGTCTCACTTACTTTGGTACTTCAAGGAGTTGTAGTAAGAACTTCTCTGCATTGCCCAGTCGATTTTTATCACCGTTATATGATTTCAGCATATCTAGCTCATCTACCTCTGGAAGGATTTTTAGCAGGCCACGAAGCTTTTCCGCTCCGATGTCATCATGTTCGCCATCCTTTATTAGCTGAATAATATCTTCATTCGATCTAGATTAGGGGGATTAGAGATGAGTCTTTATAGGTTCAACGGTGGCTCATAACCAAAGGGATAAGTGACTTACGTTCTAAACTGCTTGAGGAATATGTTGACGTTAAGACTTCTTTTGCCGTCCAGCAGCGTTATCTGCAAAATGGATGAATTTTTATTAAAAAACTTTTAACGAAATGCTAATGTGTACTAATATAACGGTTTTAATTCCAAAAAAAGGCGATCTAAGTTTCTTGGAGAAGGCTAATGAATCAAAAATAAACGTTTGCATCTGTTTTTTGTTCTAACGGGAACTTGGAATAGATTTTATTGCGTGACATTGCTAGCATTCGCAGCGGTGACGAACTGGTTTAACTAAGCAGTTTTGGCACCAATAGCATTGACTTAAGCAACTTAGTGATACTGAACACTGAAGTCATTTGCTCATATACGCAAACATATGTAGTATTCCAAGTATGGGAGACAAATTGGCTATCCCAAAAATACGCACCAACGATGGAAAGGTGCTTTGAGTTCGAGACCTACCCTAAGCCATCAAACATCTGTAATTTATTGGTAATCAAAGGGGTACTACCAGTTCAAGAACTACTTTACCAAACGCTAGTTGAACACATCGACGACGATGGCGTTAGATACTACAAAGTGCTGAAAAGTTGCTAGTTTGTTTCACATCTGTCTAATTGGCTCTGCTGTCGAAATTGCTGATGACAGTTGCTGTGTCAATTTGTTTCTATTATTAAGGCAATGTGGGTGCCGTGGCTAATTGGTTAGTGCGTTGGACTACTGCGCAAGCGGTTCCAAGTTCGAATCCAGGAAAATACCATCTAAGTTTTTTTCACGGCCTCACCTCTTACGAATGTCTGACAAACGTCCAATAGTATTTACTGTCATGAGAAAGCTTGAGAAAAGTTTTGAGCTGAGTTCTGCGATTCAATTTTTGCGCAACACCCTGTATGCTCATGTTTTGCACCAAATTACGTCGAGTAGAAATGAATAGAGCATACAACTCTTTTGATTTCAACTCTCCTATCTCATCCTATTTTTGTAAAACACAACTCACCTCAGTATTCTCTTTCTTTGTCTTTCTGTCCAAGGTATCTGTTCCGGTATCTCTTCCTAACTTTGGTGAACCCTGAGCACTGGTTGATTGTAAACAAAATAACCCTTCCATTTCATTCCAATCCAGATCGGCCATTGGACTATCCTGATGGTTATCGGCGACAATTGCCCAAATATTTCGCTTTCCGATGACTTTATTTGGCGGGATCTTGTTCCAGTTTATCGTTTTCATTTTAGCCTTTGGCGCTGGTGTATCCTGCTGCGGTAGCAGCACCGACATTTCATTGAATCCCAGACCCAACTCTGGTGTCTTGGGTCTATGCCTACTGTCTATAGAGTTACTCGACAAAAGATTTGGTGCGGGTGGCGGTGGGGCTGGTGGAGCGCCAGGTATGCGATTGCATCCAGTCATAAATGGAGGAGGTGGTGGTGGTGGTACTGCACCACCATTAAATGCCGGAATTGGTGGTGGTGGAGGAGGTGGTGGCGGTGCAGCTGGTCCTGCAGTACGACCAGTTGGTGATAGCGGTGTATTCGATAGCATTGGCGGCAATTGCGCCGGCGTGGACGTATGAACACTGTTCGGTGTTAGCGGCACACCAGATTGCTTTCTACTCGGACTGGTAGCATCGCCTCGACAATGGGGACATGTGAATTTTTGTACGCTGGGTGCACGCAAAAGCCGCACCGAATCTTCATGGTTCTCGAGAAGTGTTGCTCGATGGACTAGTTTTTCAGTTGTATCCCATATGATGTCGCTTACCGCCTCCTTGGGATCGATTCGAAGCAAATGCTGGAGTATGCTGAGAAATGGTATCTCTTGAGGTGTGTCAGCTACCTGTTTTGAAATGTTCTTTTTAGTAAGTTAATTGTATTTGTGTGCATCTATTAACATACCTGTCGTAGAATGGCGTAGAAAACATCAAGATGGGAGTTTAAATTTATTCCATTCGGACCCTGTAGACTCTGAGCTTCGTCGCATTCTCGTTGTTCGTCGAATACGTCCAATTGCACAACGATATCACCCACACTTTGAGCGACTTTTCTGCAATTAAATGGAATTCGATTAGAAAAAAAAAAAACGTGTTAATCTCAAATGAAATACCATAAAAGGAGAATTGCATTAGTTGGATAGGTTCTACGGGTACACTAAGAATAAGATTTATGATCACAGCGAAATGCGGTTCGAAAGAAAATTGCTAGAGTGTGTACGAGTTGTGATTTATTAAAAATTTGTTAATGGACATATCTTGAAGCAGTTTAAAAGGCTTGTAATTATGAATTAATAAACAATTACTTAGCAATGACTCATTGACTAAGAAAGTCTTCCTGGTTAGTAGTAGCTGTTGTTCTATATCGAAAAAAGGAATAACTGCATATACGTAAGTGTTCAACAAATCGTTCGGTAAGACATAACCTAACAAAAAACCACCATTAGTCTTAGCAAAGACAAAGATACTTAGCAAAGCTTGAAGGTAAAAGAGAACTTTGATTGGGAAGCCTACGGACTGTCAATTATCACAAATATGGTATTGTCGAGTAAGGAACACTGTATACTATGGGAGTCTTTCTGTGACAAGATCGAGGACACCTCAGAGACCAAACAAGAGTACGTAAGATCCTCTCATAGAGACAATAATTCCCAGCTACCTTCAGAATTCAAAAAGTCAATGGACCCCAAGTAATGTAACCATTGAACTGCCATTTGACACGTACTTCTTCGATACTTCTTTCGTTAATAGTTCGTGCACTTGTACACAGTTCGAGTATCGACTCTCTGTTTCATACGTATTTTCAAGCTTTATAAAAGCGTAGACATCTTGACATCCACCTATCTTTGGACATAATCGAACCATGGAAATCTAAAAAGTTTGCTGGATCTTATCCTAAGTCTGGACTGACTTCAATAGCCAAAAGAACTGTCAACCTATCAGTCTTTCTTCCTTCTTATTGAAGTCTCCAAAAGGGTTAATTGATATTCATTTGCATTTATTAAGTTTTGCTGACAGCATATCATCACACATACTGTTAAGGTGATTTAGTTAAGGTTCATACTCTGAACTTCAAAGAATATACTGAAAGCCTATCCTACTTGTCATCATCAACAATTTACGCGCTTACTTGTCAAGGGATTGCTGCTTCGATCAGAGTGATAACTAAAGAAGCAGACCTTGCTTTGTAATAGCCCACAGCGTGGTTCCCATCCCAAAAGAAATGTTTTGTGCCTCCTGCCATGAACTACTGCAAGGCAATCAACGCTATTAGAACTGGGCTGAAAGATATGCAAAGTGATCGCCTATGTAAAAGAAGTTACTGTAGCTGGAAAAATACCCTGATATTCATGGAGATATCATCCAAAGTCCACTTTGCTGCTGTCCAATTGGACCCCACAAAATTTGTTTTAATCTTATTCAACAGGGATCACAAGGTTCCACGTCACGTCTTGCACAGAGGTAGACTGTCTGAAGAATTCGAAGTCCAAAGTGTGGTTCGGCAAGTCTATATACTTTCACCAATACTGTTTTTATTAGTGATTAGCGATGTACTGAATGCGGCCTTAACAACAAGAAATGGAGGAATTCGATGGACTCTTACATCTGAATTCAAACTTCTCGACTACGCCGATGATGTATGCCTACTGTCTCACAGAATAATGGACCTTCACCAAATGGCAGCAAATGTGGAGAGGGAAGCAGACATCGTTGGCAACTCGGCAAAAACAAAAATGATCAGCCTAGAACCAAACTCATCAACTCATATATGCAATGCTGGACAAACGGTTGAGAGAGTACAGAGTTTCCAATATATAGGCAGTATTGCCTCAACCGATTGTGGAACCGAACTGGATGTAGCCAGCCGAATAGGCAAAGCAAAATCTCCGTTTGGGATGCTATCCACAGTTTGACGAAGTAATGAAATTAGCTTAAACACCAAGCTACGACTGTTCCGTTCCAACTTTGAATCCGTGCTGCTATATGGATGTGGTACCTGAAGCGTGACCGTCACTATCACGAGGTACCTGCGATATTCTGGCCAAACCGTATCTCTAACAAACAGCTTTATCAGAGAACGGGCCATGAACCTATAGGCACAACAATACAACAACGAAAGTGGCAATGCATTGATCAACTCTCCGAAAGGGTGACAGGTCCATATCTAACCAAGCGATGCAATGGAACCCGTTTACTCAGGAAGGCAGGATACGTGGAGGTCCTAGGAGTACGTGGCGCAGAATAGTTCCTAGAAGTGACGCAGAGGCTGCACCAATTGCAAGGGATATGTTATGAATCTTCCTCAACGTGTATGTCGCCGCAAATGTCGTCTCTTCTTAGTTGCTTTCTTCTTCGATCGCTCTATCATGTCTTGTCCACAATTTTCTGTTTTAGACACGACAAGTCGTGAACGATACCTATCTTTCTGTCTTGAGATATTGTTCTGGTTTGCAGCTTTTACAAACGTATATCTTTTGATTCCATTGACAGGAGTACTGTTCTGTGTGGTCAGTACGAAGGACAGTACGAAAGAAAGATTGCTTGCTGTGATACAAAGATTTGGTTTTCAGACTGCCAATTTATGTAAAAATGTTACCCTGAACTGGGATAAGGTACATGCAATGGGTATGGAACCTTATCCGCTTTTGCAGTCACAATTTAATTTTGACGTAGCCTAGACTAGTTTTTTATTACTTATATCATTCACCCACTTTTTATCCACAGAGACTTTGGTGCCAAAAAAAGCTATTTAATTGCATGTTCAGTATGTGCAAGGAAGTCTATGACCGGCCTTTAAAGCAAGAAGCCATCTCTGGCATAATTAGTGGGCACTGTGCCATTGGTATTCATGCGGAACGCCGCGGTATACAACACAACGACTAGCTGCAAGGATACATAAGAAATTGATTCTATTCGCCACCTGCTGTGAGAGTGTTCGCATCCAATGTGGAACTGATGGATCACTATATTCGTGCTTCTTATCCATCTAAATAAATGGGCTCAAACTATTGGTCCAGCTGATCAGTGTTTTATCCGTCACAAGGCTCCCAAGGTACCTTGCGGAATCAAACGATGAAAAATGATTATCCAAACACAGTTTCAGTTTCCAACTCAAGTGTGAAATAAATCTTATATTTTACCTCACCCCGCGAAAGAGTAGGTAAACATTAATTAATTTAAAAGACAGAAAAACTATTTAACTGCGGGCTAAATAACACATCTTTCACCTAACACCAATACTGCGCATAATTAATTGAAAGACAAGAGTTCAGCTTGCTAATTTATGCAAAAAACTAAATTCCACTAAACCACCGATTAAGTTTGACCTAAAATCTCTGCACACGGAAACAGCAACAGCATGCAAATGTGGTATTTATGACCCGATGCTTATCTACCGTCGATTTGAAGTAAATAAAAACCATAAACCAAACTTCAATGCAGTAAATTGGTTTCCCTAAAATCGATACAAATAGCAAGACCCCGAACAGACAACACAGCGTTATTTTAAAGCAAAAAAAAAAACGACTAAAACTATCTCAAATTGTATCTATTATTTCTTTTTTTTTTATTAACACTCACTTCAGTTTTTCTATTAAACGAAAGTTTCGTAATCCACTATTTCTCAAGGAACAACAAAAGGAAACACAACCGAATGGTCGCTGCTTTAACTCCTCCACGGTCACGGAACACGGATGCTGAGTAGAATTATCCTTTCAACGCACAATACTCGTACAACCAATAAGATTTTATCTAATGACGCAGTCAACAGAGATTACAAAATTAAAGAACAAAAAAAAGCAGACTTTTCTACTATTTTTCACGGTCAAATGTGTTATGTAAAGTTCGTTGTTTGTTTTTAGCTTCTTTGTCTATGTTCTATGTTCTGTTGCTTTTTGGATGTCTCCTGCAGGAATACATATAAATTACCAACCGAATGGACTTCCTTATTGAAATATCCACTAATGCACAGCTTACATGTACTCACATACATACATAACTTATGCGGTATGCACGTGGTGCGTGCGCATTTATTTTTCTACTGTCCTGTGGATCCTTATAACTTTTAAAGTTTAGAGTTGGAGAAATATTAAAAAAAAAAAAAAAAAACAGGCAAAAAGCTCTTTTAGCGCACGTGGTGATGCCATATCCTGTGGCTATTAGGCGGCATTTTTTTCTCTTTTCTTATAGCGGGAGAGTTGATAATGATTTTTATATTTTATCTGCTTTCGAGTACAGTGAAGCGAACGGGATACGGTAGAGAAATAGCGGTGAAGTCTATAGAGTTAGGAAAATTCATAAGACTCTTATGAGATTCAATAACACACACAAAAAATTTACTGTTTTGTCTTTATACCTGGTGGCATCAACAACATTATATCGCCAATATATGGGGTGACCATATAGAAATTATACTTTTTACAATTATTATGTTTCGGCAGCTGTCAAAGTTACCAATGACGTCTAGCTGTGAATATATTCAGTAAGGTTTGTCATTTCATCATTCAATTTAAAATGTTGGCCGGCGATCCGGATTTTGGCCAGCAAATTATCTTCTTTCTGGGAACCGGAGTGACCATATAGCAATGATACTTTTTCCAATTATTATGTTTCGGCAGATGTCAAACCTATCAATAAAATACACCTGTCACAATATTGAGTAAAATTTTTCATTTCATCATACAGTTGGAAATGTTTATCGGAAAATCAGATTTTGGCTAAACAATCTTCTTCTTTGTATGATTAAGTTGATTGATATTGCCTTTTGGCACTCATACCTTTTGTACAATGTCCAACGTTGTGAGCCACATGTGAGCGCCGGAAGTACAATTCCTTTCAGTTAAGGGAATATTTCTCGCTAACAAAAGATAGCGGAATCTTTCCAGCCACTTCAAGTTACTTTGCCATTAATCATTATGTAGATCCTATGAACATTTCGTACTTATGAAGCACTTTTCCATTCAAGGAAATGTCTAGAACAGGCCGGTGTGGATCAGAGAACAGGCAGTACAGATTTTCTGTCTTTTTTAGACTAATGCGGTACCCATATCACTTCAAAATATCCACCCACACACCAAGTGCTTGTTGCAGTGACGATTGATCTTCACATATAATAGCTCCATCGCCAGGAAAGAATAGCTTTAACGAATTCCCGATCAGGTCCCTCAAGAAAAAGAAAGCGCTGGGTATTGATGGCATCCCTACCGAACTATTTCAAGCGGAACTATTTGCTGCATCCGCTTTTGCAGAGAATTTGGGATTACGAAAAGTTTCCGCAGGAGTGTAAAAGAGGAATGATCATCAAGCTTCCGAAAAAGGGAAACCTGATGGATTTAATTTAATCTCGACATCGAACAGGCAGCAATGCGTTGAGTACAGGTTTTCGTTGCATCAGCTGTTTACCGACTTCGAGAAGGACTGTGATAGCTCGAAAAGAGATGTTATTTGGTTGGCCTTGCGCAGGAGTGGTATCACAGAAAAACGCATAGCTATTATTAGGGTTACGTATGAGGGCAGTAAGTGTCACGTCTTGCACAATGGCAAGGTGTCAGCTGAATTTAAATTTCAAAGCGGAGTACGTCAAGGACGCATTCTGTATTTCCAACGAACCGTATCTCCAACGAACACCTTTATATGAGAACGGGCCAGGAACCTATCAACATTACTATACGAACGAGTAAGTGGCAGTAGATTGGACACACCCTACGGCGCGAAGACAATTCCATTGCGAAATACGCAATGCAGTGGAATCCGCTCACTCAAGCAGAAGAGTCGAGGAAGAATCTTCCCATTTAGGAATGAGTTGGAGAGAGCTCAAACGCGTTGCAGAAGTACGAACAAGATGGCGCGCAGGCGTTGTTGACGCCCTATGTCCCCGATGGGTTAAAGGACCCAAGTAAGTAAGTAAGTAAGTATTCATTACCTGGTCCACAAGGACTATAGCAACTATATGGTTGAGTTTGGTAAGTGTGTTGACATGGAAAAATTCTCCGTTTATAATAACAGCCAAATAGTAATACTTATGAAAGTTCATTTGAATCTGAGTGTGATTCGTAAGAGCAAGGAGAAATCTGAGTCTGAATCCTGAGCCTGAGCAAGGAGGAATTGGGAACAAAGTTTAATAGACAGAAGAGTCTCAACCGATGGCGGAACCGAACTGGATATAGCCAGCCGAATAGGTAAAGCAAAATCTGCGTTTGGAATGCTATCCACAGTTTGGCAAAGTAATGCAATTACCCTAAACACCAAGCTACGACTGTTCCGTTAGAATGTTGAATCCGTGCTGCTTTATGGATGTGGTACCTGGAGAGTGACCGTCACTATCACTAGGAAGCTGCAAACGTTTGTCAATAGGTGCCTACGCTACATCTTAAGGATATTCTGGCCAAACCGTATCTCTTACGAACAGCTTTATCAGAGAACGGGCCATGAACATATAGGCACAACCATACGACGACGAAAGTGGCAGTGGATTGGTCACACACTCTGAAAGGGTGACTCCACTTACCCAGGATGGTAGGATACGCGGCGTTCCTAGGAGTACGTGGCGCATAACAGAGGAGAAGAAAGCACGGCAACTGGGAAAGAGTTGGGGTGAGCTGAGGCATATTTCCAGAAACCGCACACGATGGCGCGTAGGCGTTGTAGAGGCCCACAAGGGGATACAGGATTTAACATCCATCGCCACAAATTTGCCAAAGTTAACTTACAGTGAGTCAGAAGAGGAATTGGAGTATGAAAATTAAGATTGCGACATACGTGAAGTTATGTATATTTTCACAGGATGTCTGTTGTCCGGTCCAGCAGATTTAAATTTTTATGATAAATCTCGAGAGCAAATTAGTGGTAATGTAACTTTAACCTCAGTTTAGAGTCTGGTAGTATAAGATATCGTATTAAAATGGAGTTAAGTCAGGAACATGATTGTTTGAAACTACAAAAAGGTTGCAAGTACGTCTACTAAAAATAGCTTAAATTGTCCTCCTATTTGTAAGAAAAAGACTATTTAGCTTCTCCTACTTAATACGTCGTAATAACGGCGTTCATAAATCTAGGCTAACTTTGTTTGTAAATCTTACGTCCTGAACGAATCAATTTCCGACCAAAGTCCGTGTTAATTATCACTGGCGCCGTGCTTTTTTTTCAAACTCGTGTCCAGTAGCTTATTTAATTTTAAAAACTGGTTTTCTTACGCAAGAGATATGTCAATGAAATGAAATATATAATAAGACAGGCTCATGACAAATATTTGATAAGAACTAAGCGTGCATTTGACAGAAATATAAAGCTCTACCACACGTTTGTTTTGTTCTAGACGACCGGTTTCTTATTCAAAATACCAAATGGCTTTATTATTAAAAAAAAAAGAAAAGAATAAATAATTAACCACTCGCTGGCCATTTCAATCGAATTAGTTCGAATTAATA
Source organism: Chalcosyrphus nemorum (assembly GCA_949716465.1). NCBI lineage: Eukaryota > Metazoa > Arthropoda > Insecta > Diptera > Syrphidae > Chalcosyrphus > Chalcosyrphus nemorum. The sequence continues at coordinate 31,472,398 of OX454334.1, forward strand.
TTAATATCTGCTAATTGAATGTAAATCAGGTAATCTCTTGAAGCTTACAACTCTACGGATTCATGTTAATTTATTCGAGCGATCAATTAAAAGAAATGTCAAAAAGCATGACTTGTTAACAATTATGCAAAAGTTGACAAACTGAGTATATTTTTTTCTTTTGTTCAATGAATAATTTAATAGTTTTTTCTTTTGTTTATAAACATTGAAATAAATGTCTTTTATTGTTGTTTACTCAAAGAAATTCGTTCGTTCAATATGGAAAGCAAGTGTGAGCGCCATAGGACACAAATCCGGCATGAGATATGCGATGTCGAATATGAATGCCATCCTGCGTTAACGGATTCTGTCGCCTTTTCTGAGCGTGTGACCAATCCAGTGCCTCTTCCGTCATTGGATGATCGTGCCTATAGGTTCCTCACCGGTTCTCTGGTAGAGGTGTTCATTAGAAATACGGTTGGGCCAAAAAATCCTTAAGATGTTACGCAGCTACCTGTTAACGAACGTTTGTAGTTTTCTTGTGATGTTTGTGGTCACTCTCCATTGTGGAAATTTATTTCGAAAATCGTGGGTCAGTTCTCGAAATCTACGCTACATTCATTTTTCGGTCGATGGTCATCCATACGAGCAAGTCTGCAGAGACGTACATTTGTCCGCCGAATAATCTGCTTTAGAGCGTAGTATTGAGAAGAACCCGAACGGTTTAACTTGATTTGCCTGGATCTTTACTGAATATGGGTATGAATTGGGTCCTTATGTAAAGTTTCTTTGACATTCTAGTCATGGTGCCCAGCTAATCTGTCCTTTACGAGTATATATTTATGTATAAGAGTCAATGGTATGGTGGGGTGGTTGGTAGTGGCTGCCAGCTTACAGCGCCGACACACATGGACCAGAAATAGGTGCATTGTGATACCACGGAGTATGGATCCTAATTCCCCAATACTCGAACCATTTTGAGCCTCTTATGAAGTGTAAGAGACTTTTTATGTCTATGTATGCATGCAGCTTCTGCAAAAGTCGTTTGGCCTAGCCTTGTTTCGTGCTTAACTATTAGACAGTGTCCAGTGATGACACCTATTGTGGTGCTGATGTGCAACCTGTGGAGAGAAATCAAATTCTTAGAACGTTTCAAATCTAGCTTAGGCCAAATTCGTTTAGTCGCCAGACATGTTGTACCACTTGTCCACCTAAAATTTGTACTCTTGATTGCATCCGGCTTGAATTTTTGTTTACATGTAGCGATTGGTATACCTATGGTGCCCTTTTCTGGTAGAATGGGTAAGGTTGTTCCTATTCTGGCGAGTTCATCGGCCTTACAGTTCTCTGGAATATCTCTATGCCCCGGCACTCAGATGAATATTAAACTGCTCTGCAGTCTTCGTAAGAGACGATCAGCAGTCGAGGGCTACTAGGGAAGATATAGAGATAGAGTCCAGGGATTTGATGGCGGCTTGGCTATCTGTAAAGATATGGATATCTTTAGCGGATATCACGTTTTTCTTGAGCCACGATAAAACTTCTTTGATCGCCATAATTTCCGATTGAAACACGCTACAATGCAATGGTTTGGTAGACGGAATGAGGGCTTAAGATTAAGGCTTTCCGAGAAGACACCGCCCCGTGGAAGGAGCGCCATGAGGCTAAGCTTCACTGCATGTGGTCGGACACATTGGCCTCTGCATTGACCAATATCTGTAGTTTAACATACTTATAGATGTTGCTCTAATCAGAGCCAGATTAACTCCTTCCTCCTCTACAACAAGACTGTTTTATAACAACTAACTCGATACAAGTGTATCGCATATGGAAACGTCGTTTGATTTAACATATATGAGCAAGCAATATGTAAATGATGGGGGTGTTTGAAAGGTCCTATCTTCAGTCTAAAGTCTACAACTTCCACTCCAAGATGACTCCACGATACATTTAAACCTTCATGAATAACCTGTTCATCTAGGATAGGTCAGCGGTGACGCTAATTTGACCCTTGCACGGTGACTATAGACAAGCGACTCAACTGCAGCCGAAATGCCATATAGAGCACCTTCATGAATAACCTGTTCATCTAGGATAGGTCAGCGGTGACGCTAATTTGACCCTTGCACGGTGACTATAGACAAGCGACTCAACTGCAGCCGAAATGCCATATAGAGCACTATGAAGTTGCTCTTTGTCCATAACAGACTATACGACGCCATATTTAGATTTTGTAAACCCCTTTTCTACCTTAGCAAGGAAGAATGAAAATTCGGTCATATACTTCTATTTATTACCGAATCAATAGCGATATATGTATACAGACGGAACAAAACTAAAAATAGGCGTAGGGTTAAAAACCTTCTCCGACACCTTAGGTATATAGAAATCCATAGCCCACCACACCAGTGTCTTCCTAGCAAATCGTTAAAAGACATCACTTTATTTATTAAAGCCAGGCAGCTATAAAAGTTATACCTGTCATAGAAATTAAGCTGAAGCCTAGGAAGCGCTGTGGAGAAGAGCTCAGAGTTTTTGGAACACAGCAGAAGCTGTCTCTCTCTGTATCGCTTTGCTAGGTTCCTGGACACGAGGGTTTCCAGTTAACGAGGAGGCCAACGATCTATCAACAATTGCCCCAGCAGCCTTGCTACATCTAGTTAGAAATGTCGCATTGCATACTCAAACCTAACGCAGGGAATAAATCCATTAATCTGGTGAACACTATGTGAATCCCCATGAAAAATTGTACCACCTGAAAGAATCTGTGCCCACTCTTTAACAAAACAAGGACCAAGAGAATAATTTGAGAAGACAATTGATCCCTCTCCATTCATCGTATCATTCCGGGCCTTAAACTCAGCTTGTGGAGGAAGAACTTTGCAGAGGCTTTGGTAAGGAGAGAGCTAATTAGGACAATACCCACTTTCTAAGGCACTGTATAGGAATACTCCAAGAATAAGTTGCTGGGAAACCATGTCTTCCAAAATCACGAGGAGGTCTCTGACGTATATATATATACCTGTAGAAAACATGCAGAAACTCACCAAATCAATAAAGTGGTGAATTGGTGAATTACTCAATTGTTGACTACAAACACAAAGCAAATGATTGATAGAAATAGTTCTTTTGTCCTGGGTTTCAAAGGTATTACCTTCTATGGATATTACAAGGGATAAGCCAAGCTTAGTCTCGTTTCTTCTAATGCATACAAATCATTAAAGTTGAATACGAAAACTGTGGAGGCACTATTTTACCCAAGTAGATAAAAGCGCTGTAAAATAACTTTCAAAAAATGTCTCACGCCTAATCAGTGACAGTATTTGACAGCACCTTCAATATGTCGTCTTAGTCAAAATGGAGATTCAGCGACATCCAGTTTTTATACAATTTCTGCTTTATGCTTTATTGCACAATTCAAATTAGATACAAACCGCACTTCGATTTAATTGTACAAATTTCCACCGAAAACCATTCGAAACGAACTTTGCATTTCACTGACACTTGTCATCTCGACAAGCATTCGTTGAACTTAATAAACTTAAATTCTTCAATACGATCGTAATCCATTAACTTATTCACATCAGATTGAAGTATGTATTTTATTTGTCTAAAAATTTATATGTATCGCGCATTTGTATCTCCGTTCGGATGCAAGCAGTTGTTTTGTTTTATCAAATTCATCATCTATTACGCCATTTGACTCTCTTTTTCATTTGCAAACAAACAGAATGTCTTGTTAATAAGTATCTGAATTGAATCGAGTATGCCATCGATATTAAAATCAACACAAACTTTAATTGGATGTAATTAAATTATTAAATATGATTAATGCGATTGGATGTATGCGAAAGAAAGCGCTATTGTATGAGTCAGTGTGTTTTACTTTAAGTATCTGGGCAAAAAGCGACCTGACTCAAAGTAGGTAACAATATTGCTTACAGTTTAGCTTGTTAAATGTTTGTGCTCCACCTCCTGACGTAAAATTAACAATCTCAAACGATCGAGTATGAGAAATAGTTTTGGGTTTTTTTTTTTTTTTTTAATAAAATACAGATAATTATATGCAAATTAAATAAAATTGGATACTGTGCAAAATAAAGGAGGGTGTGTGCTATTGGGGGATAAGTTGTGAAAATTTATAACTCACCTTAGGTTATTTAAGAGTGGCAACACCTTAAGACCTGTGAAATAGACGAGAAAATTGTTTAGATCTTATAATGCAAAGTGGAAATAAATTATGAGATTTTTTCGCTTTTTTTTTATGAGATACATAGTTGATCAGTGATTAAATAATGAGGTTGATATTAGAGTAATTTAGTGCTGATTTTGGATAGCTTATCTATCACGTCGAGATGATTTATGAAGTAGAAACTGAAGGCTGATCTAATCAAGTGCATACCCAAATAACGCGAGAGTTTCAGTTATGTTAGAATACTTCTCGCACAGGACTGTGATGTTTTGAAAGGATCCTGCATGGCTAAAGTGATTCTTAGCTTAGATTCTCAGATAGTGCGAAATATCTACGACTAGTTTGAGATAAGAAACTCAACTGGAGACTCAATATAAGTGAGAGGATCAGGAAAGCAACTATAATCTTTTACTTCTGCAGTCAAATTTTTGTGAAAATCTGGGGCCTCTCTTCCAAGATCATACAATTGATGTATACAGCCATAGTAAGACCTATACTGACTACTAACCTTAAGACCCTCTCAAAGATACAAGATTAGAGTGCATTGGTACCACTACTGCTACGAATACGGGTCATTTAATAATCTTACGAAATTACTTTGGCAATGTACCGGTCACAGACCGCATAACGCCATATCTAGACTTCACGAGACCATTCTCTTGCACTTATCCAAACAGGGATGATTGTAAAAATGGATACTTCCAAATGCACGAACCATAGCTGACTAAACTGATGGGTCCAAAATGGATGCGGGCGTAGGTTTTGGATTTTCTCCGAAACGCTGGGAATAGCTCGGTCAATCAGGCTTCCAGACTACAGCAGTGTCTATCAAGCAGAGGTCTTGGCAGTGATAACAGCGGCCCGTAAGTCTGCGGTAAAGGTCTTCTATATTGACAGCCAGTCTGCTATAAAAGCAATTACTGCCGTTGAGATAAAATCAAAGCTTGTGAAGTGCTGTCGCAAACTCAAGGCTCTTGGTATGCAGCACAAGGTTCAACTCAGCTGGGTCCCCGGACACGAAGGAATATCGGGAAACGAAAAGACTGACAAACTGGCAAGAGGATGGTCAACATCGACCACAGAACCAAATGACCCATCCATGTACATCCAGCCTTGTCCTTTCAAACTTGCAACAGGGAAAAAAAGCCACGAGAGAGGTAGGCAGCTCTCGTATCTAAACCTAAACCTAGATAGAACATTAAATGGTGACATTGTCATAGTCTTGAATGGCAAGCTAGGCAGCTGGGGCAACAACAATAACATTGGCGAAAGAGTCGTTGATTTGCCATACATCACAACTAGATTTCAATCGACAGACATCAAACATCAGGATGACACGCAACGTGGCGGAACGGGAAGCACCTCACGCAAAAAAGCACGTTAAGTGGGGAAAAGTCCAGCAAGTTGTTATGACAAAGTTGAAGGGCGACAGACACTGGATGTTAAGAACGCCTTTAACACCACAAACTGGAGTAAAATTCTCCGAGTACTTACCGCGAAAAGAGTACCGGACTACCTACAGAAAATAATTACGGACTATTTTACAAATAGAATACTGCACTACGACACCAACTTTGGTATAAGGCAATATAATGTCAAAGGCTGTTTCACCAGGGCTCTACACTAGGTAGAACGATCTACTCAAACTTCGAATCCTGTTTCGATCTACGACTAACAAAGAAAAAGACGGAAGAAAAAAAAAAAAACTGGAGTAGTGTTGGAAAGAGCTGGGGGCATTGAATGCCTACCAAATTTACCACTCCGCTATGCGTGAGATGCTTATTGCATCATCCTCAACAGTTTGTTTGATCTTGTAAATCGCTTCCACTTTGGCAATAGCGCTGCCCAAGTTTGTAAGACAATGCGATAGATAGAGAATGATAGAGGAACATAAGACTAAGCAAGTCTTCTGAGCAAATGTGTCCAAAATTTCTTAAGCAGACCTAAAAGCACTTAACTTTTGAAGGAAAAAAAACTCTTCTACTTAGTTTAGTACCTACCCATAGAAAAGCGAAGCAAAAATGAAAACATTAAATCCCTACTTAAAGAATTTTTCCATTTGAAACACTCTCACTGCAAGCCGTACCCATTGGACCTTGAATACGATATCTTCAATGCCAATTGTTGCCCCAGAAAACTACCTACTTCACCCAGGAATAATCCACTCTATAGCCCAGAGCTAATGGCTTATATAATACGAATCACCGTCACGTCAAAAAGCGTGATCGTAAATAACGTCTTAATCGAAACCAAAGCCATGCTCTTGCGTTTTCATACAACAGCAAGATTCCAGTTCAAATCCTGGTACTTACAAGCGAAGACCACCGCGCTGTAGGTCGGCGCACATGAACATTCACAGTTCTTGTCACAATGCCAAAAGGTTTTCTCCACTAAATGTATCTAATATACTGTGCAGTCAAACTGATCGTGGCTGTTTGGGCCACTGTCTTGTTTCGTTTCGATCTGCAGACGTCGTCGTCGTCGACGGTTAAGGTTTACTCACCTACATTTCTTGCAGAGATCGTATAAACTCAGTGTGACACATTCGAGAGACAATTACACACAGTCAGCGGCAATGTAATTGCCGAAAATCGTTTAACCCTTTTTGTTGTAAAAAGAATTAAGCTGTGCCCGTGACGGCGTTCGCGCAGTCATTAGGTTATGCATATAAAATCATATTTATGCATTTAGAAGTTCTGGTACTTTAGGACACTACTAGCACTACTAGGTGGTAGGACTTGACGGCATACCCGCGGAACTTTTTCAAGCCGCGCCAACAAAATCGGCTGAGCTACTGTTCCTACTTGTCGGGAGAAGATGGGAAGCCGAGAGCTTTCCGGATGAGTGAAAGAAGAGAATGATCGTCAAGCACGCAAAAGAGGCAATCTAATGCAGTCCGAAAACTGGAGATGATTCTGCGTGCTGCCTGCTGTGGCCAAGACAACAGGTAGGATCATCCTGGAGCGAATCAAAGAACACATTTGAAGACACACTCGACGCCGAAAAAGCAGGTTTCCGATCTGAATCTTCCTATGTCGACCACATCAACACCCTGCGGATCATCATCGAGCAGTGTATTAAGTACCGATCACCACTTCACCTCAATCAATCGAGAATTTATTTGGCGTGCCTTCCGCAGGTAAGGCATTCCTGATAATTTATCATATCATAGCAATTATCAAGGCTACGATGTATGCCTGCTGTCTCACAGAATAATGGACCTTCAATAAATGAAAACAAAAATGATCAGCCTAGGACCGAGCTCATCAACTTATATATGCATTTCTGGACAAACGGTTGAGAGAGTAGAGAGTTTACAATACCTTGGGAATATTGTCTCAACCGATGGCGGAACCAAACTGGATATAGCCAGCCGAATGGGCAAAGCAAAATCTGCGTTTGCTATTGACAGTTTGGCGAAGTAATGCAATTAGCTTAAACACCAAGCTACGATTGTTCCATTCCAACGTTGAATCCGTGCTGCTATATGGATGTGGTACCTGGAGGGTGACCGTCACTTTTACGAGCTGCAAACGTTTGTCAACAGGTATCTACGCTACATCTTAAGGATATTCTGACATACGGTTTGTATGTGAAACTCCAGAAAAATGGACATTTTTAACCGTCAAGAATGGAGAAAGAGACGTAACCAACGAACAAAGTGGAAATCGGGAGTACAGAAGCTAAAGCTGTCAGAGTGTGGTTGTGCTTATAGAATCTCACACCAAACAGCCGACTGGCTGGCAGTTAATGCACTATTAGTATCGGATATTATCATATACATTGACAGCCAGGAGACCATCAAATCTTTCAGATCCAGCACAAAGAGATCCAAGGAAGACGAGGTAGTTGGACAGTATAACCTTACCCTCTGCTGGGTGCCGGGTCACTGTAATATGTACCAGGGAATTTTGAAGTTGACGAGCTGGCTCGACGGTCTAAACAGCATAAGCGTCACCGACATCGAGGAGCCAACCTCTTTTGCTAAATACCTTATCCATGCCGCTGCGGTTAGAAAAGCCAACCATCGATGGCAACAGCAAGACCATTGTAACACTTAAGGCTGGTCTGCCCCATGCTAAACAAAAACAGGTTCATCGGACTTCTGAAACAGAAGAGAGAAGCCCTCTACAATATAGCAAACACCCTCACCAGATACTGTGCTACAGGAAGACATGCTCGAAGACTGCGCATTCCCTACAATGACTTTTGCAGAAGCTATAGAGAGATGAGGAAGAAGAAGAAGAGACTAGTAGTCACCTCCTGTGCACGTGCCCCGCACTCGTCAATATTAGAGAGGCCACATTAGTTGAATAGCTGTTCAACGATCTGTTCAACTACGCATGTACGGCTAAGATTCTTTCATCTTTCATACTAAAGAGTAAATGGTTCCCAGAGTAAAAGGTTGACTGACCCGCCTTACACATCGGCAGCACAATAGACCTACTGTTGGTCTAAGTGCATCCTCACCGAGGGCCGATTTCAACCAACCAACCAAGTATTTATTTGTTAAGGTGGTACCACACTTTCTGATACTTTCCATTCTTAAGTTTATCTAAGCCTCGGGACATTTTCTTATTCGTTCTGTGTCGACTGTCCAGTTGACGACATTGTATGTTCTGCAAATTCCGATCCAGCCCTCAGTAAGTACTGCTATTCTGCAGATTGATCGATCGTTTTATATTTTTATGGTTGGCGATAGACTACAATGCATCGAGACAGCATTTAGACCTTATTTAAAATCAACAGATTTGGCTAATGGTTCTTGAAGCGGTGCCTGTATTTTACTTGTGAGTTCCTCTTTTCTGACAGGTACCAAACTATCAGGTGAAGACGCTTTTAAGCATATGTCGAGTATTCTTATATTCATTACAGATGCATGCGAAGGTTTTCTGGATCTGGGCAAACAACGGTGAGTGTGGATACATCAGAAGAATCCTGTTATCGAGGAGGATAAAAAAAGAAAGAAAATCAATTTCTTATAAAAAACTACGTTAAGCTTCATTGATTCCACCAAACTCTCGTTTATCCAGGAACATATTTGCAGCACACCATCGGGTTTGCTTTAACTTATTTGAATATTAAATCCATTACAATTCACTTGTGTTAATTAACATTGATTGTAATCAGTAGGATAAGAGTACAAAAGAACGTATCGATTCAATCTGTGCTAAGACTCAAGACAGAAGCATAGAATACCAGCTAAGGTTCCTGTCTAAAGATTTATAATTTATTGATGCAATTTTGCAATTAAATGAACATGTGTACATACAATTATAATGATAATGAGCTCTTTTATCTTTTATTTTACTCATACACTGGCTTTATGACAAATAATAAAGCGTCATAAAAAGACGTTTGTATAAATTATCCAGTGCAATTAGCGGTGTATGTCAAGCGGAGCTGTCAGTGAGTACATTTTGTAATAAATTAAATTGTTTACAATAAATTGACAGATAATCTATGAATGGAACTGTATTTAGTCGGAAAAAAGTTTACACAGAATATAAGTAATGTTTGGTCAGATTTCAAATATAGAAATTCGTCGCAAAAATGAGAGCAGAAATCTACTCTTTTTTATTAAATTTTTCGATTTAGAAATACAAAAAAAAAAAAAAAAGACTTTAGAAACGGAGAAATGTCAATTAAGAAACTAAAAAACATAACATTAGACGTGTTTTTGTGCTTTATCCGCATGCAGTAGAGGCATGTGCATGTGCTTTGAATTGAGCTACAAATTAATTTGTAATTATCCCGTTTAAGTGTTAATCAGAAAGACAAGTTACAGGCGTAGAATTGGCTTTTCAATTACATGCTAAAAAAGATGCTGAAATACAAACTAAATAGTAATTCTATCTACTAGCACACAATAGTAATTATTTTGAGCTTTCGAAGGAACCGTGAGTCTAATATTTAAATAAAAATCATTAATTTTGGTTTATATTTGAAAAAAGCTAATGGTAAGAGAAGAATGGTGAAAGAAACAAAAAAGTTACAACACACGAGCAGTGTTGCCACAAGACTTTAGAAAAAAGTATCTCCGCAGACAGAAGAAAAGTATCAAAAGGTATCATAGTTGGAACTATGAGTAAAACTGGCATTATTATTCTTTTGTTAATATTAAAAACATGAAGACAAACGATAATGCTTAAAATAAAATATATATTCTCAATTTTTTTTACAAAAAAATCTATCCATCTAAACCGGGGCCAAGACAACTACAAGAATATTTAAATAAAATATCAAAAAATTACGAAATAATCACCCCTATCGTAGAATCCGTGGGGTTTAAGTTGCACTTCACCTATTCCATTCACAGTTCAGTGAATATTGAAGTATTGCCTGGCATATTATAGTAATTTGTTGTTGAAATTAAAAAGTATCAAAATAGGCATTTTACAGAAACCAAAGTATCATGTCCAAATTAAGACTAAAAAGTATCGCTTTTGATACTTTGGTATCATTGTGGCAACACTGCACACGAGCATAGCCACGAACAAATGTTTTGTTGACAGCTAATGTGTCACCCGCACACAGCCTGCTGCGGAGTGTTCAATTGAAATGTTTCCTGCGGAGAACGCAAAAAAACACGGCCATTTAAATAATTAAAACGCGAAATCAAAATTGTCGCATAGCACAGTATACCAGCCGGAGCAAAAAAAAGGAACAAAAAATTGTATGGCAGGGGGGGGGTCTATTCTCACCCCATTTCAAGTTATAGCCCCCCAAAGTGGGTGACCTCTAATTTGGAGGTGTAGCCACTTTAAACGCTATAACTTCTAAACTATTATAGGTACAAAAAAGGTTTTGTACATTTTGGAAAGACAATTTAGTAGCGCACACAAAAAGACAATTTAGTAGCGCACACAACACTTTGGGTACATCTATGCAGCCACAAAAAAGTTATGGCTTCTTAAACTCAAAATTATGAAAACTTGTTGTTCCATTTTTTTACTTAAAATGCATTTTTCTCAAAATTTTTACTTAATAATTTTTTCGTTTTTTTATAAAATTTTTATCCCTGGAAAATTTCCTAAAAATTATGTAAAGTAACTTTTTTACTTACGATCAACAGAAGTTGCAGTAAAAGCCATTTTTTGTCACACAAAAGTTCGGCGGAACTTCAGGAATCTCCCCTTAAAGGATTATACCGCTTAACTGGGACACCCTGTATACACAAACACAACCCACTGACTATAACCTTGTTTCTTGAAACGTACAGGTCACAATATGCGTGTCACAGCTGATTGCCAGTAGCTGTAGTAGAAAATGTTGAGAGCACAAATAACCTATATTAGATAGTGCACTTTAAAGGATCTTCTCCTTAACCTAAAAATTTTACACTGGTGACCGAAAATGTGTAAGTTGGAATCACTGTTTGTGAAAATCACTCAGGCGTTGAGGTCGAGTTTACGATATCTACGATCAAAAGAGTTGGAAACGCCTGATGTAACATTTCGGATTGCACCATAAGAGCCAATTGTTTCTACTCAATATGTCCAAAGCGAGAGCGCGAACGCGACATTGTGAATTGGGCAGCAGTCGAAATTGGAATAATTGCATTACAAAACCATAACAGGCACAAGTGTTGCTCCGGTTGCAACTCGTACGAGGCTCGTACGATTCTTAGAGACGGGAAGGACAACAATGAGAAATTTGTGATCTTCAGCAAAATCAATCCCTATTAGGTACGGTTTAGAGCATAAAACTTGCCATAAGATCATCCAACTGAATTGAGAATATATATATAGGAAGTGCAGTATAGTGTTAAGGGTGAAAAGTATTAGCATATCACTTTAGTTACCTAATGGTGGTGTAAGGATCATTCACTTTAGCATAGCCATGTAAGTGAGAGGCGAATAACATTTAGGTCCGACTCTCGAAGTTGAACAGGCAGACATTTTACCTATGGTTGGTTACATATCTCCCATGCATCTACAGTTATTCAAAGGCTTTTGAGAGCTTTCTCAGGATGAATTTTGGTTAGAGTTCAGCGTAAAAGACTTTGCATTCAAGGCTCATCTATACTTCAATACCTTGCAGGCTCTTCTCTCTCTAAAGAAGTTAAAATGCAGTTCTTAAGGCATGTGCATACGCGTTTCTGACATGCCCTATGCCCTATTTGATACTTTGATACTCCTCTCGCATTAAATTTTTCAACTAAATATGACTCCCGCCTTAGTTCTCTATAGGATGTTCTAAAAATTGATCTGCACACGTTCAATAAAAATTGTTTATACTTAATCCAGAGTCGTACCTACGTCACAACTCTAAATTATTCACCTAAACTAGGTCATAATCCCTTAAAAGTTCAACAAATCCACTCAATTAATCATTCTTACAGGAAATTACCACAGTCATTCCCGACTTTCATCCAACATTCTATTTATTTGATTGAAATAAATCAAAACAAAAGAATTTCCTTACATCAATAAGCGTATACGCAAACCATAAAAGCCAATCTTACGTCAACGATCCAAATACGGATGCACTTGACGCAGGCTTTTTCGATTGACACACAACAAATGCATGTATAACCTATAAAACTTCAAGATGGCGCCAATGAAACCATCGACAGGTACATAACATTTCTGCAAAAATTCATGGTCACATCTATCGCAATCTCTGCATAAATTAGTAGTAAATAACTTTTATTTTCAAAATAAAAAAAAAAATAAAAAAAAAACTACTTTAGGGCGTCGTCGGTCGCCAGTAATAGCTACTCGGACGAGTTGTTGTGCAATTACGCCGGCAAAAGTGTTGAATTTATTTTCTTTTAAATTACCTCGTTTGACACCACTTACCAATGAACTCATTTCGTATTCTGATTCGATCTTGCAAGTTAGCCGCTGAAATGATCACGCAGTTGATGAAAGCCAGCAGCGCTACTTGATATTCAATATTTGTCGCTTTTTCTAATTCGTTGATCACAATTTTAAAACGATATCGTTCGTTTTTGAGATTCTAGATTTCAAATTAAATGGGAGAAGTAAATTGATTAGGATCGTGTTTGTGTGTAATAGGAGAAAGATCGTGACCGATTGTGGGTGCAATCGAACGTACCTTGTAAAATTCTAGTGTTTCTATTGCTCGAGAATAGCCTTCTGAATTGTAAGCACATAGGGCTGACAGGAGTTCGAAAACTTGCTTCTTAACTGTGGTGTTGTTGGTGTCTAGGGCTGCGCCTAATTTGGAAACATATTCACGATTCTCGACAATATAGTCCAGGCCGATTCGTGAGTCCATTCTGGGCAGCGTCATTTTTTTTTTTTTTTTTTTTTTTCAAAAAAATCTTCTTCTCGCTTGGTTTTGATTACAATCCGATAGATATTAGATTGAAGTGATTTGATGTAATCTGGAATGAAAATAAAATAAAGGGTTTCTTTGTAAGTGACTGGTGTTATTTACTGGCGTCGTGATTAAAATAGTAAAATTGAGTAAAGAATATATGTATATTAATCAAAGGTGCCCATCTGAGCATGTGAGTGTGAGCAGAATCATTAAATGTGGAACTATTTTTACATAGTTCGATGAAAAATAAAGGGTTTCTCAACGACTGTTGGTAACTCAAATTTGGCAGCGACGTCAAACACCCATTCATGTGACAAACAAAATGTGACAGCTGTCATCGCGAAATTTTGTTACTTCAATAATTGACCGCCTTAAGAGATTATCCATTGTCATTGCCAACGGATACTTCCAAGCAACAGTTACAATTGATAGGTTTGGGTAGGTTATGAGGTTATCTTAAAATACTAGGCACTATAGTGGCTCGCGATCCGTAGGGGGAAAACCCAAGCCATCTCTCTCAAGCCCTATAGAATTTCAGACTGTGCCCTCGCATTGGGGTAGACCACTTCATAGTACGTCGAAGGTGATTATACCCAGTACATATTTCCTTTGGAGATCAGGAAAGACGGTTCCAAGTATAACCCTGCATGCTAAGCTCCTAGCTTTGTATAATCCTACATTGGTGAGCCGAAACGCACTTGTTTCCGCTTAATGCTTTATATGTAAGTCCAGTGGCAGAGGGTACAAATGCATTCAGAGTGCTGCTGGAGCGTAGGACACCGAAGACCGCAATACACTCTGATCTTTCCACTATTGTCAACACATCCCGTAAATATTACTCGATCATAGTCTTTCTCCAGACAAGAGACCCTAACGTGAGTATAGGTCTGACGATTGTAGTATATAGCGATTCATTTCTAGTTTTAGATCCCCGTTCCTGAAGAGCATTCCGATCACTCACACAATACCAATATATTTTGCTTGATCCGAGAGGGGTAGCTCCCGGCTAGTTTTGCCAGCTTCAAGGTTTTTTTTTGAAGGCCATTAGGTTAGTCCGTAGTTCTCAGCCTACTTTTCAGACTCGTGAGGGCTAATTTCATCATGTTCATTATAGTGTATAGGAATTTACCTTTAACTAGCTTCACAACGTAACGTGTTGTCTTCTGCATAGGCAGTAACGCTGAAAGACATGTTACATAGTTGTTTTAGTGCATTATCTATAAGTAGGACCCATAGAAGTGGGGAGATGACACCTTTTTTGGATGTTCCTCTAGTGACAAGTTTGCTTATTGGACTGCACCCTAAAGTGGAGCTTATGTGTCTAGTGCTGAGCATTTTGCATAGCTAGATGACCATGTTGTTTTCGACACTATACCTTGCCAATTATTGCCTAATAGCATACCCCTCCACCTTTTGAAGAGCTGTTTTAATAAATTTTCTTTTAAGGTAGCATGCTCAGCTTTGCTTAGATTAATGGCAAACTTATATCTAGAAGACTAGATGAAGGTTATCTAGAAAGTTCGCTTCACTCATCGGGTTTAGTCGCACCCGTGATTTCGTTACACGGCTAAAGGTCACTCAGGCAGGCGTCTGTTAGGAAGTTTACTTCATCAAAATAGGAGTACATTCAACAATAGTGGACTTATCACCCACCTTACAAGAGCATAAGATCATAATAGATGGGACAAAAGTTTACAAATCTACAAGTCTACAAAACCCACCCAGGTGAGTCAATAATCTAAGGTAGACTGCCTGCGGATTTTCCCTGTGCCGGGCTTCGACGTCACGTCAAGTGCTGTGTGGAATCTATCAAGTTGTAGGTGCCGTCGAGGAAAGTTTTGGACAATACATAGATTTTGCTTACACTATCTCTCTTTCCCCAATTCGTTTGATGTTTCATTTTCATGGATTCCATTGCAACCTGAGATATATCAAAGTGTGTTGGGGACTGATGAAAACGTGCGCGAGTCCACCCCTCGTCTGTTTTGGATTCGACCATGAGGATTTTAGGTTTTATGCGGATTAGTTCTGATGCCAAAATAAGTATTCATGTGTTAGGATGAAGCCGTGATTGTATTCCTATTTTCTATCAAAGACTTTAACCTATTCGTATACGTTTCTTTTATAACTTGCCGGATACAAAAACGGCGATTTCAATTGGTTAAATTTGCTTAACCTCCTCATCTAGAATTCATGTCGTCGGCTTTGTAAGCTTATGTATCAGAACTTAATATTTAACTCAGTCTGAGAGCACATACCTAGTTGCTCTAGTGCTATTCTCATTGAGTAGGTTTTCACTATGTTGAAGGATACTTGCACAATTCTCTCTCGACTAATGGCCAACCCTTTATTTTACCTATGACTTTTATTTACAAAAGACACCAACTTTTTTTCTCGAGCTCAGAACCCAGTGAAAAGCATGCTCAGAGAACTTGTTTAATCAATATCAATCCACACAAACTACTAATCTTTATAATAATAGCGATGAGGTAGTAGTAAAACGTGATGGATTCACAATGAACAATTTATCCACACCATGTTTTATTGCAGTTACTATAACAGCAATTGCACATCATCTGGAGATTTAAATTTAATTCTAATGGTTTCACCAGTCGCATGGTTGTTTTCAAATGCCAATCACGAACCCAAGACGATGTTATACTCCGACATCGTGTGTGTTCCTCTGAAGCCATCTTCTACAGGCCTCTAAAAATCAACAATTAATATTGCTGTTGACTTAATGTTGTTTTTTAGCCTTCATAACGTGCCAACTATCCGCCCAGTAATTACTCTCTGATTTTATTGCTTAAAATTACAGTCCAGTCTAAGTAGTCATTAACATTTACACTCTCACTCAATCCACGAGATATGGATGATCTTGGTGCGCAGTACTCGCTGTCAAACTGATCTCTGCGGAGTGTGTTGATCTGTATCTTGATGGGCTCTATCAAGAGACCCATGAAATGAGTCTGCATAATTAACTTATCCAAGTGACAATTTACCATTTGAAGATGCCACACACATTATTGGCATTTTATAGCTTCAATTTGATATCTTTATCAGTATAAGGCGCCATGAATATTCCAATTCGAGCGGTGAGCCATAAACCACTATCAATTCGTACTCCATCTGAGGGAAGTCAGATAGATATTGTTTTTCTTGTCTCTTTTTTATTTGTATCTCGTAGTCAGAAAGTAGGGGAGAATTTTAATACTTCCACTTAAAAAAAAAAAGAAGAAGAATTGAATGTCTCAATCAGATAATTTGCATTCGTGTCCACTTAATAAGCATAACCAACACCCGGGCTTCTAAGTGATTATCGAAGAATCAACTGCGCCTCTTTCTCTCCCTCGTCCTCCTTCACAGTGTACTATAGAATTTTTGAATTGAACAGAACAAACACTTGAGTCAGTCAATTAAGATTCAAATAAGTTGGTGCTGGCGCATTAATTGAATACGCGTGTGCATCCGCATTGCCGAAAATATACTCATGATTATGTGCAATTTAAGTCCAAAAGATCAATGCACTTTTGGGCACTTTTTTTCGTAGTTTGAAACACGAAATGTTGTATTACGCGTCCACTTACATATGTGTGCACTTTGAAGTACTTCGTGCAAAGATGAACTTAAGTTCGAAGTATCAGGTACAGGCAATCAAAATTTGTAAGTGCGAAGAATCAATTGGGCAGAAGTTAATTTTTGGAATTCGTGTTAAACAAAATAAACTAAATTAAATAGAATTTAATGATTTTCATGATTTGTATGAAATATCTTCCTCAAGAGAAGGGGAATTTTTCATAAAAAAATAAACAAATTTAGCCCATTGTTGAGATTTTTGAGAAAATGAAAAAAAATCATAAATATGAAAACTATGTGCCAATGACAGTTGGAATTTCGCGGCATTTCTAAACTGTGACAGCTGTTATCGTGAAAGTTTGAATCTAGAGCAGGCATGGCACGCAAGACAATAACTTGTGGGCCGTGACATCGAGTCAATAGTGTAATATCAATTTCATTCATTTTCCCATTGTGGCACGAGCTGTGTGGCACTTAAAACCGCGCCATCTTCAACAGGATACGTGTCGTCGTTGTCCATATCCTCCAATTGGAAAAAAAATGGCTATCATGGACCGATAGCACTGGCCGTTGATGGTTATGGCCTGGTCAAATTCGTTCTCAATGACGTATGTACCGATGATACTGCCAGTCCAAAATCCGTATTGCAATTCGGTGGATCTCATATGTTATCTCTAATTTGACAATTTTGGTTGTTGAGGAATCTATTCATTCAAAAATGAATGCGAAATGTTGCTTGAATAGAAATCCCACTTTCATAAGACAAGTTAATCATTTGCACTGTTGTTGAACGTTGTAAATCTTCATGTTGATTTGGCAATATAGATTAAATAAAGAACAGGCAATTTGACAGATGTAGCTTCAACAATATGGTCGCAATCACCTGTCAAAGTTAAAAAATCCCTATTGAAAACACATTTTTTTTAAATGCGGCTTGCTGCCATACTTCAAACAAAAGAGTGGCACTAAAGGTTTGAGTTTGACAAACCTAATCTAGAGAATGACCAGATAAGGCCAATATGAAGAAATTATTTTATAAACAACAATGGTGTGAGAATTATAAATCCAAATCTCCGTAGAAGATGAAATGAAAACCTGACTGAATATAAGTACCGATATCGCTTCAAGCAAAAAACAAAACTATTGCCGAGACAGACGTAAGCTACGAAATAATAATTTATGTACCTTATCAGCTTTTAGGTATTGTGCCCTTTATAATAGGTACACGCCATCTTGGTTCTTTCGGCAGCATATTGTCATGATTGAGTCATAATTTGGCAAATTTCAGATTTTAACGTCAAAGGCTCAAAAAGTTCAGACAAACTGGCGAATGTACAAACAGTCACACACCGAGATCATTTTATTAATGTTCGCTCTTTCGTTTTTATGGTCGTTTAGAAAACAACACCATTATTTTTCTTTTTTAAAAGTCTAGTTATAGTACAAGGTACTTATTCCTATAACAACTTGCTTTACAAATGCCTTTACTATGTGAATACAATCAATTCATATCGTCGGATGTAAAATGGGTGATCCATCTTTGGATGCTCGTAACGAGTATGTTCGAAATGAATGCTCCTCTGGTCTGGTCATTCCTCCTTTCAATCGGCCTAGTACTCGTAACTATCAACTTTCCTAATTAAACCAGACTGTATTAGTTTTCTTTGAGGATTTTAGTCTCTGTTCCTTCAATGTTCAAGATGGTAATAAATATCAGGTTTAAAGAATTTTTTATAAAATCATTTACAAATCTTTTATTTCTTCGAACATGAACGAAAAAAACATTATTTTCTTATGGACAGATGAACAAAATATAAAGAGACAATCATTTTGAGGTTTTAGTTCTACATCGTTGCCATTTGGCACCTGTCAAATCTTTACGGACGGATGATTAGTTCTCGTTTCGCCATTTTTATTTATAACCACATATAGTAGTAATGTAAAGAATTTAACTTCCATTGAGCAATAGCTAGGCATCAATTTATGTGTATGTACTCAACCAGTCATTAGACACTTACTCACGCACCCAAAGACCCAATAATGCATACAAATCTTTTTAAGCAGATCGGATGTGATGACAACAAAGAATAAAATAAAGCCTAAACAAATTCTAAAGAAATACACAATCAGAATAACAAAAAAACCTTGATATTTACATGTCTGCACTTGACAAAAATATGAAACAAATCAATCCAATCCATTGAATACGCATTCACCAAACAATTAAGCGCATGTTATTGGCTTCAATGAAATCCAAAACGTCTCCCAGAGTACCTTGAATAATGCATGAATTCTAAAACGTAGGTGCAGTTAACCGTCAGCCATCTCAATTGACAAACCAAATGACGTTTCAAACAAAAGAACCAAATGTCAATTTCAGTACGTCAAATGATATTTAACTCTCATATGGTCTCTTTTTAACCACAAATTGACCATTAGGCGAGTAGCAAATCCTTAAATGAATACACAAGCGACTTTAATTCAATTCATTAAACTGAAAAACGAATCAGAATGTTAATTGAATTCTTGAGAAATCTTTGTACACGTTGAATGCGTTCATTACACCCACAGCCGTGGGGATAAGTGCGGGTGTTAATGCAAAAGGTTTTTTTTAAAGAATGCGGCAGTTGTCTTTTTAAATAAAAAGCTAATAGCATTATTGATTTTTAATTCAAATTAGCATTTTCATATTGAGTCCTTGAATGGAAAAGGAACTATGTATGTAATCTTTACCAAAGGACAAGATTATTGTTTTTTTTTTGTGTTGACAGATAATTTGACATTCCTCTATTCGTTGGGCAGATAGAGTACAAGCTAGAATCGTTAAATTGCTTATTATTAAATTTTTATTTGCAATTAAATTGCGCATTATGTACTCAGAGCTCAGCATACACGTAGGAGAATAGCACAGCATGTCAAGTGCGTTATGCAAATTGCCGCCGTTCTGTTTAGTGAGCAGTTCAGCTGTCAGTCTATCTGTCAGAATGTTGTTTGCTATTGCATGTGTGCATATCTTGGGGAGATAATTTTCTTCTCTCAAATGAAAGTCGTCGCCAAATTGTCGGCATTTAAGAATATCAATGGCTCAGTGAGTGAAGAGCTCTTACGTATTGTTGCAGATCAATAAGAGTGGTATTTCGAAAGAAAAAAAGAATTGTATGCAAAGCAAACATCTCGGGTAATTATGCGTCGAGTTTCTTTTCCGGTTAAAGTATGCATCTTATGGAACTTTTCACCCTGCCTGTACAACATGTGCAAATAAACTTGACAGTTAAGTGATAAATAAAACCTCGATCACTTATGTTTCTGTCACATTTAATCACGCAATTGTAATAAATTAAACAATGATTGAGTTGATTTTGTATGCATTTTTTAATTAATAAATAATGCATTGTAATCGGCTTATAAAACAAGAATTGCAGGGATAATAGAACTGTTCCCTGAACTTCTGTCAGAAAGGGGTTGATCAGTTGATGTATAAAAAATGAGAGATACGTTATAGATTCCTTAACTGCTGCATAAATAATACGGGTCCAATAGAGTAATCCTAAGCAGTAATACACATCTAAGCAATAAGCAGCTCAGCGAGCATTGAAATCACCTGGTAAATTCTTTGTCAAAGCTGGTAGTACTATCCTTACCAGCTTTCTGGATCTAGACTATATTCTAAAATCAGGGACAGAAATTAATACCCAAAGCAGTGAAAAGCTCGCATCTAAACCCCAAGAACATCAATCCAGTAAGCCTGTCATTCTTTCTCCTGAAGACTCTAGAGAAAGGGCTCTCTTCATGGCTGTGTTCTCTCACCTCTTCTGTAGAACCTAGTGCTGAACGAAATGGTTCTAATCCTAGAAGAGACATTGTGTAAGGTTAATGTTTATATAGATGACCTTGCGATAGCAACGTAAGCAAAACATATCAATGCACTCAGAGTCCTTATATAGAATGCTCTGTGCAGGCTCTTCAAATGGATTAAGAACTGTCGACTGCACTGAATGTATTTCAACATGAACGCGAAAAAAAATACCGTGAATTAGGAACAAATGCAAAATACACATACAATTCTCTTCAATAATTTAGACACCGTCCACAGAGTATAAACTTTGAAACCTTTTATCGTTTGAGTTTCTAACAAATAAGTTCTATATGAAAGGATTTCTGTACGTTAAGGTATTTAAAGGTTCTGGTAACTGTAAAAGTGCGAAAGAACAACTACTACATAATATGTATTTACATATAGGCAATCATAAGCACTTTTGCAGGTTCAGTGGTTAAGCAGATACAAAGTAGAGACTGAATCTCAATAACGTTTTAAGTTCAAAGTTCTAATTTTCTGCTGCGTTGATGAAATAGTCGGTTGTTTCCGGCGCTTGAGCATTCAAAATAATCTATTTTCGCTTGTCTTAGACCCTTTTGGTTTGCACAGTATTCCAAATTGGGCCATGGTCGACGCGGTCGCTAATGCTAGTACCGAGTGGAGGTGTGGTCAGCTGGCGCCTTTTTTCGTCAGACAGTTTAAATAAAAAAAATACTGTGAATTATAAACGAATTCAAATACCACTACACCAAAATAAGAGGGGTGAGTAAGGGGGTTATGATGTAAAGATGCAGGTACATAGAGCCGGGCAAATGTTTGATAGTAACTTTATAGATTACCATACGAGCTTCGAAATTTATGAACTCTTAATGTTTCAACTGTCTAAATAGATTAAGATAAAAAAGGCTATGCTCAAATTTCTCCGTTCGTAAAGTCATTTTCCAATATGGAACCATCTGTGTTCCAGTTCAGCTAGATTTTTTTTTTCAGTACAAGATTTTAACGGTTTTTGTTTCTTTGAATCCACACTATAGGTACTACAAAACGTTTCAGCTTAAAACCTACTCATAATGTCAGTTCATGTCGATCGTTAGGTGTCTTTGTTTAACAGGTATCAGGAGATTGCTGAATGATAAAACGATCGTGCGAATATTTCCGTGACTAAACGCATTTGGCCGCATTATGAAAACCGATTACAAATTACTTTCATCTATCACATCGCACCACATGCATGACCTTTATACAATGTGTGTAGTGTACATATATTTCCCCCAACAAAACACAAAAGAAATGTTTCCTGCTCTTTATTGTTTGTCTGAAAATATTCGTACCTTGTGAGGTTATTTTTATTTATTTTTCTCTCCGATATTCGATCAATACAACCTAGGAATGACCTTAAAATGCGTGAGCTTTCACTTAACAAAAAAAACAACTACAACAAAACAACAAAAATCACAAAACGACAGGTGCTCACAGCAAACTACGCAACTGCGCACGCCGTCCCACTTGTCACCCCGTGCACGCTGAATGACCGACTCAAACCGAACCGAACAGACTGAACAATCGAAAACCGTCGTCACCCGTGTCGACCCACTGATCGATACAATCGATCGATCGATTTTTTTTTCTTCTTTGTGTCAGATGATCTGCATCCATGAGTAACGCGCCGGTTGGATATCCGATTGGAGGAGATGGATAAATTAAAAAAAACAAATCTCAATAAAACTGGAGGTGGCAGATGGAGAAAAAGACCTACCACACCATCATCGTGGCAATAAGCGCAAGGTCGTTGCTAAAGCGTGAACGTGTGCTCGTTCCTCGCAATCGTAGCCGTTGTCGTTGTCAAAAGGTGTGTCACCTCAGTTGATGTTGTTTTTGGAATTTACAATGCGTATATGTACGACCTGCCTGCCTCCCACATCCTCGTGTAAATAACAAAAAATTACCTCGTTGTGTAACAAGTCACATTAAAAACGTGTGAGACTGTGATTTTGTATTTGGCATCCGATGATTTTAATCGCATCGCAATAAACTGCTTCTTCATGGCTTGTGAAGCGACACAATCAACTAAAACATGTAGAAACCTTTTCAGGTGTCAATTTGTTTTATTTGCACGCCAAGTTGTTTGGCAAACAAAGTGTACTCGTATCTACAAACGGACTCTTTTCGATTGGGCATTATGCTAAGCAATAAAAGATTTATTGCGTAAATAATTTAACAAGGCGATTGTAGCTTATATTACGCTCATTGCGCCTGTGAGAAATGATAGTAGAACCCAGTCTGTGATCAGAAATAAATTGTGTAAAACTATAAAAGCGTTTCAAAACAGAAGATTAGTCACACTTAGACTTAGCATTTGACATCTGTCAGTCGATTAGTCTCATATTAATGGTAAAAGGTAAAGAATTTACTCATATTTTGGAGTAATCACTTGAGAATGTTGAAGTTGTTCTTTAAAAACTTTAAATTGGAACAGGAGAGTCTTAAACTTTGTAAGTAATACATGGTAGTTTGTCTCTATCAGTCTTCTAAGGGCAAACTTCACGATCGACAGACTGTCGTATCTCTATATTCACCTTTCATGTTCTCAAAATCTAGGACTTCCCGCTGTTCTGGCTGCTTGGGTGAGCGAATTCCACTGCATGCAACTACTTCCCCATCCACAGTCACTGGATGGATCCAATGAACACACTTCGGTTTTTCGAAGCAATTGGGTTGGATGTAGTGCTTTAATTGGGATGCAGGGCGGTAGCAGCCATCGTCGTATATCTATTGAAATATTTAACCCTAAATGATTCCTAAAATACTTGTCGGACATCATCCCAGAGTACTCTACCATCCTATTTAAAGTATTTATGAACGTATAGGTACCTCTTGTGTTGGAAAAAAAAAAAAAAAAAACATTCCCCCTGGATACGTCATTTCGAGCATTTAACATCGCTTTCAATGTCTTATAAACTAAACGTAGTATTGCGTCAGTTCCTGATCCACTTAAACAAGTACTAAAGCTCATCCGTTCCCACTAAAGGTATAAATTTAAACAAATTTACGATTTAATAACTCATATTAACTTTACTTAATCACAAAACCACCAAACGATCCCACGAATTAATAAGAAAAAAACTCACACATTAGGCACATAAAATAATAGCCAGTAGAAATTTATGAAAAAAACAAAACTTAATCTCCATCGCGCCATAAGGTCAATAACGCTAATACCCAAATGCCAATGGACATTAGCTCACAAATCGGTGAAGGTCCAACCGGAGAGTTCACCTATAAAGCCAAAGCTGTGATTTTTTTTTTCAAACAAACGTCAATATAACACAATGAACGAAAGAAAAAAAATCACGACGTCGCGCCGCCGCTGTTTGATGGAAAAAAAAAAGCAACACGACGCTTCATATTCAACTTTGTGCGTTACGAGTATTTTTTTTTTAATTTTTTTTAAATTCCATCTGTCAGTTTGACGGATATCATTGCAGCTAATACACTACCGCTGTGTGGTGCCATTCAACACTCTTAGCATTGAACAAAGTCGTTACACTTTATGAACACACTCAAAAGGCACAGAAATGCAAATACACATAAATGGAAGAAGAAAGAAATAATAAAATCACTAATTATTATGAATTGGCGTGGTTAACACATTTCTGTCATACATATTCTTCTATTTTTTTTTTGCGTTCAGACAATGGTATTTTGCTTACGTAGAGCAGAAAATCGCTGCTGCTGTAGCATCTTGAAACGCCATGTGCTTGTGCTTATGATGAGAAGGAGGAGGATTCCCTCTCCCTCATATTTATGGACACTTAATAAATTAATTTTGAACATTTTTTTCCCAATCGCAATGAAAAAAAGTCGACTTTTTGTTGGTTGTACTCCATCATGGTTGAATGCATGAATGCGTTTGTAATGCTGCAGTTAAACTGACAGAGCTGGTGCATTCATATTGGGTCAGTTGTAATTTAAATGCCATAAAGTTCAATTGTACAAATTTACCACCCAGAAAACGGTGACAATAAATGCATTTATGCTTCGAGTTGAATGGAGTGGTTGCATATTAATGGATTCATGGGAATATGCCTTGATTAGGTTCTCAAATTTTCTCTTTTTTTTTTTTTTTTTTATTACGAAGAAGATTTGTCTAACGAGACAGATTTGTCAGATGGGTTTTAAATTTTAAAACGACTTTTTAAGGGGCGAAATCAACAGTTATACTAGTATGAAATCCATTCAGAGTTTTTTTTTTTCCTTTCATGCATTGAATTGTCACTTTTGACAGATGTCAAGTAAAAACGATAGAGTTTTAGGGAGTAGAATGATGAAAGGGTAATTTGTTATTCACATAACAAAACCATAGCTGCGGGCAGATTGCAAGCTGCGGATATTGTCATTGAGTAGGTACCTACTTCAAGTAAAATTATCAGTAATCAGTTACCGGGCCGCATGGTGATATTCCTGGTAACGAAAAACGTATGTATTAGCTAGAGAAACGTAAAATCGGAGTTCTTCCCGGGCTCTTAATGAATTTAGTACACCATTTGCACAGGAAAATAGACTTTGACTTCAACGGTGAAACCCAACGATGATGTCGATTAGACACATGCGCTACACCTGATTATGTCAGTCAGGAGAGTGAGAGATCTCGTCTCATATCTCGTGACAGGAAAACCACGCAGCACGGCTAGGAATTACAACTTCTGCAGAAGTTGTAGGGAAACAGAATCTATTCGCCATCTACTGTGTGATTGTCAGATATTAAACGTCAAAATGAAAGACACTCGAGGGAGATTTTTAGAGCTGGAAGATCTAGAAAACAATAAGTTAAGCAAACTGTATGGTTTAGTTTAGCGGTCGATTATTAGAAGTTTAGGTTCCAAGATCATGCCCTTAAAATATCTGTGCAAAACGTGCGTTGCTGGGCCATTAAATTACATTAAATGAGCCCTTGACAATCTATTCTAAAAAGGGCACCTATTTATCTAACTTCAGCTAAGGGTAAAGAGTTATGTACACTAGTACAGTGGCTCAGTGGTTAGTGCGTTGGACTACTGCGAAAGGGGTTCCCAGTTAGAATCCAGAAAAATAACATCAAAAGTTTTTCACGGCCCCACCTCTTCCGAGTGTCTGACAAACATTCAAGAGTATAAATGTCATAAGAAAGCTTCTCAAAACTACTCTGCCCTTCGGATACGGCATAAAACTGTACGTGCAGCAATGTATACCACGCACAACATGTACAGTTAGTGAGAAGCTAGGGCGCGGCCGTCTATGGGCTGCTTACGGCCTAATAATTTTCTTTTATTCATTTTTACACTACTACAACTGGATGGCTGCCACTACCCTAAACATTTTTAGCAGAGAAAATTCAATTTTAATTCAAGACCGAATAGAAGAACTTAGGCTAAGAGTCTGGACGATTTCAGACCTAGTAACTTCGACCGAGCTTCCACTTTTCAGATGTCTACAGAGGATAGATCGTATCAGTGCCTTGACCTTCGGCTATTGCCATTTCTGCGCGCTATGGGACGAACTTTCACTCCCATTATTTCTTCTACTGAAAGGTGTTTTCCAAAGCACTTTTTAAAGTTGAGTCATAGCAACTTCTGGAATAAGTCCATGAGCAGCATTAACCCAGCCAGCTATCAAAAGTTCTGAATGAAGTCTTTCCACCGCTCATAAGCTGCAGAAGTCTTTAGACAACAGCATCGTGAAGAACCCTGTATCAGTGCTTTTATGAAACAAATACATAATCTGTTCCCGAACAAACCACAATATGCTACAACAAAAAATTAATAGTTCCCTTGGAAAGCACTTAGCGAATTTGAACACGAACGCAAAAAAAACATGAATTACAAGCGAATTATAAAAATACATTTACTTTTCCCCTAGCTAGATTGGACACACACCTTTTGAAACCTGAGTTTTGATTGCTCTTTGACACACGCCGATTATAAATATAAGAACACTTCTAAGGATACAACATGATGCCTCACCTGAAGGCTGTGTTATAAACAAAGAATCTTTGCCTTGAATCATATTACTATCCCCAACCGGGTGGTAGAATTCACTAACTTTGTTATTTTAAGTCAACAACCTTACATTGCAAGACTTCACCGAATCTCTTAAAGCAGTGACACTATAAAACTTAGGCTTCTACCAGGCAGTGGGATTTGATAATCTACACCTTTTGAGGCATAAATTACTGTGCTTCCATCTACCGGCGAAACACACCCTACCGTCAGACTGCATTGCATTGAAGAATAGAAAATCTCCCGCATGAGTAAAAATTACAACATCATTTGAGGCATAAATTACTGTGCTTCCATCTACCGGCGAAACACACCCTACCGTCAGACTGCATTGCATTGAAGAATAGAAAATCTCCCGCATGAGTAAAAATTACAACATCATTTGACCAAACGCCATTTAAGCAACGAAGGCCTCCATAGCCTTTACCCAAGGTATGGGTAATCCCATATGAAAATTTCGTGGAAAATAACCAAAATTACATGTCAGAGATCGCCATATGTACTACCACTACTTAGGCCAGCTTCAGCCTGACATTTAAATCAATATGAGCTAGCCCACACGTCTTCGGAGTCAATGCCATTTTAGATAAACTACACCGCAAGCGAGCATATTATCGACACACAATTTATGGTAGGTCTTTTGCCATATTACACAACTTTTTTTTTTGTGGTTGTTGTTGGTGGCGCTGGCGGTTAAACGCCATTTGAACCTGTCATCGTCTCCACAATTCAATGTTAATGTCAATTTCCAAAAAAATTCAAGTGTGTACGCAGAACAATGACATGACTTGCACCATGTGTGTGGTACCCGTGCGTTGCCATTGAACTATACTTGCGTATGTTGGTAGCAAAATATTTTCATCTGCGATATTTATGTATTTAAATTGAAGACCTTCTCAAGAAATTGCTTAGTGGAGGAAGTTTTGTTTTTAGTAAAACCAAGTGCGTAGGTGGCTTCGTTTGCTCTTGATGACCAAAGTTAAGTGTTGTATTGACACCATATTGTATTGTTTGATGAGACTTATGGCGAAATTTCTGTATGATTCATGTGAAATGCCTTGAAAATGTTGTCTGAACTTCCGGTAAGGCATAAAGAATACAAATAGATGGATTTCCTTATGGGAATATGCCTCTATTTCACAGCTCAACAACACGCAATAAAAGAACTATATTCCACCAGGGTCATAGAGACCTGCCATACGAAGAAGACAGTTTTCGTCGGAAAGCACTTGGTGCATTTATTTCGTGAAAAAATACTGTGAATTACAAAGGGATACAAAATTCATATACAATTCTCTGTAGAAATTTGGCCAGCACCTACGAAAAGTTTCAAATATCAGTACCAAATACCAGTATACAGTGCTCTGTACAGCAGTTTAAAGGTATTCATGTGGCCTTTGGGAAGCGCTGAATTAAAACAGATATGATATACATATAAAGTAAGAACGTTATGCTGTCAACAAGAAGGGACAATCAACACCGACGAATTGGACAAAATGTCACAGTGGGCAGCGACAAGGAGAATGAATGGGCTAATAAGGCAGTTTAACAGTAAGACCCTATTTTGAAGAACTAAGGAGACATTGTATAAGACCCTGACTATGCCAGTTCTGCTTAACGGCGCTGAAACATGGATCTTATTGAAAGCGGAGGAAATATCCTTGGTCGCTTCGAGAGAAAAATTCTTCGTAAGATTTTCGGTTTCAACGACGAACTATACGAGCTGTGCAGCTACATCCACGTCTGAGATGGCTAGGATATGTAGAGCGAAATGAAAACAACGCTCTGGCCCGCAGAGTCTTCGAATCATATCCAAAAGGGTTGACGCAGTAGAGGACCTCCTCGCCGCAGGTGGCGCGTTCAACTTGAAGGGGACCTCGACCAACTTGGAGTGTGCAACTGAAGACAATTATCTAAAGACCGAGCTAAGTGGAGCGGCTTATTGGTTAAGGCACAGGTTCACTCCGAACTGTAGAGCCATAAAAGAAAAAGAAGAAGCTAAGGTTCGTCACATTAGAGCATATTCCCCAGTCAAGGCTAAGTTCTTATCCAATATTCAATTGATTTGGGAAAATTGCATACAAATGGATGATGTCAGAAGCACAGCTTAAGATTATCTGGTAGTTAGGGCGTATTTTTTCCACCCACTCACTAGATCTAACTAGATATAACTTTTAAAAACTACATATAAAAACGCCCACTTGTCATAAAAGCCAATGTGAATGACTGCTGACAAATCATTATTGGAAGCTATGCAACGCGTAACAGTAGAAAGGGAATAACGGTAATTGTAAACATAATTTGTCACGGGTCAGATTGGATCAATAGCGTGTTTAAGTTTACGATGCAGTGCTTGCTTTAACTTTTTTAATAACGAAAAGGACATCTTCCACAAGTTGCTAGACGTCTGTTAAAGATCGATATATTTCTAGATCACCATACTGCAGTTTGGAGATCCCACATACAGCAGCAACCGAAGGGACAATCCCTTACGATGTATTATAGGAGCTGTCCTGCTGTCCATCACCATCCAATACAATTGCTATGCTTAGAAAATAATTTGGAGATATTCTATTTCATTATTAACCCTATTCCAGCTATTTAGGTTACTGATCTAAGGAAGACCCAGACAGTGACACAGAGTTCTACTACCACATGCTTCCAAGGCGCCGACAGTATGCAGGGACGCTACTTCTTCGTATAGTCATAATAGGCCGACTTTTTTTTAGCAACCTTGAGGAGAAGATTTTCCTTGAACTATGAAACTTTCAGCATGTGGAGTTGCTAACTGAAGCCGGAGAACTTTCGTCGTATCCGCTACGTATCACTGCTAGCACCTGCATAGTATAGAGGAACTTTCTCGAATAACCTGTATGACTTCAAAATATCGCATTCTACTGTAGATGCCATAATGACGGTAGTAAATACAACAGTCAAAGCAATACGGAGGCATAAACAAACACCGTGCAGTACCAACGTTATACTTTTACACTGTGAACTGGACATCCATTAGCATCTGTTATCCCTAGCCTGAATTAATATAATACGAATAGCAGTCATTAGGATCAAACATTTATTACACTACGCTGGTCTTGAACTACCTGACCACAAATCTGAAGCCACTCTAATAACCAGAAGGAAGACTATTAAATATGAATTTTTTGGGGTGGGAACCATACAAACAGGTCTAAGGAGCATAAATAACCTCATGCTGGATAACAGACTGAAATATACAGATGAAAGCAGTGCTTTCTCGGATGCTGCCTAATATAACGTCGGCACAATGTAGTAAGTTCCATCCTTTCATATGCTGTCCCAGTTTGGGCGGCGACGCTCTAAAAGAATTAAATTCTCGACTGCTTACAGACTTTATCAATTAGAACAATATGCGGTTTCTGAATAATTTTGGACGAAGCAGTCTGTGTTATAGCTCTGTAGACACGACACGATATCTGTATTGCCAGGAGGACAAAGGATGAAACAAGTGGAATATCTGCAGCACACTGGCAACGCAGATGGAAGAACACGACCAATAGTAGCTGATTCCTTAAATTTAGACTTGGACAATAAGGATGCACAGGGACTGTAAACATCTTCGTACCCAGTTCCTGTCCAGTCATGGTGGTTATCAAATATTATCAAATAAGCGAGTCAAACCAAGCCTGGAACTCCTAAAAGACCACAAGTTGAGGTCGGAGGACGACTGGTTGGAGATCGTCAGATCGAAGAGCCATCTTGGTATAAACTCGTATATAGATAAACTGCTAGCCAGCCGCGCGTAATATATTACCGAACCGGAGTCACGCGGGGGAGTGAGTTGAAGTGTGTGCTTAGTAGGTACGTAGGCGTATTCCTGGCATCGAATACTCAGGTTTGTGGCTAATATGACTCGCACATAGATAATAGTATCTATTGATAATTTGTATGGTACCGGAGAGACAAAACATCCTCATACATGCAAATGAAACTCTTCGTTCTTTCGTTCATCTACTGTCATTTCTATAATTTAACATAGTTCACTTGTTTTTTCTTTTCTTTTTCATAGTGTCAAGGACAACCTATCGATTAATGCCTTCGGCATATAAATTACACATTTTGATGGGGTCAGTGCATGATAGATAGCTCACGTTCCCATAAAGCGGGGGACCAACCATCACCCGGTGTGTCAATTCACTTGCTAACCAAGGCGCCGAAAGCACACACACATATCGTGTATATATTTGTGCTGAATTTGGCTGATGATGCCAATTAAACTGGCCAATATATTACTCATCTAACCTTAGAGTTTCATAAATCCCACCAATATAGACATTGTCAACTTAAACTTGAATCAAGACACGCAGCGAACGTGGTCTTGATCGATGCTTCATCTCGATATTGCTACTTATTTCTGTCTTTTGTTGTTGTGGTTGGATATTTTTTTTTTGTTGAGACAAAAAAATAAATATATATTTTCGATTTCTACAGCATAAAACCCGCTGGTGCTTTGTTTTCATTCGATTTGAACCTGAGTCCGTTCGGAGGAAAAAACAAAAACGAAAAAAAAAGTGAGGCAAAACAAGCCTCGTCTACCTTGCCTTACCTAGTAAACTTGACGCCAGCCGTCTGACCGATTTGGACAAAATCTAAAATTATACAATTTCATTCATTCATTTGAGTTGTTGTTTTTGTTGTGGCTTTTTGCTATTTCCACTACCACCTTGGATGCATTTAAATCGGATGAACCGAACTCAGGTGGAGAGGGAGAGAGCCCAAGACACAACTGAAACTTGAAAAGAGGTTTTCACCTATTTTAGATACTTGCATGAGGTCAACCGATAGTGCGATGAGTAAGTGAGAACTTGATGTTTCATAATGAAAGCGGTTAGATACATGTTGTGCTTTTTTGTTGTTGTTCGGAGATGTAATGTGCAGCCAAGTGCACAGCGTGTGTGTCTATTAGTTTCCACAATTAAAGACTTCAAGTGCAACGGCTTGTGCATTTGATGAATATTATGAGACAAAGTATTCTTTTGTTATGGATACTCTAAGCTATAGTAGATGTGTATCTCTCAAGTGAGCTGTCTTTGGTAAGCTGATTCAATGCAAATAGTGTTCGAGCCTTTGTCCACTGTTTGGAATCTTACACCGATAGTCATAGCTTAAAATGTTTGTAAAAAAAAACCTCAGAGTTGTATTTAGTTGGAATGCGCTTTTGTTATCGGTTTTTGTAGCAAGGGGCTTCCATGAAAATCATCAGAACCAGAAATATTGATAAGTCTACAGTGCGTCATAGAAAAGGCGTTGTCACTGCAAGGGGATGCTAACCATCTTGTTGTGAGTTCTACAACTCATTTGTTCTGTCTACAATGCATGAGCAAACAGTATTCCCGATATATGTACATACATATATACACTGCTCTCTTCTCCGTGTCGTGTAGTAAGGATTTGAAGTCAACCCCTCAGGCCGACAATGAAATTTGTTACAGCTATGTGATTCTCGCATTCACTTTGACGTCATCGAGAAACCGCACTTCCTAGACGCCGAGTCTATTAGTTGATTTGTTGTCTGACAATGTCGAGGTCAGTACAAGACCATGAACTCCTGTTATTCCAGAGTCCAAGTTCTAGAGATACTAACGGATATTCGATAAGAAGTAAAATCTCCTTTTCTATCGCTGATGAATCCTGAAACATTTATAGTACACTAGCTGGACCGGCAGATTTTTTTCTGTCCTTTACTTACTCAACGTGACGAACTTAAATATCGATCAGGAAAGGGATTAATGTTGAATAAAACTTAACGCCCGTATTATTCACATTTTACAAAACTCGGAAAGAAACTAGTTTTGATTAAAACTCGTTACGTTTCAAGTTTTGTAAAAATGTACCAAAACTAGCTTTAAAAACAAATCGGTTTAGGTTTTATAAGGCTTTTCAAGTTTCAAGCTGATAGGATCAGTATTGTTTTCAATCCTTTTTGTAAAGAGCAGAGAGTACTCCTTTTTGAGGAGTATTATTAGGTGAAAGTATTAGTTCATCTTTCCTGCATGGACCTTTTATATTGGTTTTTATATATTAGTGTTTGCTAACTTTGCTACTAATGCCTCTTGTTATAGAGGTTTAGATACATAGTGTTATCGAATGGACACTCGAGCTTTAATAAAGCATTGAGTGCAGAGGAGTAGACAAATCTAGCCAGCCATCTAGCCGGACGTCTATCCATTGTATCACGAACATTGGACTTATTGGTTTACATGATCTAGGCCTAATACCCGGTTTAGGAATGATTTTCACATTTTCCTGCCTAAGTTGGTATTCATACCAACATTTAGAGGTAGTTCTAAATAAAACTGCCTAACTTAGCGGGGGCGATTCAATTTCTTTTGCAGAAGTGCTCAGAATAGACCGTCACTACAATTAGCTTTAAAAACTCGTTCAATATATGGATACTTAAAACGGTGACACCCTGGACTCACGCGGCCTACTTTTGAAAAATTTCTGTGAGTCAACATTGATCTCGCGTGGTACTCAACGTGACAATGCTGAATGAATGTATGGCGTCAGTTTATCAAAAAAAAAAGCTGGTGTGAGAAACTCAATTTCGACTTAAGCCGACTTATGTTATTTTTCCTTTACGCCACCGATATTATACGTAAGATATGAAAGATTTGTAGAGTAAACGAATATCTACATAATGTAGATACACATTTGCTTTTGTATTTTTTTTAATTTAATGTAAAATTGTTCATAAAATTTGTCAAAAAAAACATTACGCGTGTCAGTATGCGTATTTTAAAAAGTTTTGCTCATGGATTGTTTATTTTTCCATAAAATATGTGCTTCACTGTACGGCACTGTTCGGGTGAAGATTGCGGATTTATACCGCAACATCCATGTGTCAACGAATACGGGCCCATTTGTACTACCATCAACGTAAACACATACTTTTTACTATAAACCCTTTCGAACGCAATGGATCCGATGATATCTGAGTAAGGTTACTTTTTAGCTCGCAGTAACCTCCATAATTATTCCCAAGAACTCTTTATAACTATGGCACGAATCATTTTGAGTAAAAAAAAAAAAAACTTTACAATGAAAGCCACTCATCGCCACAGTACTCCCAAACTGATTAGCTATACAAAAGATAAAGCAATTTACTCGAATAATGTATGACGTGTGACTTGCATTACAAACCCCTCTAATAGAAGAAAAACAACTGACAACCATTTACCATATCTGCTGTTGATTTATCAGATACAAAACAAGCAAACGGACGACAATCATCCATCATATTCCCTGGAATCTTATCCGCAATCGCTAGCAATGAATCAGCTGCAAACTGTCCAAAAATCTATGCTTTGCACTTATTATTTGCCCAAGAACATGCGTCCCACAGTTTGTTGTCTATTTACACACTGATTTGGTGAGAGTTTCCTCTAACCTGGGTGTGGTCTTTGGTCTTGGTGGTAGGATTATCCCTCTCGCAGCATAGTTAGTCACTGGGGCAAAAATAGCTTCCCATTTCATTCTGCATTCCCTAGTGGGAAGTACCTACATACTCATAGACATACAAAACGTCAACCTTGCGGTGTGCGTCCACAGCCTTTGTGTGTGGTTCTTGTCAGAAAGTTCAACAACTTCCAGCTCCAGGCCGTATATGGGAAACTACTTTTTTTTTTTTGTTCAAAAGAGCCAACTATGTCAAATTGACACCCGCAAGTGACTAAGCCTAACGACAAAAAAGAACCTTCAACCGATACTCAGCGCTACTCAGCTATGAAACAACGAACAAAAAAAAAGCCGGAAACTCCAATTGTGGAAATTGTGAAAATTCCATTAAATCTTTCTCCACCACCATCGCAAATGGGAACAAAACAAAACAAAAAAAAAGAAAAACTACTTTTCATTTAATTAAAAAAGTAAAATCTAAATTCATGACTTGTCTAGCCTGAGTAGCAGCAGCATCGAGCCGTGTCAGAGTCTCTGCCGGCAAAGTGTCACCAAACCCTTAATAGTGTTGAATGCGCATGCGTGCAATAATTCAATCAGTTGACGACGTCGATCGTCGGTCGTCGTTTGTCGTCTGTCTTCCATTCTCGATCGATAAATTGTACTAAGAATGAAATTTGTTTTGCTGTTCTTTTATATTATTGTCGCCTTTTTTTTTTAAATTGCGCTCACGATCACGGATATCCGTCTTCGATTCAAGTTGGACGTACTTTTTTCTTTAATTATTTTGCGCTACGACCAACTCTTTGGGGCTGATGATTGATTTTTTTTTTCTGACATTTAGGGAAGAGAAACTGTTATGATTACAGTAAATCGTAGAGTGGGTATAAAAGAACAACCATCAGATCCTAATTAGAATATTTAAGGCCCCAATCAATGTCTTGTACATACGTGGTTAATCGAACGCAATTGCGTCCGTTTTGTTTTTTTTCTCGCAACAAACGCATCGATCGGTTGATAGTGCGAGTTGGTTGTCAATTTGCATAGAGCGTCCGATGATGTTTGGCTTCCATCTTCATTGAGGTTGGTGGTGGTTCACTCAACAGTTTCCTTGTTATTTTTCTTATGACGTTTCGTGACGGCTCTCTATTACGTAGGCAAGTTTGCTTTTTTTTCTGAATTTTTTTTTTGTATTTATTTCGGTTTTGATTGACAGCGAATTCACTTATAGTTTTGAACTCAATTTAGTTCAGCAAATTTATTGCACGATCGATTTGATGTGAGTGGTTTTCTTTGTTCAAGTGAGGCGAATAAGGTCAGTGATCGTGTGAATCATATTTAGTTGATAGCCTAAGTTTAGATAAATAACTATGTAAATAAGCTGACCAAATCGGTGAAAAAACTCCTACACTTACGGCAATTAGTAAGTTTTCCATTTCTAAGATCGGCAATAAAGTTTTCAAAGAACTTTATCTTCTATTCTACACGTGTAACTGCGAATAGCTAAACCTTGGCTATTTTTGGATTGTTGCTATGAACATAAATTGATGACGGCACAACCGCTATTTTTGAACAAATTTCAAATTTCAAAAGTCAGAAGTCATAGTGTCAATGAAGCATAGATTGAACGATGGATTAAAGCAAGGCTTATGAAGAGAACCTTGGCTGTGGAGGCGATTTTTGGCGATTATCCCTAGCACTATGTATTTATATGTAACATCGGGGGTTGACACTCTGAATGATAATGGCGTATACAATCACACATAAGTGTACCTCTTGCCATTGGCAATACAACATAACAAGCGATATTCCTCAAGGCCTTTGAGAATAATTGGCTTCGACGATGACATAATAATCGTAGTAGTTACCAGGAATGGGAGCATAAAGCTAGTCGGGTGCATGGCTAGTACAAATTGG
This sequence comes from Chalcosyrphus nemorum, assembly GCA_949716465.1. Taxonomy (NCBI): domain Eukaryota; kingdom Metazoa; phylum Arthropoda; class Insecta; order Diptera; family Syrphidae; genus Chalcosyrphus; species Chalcosyrphus nemorum. The sequence continues at coordinate 31,508,639 of OX454334.1, forward strand.
TCTACAACTTGCAGAGGAGAAGTTAGGAGTGATGCTCAACAACAACAGGCGAGTCATGGAGGCTCTAAGAGAAACCTTGGGCGAGTCATACATATATCCACTATAAGATGGAGAGTACCTAGTCATTACAATAGATGCAAGGCAATACTTTCAGCAACATCTACAGTACGACTTTGACATTCAAATATGGTGCCATTAAGTCGAAGGCCCAATTACAAAACTTACAATAAAAGGTTCTAAGACACATATGACATCTCATGTGTAGTGGATGGTATCTTACCAATAGACCTACAGATATGTCGTCTCAGCAAGTTATACCCGAATAAGATAGTATCACTCTGATAAAGGCAGATGCACACAGGGATTGGCGCTTGGCTTAATAGAAATATGGGAAGCTGAATTTCTATCTTAACCAGATGCTTACTGGCCATAGGTTCTTCAGAACTTCTTCTTCATAGGTTTGGACATGACGATAAATCCTATTGCGCGAGCTGCTTTTAACTGTCTAAGATGCGGAGCCTTAGAAAAAATCACAAGTCAAATGAGAAGCATAGATGATGCTTGGGAGGCAGTAATTGACAGTGTGGCAACCATTTTGGAGGAACGGCAAAGACAGGTCACACTCTCCGAAGTGTGTGACAGATTCATAGCTAACAAAGCGATGTAATGGAACCCGCTTACTCAGTAGGGACGTGGCGGTCCTAGGAGTATGTTGGCGAGAGCTGAGGCACATTTCAAGAAACCGCACATGATGCCGCGTAGGCATTGCAGAGGCTCTAGGACCCATAAGGGGATACAGGACATACGTAAAGTAGTAATGGCAGGAGCGATAAATAGCGCAATACCTTGCCAACACGAACAAGTAAAGTAGACACCACTCTCGCGATGAAATGCTTGACGGCAGTCGCGTGGATCAGGAAGTTCAGTATGAGTAGAAGTTCTTAAGAACTCAGGAAATCTGTTTGTAGGATAAAGACTAGAGATTAGTTATGCTGATGGGTACTAGGAATGGACTTTTATTCAATCTTCATACAAACGAGGTTGTTCTCTCGATGAGAAGAGGCTCATGACCAATCAGCAGACGCTAGGCAAGAATATCTCCCTCTCTAATGAAATAAAATATCTAGAAGTGATCGTGGATTCTTTTATCAAAACATTTCGAGCTGAAGGCATCAAAGTTCTCAGTTTTCTGGCATCGATTAGATTATTTGATACTTACATTACGAGGTATACTATCAATGCAATCTATAGTGCTAGACGGGCTGGTTTGTGGTATGATTCATAGTTGGACTTCAAAACTTAAGCCTTAAGGATGTACTACGGAATTCTATGACACCAAAACTTCAGCTGTGATGCAGGATGACTCCAGTCAAGTTCTGACCACAATCCTGATCGGATTAGTAAAGGCTTCAAGAATAGTTATGTGTGACTGCAAGACTAGTCAAGGGCAATATTAGACTTTTCTGCTTTTTATGGTTTAGTCATGGATTGTAACGAAAACATAGAAAGGAGGGTCGCATCATAGAGCAGAAACCTTTAACCACTCTCAATAAAGTTGAGAAGAACTAACCGAATTCGGTTGCCGGACAGATTCGCACAACGATAAGAGGGTTATATTAATGAAAAGGAATTGAAAAGTAGTGTCTCTTTCGAAGGCAATGGAATGGAATTTGTTGCCCATGCAATTGCGGCATAGATTATAATTGGTCTGATCATAGCTATATACTTCAGTCTAATCTCACTTTTGTAACGTTAGTAGCCTTATGGGCATCTGTAGGCGGACTCAGATTTAGATAAGCCGTCTTCAATGGTTTTGGAGTTACTGCTAGTTCCTGCGTAGTATTGCATAGCGCTTACCTCCAGAAATTACAAATGTGTTTTTAGTTTAACAATTGATACCATGGTTTTCAAGCTTGCTAAGTAGTTCATACTAGTTATAAAATCAGATAGTACTCCTCCCTGTGGACATAGTCTTGCTGTCCAAAGCTCGATAATACCTTTCGATGTTCGAAAAAGTAGGTCTGCCTGTCTCCAGCCCAAACGCCTGGTCCGATATGCTTCAAAATCCATATTTAAGCTCTGTATGGTCACAAGTCGAGAGGAACTTGAATTTTTTTCCTAGCCCTATTATGAACGGTGTTTTACTTGCCATTTTTACCAAAAGGTGATTTCCTCGAAACCGGATCCAACCATTTCGACTGAATATCATATTTAATTGAGCCTATGCAAGTGCTATAAGATGGCGTACAATTTTTTTTTTAGCTCAAAATGTATATAACGGTACTTTGCTTCTGAGCTGGTTTGCTCGGAGAATACTCCATGGATTTCGATAGGATTCGAAATGTGAGAGATTCAATATGCGAATGTAGCATATAAAATTATAGATAACATTTTTGAAATATTTTTTTTTAAATATATGTAGTACTGTATATAATTTCCTTTCAATTTTAAACTTTTTAACTAATAAAATTGCGTTCCACTTGTTTTAAGTGCCACCTTGCATGCGAGCGCCATATCTGATAATAATATCCCGATATCAGAAGACCAGAAGTCTGCTATCATTTTCGAAAATAAAGTTATGTAAATCAATACTTACTATCGTCGGACTATCTGAAGAGTAAATTTATTTATAAACAAAAACTCACGTTATCTTGGCTTCCATTGAAGGTCGTTGAAGGCAACTCGTGAATAATGACTTTTCTTTGAAGACTTTAAAGAAAGTACTTCTAATTTTAATCGTTGCCACTTTTGTACCTCTTTAGATAGGCTTCTGTATCACTTTTAACTTAAGATTTATTCTTGATCACCCTGTTCTATACCCTACATCGTTACAATAAGTTAAACATGCAAATCAATTCCACTAATCAGCCATCAAACCTACATCCCAATCAGGGAACGTGTCCAACAAATATTTGCGCGTTGCGTAATTAAACCAATGGAATTCATTCACATAGCGAAAGTTCAATATATTCTCAAGCACTCATTCTTTATGAGGAGATTACGATATTATTTGTTCGGAAATCATTAATAAACTATTCAACCACTTATCGGATTCAAAGATCGATCCATTTAAGTCCCGGAACAATAAAAGCAAAAAACACAAGAGAAAAAAAACGATAACACTCGCACATCAACAAGTTTTCTCTTCGTTTCTATTGAAACTTCGATGAGTCTTCTTAACTGATGCGGATATTTATACTCGTACATATGTAAATATTTATATCCATAATAGGGTGTACATACATAGACCGTTTGTGACTTGAAAAAAAAAAAAAAAAACATAGAAAACAACGTGGGTTACCCGAGAATGTTGCTAGCCCTTTTGATGTATTTTTTTCAAAATTCAAATCAAGTTGCCATCTCAACTGAATCCTTAAACAATTCTGACATTTAAAATCGCCACATCTGCAAGAAAAACCGAAAAACTAATCACTTTATTCGCCATAGCAATCACTGTGTACTCGCATGTGTATCTAAAGCACCCATAGGCATGCAAACGACTCGGCGGGTATTGGATACAATAAGATACGATACTGGGAATTATGAGCTCTTTTCCATTCACGACATTTCAATTAATTGGTATCCTCCTGGAGCAATTTCATACCTCTTCATTAGTTCCATCAGAGCAGATACACAAGCACACACAGAGAGTCTAATCCATCATTTGGTTGAGGGCAAGCAGATTGATGATAGGAAAAGCGCGAAAATTAATTCGCTAGATTTGTGATGCTAACATTTTCATTTATACTCAAGTCTGAGCACTAAGTCTATGTGCAAAAATATGAGTAGCAAACAATTGGCTGGCGGGTTGTTTTCGCATTCAAATTCACTTACGTAAGTCATTATATGAAATGGAACTGTAAGATTGCACAACAATTGAAACGAGTTGAAGGTTTTGTGCAAAACAAAAAATTAAAAAAAAAAATTTCCTGAAAAGGAGATTTTGATTTACACATGAACAAAGTGGAACTTGAAGAGTTAAGTATATCCGTATACAAAGTTGCCATCGATCTACATATTTGTTTAGCTGTGAATAAATAAACTTTGGAAGTATATCTACTAAAGTATCTGAACTACTGATTGCCCACAATATTTATTGGTATAAGTAATGGTTCACAATTTGCAAGTGTAGAACTGTCTAGATTGCTAATTCTAGAATAGGTAATGTGGGCCAGGATTCAACATCACTGAAAGAAATTGTTTTATCAAAACCGAAATAATGCCTCGGACAAGTAATAACATTATTTGTTCTACTTAGACTATGAGTAAAGATGCTCCTCGACTAACGAAATGAAGGACTTTCAAAATCTCAAAAGGGCCATATTCCTCTGACTCCGAGGCAGACTTCATGCATGGCCAGGCTAAGACCGGTTTTTGCACCATGAACTACGACTGGCAAAGTGAATGGCTGCAAAATGTCAGACTTCTTAAGAACAAGCAAGAATACATGCCTTCAGTCATCTCCCGCTTGTGCAATCAATAGATTGAGGTTGCACCATGGACCTATTTTGTCTTAAGTGTGGCTCTCTAGCATAGCCCAACATATACAGCTCGCAGAGCCCTATCATCACGATAACTATGACAGGAAAAATCGTCAGATTCTACTACTACGTTTCACCATTTTTCAGTGTTGGTTGGTTGATCTGAGGCCCCAAGCACACCCCTGCTATTTGATTTGACCAGATAACTGACTTGATAACTTTAAGCTCGAATATTGCCTTATACGAGTAGAACACTCATCCAATCCTAAGGCGACTAATGTCGGACATTAGAGCGAAAATTAGGTCTTATATGCGAAGAGGGAAAATGGAGAAGGAAAGTGACCTCTATGAGCTATTTAGCACGTGGATAGGAATCAAAGAGCTAAGAAAGGTCAAATACATTGGCTGGACAATTAAGCTGCAGGCAATGGGATATTTTAGTCCTTAGCATCGATATAAGGAGAAAAACAAAGACAAAGACCAAGCTATCGCTGATTCAAAAAAGAAACTTGGTCTCCAGAGAGAATGTGGGGTAGCCATCTCTCAAGTATCGAGGAAAGTATTTAGGCTGCTGGAAGATCTAACACCATAACAATGTCCAGGTTCAACATCGATCGACTCAGTGACCAAAGAGCACTGTTGCCGATCGATGTAGTGAACCCTCGTTGCGTTGTCAGTGTATCGTGAAAGGGAAGTTTTTATTTATACCACAAACCTCTACTAAGAATGAGATAATGCTCGCGATCAAAATAGTTAAACGCAACCAACAACATGAAAGGATATGAGATTTTTCCTAGGAGCTGTATCAGAAGCAGCAAGTATATCGTTCTAGCTCTGATACCACTTGTAGGAAAAACCTGTCAGGTCAATAGCTTTATGGACTATGAGCTAAAGAAAAACGATCGTCAAACATAATGCAGTAGGGAAATAGAAGAGGAATCTGCCTTCGTGCGGTCTGCTCTTGCTTAGATAGTAGCTCAAGCTGTTTCCCTTTCAGAATATCCGACAGTGTAAAACGCCTAACCATTATGGTGGACAGGACATTCAATTGGAACGGATTAAAATAACCACGATTTTTTGTGAAAACCATTTCCGCCTACTACCATAGTCATATAAATTGTTGACAAGAAGAGCTCTGGCAATATAAAGATTATAGGATGTAATTCTGGGGGCAATAAGGCATACCAGGTGAAGATTGGCATCCACATATGTATGTATGTATGTAAGCATATGAAACAGTGTCAAGCAAGGGACTGCCTCTTTCCGCTATTGGTCACCAGTGGGGCGCAAAGGATTACTTGAATAGGACCCTTTTTGACAGAGTTGCCAACGACTCACTTAGACCAAATGGAGCCAATTATGCCCGAGAACTAGAAGCCATGAGAAACTTTGATTCTTAGTTTTTCGAATCTTAGAAGTCTTTTTGGTTATTCTTTCCTTGTATATATAACACCGATACGAAATACCAGTCAATAGCATCGCTTATGCATATTTCTTCTTCGTAGCCTCACACTCGTTCATATGACAATGCCTAAAAGTGTTTGGTTATCCCTACAACTAACTTAACCTAAGGTGCTAGCTACCTAGATCCGACTCCCCCAAATTCCTCTGTCGCTTTTCCCAATTCATTTGCACTTAAGGCCTAGTCAACTCTGAATGAAAAAAGAACCCGATACTTTGGCATTCTTGTTGAATTTTTCTGGCCAAGATTTATGAAATATTTGTTGATTTTTCAAGTTGTAACGAGTATCACTCGTTGTACGGCCAGTGGCACTTGCTACATTCCGATAAAGTGCCCCGCTCCATCGATTGCTACAAACACGATCCGTTCCATGCAACTTGTTCCGTTCAAGGCCACTAGTTTGAAGTTTCTTTTCATCGTTTTGAAATACTTCTTGACTCACCGACAGACTCTGTACCACCACCACCGTCACCGGCATGTAAAAGATTGTTTTGTATAAATTTACATTATTTATTTGGATATTGTCCATCCGTTTTTTTTTTAATTGGCGCCCAATTACGATATAAGATGGAGATCACACAGAGAGGCGAATTAACAATTTAGCGTCGGCGCCTAATCTCCATTTTTGGGAATATATTTCTAAAAAAAAAAAAACAAACACAAACCTGAAAACCTGATTACCTGCATTCGTATATCTGTCACCTGTATGTGAGTAGTTGGGGTAAATTTTTGTCCCGAAAATCATCATCATCATCAGTAAAGTTCCCACCGACCTTGTCGCCTGCCAAAAACAGTATTCGACTGTCGATTATTGTTTTTTTTTTTTTTTGTTTTCTTCTTTCTTAAACAACAAAGTTTAATCACTTTTGTAGAGATTATTGCTTTTGTACAATGTATCTCGGATCGGATTGTTGGGCTGTCTGTTTATGTGAAGCACACACAAGAAAAAAGAAGAGAAGATAATAACAATCAAAAGATATCGTGACATTGAACATTGAAATTGACTTTCAATGTCGTTAAGGTTGTGACATGCCAGTGTTTTTTTGAAACCATCTTGAAGTTCACTATGTACATAGTCGTAGTAAACCTTATGCAATCGGCCATTCAACTGATGGATCATTTATTTAAAGACGCAGTTTTTTGTGAGCCAACTACCTGTTGTAATATCTATTTGTTCCAGAGATTGATCTTGAGACTGCTAGTGTATTGTATAAAATTGGTAAAAGTAAAGGATCCCAATAGTATTTGAAAGTTGGCAATCTGTCAAACGTGTGGCGAACAAACATTACAACTGTCATTGTGAAGGGTCGCCCTTATAATAATAGAGCATTTTTAGAACAAGTAATACATATAAATACATTGTTTGCCATTCGACTAAGAATTCAAGATTAAGGTATCCACCATCACACTCATCAACAAATTTTGACAAAGAATTAACACTTGAATGGGTTCTTACTCCAGATGACCTAGACCTATAGCGAACTAGCTAGGTATTGTAACCAGTTAACAACGTTGACGTTGTATTCCGTAAAAAAACATCGGCGCAATAAACACAACAACAACACACCAATCATATGCAACCTTAAACCTAAAAGCGGACTTCAACTTTTGTTGAATAACTGACACTTTTAAGCCCCTATTCTAAAAGAAATTTCAATCAAACACACCTAAAAGTGACAGTTCGGATAAAAACTTCCGCATCAGCCAATCATTTATTTTGACTTCTGTATTTTTACAAACCTTTTTCATTGAAATGACAGAGGATATAACTAAATAACTCCATAAATATTTAATGTGACATTATGATGACTTTACGACTTTTACCTTAAACCTTCTCCACAATAGTGAAGCCTTAGTAGAAGCAGAAGAAAAAGATTTCAGTTAAAAAGTTTGTATAACATGAAAGCACACTGTACACATAAATTTAATTCTACGGACGAAAAAGGTAGCTGAGCTGTGGGGTAGCAGCAGCTGTATTATAAGCTGTCAAATGTACATCACACACCTAGCCAATACCTAGCTAAAATCCACCCAAAAACGCATCTGTATTTTGACGTTTTATCAAAATTCAATGAGACCTCACCATTACCTCACCAATACAAGTGCAATTTTAGAAATAAATTTTGACAGCTCTGGGTGCAGCTTACGGCTTCACTTCATATAATACAACTACTACTACAACTTCAACTGCTACAGCTGCAGAGCGTTGTGTAGGCAGTAACAATTGCATCAGCACGCAGTTTTCTAAGATATGGGAAGTAGAAAAGCCACATGTCATACATGATTTCTCGACGTGACAGTCGAGATCATCGGACAATACTGTCAATTGATATTACACTAAAATAGTTGGCAAGGTTCAAGGTTCTCGCGGTTCCGTCTCCTGAAAGATTGTTTAGATGGGATCAATTCTTAGAGATCTCGGTCGATCTATAAAGTTATAAAGTTAAGTTAGCAATAAAAGCAATAAGATCATGGATAGAGGCAGCTGAAATGGTGGATAAACTCATCATTCAGCAGCTACATTTACGTACATGATTAGACCAGGCAACTATTCTTAAACGTGCCATATATGTCACACCCACTTTATAAGTAAATAATTTTGCTTGTTTTAAGATACAACAAATTCAACTATAAACTCAAACTCACTTTTATTTAATGCAGCTGAAGGTCTCTAGTTCCTGACCAATAATCCATTACAAATGGGATGTAAGTGTAAAACACGAATACGTCCAACCACACTCTGGAAATAAGAATTAAATGGAAAGCCTGTTAAATATAGTTAAGTAAATAATACTTAATAAATAATTGAGAAACTTTCTATTTAAAATATCCTCTTCAACATAAGCAGGTTTAATACTGACAGACTCAGAGATGCCGACAGTTTAGAGTCCATCTTGCTTTAGAAGCAAAAATGATAATCTACAGGAAAACATGGAGGAGTAAGGTTGGGCACTCACCTACATACATTCATATGTACGTTGATAAGGGACTGAAAAGTCTCAGTATATAGTTATCGACGGACTAATGCAGCAGTCCTCATAAGCAGCAGCAAGAAAGTTGAGCGTGTGACAATAGAGGTACGCAAGCACACTACCGAGTCGAAGCCTTAAATAAAGTGCCTGGGAGTATTGCTTGACCATAGGCTCAACTTTAGAGAACTGTGAATGTAAATCGGAAGATGCAATTAATGTAATAGCCGCGCGAATGCCTCTTGACCTAGAGGTCAGAATAGCAGCATGCATGCAAAATAGCGACAACGAGGAATGAAGTACCATCAGAGCGACTGCAAAAGTAGAATGGCAACGACGACGGAGCACCTCAGAAAATGGCCAGCAAACTGCTGCACAAACATCGAACAGTGGACCACAAGACAACACGGGGAGGCAAACTTCTATCACAAAGCTTTCAGTAATATCTTCACAAATAAAATATCGCAGATGACCCTTTCTGGCGGTACTGTGAAAGGAAAGTCCAAAACGCGGAACACGTCCTTGCAGAGTGCAAAAAATATGAGACTGCGAGAAACACTCTAGAAATAGATATTGGGAATGCGGTAACCAAAAGAAGCTTAATAGGCTTGATGCTTCCAAGAAGAGCAGCTTGAGAAATCGTTTACAACTTTATTGCAAGCATTATGCAGGAGGTACGGTGGGAAAATTCAACACCAAAACCCGAAGAACAGGGCCCTGCAACATAACGAAAAAGACAGGACGTCAAAACCTGTCCCTACGAAGGAATACCTTGATCGGCGGTACCGTAGGGGGTAACAGGACAGGTTTTGGTGGGATTTAGCACGTAAACATGCTAGAGCATGGAGTCGGACACAATTTCGTAGCACGAGCTGCGAGTATCCATAAAGAGTACATCGCCTCCAGCGAACGTATAATTTTTGGAACGTGAAGACGCTCCAGCGCAGACCTTAAGCATGAGTTAATGCGATAAAGGAAGTGCATATTAGGAGTACCTTAGCGAGATAAGATGGTTAGATGTACGAAACTCCAACGTGTGATAATTTATTCCGGAGGAAAGGGAGCTGGAGTGCTATTAACACCCATGGCACGCAGAGGGCTAATTTCCTAACAGGAAATAGGACACCCTTGTACAGAGTTACGCTTCTCCGGATGATTCGTCTGAGAAAGAAAATGAGACCTTTTAAGCCCAGTTTGCAGCTATTTTTGATACAAATGTTATGAGACTTCACGGCAACCTTAATATCATAGGCGGTGCCATATTCAAGCACAATGCCTGCCGTAAAATCAGTTGACCGGGCTAGTAACCTCCAAAACCAATAAGACTGATCATTTTGTCGATCAGTCGCCGCTTTAGCAGTAGCCTCCTAGACGTTCGAAACAGAAGAGGAGCGGACATTACGATCTTATATTAGGTACTGTTTAGGTTCAACATCGACCAGCCAGAGCCATCGACACAGAGTGTGCACATTGCCCTGATTGAAGTCAGACTCATTCTAATAGTTGATCCCCTCATACATAAAAACATATGTACATACATACATATATTCATTCTCATGTTTTGCCTGACTACTGAAAGCCTGGTAGGTTTAGTCCCACCGTTAAGCAAGACTGAAGGGTTTCACAGAGTGTGCCTGTGAACAGACTTGAGCGTTGCCCAGCAGCCGGAGTGTCTAAAGATTGTACATTCCAAATTGACTTGAATGATGAGCATATACATAAATTGGTGATTCTTTGGCTTTACTTTGGTAATTTACTTATTCCTCTGACAAATAGACTCTTTTAAGGGGCAAAAGCAACACTTATTAAAAGGCAGAACAGCGTATCAACCTGAGCAACCTTTATCTGACCTATAAAAAAACTGCAATAAATTAAACCTGTGCTTTGCATTCACTATTTATGGTTTCAATCAATTATACTAAATTATATTGCAATAATAAATGCTTCCTTATAGTCTCATTCAATTGCTCACCAATCAATTTGTCATGCTTTCAGCTTTTTTTTTTTTTTTTGTTAAATATACCCACAACGGGTGTAACTTTTACAACCACATTAACACAATTAATTTGTTAATCAAGCTTAACGTGAACAATTCACGAGATCATAAGCCCAAAACCGCAAACAAAGCGAATAACCTTTCTTGGAATTTTAAATATTCCTTTTAACTAGCTTACAAGTCAATAAATCATAAAAACAATACAAAAAATCAATTAATTTGTTAATTAGAACGCAAAGTGATATGTTAAACTTCTCACGGGCATTAAGTTGCCGACAGTTCATTGTGGTCGATTTGCTCTAACCACATTGTACTCGTACATTAGTAATTGAATGACATTGTTAAGTTGGCAATATATTTGTGAGCCTTTTGGGTTCGGAACCTTCATGCCTGAATGCATTGTGGACCGCATCGATTAAAGTTATGTATGTGGGTAAAGTGGCTTGTGCGTCGTGTAGTGAGCATAAAAATTAAGCTTCGAATCCCGAAAAACAGGAACAAGTCTTAAGGGTTCTACCTCTCCCAAATGTATGTATGTCACATACTTATATATCCAGTGAACAATTTTACATACCGTTGATGTTGAGGATAGGCAAAAGGTGGTAGGACTTTCTATTCCCTCATGATCATTAACCGTTCATGATTCATAAAAGTCGTCTCAGTGCCATATTCAAGTGAACCGATGTCACATCATTGACAATGATGTCAAAATGTATGACGAATTTTATTTAACTTATTCTAATCATTCTCTAGATCGCTCAAAGGCATGCTCACGAAATAACATGGCATTCATGGCAAAACTCATGGTTCCACCAGAGCTGTAAAGAGGCTATCAGGTTGAAAGAAGTAAGTTGACGGGCTTATAAAGTCAACAAATCTGAGGAAAACCAAAAGAAGGCTAAGCAAGCCAGAAAAGACTGCATGACCACACTCAACGTGTGAGATTCCTGTACGACCAAAACTTAAGGCTAAAAATTCTACAGCGTTCCAAAGGTAGTAAAACTTTTTCGTCATTCGTCAAAAACATTAAAAACTGTGCCTCATCTGCTATTCCTACGATCATTTATAATGCCATTCCAGCTGTCAGCTCCTTAGACAAAGCCAATCTGCTTGCTGCGCAATTCGCAGCTAACTCCACACTGCAAGATAGTGCAATGCCTGGCCCTGATCGTCGAATATTTTATGGAACAAATCCACTTTCGCGTGCGAGTGCAGGAGTCCTTAAAGGTCTTAACATACACAAATTCATTGGTGCAGAAGCAGATGGTATACCCCCTATAGTTCTGAAGAGGTGTTCTTCCACAGTGGCAAAACCTCTGCGTAAGCTTTTTTGTCTGTCTTACTATTCTGTCCTCTTTCCGAGTAAATGGAAAACAGCATTTGTTTAGCCTGTCCCTAAAAAAAATTCCACGTAAAAAAAAAATTTCCATACGCCCCTTCTGACCAAGGTCATGGAAACTCCTCAATGAACGGCAGTACGGTTTTCGTAGCAAGAGGCCCACTGGTGATTTGATGGTATATCTCACCGAGAAATGGAACCAATCTCTTCATCATCTTCGGCGAAACAAAGATAGTGGCGCTGGATATTTTTAAGGCATTTCACAAAGTTTGGCATAAGGCTTTCTTATCGAAAATACGTGCATATGGCATCGACGAGTCTCTTCTGCAATGGATTAGAAGTTACCTTTCGGGGCGTTCAGTATAAGTTGTATTGGAGGGCTTTAAGTCTGATATCCACCACATAAATGCTGGTGTCCCTCAGAGGTCAGTTCTGTCTCCGACTCTCTTTCTTATTTTTATAAATGAACTCTTGTCTGCTAGCTCTAATCCAATCCATTTTTTCGCTGATGACAGTAACCTTAGTTTTTTATATTCGTTCCCCAGCTCATGTCCCTGCTTTTCGGATGTAGAACAGGAACGACAACGAATTTAAAACTTATTAAATTCCAATCTTGACAGCATAATCAAATGGAGTTCAACCAACAGAGTGGAATCTAATGCATCCAAAACACAATGCTGTCTCCTGTCACTCAAGCGCAATCAGATCTCCCAACCATTATCCATGAATGGTACTTGCATCGCGGAAACCGAAAGACTTCCCATCCTCGATATGTGTATCAATAACCAACTCAGTTGGAATGATCACATATTTCAGGTCGCCAAAAACGCTACAAAATGTCTAGGATTCCTCAAGTCGTGCAAGAAAATCTTTAACCCGACTGATCTAGTCTAAATTTATAAGGCATTCATCCGCCCAAAGCTGGAATACAACGCCCAAAACTGATCAGGTTCACCTAAGACCGTTTTGCACTTACTAGATAGGATCCAGAAGCGTGCGATAACTCTTAGGTAACAGAGAGTGCAAATTATAAAAAAAAAAGCAGAGAATCCAGCTTGTAGATCGTTGGATACAAGGAAGTTGCTGCTCAATATTGAGTTTTTCGCATACAGTGATGCTCATTACTACTACCTATCCCAACGAGTTATTCCACTTACACGATCTTATTATTATATTTTATAACAGAACAGGCAAAGTTCAGTCAGCCAAAACTATTCCAGAGGATAAGTCAGCATTACTCCTTCAATCAGTCGTAAATAAAACCCTAAGGTTGCACTCCTACGTCTTTCAAATGGACTCTATTAACATGTAGAATATACCGAACAGGCACCCCTCAACTTTTTAACGTCCACCCTCATTCGGGCAGCAACACAAATCGTGGCATCGAGTGATTCAGTTTGCTTTGTTAGGACCCAAATGATAATAAAATAATCAGCATAAAACAGATGGCTAGTCGTTAAGTGTTGCACTTCAAAATATTTTTTATTTTATTTTAAATATTCTTTTCAACACCAGCGCATCGCTAACAAATTAAGTTCATACATATACAAGATAAAAAGATGACGTGCCAAAAATCCGGCGATGGCGAAGTCTAACCGCTACAGGAAAAGCTTTTGACCTAACCCTAATTACTAGCGCATAATTTCGGCATGAAGAATGAATATCGATATTATTGGCTTGAGGTACCGATCGGGTAGAAAAAAGCAGTCCCATAGCCTCTCAAGCAAATAGCTGATCAGTAGTGCGACTTAAATCCAATTGCCTTCTCTCAACCACAGCTCTGTAAAGTGATTCTAGCCCCTGTTTTCAAACCAAAGCTGGAATTGCGCGATAGAAACATTACGACCATGGTACGAAAGCAGGAATCTTCTTCAGTTCACCCGACATAGAAACTACATGATACCTAATTAAACATTTTATTTGTAGCAGTATGACGTCAAACTATCTTAATATTACAAGATAGTCAAGCAGCAATACAAGACTAGGAGTCGCCAGTTTAGTTTTAGTCAACTAAAGACGAAAAGCTAACCTCTAGCCATTGAGATTTAAGGCCCTATTAGTCCCAACTATATCTGTAGTGCACGGCATAAATGTTTGCATGGCTAGATAAGACTGAGAAATTTATGTCATATGCGAATGGCAGAGAGCTTTCTCATGACAGTGATAGCCTAAGATGTTTGTTAGGCGCCCTTAAGGCCGGTTCCGAACTCGGAACCTTAACTGTCAATCGTACTGACCACTTTACCTATTTGACGATTGATGTGATTGATTGATGATTCTGATACTTAATCTGCTTTCGTATGCCAGCGCCATGTGATTAGTTCCCATCGATCGTTTAGCAGTTTCTCATTAGGATCTACAGAGGCATGACTGTGAGCTTTCGATGGGCACAGGCGGCATTTTAGCAGTTTGGATCACCGTGATTTTTTTTATTAGTTCTATGATTCCTTTGCACACTGCCCTTGGAATTAAAAAAGCTAACTTAGCCAGTACACTACACCGTTATATAGCCAGGACACTTAGGCTGGTTTGGAACTCCGCTTATAACAGAACTCTGCTCTACAAGACTGATGATGGGTATAGATGCTTAGTATTAGGCCCAGAGATCGAGTTCAACACAATCGATTTCTAAGGGTATAAAGCTAGAGATAAATCTTTTCTAAGTGAATAGAACTTGAGGGGTTGACTCTAAGACCTTTTATGTTGATACAAATGTTTATGAAGTTGAATCTTTTCTTAGGACTTAGACTTAAGACATATTAGGGGCAAATAAAACTTTACGGTTCCTCTACAATCGGTGAGTGAGAAAATCGACAAAGTTTTTCTCGTGACAAAAGGCTACAACAAGTGCCTTCTCTGTACATATTTTTAAATCAAGCTCAAGTACTATGGAAATCCAGTCCAAATCAATCTTTATTCTAAAAAAGGCGGCGTTTTACTCGCTTAAATCAAGAAGATATTTATCTTTATAATTAACGAGCACAATTCCCAGAACAAGATCGAACAATCAATCATTGGTTCTATTACTTAATGTTAAAAAAAAAAAAAAAAAAAACAGATAAATTTTCAACAGTGGAACATTAATATGTATCTCTACTGTCAACCGTCTAGGGAAATCAAGATGTGGGCGGTCCAGCTTATTAGGCGGGTAAAACAAACAAACGAAAACTTTTTCACGGCATTAACACCTTTCTTCCTCTTTTTTCTCTCTGTTTTTTTTTTCTGTTTCCCGTTCCAATTCGGTAACTTAATGCGTTTAAAGTAGATAGCGAGACCAAGAGACACAAACTTAACTACCTGGAGTGTAATACCTACTTAGCACTTAAGTATCTACATTCAGTCTGTGTGTGTCTTTTCGAATGACCTTCGTCACGCTTAAACGCGTACTCTCTTAGTGTGTTGGCTAATTGAGAGACTATGTGACCGCTAGAATTGTGCTTTAAAAGGTGGTGGATACTACCCAGTGAAATGTTATCTTTTTCGGAAGCTAAGCCGTATTACTAGAAGCTTTTAACCTCTTTGCATTATGCCGCACAACATAGCTGCGCAATTGGTCGGTACACACACAAAGGGCTGATTTTAATTGTCACCCGGATTAGAAGTGTCTACTTAGACAGGTTTCTTTGTTCCCCGTGTAGTTGGGAAGATCGCCATTTAGTTCTGTTTGTGTGTGACGACATGTTACTACGAGTACTAACGAACAACATGACACTCGCATCTGTGTCAGCTAAGATATATTAATTCTATAAAACTAATGACTGTATTCGTATGAGGTTTTATTCTTGTTTTTTTTTTAATTAAAACAGAAAACTCGAGATAGACACTAGCTATACGTGGATTCGAAACATGGCAATGGCTTTGCCAAATTTGGCAAAGTAACAATGTTAACTTGTGTCGATCTAATGTATTCATATTTAGTCTTATGCCCACTTTAAAATGGAATTAGAGTTTGTTTTTATTGAGTCTGTTTTATAACCACACTTATCTAAGTCGAAGCGAAAGAGGTTTGAGTGATTTTCAAATTGACAGGGTGTCGCGAAAGCGAATATTTTTGGAAGGGGACTTTTAAAAAAAAAAAAAAAAAACGATATCTATTGCTCCGCTTTAAATTCATATAAACGCTGTCAGATTAAGCACGTTTGGACTATTCCATCTTTCAATCGAAATGTCAACTCAGGCCTTCACATGCAAACAACAAAGTTCGTAACGTCATCAGGGAAATAAAGTTTAGTTTGCGATGAACCGTGATCGGATATTAAGCTTTACATAGTTAACTCCTCCGAAGCTATGGTCGTATTTTCTTAATGACATAAGTCATATTACTTTCCAAAGATGAGTTTCAAAAGCTTTTCGAAAAAGAGGTAGCTTAAATGCTAAGTTGACATTCTTGCCATCATCCAAAAGCGTCGACTACTTTGTAATCACTGTTGATAAGGATTTCGTCTGACATTACGTTAAAGGGGGCAACAGTCAGATTTCCTAATAGATGCATTGTGCTCCGCCATTGCGCTCTGCCAAAAGACGACAGAATCAGAATACAAAAGTTCGAGCATCAACATTTTTTGTTTGATGTGACGATGGCAACTGGGAGCCGTACTATGACAATGCTAAATTCAGTGAAGTCGCCTGAATAAAGGACTCCTTGGACTCAAAACTGAAGTGATCGTCGTTTGTAGCTCTAAATCTCCTACATAGCCTTGGCCAAAGCTATGAGCGTTAATGGACTGTGAATCTTTTACTGACAAGGTTTTGCTTATGAATGATAGATAATGCTAAAGTGTCATCAGAAGATAATATCAGAACGCAAGGCGGTGACTCTCTGTTGATTGTCAGGGCACATGGATATCCCGCTAAACGAAATGGCAAAAAGGATGATTGTGCTTGCATTACATGCTCTCTCGTTTGGATGGACGCCATTTGTCTACAATGTAGAGGTAATCTAGACACATCGGCTCTATCACTGACATTAAGTTGGTAGATATCTATATATTTTCTGCTGAATCTTAGCTGCCATGAGTCATATGGAAACTCGAAAGAAATCGTATTTGTTTCCACCTGCTGTGTGATTGCCGTTTTCTAACTATCAGCAGAGGACTGCTGTCATTTACTTTTTTGCTAGATAGAGGACTTGAGTTACATATGTATGTTGAGCTGGAGAATCCTTAACTTGGGCTCATTGCATCCACATCGGGGAAAAAACCTGTATAGAACAGAGTTATACAGAGCCATGTCTTGACTTGGCATCTCTGCCAAGCTCGTCCGACTGTGCAGAATGACGAGGGAGAATTCTCGCTACTCCATCAAAGTCGGTAAGAACTCTTCCTAACCATTTGATGTCAGGAAAGGACTTAGCCAAGGTGATCTCTTTAATACAGTACTTGAGAGAATTGTACGAAACGTACATGTCAAGACCGGAGTCTGTACGCTTACGCCGATGACAATGACATAATCGGAAGAAATCTGCGGGCCGTTAGTGGAGCCTTTGTAAGCATTGAGATCGAAGCAGCAAGGATGTTTAGCGGTAAATGATAGCAAAATGAAATATATACTGTCTACAACAAAGGACACTCAACATCTGCGTCTCGGACAGAATGCCACAAAATACAAATATAATTTCGAGGTAGTAAAGAACATTGTCTACCTAGCCTCTATGGTGAGCTCCGCGAATGACACAAGTGAGAAGATCAAACGAAGAATCACTCTTGCCAATCGCTGTTTCTATGGGCTAAGAAGGCAATTGAGTAACAAAGCCCTATCTCGAACTACTAAGGTAACTCTTAATGAGACACTAATCATCCTAGTCCTGCTGTATGGCGCAGAGCCATGAACTTTGACAAAATCGGATGAGGAAGCCCTTGGTTATTTTGAGAGAAAAGCTCTTTGAGTGATCTTTAGTCCCGTCTGCATAGACGGTGAGTAGCGAAGATGATATAACGCCGAACTATACGGCTTATACAAGGACATCGACTTGGTTAGAAGAGTTCGTATGCAGCGACTAAGATGGCTGGGTCATGTAGAGCGGATGGAGCCCAACGTTCCAGCGAATAATGTCTTCGAAACCACCCCGGATGGACGGTGCAGTAGAGGACGACCTCGCGGCAGGTGGCGCAAATAAGTGAAGAGGGACCTCAACTAACTTGGCGTTCGCAACTGGAGGGAGCTGGCTCGTAACCGGGTTGGCTGGAGAGGTTTTTTGGTTGAGACCCAAGTTTACGCGGCACCTAAGTAAGTAAGTATGTATTCATTGATGTAGCTATTACCATTACTTTCCAAATGCTGCTCTACATAATTCGATGGACTCAACATTCGATCGAAGCTGTGGTAAAACCTAAAGAATTGACTTCGTTAAGCAAATTATCCGTTAATTCTTCATCGTTAATCCTTCGAAAAAGAAGTGCATCAGTTGGCGGAAGACCTCTGGCCTTTCCTACGGCTGAAGCTACCTCTGTATAGAATTTTATCACAATTAGTTCAACAACTCAACCGTGAAACGTTGACAAAAAGATTCTGCACTCTAGGATTTAACACATAATCTGGCTCTCATACGATGCATTCATCGTCAGAGTTACGAATGGAAAGTACTTTCTACGTTTGGAGCCAAAAGTCATTATGGGTACACTATACAAATTATGAGTACCTATTTGCATGTATACGTACAGAAGCGTGTTGGCCCTTTAGTCTGTTTTATGCGTCACTGCCTGGGTCACTATAGTAAATAACTGGTGATACACTTCTTCCAGGGCCTAGGAACATTATCGTGAGGAAATTCTCAGAATGGTAGGAAATCTAATAGTGAACAAAATATTCACAATGGTAAAGAGGTAACCCTCCAGGGATACCACCTGCATTTCACGAAGAGGAACTATCCAATCCCAATCCACGTACCTAGCTGAATTGCTAGATACTCTTACTACTGTATCAAAACGCAACACGATTCGTAGATCAAAAATCCACCAGCAGACAGTCAGTACAATTTCCTACCATCCTCACTTACGAGTATTTGTTAAACAGCATTAGAACCGGAAATGCCTAACTGACAACTAAGCTACCACTTTGTAAACACATCTATTCTCAAAACGTTAATCATCCGACATTTTCGAACATAAAAACCTGTAGGTACGTGGGCTAACATTAATTCATCAATTAAGTACGTTCTCTCTGTGTGTGCGCGCGCAAAAAGAAAAAAAGTGTCCCATTCCAGAACTTTTAGTATCTTCACCCAAATTTGGTCAACAAGTTTGTTTACTTTCATCGCGATTCTCCAAAAAAAAAACACACCGGACACAAACTCTCTAAACAGTAGTAGTAGTAGTTCGACTAACAATTAAACTTTACTCGCATTAGTGAGGTTAAAGTCGACTTTATCTGCGGGTCTCATCGCTATTGATTGAATTTAAATTGACTGATTTATTGCTGTTTGATGATCATCAGGTAGACGGGGGCCATCATTATACATATAGCCGCCCAACTGTGAATATGCGGGGGCATTCTAGAAAACCACATTTACACCTACTGATTGGTTGATTTTTGTTGTATCTTTTGTTTGTAGAATGTATCTAATTCTGCGCAATGTTCTGGCAAATAGATTTGCATTTAATTGTCTGTTGTTTGGTGAAGATCTTATGCTAAATCTGTGTATAGAACTCCTACGCAATGTATCTGGATGTATAATATGTGGTTTTTATAGCAAGTTTTTGAGGCATTCTTTTCTGTTTTTTTTTTTTTTTTTTTTTTTAAGTTGAAGGTCTCATTGAAGAATAGCAGGCAATCAATTGATAAAGTTTGCAGTGCACGTAGGCTGGTTCGATAGAATAAAATATTTGAATTAACAAAGCTCTTTCTATGAATTGTTAAGCATTTTTTTTTTTTTTTTTGTTAGCATTTATTTTTAGAACAATGATGTATCAGTGAGTTCCATACAAAAGGACATGTCCAAATAAGACCAAACGAATTCTTTCAAATTGCTTTAATCAGCAAGAAAACAAAAAAGAACGAACAAAATTACAGTCTAGACACACACACAGACAAACAGACAAACAGACAAGGTACACTAAATCATTAGCTTTGTGCAGAAAGCAGGACTTTGGGGGCCAGCGTAAGATTGAGACCACTAAACCACCACGTATCTTGTTAATTTATTCCCCTCTTTTATCGTCGGGTATCCTCTTTTTAGCCAGAGATACTCGTACCATTCGGTCTTAGGAAAAATATCTCTAGTCTGGATGAATTCTGAGAATTTTGAGTCGTTTAACCTTCAAGCCGATCAAATTCATCTCTCATCGTGTGTCGCTGTTGCGTCGCTTTTGGCTGTTACTCTCTCGCTTGAAGGAAGTTAGTTATTGCGAAACGAATGAATATTTTCCTTTTTTTTTCTTTTTTGATTTTTTACGAGTAAATTCTTCGGAATGGCATCAATGGTTCGAGATTCTTTTGAAATTGTTTCACGTGCGCTTGGCATTAGCTTATGCTAATTGATGTGTAGTTGAGTTATGAATCGATTTCGGCGGCAATAATTATGTCAAGTGGTTGATGAGTGGCTTTGCGAAAAAATTAAACATACAGTCAGATTTGTTTTGGCATCATGTCATGGTTTTAAATTTGGAATTCGTTTATGCAGCGTTTTGTTAGTTATAGAATGAGAGTTGCCATTGATACAGACTTAAACAAGCCACTATGTAAGCTAGTAAGCTTTTCTTCAAGGAAAGCAGTAAAACATTCTTTTTAAGACAGATTCAAAAGCAAAATCCATAGAGCTTTTTATGAATAAGCACTTCGCATTGCAGGTCGTTGCGTTAGCAGTATAAAACAAGATCTAGTGGCGGTGAACGGTCGGTTTCAGTTTTCTCAAGTACTTCAGTACCTACCCTGGTCCTGGTATTTGAAAAAGTGCAAGTACAAGTGTCTTACAAGAATTTAGGTGCAAGTACCTGAGCTCTACTTCCAAGTACTTAAGTAGTGCTTTTAAAAACTTAAACAGTACTTTCAAGTACTTGAGCAGTACTTCCAAACGCTTGAGCAGTAATTCCAAGCACTTAAGCAGTACTTTCTAGCCCATGTTTCAAAGGAATCGAAGAACGAAGGAAGTACTTGAAAATACTCCTTAAGTGCTGCTCAAATACTTTGGTACTTAAGAATGCGATACTTGGTACTTGCGACAAAGTACTTGAAAAATACTTGTTGGTTTTTGCCTTTTTGCAAGTACCAGTACTAAGTACTGTTGGCACTTGCCTTTTTTCAAGTACCAGTACTATAGTACTGAAGTACAAGTTCAAGTCCCGGTACTTGCACTTGCACTTGCAATTTTACAGCCGTGATTTTGCGATAATCATTTGGCGACAATGGACAATTTCTCATATAATCACCGCCATTTCATAAGTCACTCACACACAGTCAAAGGTTTCACTGGATGGAGCAGTAGTAGCAGAAAGTAGCATCTGTTAGTGATTGGATAAACAAAAAAATATCCACCTTGTCTGCATATCACATATGTTGCTTCATACTTAAAACCATACTGGTACAATTGGCAGCTTTTATTATGATCGCAAGTTCCAGCAGTAGAAGTGATATTCACATTTCGCTCACAGGTTGTGATTGTGATTTCACCATCTTCTTCTAGGTTATGGTCCGGAGTAGAAGAATCACAGCCTGTGGGGTTTGTCGGTTTGAGCTCAGGTTGACTGGCAGCAGTCACTAATACTAGTGTTTATGCATTTCTGTGATTCAGTTGTTTTTTGGTCCACTCGTTTCCGAAAGTGGATTCTCTCTCCTTTGACGATACCAACTGAGTCGTTCGTGCTCTATTTTGCTTTTGGATATTTTACGTGATGATTTTCTCGAAGATCCCAATTTTTATTATATCTACCTGTGATGCTGCCGTTAATTTATCCTTATACTGTTTGTATGAAGGGAATCCTGCGTAAAAATAAAAGGGACCACTCAGTTTCACAGCTCAAGGATATCGAGGAGTCTTGTGAACGGAAAAAACATCCGGAATTTTTATAGAAAAGCCAAGCTGCTGGCGGCTGGCTTCAAACTCTGACCGCAAGCTCTTCGAAATAGTAAATTCCCTTCGATGCACAGGGAATTGTTGATCTTTTTAACAAACACTTCCAGCAGTTGCTTTACCCAGAACTTAATGAGAACCCACCTTCAGTCAACAAAAAGCCAACGCCCCCATCCAGTATTGAAGAAGTTTATACAATAAATTCGCTGGCTTCCAGCTAAACTCTTTAAGTACGGAGGTGACATCTTGGTAGTGTGCATGCACCAAGTCATCAATCAACTATGGGTGGAGGAACGCATGTCCGACGAATGGAGTATCAGCTTCAGTGGAGTTATATCCTCGCACCGTACAAAGTCTATTCCTTCACTTGGTGGGAATACGCTTGATCGAATAGAATAGAGTAACGCTTTGTTGGGTTCTTGGGCACGAAGGAGTATCAGAAAGTTAATAGCTAATAAGCTCGCAAGATAAAACTAACCATCGACCTAAATACAAACCAAGCCTAAAGCAGGACCAAAACCCATAAAAGAGGCAAACACCAGAAGTAGTACCTTAGAGACTTCGGTTTGATAAAGGCAGAAACAAGAGAGTTCACAACAACTCGGCTTTTCGCAGACCACAACTTGGCGAATTTTGTGTCATAACTTGAGCTTACACCCGCACAAGTATAAACTGACACAGGGGTTCAAAGTCAATGACCATAGACACCGCCGATTGTGTGTGTTGCTGCTCTCTCTCAGTTGGAAGTTGTTTCGGTTGAAAAATCATATTCAGCGTCGAAACCCATTTCTGAATGAATGGGTTCGTCAACAAGCAAAATTCTCGAATTTGGGACTAAAAATCTACACGAGATCCACCAAATTGCAATACATCCAGAGAAAGTCACTTTTCGGTGTGGATTAGGAACTGGCGGCATCATTTGCATCCCTCAACTGTCAACGGAGAGCGCTATCGGTGGATGATAAGAAAATGTAAAAAAAAAAATGGATTATGGGGACACCGAAGTTACCTACGTAGTTACAATAAGACGGCGATACGTGCCACAAGGGGTATTTTGCACGAGCTATTCCCGAACATGGTTATCTTACGTGGAGGCTATCGAGTTCATGCGATTTGACCCCGGTAGACTTCTTCTTGTGGGGTTTTCTTAAGTCAGGAAATGTTCATGGAATACCCTTCACATGTATCTTACGGTTTACATAATAGTCGATTCACTATCTTGCAGATCAATAAGAGCGGTGTCAAACTACTGTATGGAAGATTATACAAAAAATGTTTGGGCTACGAGCTTCGAAAGTCGAAAGCGTAATGATCCTGTGAAGAAGCAACCAAAATAGTGTAATTTAACTCCTTTGGATTGATTTATCTGTGGCGATATGTGAAGGCCCCAGCGTGCGCCACTAAATTAAGTGCAATGTACATACGACTTTCATACAACATTCGCCGAGTTATTGACGATATAAGGCGCATAAAATTACCATTCCAATAGAACTAATACTGTCAGCATTACCACGACTTTAATGTGCTCAATTTGATGCTAAAGTTTAAAAAAAGACAACCTCCCTTTTGTTTGAACTTTTCCAAGAGATCTTTCTCTCAATTTTTTTATCAACATTCAATGGTAGGTAGGTACTCGGTACTCGTGTAGAAATACTTCAATTTAATGTATGTATGTCCGTCCTTGACGGATAACACTCTGGCTATGCTCTAATTTTTCTTTCAGAGTATAATTCACTTGATTATTAAGTGTGCTTTATGTAGCACAACACTTCACATCCGACAATGTAATCAAACGCCATTATAACAGCCAGATAACCCGATGAGCACCGCCACTAAGGTAGGCATTATACCTATAGATCCGAGATTTATCTAATGTTCCGTATTATTGTTTTTCCCTCGTATCTATTAGTTACATTTACTTTTATTTATCATTAATTTGCTAAAAACCTCACAAACATTATAATTAATTGTTTACTTAATGATTGCATCAGTACAGATACGGATAGCTTCTAAGCAATAAATGCAATTTTTATCTGACGCATGTGGGGCCAACCCTTTCATGCTTACAATTTTGTCTACAAAAAAAAAAAAAAAAACAATTTAAAGTGCGACGAGAATAAATAAAAACCAAGTAAGTAGACACAATATTCAAGGTATTTTCTTAGGTGTATACTCGTACTAATCTCGTGTATCTACACGAGAGTAAAAGCAAGATTTACGTATAAGAAAATTCATAGATACTCGTACCTTATGTGCAAAATGTAAGAATCAACAGGTGGGCTGGTAATATATGTATCTATGTTTGTTTTTTGTGTTTTTTTTTGCATCCAGTTGGTGTCACTTCACACTAGAGTATTAATCATCATTTTATTTCTTATTATTTTTTTTTTTTTTCAAAATGCACTAGAGTGGGACACTTTTTTCAATTGAAATTGATTTTTTTTTTCAAATTAACGATCATTTTTCACTTTAAAAACACTTGAATGGTTTGAAACCTAGATACATCCGGTCGAAAGCATTTCTTTAAATCATTTGTACAGAACAACGTATTCATTTCATTAAAAATTATTTGATCTTTTTTTTTCAAAAATATTTAACAAATTTTTACTACACTAACTTCATGAAGAAGGAGCGAGAGAGAGAGAGAGAAGATAAAACAGAAAAAAAAAATCAAAATCCAAATCACTTGGAATAATAGAGAAATAATCGCATGGCGCATACGCGCAATCGGACCGCTCGCGAGTAACTAAAACCGTCGCGATTTGGTTACACGCACAGAACAAAATACGAGTGTATCGCGATGGAAATAACTCAAAAAAAAAGAAAGAAACAAACTCGATAAAGTATCTATAAAAGCGCTGCCCACACTCTTTCGTTGATTCCAATAAAAAAGAGTCTGGAGTTACCATATCATACCACGACCAGGCGATGACGAATGTTGTTAAAGCTGTTAACACTGGTTTCAATTTTGAGTTGTTCCCATTATGAGTCTGAAAAACACACAAAATAAGTTACTCATACGACTGAGTGGTGTTAATGAATTTCATTTTCATTGCATATCGAATGAATGGTGAGAAAAAACAAAATAAATAAATAGATATGGGATATAAATTAAGTTGAATTTGTCGCGGATAAGGTGGGTGAAGCACATGCTCAACCTATTAGCGTATAGTGCGAAATATGTGCTGTTTAAAAATGGATTTACATATTCAAAAAAGTTGACAAGATAGATCTACACTAGAGGTGTAAGCAATGCCATCCTTCTAGATACAAAATAATAAGGGTGGTTACTGATAGATCTTTCAGTAGGAATTCAAGCTGTGCTGTCACTTTATTTCTTTAATTAATTGCCAGTCCTTTGACTCTTAGCACTATGCCGGAGGATATTTTCAATCAAATAATTACTGATCTTTTGGCGATTGACTATAACCTTGGCTCTGGCTTCAACTGTTGGAAAAATAGGGACCAATTGTGGTACGAGCGATGATTACATCAAATGGTACACTTTTTAGGGTGTAAATGAGTCTCTTCTCGGCAAACTTTACTGCAGAATAATAACTCCAAAGGCAGCTATTGTCTCGTGGCTTTAATTCCTGTACTATGGGGATCTCATGTGGATATAGCTTAGCCGAAGTACTGTAAATACTATTAGCATGTAATTTAATATTTGTTTAGTAACAATATACGAGTATAAGACGAAATCTACCCCAAAAGCTTACATATAGTGAAGACTGTAGACAAAAGGCGAATTGTTGCGATTGACGCCAAATTTCGGACCTTGTGCCACAGTTTCAATCACAGTTTGAATTATATGGAGGGGATCTTTAAGTTTCAGTTGATGATTTGTCAAAAAAAAAAAAACAAAATTTATACGACAACCATGGGAAACTCTTTCTATCAAAAGTCTGTGCAACTGCAATCTACATACTTGGTAGAACCAACAGCTTGGTGAACAAAGAACTATCACCGGAACTTTCGCAAGGGGCTATAAACCTATAATAGTATATGCTTTCAACAAGGAATGACACCCAATATTGACGAATTTAAGAAAATGTCACAGTAGACTACTACTACTTCGAGGTAATGAAGAACTTTAATTTCCTTGGCTCTTCTAGCTGGGACATATCATCTGAAATCAAAATGACGAATTGCCGACTGGCCAAATACAGTTTCTCTGGCATGATAGCTTTTGCTATTTTCCAAACAATATAGAATGAGATATAATGACGATTCGTACTAACTGTACATTGACAAAGAAGTGTGTTTTTAACGCAATTCGATGGCTAAAGTTACCCTGCCTCCTTTTGACTATTCGGAGTAATATTTTCTTGAACTAGAGTGTACCATGTCATTCAGATCTAGCGGGTTCCTGCACCATTTTCTGGTAAAAATGTTCTTTCGGGGCATGATTTGTTCTGAAATATTAAAATACTTACTTGCAGCTTTCTTCTGATAGCAACGGTCATACCAAATATCACATAGCAGAAATACATCTAGCTTGGTTGCACCATCAGTTAAGGCAGCCTCTAAAGATATTGGAAGCTTTTTATTCTCGCAATCATTTGTTCAGCAACGGATATGTCAGCCGTGCTAATTTTTAGCCCAATAACATCTGCTCCTCTCCCCCTATTCACTATCATTTGGCAAGGATCTAGAGCTCTTCTCGTCTTCTATTGATAAAGAAGAAACAAACCAATAGAAACAATATCGGTAAGAGAATGCAGACTTGCGGAACACCACTTTAAACTCTGAGTACCTCAGATAAGAATTATTCGATTATGATCCGCATAATGTTCAGTTTTATGATTATATGAAATTATGTGCCGTAAAAACTGATTTTAACCCGACTTTAGACAAATTTGGCTCCATAAAAACAAGAACACTGTTGAAAACTCTCTTTACACCCCGAAATCCGTTTCACGCTGTTGAAAACCGCCTAATTGCATTATTTTACCACAGAAATGGAAAATAGTTGATCATCCCACACAACAAGACAATCAACAGGTCCCACATGTGTGCTGCGCACTCATTATTGTGAGTGGGTCTGGCACTGGCTCTCGAACCCATGGAATTGGAACATTTAAACCGCTCAACTTAATCTGCGAGTTGAACTCAAATAGCTGTATTAGTGTTATGGATTTACGTTTCTCGATAACGATCTAGATATCAAATTTGAATTTCCACCGATTTGATAAAGTAACTTGCTGATACTGGAATATTGATAAATATTCAAATGGGAAGCAATAAACTTTGTATCAAAGTGATTCTGGCAGCTAAATTGATAGAAAAGAATTAATGTTATGACCATGCGTTTGTTTAAACCATGAATTTTGTGGTTTAATAGAGAGAAAACGTTTATCAATTTCGATTCGGTAGGGTTGTTCTTCTTTTTTTTGTGGAATAAAGCGGATACAACAGAATGTTGGTATTAGGAATTGCACTTTAGGAGACATTATATCGGTTGAAATATTTGTCAGTTGCGGTTCATTAAGAACCGGTCATTGGGGGGAACGAAACGGTATCCCAACGGCTTTTAGAAGTTTGACTTTCTCAACTGTCAATGGTATGGGGAAATGAATATGACAGATGCCATCACGAATGCTTGTAATTTTTATTATGGGGCAATCAAACAACGTATATTCATTTTGAAAACTTATTAGAAAAATTTTGATAATCTTAAGCAGATATTTCGCGAAATTCGTTGTCCAAACCAAGAATGAAATTTTAAATTCGAGTCCACTAATTTCGTTCGAGACATTGACAACACGAATAATTGGTATATGAACCATGACCGAGGAGGCCAACCAAAATTTTTTTCAATCCATAGATGTAGCAACCTATGGGAAAAAATATCGAGACCCAAATCTGCTATCATGTAGACAGCTGTGGTCCTAACATGCATTGCCTGTTGCTCATCAGCAGAAAAGGTCCACTAATCACAGAGAAATGACAAACCTCTAGAGATAGTAAAGAGCAGAAAATAGAAATAAACTAAGAAACATAGAATCAACAGAAGCAGTGTTCAAGTGCAACGCTGTGCTTGTAACAATCGCGAGATGAAGATGGCTAGGAGAAGCAGTAGCATGCGAACTACAAGTGAAGCCTAGAAGATTACTTTCACAGCATAAGTAGTACACAAACTACAACTGCTTTAAACGCTTCAAAGCAAGCACCTACAATAAAAAGATAGAATACTGAAATACTACGCAGACAAATTTCTGTACATTTGCACTTAGATCCAAAAAGCAAACCCTACTAGAACCAGTTACCGTTACAGTTACAGTTACAGTTAATTGTTGCTCCACAAGACGATAGGACTAGCTTTCATATACTTAGACATCTAACTGGAAACTACAGGGCAATCAGATCATTCTCAAGGCCAAAGGTTCTTTGCGTAAAGTCTCGTGATCCTTTCGAGCTGGTTTTCATAGTGGCACAGATTGGTCAATACATACTTATATAACCTTTCGTCTATAAAACTTGGATTTCAATACTTCCTCAACGTTCCACATTGCTGCCTCTTTGCGAATACCCTTTAAGTCGTCGAAGAATCGTTTAATGTTTTGCCGTTTCTCTTTAATGACTGGTCCCTTTAGCTTTAACGCAGAAATCTTTTTTTGTCCCTTCTTGTGGTCCGATATTCCTAGCTTGCTGCTCTTGTCTTCCATCGTCTTGTGTACATACTTTATCAACCTCTCCTGCTGAACACAGTCAGCATCATATTAAGCTCCTTTGTGGACGGTGGCCACTAGTACCTCATTGCTCCGATATTCTGTCCACTGATTGTTGCCGATTGTGGTGAGTGAACTTAATTACTTACTAAGGTGGCGCAACAGTCCGGGGTGGACCTCGGCCTCAACCAACAAACCTCTCCAGCCAACCCGGTTACGAACCAGCTCCCTCCAGTTGCACACGTTAAGTTGGTTGAGGTCTCCCACCACTTGTTTGCGCCACATACCGTGAGGTCGACCTCTACTGCGCCGTCCATCCGTGGTGGTTTCGAAGACATTCTACGCTGGAACGTTGGGCTCCATCCGCTCTACATGACCCAGCCATCTTAGTCGCCGCATACGAACTCTTCTAACCAAGTCGAATGTCCTTGAATAGGTCGTATAGTTCAGCGTTATATCTTCTTCGTCACTCACCGTCTATGTAGCCGGGACCAAAGATCAAGATTACTCAATTGCCTTCTTACCCCATAGAAACACCAATTGTCAACAGTGATTCTTCGTTTAATCTCCCCACTGGTGTCGTTCGCGAAGCTCACCAGCCGTCTAACCTTTACTACCTCGAAATTAGATCTGCCTATTGTGGCATTCTGTCCAAGACCCCCATGTTGAGTGGTGGGTGAATGTATCGTAGAAATATTCTCGGTCAGTCTCGGATATCTTTAAAGATGGTAGACGTCCAACATTAAGCAGCTTCCTTTGCGTGGATTGCAGCTTCTTGCAGTTTGACAGCCGGCTTCGGAGTTTAGACGGTCAAAGCAAATAGTCCTAATATTAGATTCAACAGACTATTATTATATTAAGATAACTTTCTCGCGGGTTGGCATTCCATATCCAATCAACGTTTTGTTTACTGTCACCTGTTACTCCTTCTACTGGTGAGGATTAGATAAGACTTAGATTGTGTTCATATTGTTTTTGCAACCATATACACACTTATAATAATTTTCCCTTGAGCAGAAACACTTGAACACACAAAGTACAACTCCCTAAACCCAGGTACTTCCAATAATTCTCTACGAGATCTAAGCCGCCTACTTCTCCCGAATTGGAGCACAAGAATTAAACTCAATCTATTATAAATTTTTCCGATGACAAATGGTATCGTTCGATATTTATAATTCACCTTGCAGCATAGCAACTAAAGCAGAATTGCTATATGCCTATCGAAATCTGTCCTCAAGCTTCGACAGACGCACAAGCACAAGGCTGTCGGGGTATTAGTTTCCGAATTGGTACCACAACTTCCAAATGAAATTGCTGCTTCTATGCACAGACCACTCTTTCGCCAGGTAATCTGATAATGGGAAGTAAATTAAAAATCAGTTGTGGTTGGTCAATTTGAATATGGGCACATCTAGATAAGCACCTAAAAGTAGAAAAAATCCAAGCAAACCTAATCCTGTTCGACTTTTTGCGCTTAGATTTTTAACTAGCGCACTGATCTTAACCAAGTTCCTCATAGATATATTTTACTATTGCGGAGGATGGATAGGAAATCGGCTTACTGATACTGTGGATTGACCAGTTGTCACATGAACTTTACTATAGAGGGCGAGAAACAGAGCTCAGTTGTATGGTAGTAGATCTGTGCTTTGTGCTAAATAAAGTATACAACATCTGCTATAACTATTGATCTCTGAATCTTTGTTGCAATGCGCCTCACATTTGTGACAAGACAATGACATACTTTGGAACAATGGCTCTAAATTTGGCAATATTCCAAATAGTGTAAGAACTAAGTCCACGTATATACACTACACACAGATCTCCTGCTTGTTAAGTATCGGTAATGGGGTCAATTTGTCAGCATAGGGCTACTTCACCATGACCATTCAGTCTTCTTTTATTTTCATTCATTCTCATGCATTATGTCAACGATAGTGAAATCGAATACAGTAGGAGAAGTGATAAAATGATTCACTCCACTCTAATGATCTATAGAACAATAGAGAAACTAGGAGGTACGTATCGGTCGTACATTCTTGTGGTTATTTGTTGGCAGAGAATTTGAATTGTGATTTATATCATGCTTGTGGTGTCATCTGTGTCGCAACTGACAGATAAGTTATAAGCAATCAAATGTTGTGATCAGACTCTGCTTTAGAAGGATTATTGCGGATGTCTGAGGCAAAGTAGCAGCGGTCATAAGGAAGTCACGAGTAGATCTCCATGGCGGCTGATGGAGAAACAACTGATTAACCAAGATATGAAATGAACACATAGAGAAATAATTTGAACCCCTCTGAGCAACATAAGCAGCTGAGACGAGATGGCGTTTAGCATGAGCCATAGTAAAACTATGATGATCATGCGCGACACCTAAGGATGCTTGCACTGCAAATATAACCCGCCTTCGTGACAGACACTGCGACTTCCAAACCATTAGTGTACAGTCTACGCACCTTCTTTTTTATGATGATAAGTACTCGTATGTCCAGAATAGTTTTTTTAACTCCAGTAACGAGGGTATTTTCCTTTATGAGGACGATTCACAGTGAATGTGTATTGAAGATTCATCCCCCTTCAAACAGAATCTATATTCATCCATCTTTGAACACTGATTCAATTTGATATGGTTGTACCTTATTCCGTAGTGACCTGTGAGAAAACTCTCCACCCCTCTGAAACTTGACTTATCTCAGTTCAAGGTAGTCCTCTTTGTAGGATTAAGCTTCTTCTATCAAGTGCTTGGAATGTCTAAGTCTCGGAACTTATTCCTAATGAGTTAGACATATTTTGTATTCGCAGTTGTTTTCCACCCCTGAGTTGGTAGTTGGTGTGTAGTTGACACCACAGTAAGGTTATTTTGCTACAAAAGCTAAGTCTAAATCAGAGCTCGACAGCACACCTGCAATTTCGTTGCCTGCGATGGTTTGGTGAACAGGGAACAAACTGAGTTTTACACTGTAACGTCCGTCAAGAGACCTGAGCAGCATGAAATTGTGAACGAGGCGCCGGGAAATTATATCATCCATGAGACAGAGACAGATATGACAGGGGGAGTATAGGTCGCCATGGTATTCGAAGTCCTCATAATGGGTTTCCTTTTAGCCATACGTACATACTTACATCCCTTAGCACATACTGTTCCACATTGAATTAGATATTTTTTCGAGTGGTGGTGTTCTAACGTAGCACACTTTAGACAGGAACTAAGGTGACGAATTGAAGCTATACAGTCCACGATCATAGGCAGATTCTCAGTCTGTAGCATTCGTTGCCCGTTCTTATTCACAACTGGTTTCAGTCAGAGTCTGAGCCAGTATGGTTCCAATATCGAACTAGGATCTGGATTCTAAATACGATAGCAGTTTTTGTTGGCCAAGCATCTTTTATAATCCTAACACCGCGACATCGTAAGAAACAAATTAAAGCGTTGTAGTATATTTGCAGGCAGTGACATTAAAGTTGCGCCTAAGACCATGCTCAATACCTTAACCATTTTGAAAGCAATTCGGGATTGAAGGAGTTATATAGTAAATTTAACGCACTTTACTCTCTTCGAGACTTACTGCTAAACACGGTTCTGGCGGATACCTTTGTAGTGGAGAGTTTAAACAAGCCGATTTTTTTTTATTGTAAGGCCCATCCTCATATATGAATGTCTGATCTGAAACCCTGCTTTAGAAAACTATTGGATTGACACTACCACTGGATTTCTTCAGTAAAAAATTCATCCTGCATATTAGACAATTTAACCTGTCAAAAAGCAACTGAACACCATTTATAGTCAAGTATCGACGTGATTTGGAGCTAGATAGCACCCCATACTTAACCTAAGCAATAAATGTCTATCGAGAGGAAAGTAGACAAAAACCAACTTCATATATCCTGTCGTTTCAACTTCTTTGCTGTGCAAGTACATACTTACATATGTTATATGTGAAACTGAGAAATATCAGGTACTGTAATCCCTGCCATTCGTGTTGACAGCCAAGCAGCAATAAAGTGTTGGGCCAAAAGAACCCAATTAACACTAGACTACACCCATGAAGCGACTGACATGCTTTCTTGCTCCATACTCTAACGGGTTCAAGATAGACCAAGGTGTGTACTAGGCCATTTACTCAGCAGACCCCGAACGAAAAGCCAAAAATGGATCCGAAAAATACCGATGCTGACATCATGCCATGTACATATTTAGAAAACTCTGAACAAGATAAAGACTAAATTTATCCTCGGTCTACACAAAGGATACTTAGCGCATTATACATGGGTAGTATTACTGGCCACAACATTATGGCGGGTTACCAAAACAGAATCCGTCTTACTGATGCTCTAAGCAACACAGAGAAAGGATCAGAACACTTTCTGTGCAAATGCATCAGCCCCTGTTTTATCAGAAAGACGGTCCTGTGAGAGTTATTGTTCGAAAGTAAATTCATCATGACGGCTCCAGAGAAGTTCTTCAAATAGTTATGTAATTTAAGACCCCCTTTAGTTTTCTCTAATCTTTTTAGATTCACATCATGGAGGAATTGTTACACTTTGGGAAGTACAATGGTTCCACAACCATAAGCTGCACACATATACATATCTTTAGGAGTTCCACAGGAATCGGTATAAGGGCCCATTTTTGTAGGTCTGAAGTTTTGGACTTGCAATCAAAAACGTGGAAAAAAGCTAATAATGTGCAGATGATGTTGCAATCGTGCTGGCGACAAAACACTGAATTTGTAAGCGAATGATAGATATCTTGATGCATAATCCTGATAAGACCCAGAATTACAGAAAATAGCAATAATCTCGATTAGTAACGACCGTAGCTAGTGTTATCAGTTTGCATGCCAATCTGACGAAGTTTCTTCATAAACTTGCGAACACTAAAGGTGGTTACTGTTCTAATTTGATATACCTTCCCTTTTGACATTCACATTGGCAATGAATAAGAGATATTACAAATGTAATTTAAAAAGATCCCACTAGATGGCTCACCCTTTACAAAGGACCATTATCAGACTTTCTATAACATCGATCAAAATCGAGAGAAACCAACGAAACCAATACTCGCCCCTTAGATTCAGTAGCAACTAAAATTCAATTGGAATTAATTTCATTCCATTAATTTGATTGTGTGAATTATTATTTTTTTTTTATATTTTCGTGGGCGAACATGTGTTGGATCAACATTGTAATGAAATGTTAACAAATGCATTTCTTATGGAAAACAGATTTGTGGCCTTACAATTTGTCAATGGAAAGATTACGCTGCGTTTGTTGGTGGGTTGATCATGATAAACATTAAATTAAGTCTTAATTAGAGGCAATTTCAAAGTATCTAACTAAACGTTAATCAATCAAACAGTAGGCTAATGGAATAGAAACAAATAACTTTCTTCGCTTTTCAATAAATTTATAACAGACTTGCAATCAAAGTGAGCTACCGACTTATGGAACTGCTAATCTGTTCACCTCTTCGAATAGTTTTGTGTTAATTTTGGATGATTTTGTAACGGAAAGGAATTTATCTTAAAAAGAAAAGAAATAAACCGCTATAGAGTAGAAATTTAAATTACGAAAGATGTCTTATGTTTGATTTTTGTTAAAGCAATGAGTCAAATTAATCCTCCAAAATATTGGTATACCTACATAAATATGTACATACATAGTATGCCATGGACATTTTATATGTAGAAAAATATTCATAAAATTGACAAGTGTGTGACACAGAGGGTTATTAAATAGATAAATATCCTTAAGCTATAACCTTTCTTCCAGGGGAAAGACCGTAAAAAATTTGGCGTGAAGAGGGCCTCGTGCAATAGTGTTCCGGCAATTTTCCAACTGCCTTCTAGTTTTGAATTGCCACTAATAGAAATCAATATTAATCATTTTATACACCTAAATTTGGTTTCAATGTATGTACTATGCTTACTTACTTACTTAAAGGGCTCCCGACGCTTGTAGAGTCTTTACCTGAGAAACCGCTGCCTGTCATCCTCTGGGCACGCTGCTTCCAGTTGTGAAGACCAAGTTTCTCGGCATCCGCATCCGCATCTTCTTCGCTGTCTCGAACCTGTGGGTTGGGATTCGAAGATGCTCTTGGTCGGAGTGTTGTACATTAAGCAAATGTAGTCTGCATATATTAGCTTTTTGGACAACATTCACATCCTGATACAGCTCAATGATCATAGAGTTCGCGGTTGTATCTTCTCCTCCATTCGCCCTCCTCGCATAAAGACATAATATCCGGCGGAGTATTTTCTCAGCTTTCTTACTTATCGTCTATACAGCAGGACTGGTAAGATAAGAGTTCTAATGAGCATTAATTTGGCTCGTGGAGTTAGGAGTTTTGAACCCAGTTGTGTGTTCGACATAGGTGTCATTTGTAGGATTAATATTTGTTAAGCAGTTCATCTACCTCGAAATTAAAGTTATCAACAGTGACGTTCTGCCCAATGTTTTGGACAGTTTGTTGATAACATTTACTTCGCCTTGTCGTCGTTCACTTCAAGACCAACTCGTCTCGCATGCTCATCATCAATATTGCCGTAAACGCCTTTACCAAGCCTTGCCGGGATCTTCCGATAATGTCTACGTATCCCACCAGTTGGACGGATTTGTTGCACAGAGCATAGCGTGTTTTCCAGCCATCGGGGCCATTGGGCCATTGCCTGGTAGAGCTCAAGGCGATGAATGCTGCTTTAAAGTCCATGAAAAGGTGGTGGGTTTCGACTTCATAATCGTTGGTATTTTCCAGGATTTGTCTGAGTGTGAAAATTTGGTCTATTGTCGATCTGCCAGGCCGGAAGCCACACTGGTACTTGCCGATTAGTGTGTAGCAGAAAGGTTTTAGACGTTAACACAATACGTTAGATAGAATCTTATATACCACATTTAACAGGGATATACCTCGGTAGTTCTTACAAGACATAGTATCGCATTTTTTGAAGATGGGGCATATAGAACTGATACTCCAGTCGTGGGGCATGCGTTCCTCTACCCATACTTGGTTGATAACTTGATGCATGCACCCTACCAAGACATCACCTCCGTATTTAAAGAGTTCAGCTGGAAGCGTATCGGAATCAGCGGAATTGTTGTTTTTGAATTTTCTGATGGCTACATTAACCTCTTCAATAATGATTGGGCACGTTGGTTCTTCATTGACCGGAATTGGGTTCTCTTCTTGCCCTACCATTCTCTCTATTTGCTGCCAGTTAAGCAACTGCTGAAAGTGTTTCTTAAAAACATCAACAATTTCCTGTGCGTCGGTGACAAGAATGACGTCGCTATTTCGAAGAGCCTGCGTTCCGAGTTTGAAGCTAGCTGACAGCTGCTTTGCTTTCCGATAAAAATTCTGTTTGTCGTTGCGCTCACGAGACTCCTCGATATCCTTGAGCTGTGAAACTGCGTGGTTCATTTTCTTTCTACGTAGGATTCTCTTCTCTTCTTCTGGTCCGTTACAACTATCTTGCTGTTCTTGTCTTGCCCTGCAGTGCTTTCTTGTGAGCATCTTCTGTCACCCTCTTCCGCTGAACGCACTCATTATTATACCAAGGGCTCCTCCTTAGTGGGGTTGGTAGCCGAGGATGGTCACGGCTACCTCTTTGATGATGAATGCACTGCAAACAGTTTCTCGGTCAGGTCCTCTTTGTAGGCTCTGGCTCCTACTGGCGTGCTAAGGCTACTGTTAAGCTTGTTCTTCTGGACGCCTCGCAGCTTCTTCTCATTGGACAGTCGAACTCTTTATTTACCTGTAACAAGATAATGGTCTACTCTAGAAGTTTGCCCCTCAAAAGGTACGCACATCCAAGGTGTTGGATGCGTGCCTTGCGTCGATTAGCACGTGAGAGCCAGGTTGCTGTGTGAATTCTTAGCCCATGAAACCTAGTGCTATTTATCACCGTATTACGAGCTGCTGCAAAAGGTTTTTGAAAAACAAATCACATTTACGAAGACGCCCCGAATATATATAAATTCTTTTATTTCATTACTTGTCGATGCTATATGGCTCAGTGATTGTTCATTGAAAAAAAAAACAAAGAGAAGGAATATGGAGGCTCACCAACACATAAACAGTGGCTCAGAAGACCAATTGCATTATCGATTAGAAGCCAGAAGAACAGAATTCTTGAGTGTTTCTTTTTAAAAATGTAATGAAATGAACAAAATGAAATTTTTTCCATGTATTATGGCTTTATTAGTAAGAACAAACATTCCCATTAATTACGAACCACAACATCGATCAATTGATTACCTTGGCTGGCTTCGCAGTAGTGCATTCTGTCACTTAAATTTTCCAAGACCTTGTTGATGGTTTCGGGCTATAGCTTACGGATTGCTCGGATGATATTGGCGGCAAGTGCTTGAATTGTTTCGGATGATTGTTGGCATAACATCTGTCCTTCACGGTTCCCCACAAAAACAAGTCCAAATGTGTCAAATTTTAGTTCCGAGGCGGCCAAGACGGCTGATAACACGATTTGGGTATTTGGTGCGCAAAAGATCGATTGTGGTATGGCGCGCCATCCTTTATGAACCAGAACTCGTCAAAATCCATGTCTAAAATTTCATTAAAAAAAAAAAAGAAAGTCGATTAACATGGCTCTGTATCGGCCACCGTTGATCGAAACTTTGTTCCCAACTTCATTTTCGAAGTTTTACACTCCGTCTACAGCTACAACAGCTACATTTTCGTCTGTACGACGACGAGGATCATGACCGTTGTCCATTTGCATACCAGTCTGACGAACTTTTTGTAAAACTTGCGTACAGTAGGCGCGTTCGGTGCTTCATTTCGGCCAAAACTTCTTTTAAAAAAACGCACCGTTTGGACTACACAACAATCACTTTAGAAATAAGTTTTTAATATATCCCAACGTTGTTCAAACACAAATTCAACAAAAAATAATGTCCGAATCACTGTTGCACAGGTCCATTTTCTTTTATTACCGACAGAATACCAAAAGTTAGAAATAAATCATCTGGCAATATATATTTATCTTGATTCGCGCTCTCTACGCTACGCTATCTTTGTCTTTATTTATTTATAGATTTTTTTTCTGCTATTCATGTCATATTATTACTTGTTTGGCGTCGTTTTGTGTGCGTGTGATATAAAATTAATCTTCGAAGAAGTGACCGCCGACCGGCTGTCAGAAGAGGGGTGGTACTTGTCCCGCTTTACCTTTCGGACCCTTTAAGGGCAAATTGACCCTTTTTTGAT
This sequence comes from Chalcosyrphus nemorum, assembly GCA_949716465.1. Classification (NCBI taxonomy): domain Eukaryota; kingdom Metazoa; phylum Arthropoda; class Insecta; order Diptera; family Syrphidae; genus Chalcosyrphus; species Chalcosyrphus nemorum. The sequence goes on from OX454334.1 coordinate 31,546,789, forward strand.
GACACGGACCCATCCACCCCTCCCTAACCTAACCCAAACACCAATCGAATAGGTTCTATGTTGAACCCATTTGCTACTTACCCCTCGTTTCACATATTAGCTAAAAACTACATATGTGCATATTTATTACAATTTCAAGCTTATGTTTTCCAAAAAAAAATTTAATACAAATCGAATTGAGCAAAAATTGTTTCACAGTTGCGCAGATGATCGTGCTTTTCTTGCATGCAAAAGTTTCCCATGTACTCCAATAAACTTTCTGCTTTGGTTACGCATTTGATTCTGCTTTGCATATTTTATTTATTCTGAAGGGTTGCATGCTACAACAAATCACCAGTAAGGAAACATTTAAAAATAAGTCAAACAATAACCAAAATAATAAGCATTTTTATCATAATATACGTTTATTTTTATTTTGTTTCATAAACATATACAATTTGTTTAACCTATATTAATAATATCACAATAACTTTTCTTAAGTTCATCATTATATTACCATTAGTTAAACTCAACGGTCAAAATTACATCAAAAGTTGTATATTTCACTCCCATTTCAAAGTGTTTCTAATGAAATACAAGGTACAACGTCACTATAAGAAGAGCTGCCAAGAATCCAGTTTTTTTCTTAATGTTTTAAAACAAAATTCTATAAAAGAAAATTATACAATTTTTGTCTTTTATTTATTATTATTATTAAGTTTTTATTGTTTTATTTTTTTTTTTAATGAACAAACAAAACCTCACTGGAAATTGTTGTCGTTCAATTAAAAATATTTACACAAACGTAACAAAAAAAAATTATTACTATAAAATCAAGCAACTTGGCAGTTATCGTTGTTTATTATGCATAAACCTAAAAGCTGATTTGTCTTTTTAGGATTAAAGGAAGGACGTTTATTTATTTATTTTTTAATGTTTTATTGTACAATGAGCTTTTTTTTATTTATTTTTCCAATACCATAATATTTTTTTTGTAAATTTTATGTGCTTTTTTTCAACTTAAATCTAAAAAAATAATTCTATCTTAAATGTTTAGGGAAAAAACAGCGAACTAAAGGAACTTTATTTCTATAACTCGTTATTTTTTTATATTTTAATTATAATGTATGTATGTAGGTGTTTAAGAAATGTCATATGCTTATTTTTTTTTTTAATAAATGAAATGATAATTATAAAATTAAGATGTGTACATACATTCGATTTTTATTTATTTAGTTTTTACCTCTTTTCATATTTGGAAGTAAGGATTATGTAGAACGTTTTTGGTAGAAATTGCCGGATGATAGTTTTAACTTGTGAAACCGCTGTGAGCTAGAAAGTTATATGTAGATTCTGCGAAGGATATAGCGATCGGTTATGCTAATATCCTTTCAGTTATTTTATCAGAATTGGAAAAGAAAAGACTTATTACTGATTTGCGAACAGGGACTAACTTAAACAGGAACAAGAAGATTGTTCAATTGTGCTTTCAGTATCATATTTATTCTATAGGAACTTTCAAATAAATTCGCACACATTTCTACAGGTTTCATGTTCTAATACTTGAAACACCCAGAACTTGGACTGCGTTTTATTGTTTATCACCCATGTAGAGCCTCTCGAGAGACCTGAATTTCTATCTCCTCTCTAGAAAAAGAAAGATGCTTTTCTAGTTTATAGATTAAAATTAAAGGAACGCGTAATAGTCCTAGACAGTAATTTAGGATATATTAATTTAATCCTCCAGAAGTTAATTTTCTCTTCCACTGTACACACCCATTTTACTGCATTCCTAGTGGTCCGCCTTTAAGGGCTTTGCCATTCAGAAGAAGATATAAACATCCACTATCCACTAACTCAGACATTCCGACTATTTGACATTGGACTAACAGGATGATTTTTAACCTTAAAGCCCTCGAAACTTCAATTAGGCAATAAAAACCTCAATTAACTGTTCTTGATACACATTTACTCTAATTGCGACGAGACAAAGTAAGGTAACAGTCTGTTAAAAATTCATTATCTTATCAGTCAATCTGTCTGCTTGTGACAATTGGAAAGCTACTTGAATGCCTTACGTTCAAAGGTGTTCGGATCATCAGTCCAGGGTTTCATTTGGAGACAGGAACGTAAATTGTGTTGCGCTTCAATGCATCAACAAATATGAATACTTCAGAGTAGTTTATAATTATTTTTACCAAACGTTGCTGCTTAAGCGGAGTAAAAAAAGCACACCATTACATCTGGTGTTCCGTTATGTGTATAAATCAAAAGCTTGGACGACATTGCCAGAATGCCCTGCATGACCTGGACGCATCCCTATACCTTCACAAGTCTCCTTGACGGGTTTTGAATAGTGGCCTAATTACAGCGAGCGATAACGAGTAAGTGAGTAGGACTCGTGTACTCATGTCTTTGTTGTTTCGCTGGACTATTCGGCAGTACAAAATAGCATTCGAATGACATGACACACTGTGTTGTGACAACGAGTGTTGTCACCTTAAATTTCAATAGAGAATTTTCGATTCGATTTCTATAATTCGGCCTTTGGAATCAGCAATAAATAAAACACTCAGAGAGAAATTTAGCGTTTAGCAGGAATTCAAATGGAGCTTTTTCAAGCAGAATCTCTAAGAAGAACATTGATAAGGTTCCGTTTGGCATAATCTGAGAATAGTCAAGAACAATGCGATACTCTCTTGAAACCTAGAGCTTTGTTTTACATAAAAGGTTTTACTCTGCTTAAAGGTAAGGTATTATCTGTTACTATTCTATTGGTTTTAATTATGGGTTTGTTAACAAAACGATGAGCAGTCGTCTTTGGAGATGACTTCGTTTCTGTGCTTTGGAACTGTGCGCAATTTCTCGCCAGGGCCCACAAAAATCCTTACCCCGCTTAGTTTTTGCATATTTACTAGCTAAATTAAGTTTTTTTCTTTTTAATATTTTTATGCACATAGCCTTTTGATTTGCTTTGGTCTTACGAATTTGTTGCAAGCATTTTTATTAGCAAGGGATCTTTAAAAGACATCCATGCGTTTTAGTTACTTTTAAATAAATATACATTTCTTTATAGTTTTCTTTAGTGTATCGTATCGCTTGCTATTTTACTAAATGATAGTTCTACATCTATTAAACAATAGAAAACGAAAAAAAATGTCCTTGACGAAGAAAAAAATAACTTTCATTGAAAGTTGCATAAAAAAATTGTTGTTAAAGATAAGGCCTCGATTTTTTTTCTCCTTGTTGTTCCTATTCTTTTTTTGTTTTTGTGTTTTTTTTTTTTTTTTACATATTTGTTTGGTGATTACCCTTGCTTGTAGCAAACATAAAACGTATGTTTACTTGCGTGGCTTTTTTGTTTTGTTGCTTAGGATTGCATTAGTAGATATCATTTTCCAAGCTTTGGATGAGGTTTTGTTTGTCTTCTTTTTTGTTTTCATTGTCCATGTTTTGTTGTAGAAGCTTTGGATCGAAACAGGGCTAAAATAATAAGAGATTGTTAAGAAAGTAAGTAAATAAAAGAAGAAAAGGACTAACCGTATCGCAAATGTTCATGTTACAGCAATTTTCTATTGTGATCTCACACTGTTCGGTGGCAATTGGTCGGGACGTTAGGGGTGTTTGTGAAATTTTCTTTTGAACTACAAATGTCTTCTTGATTCTTGGCCTCGCTGGCTTGTAAATACGTCGGATGGCAAGTATGATTAGATAGATGAGTGCCAGACCGCCAAGTACACCGACAACAATGACGATAATTGATTTGTTCCATGACCTTCGACAGATATCGACTGGAGTTTCAATACTTGGATCGAACTTTTTACACCTGAAAGAAAGAGAATAAATTTATTTAATTTTTTTTTTGTGATATATTGTAATTTTATGAGGAATATTGGTGTAAAAGAAGGTTCCTTCAAGAAGAAAATGGGGCCAGACGGCTGCCTCTATTTTTATGTTGCGTGCCCGTCTAGTAGATAGCACTCATTAAGGCTGTCAACCTCAATACTTTGGGAAAGATTCAAACAACTGCTTGTCTGCGTATCAGTTATGCTCTAGGAATTATTTCCTCCGATGAAATACATTCGTGGAAGATGGCGCTGATGCAAGAATTGTAGCCGGCTGAACATAGGAATTATCGTACTTTATTTCTTTCGGAATGGTTTATCAATGTATTATCCTACAGAATGTTAAAAAACCTATCCTACAATGAGGCATGTAACCATGCTCCACTTGATGTCAATTGGTTATCAACTAAACAACAAAAAAAACAATAAAGCTCCAAGCAAGGGAAAGCGCAACATATTACTATCAATGCAAGAATTTCTTCCCAAGTTCATTCATTATCTAGCCACTAAATATCGACAGCTGCAACTTTAGCATAAGCACAAAACAGATTGAGAGCTACGTGACATCCTGAACAACGAATCGCTGTCATTTACTGCATCTAAAGTTAAGCAGCATTCAGTACAATGAAATTCAGGGCACAAATGCCTTGAGTAAAGAGAGTATCTAAGAAATTGATCTTAGGGGTATCGAAATACTTAGCAAAAGGTAACATTCAAAGTATCTCTGCTACTGCAGTGCAAAGGTCAATAATTAGGCTAACCTACTCAGTGCCCAGTTATGCGTAAGCAGGTGTACTCTTCAACTCTCTTATGATGACCGCACCACCCTCTGCAACTAATATGAGAGCAATGAGTAGTAGATCGAGTATTAATTTAGTATTTCTCTGTCAGTGGTCGGGAACACATCATTTTATCGTCAATTTAACCACCTTCACGCGATCAGTTGAAACAAAGAAAAAAAAAAAAAAAAAGATTAAATAAAGAACAAATGCATGGACATTAGTCATAGTGAAATAAATACATACAGACATAAGTATCCATGCAAACGAATATTTGTCGGTGGGAGCATTATTCCAGAAAGTACGTTACGTTCATTTGCTTATAAAAGCCCCTCCACCCCTATTGTGAAATATCAACTTGTTGCACGTTCGTCATGATGCAATAGAGGGATAAAAAAAAACATGTGCGCAAAAGTCAAGGGTTACGTAGGGATATGACATCGACGATCGATTATTTTACGGGGGATTCTTTGGTCATAAGTGTTAGTAGTCTTGTGTGGTTTATTTTTTTTATATTATTCTTATCGCAATAGTAAATGAAAACAAAAGAAAAATGGCACGAAACCCGATAGAAAACGCAATTGTTCTAAAAAAACCCTTCTTTCGTCAGATTTTTTTTTGTGCAAGCAATCGAAGTGTGAAGCTAAGAACTTTTAAAGGTCAAGCTAGTCTTAACAACGAATTTAGAATGCGGTGAAATATAGAAAGTATACGCATCTCTTAAAATAAAAAGTTGCTTCGGCAGTAAAAAATCACAACAAAATAAATCACTTATCAACAAAACACGGCAGTGATACTATTCGAAGCAATTACGTACCTATGCCGGGAAATGTTGCTCAAATGCAACTCGTCATCGTGCAATATTTCCACCTTTTGCAATGGGAAATTATATTAAGTCAAAGTGCCTGCTCATCATGTAAAAAGGTTCTATGGATACAGGACTATCAAACGAAAGACTAAAGGTATGTAAGTAGCGATTCTCAGATATTTTTTGTGTGCAGAATCCTTTTGAAAATCGGTTTACAAGTAAAAGCTTTGAAAAATGTCAATCGAAACTATGTATAGTTTAAAGAAAAGAAATATCTCAAACAAAAGTAGTTTTAGTAATTTAACATTTTCTCTCTGTCTCTGTCTGTCTGTCTGTGTGTATGTGCGCTGAACTACAGCCTAAACGGCTGGGCCGATTCGCTTCAAACTTCATATCTGAGCTCTGTGTGGTCACCATTCGAGGCGAAATCGGAATTTTTGTTTTGTCCCCGCTATTAACGGTACTTTACTTAGGGCCAATTTCACAAAAAGACGATTTTCTCGAAAACGGCTCTAACGATTTTGATTAAATTATCATGTTTGACTTAGTTTTTGGCTAAAAATACATATAACGGTACTTTTCTTATCTACTGGTTTTAGAAATATGGCCATTTCTCGGCTAAAACTCAATGGATTTCCCTCGAAATCGAGATGTGGGCAAGATTTAATGTATGATATAATAATATTTGGCATTTAAACTTGTACAAAATTTTTAAAAATATTTTTTCAAAAACTTAATGTTTTTTGTATTAAAAAATTATTCATTTCCAACAACCAGCATATAGGTGCAAGTACGTACGATCCAGTCGTGCACTTTATTTTATCAAAATTTTTAGTTTGCATGCAATTTTTTCAAAAACTTTTGACATAAATTATTTAATTTAAGTTTGAGATTAAAGAACCTGTTTCTGGCTTTCAAATCTAAAATTGACCCTATCTCCTAAATGTGGTAAGATAGACCCCTCCCCCTCCCACAGTAAAAAAATGCTTGCTTCTGACTGTTCTACAAAAAAAAAACCGTTCTCAATTTTTGGCGCTTAGTTATCGTACTCGTGCCGTTGGATTTATCTGTATGGGAGCTCCGGGAAATGTCGTCACAGTGTGTTTTTAGAATTTTTGTGTCGCGCAAAATTAATCATCCAATGAATTTTGAATTACTTTTTCTTAAATAAAAAAGAAAATGGTTTTCACTTATGGAAATCTTTATTTGGAATTTTGCGCCATTATAGTTCAGGTTCAAGCCAATTTCATCCTGGCCCAGGTGAAGCCGAGGTCAAAATGCTTTTGTGTTTTTCGGCAGTGTTGCTATAATGACACAAAAGTGATACTTTTTAGTCTTAATTTCGACGTGATACTTCTTTTTCTTTAAAATGCCTATGTTGATACTTTTTAATTCCGACAACAAAACACTATAAAAGCCCAGCCAATTCCGTTATCCATCGAATTGTTAGCTATTGTTCTGTTATTTTTTAATGTTTCATGGCAGTTTGACTTATAATTCTTATTATGATACCTGTTGATACTTTTTTCTCTCTGCGCATGCATATTTTTTTTTAAATAAAACTCGCATGATACTTTGTGACGACAGTTTGCCGAAGTTCGAACAAACTTAAGGCTGATAAATGTAATGTAATGTAAATTTAAGAAGCTAATGTCAAAGTTCTGTGTACAGTTTTTTTCAGTGTAGTCATTTCCATAAGTTGCCCAAATAGGAGTTTGCGTTCGGAAGCATTTTTCAAGTATTTTCGCCGGTTGATTTTTAGATTCAATTGTTTTGAGAAAATGAATAATATAACTTATTCTAGACTGTTTATACCCTATCCTAAGGGTATATTAAGTTTGATACATAGTTTGTAACATAGAGAAATATATGTATATAAATGATTAGCATCACTAGCCGAGTCGATTGAGCTATGTCCGTCCGTCCGTGTGTCACCAGAGCTAGGTAGATGAAATTTTTGTGTACGAGGTCCTTGAGTCGATTGATTTTAGAGATATAGATAATTGTGATAAAAGTGTGAATATTGTGAATGTTTTATACTTTGACATCTGTTTATTTTTGTTTTTGCTTGCTATTGTGTGCTATGAAATGTTAGTGCAGGTCTCATTTTATTTCTTTTATGAATATCAGAAATCAATGAAAAGCTATGTTGTAATAATAAGTCCCGCGAACGCTCGAGGGTCCATTCCATATCTATTTATTTCAGTTGCTAATTTTTCCTACCGACTTTTTGCTTGGGTGTGTTTTTACGAAAAAAGTGAAACCAGTTCGAACTGTTCCTTTTTTGTAACACGCTTAGTCATAATTTATAATTATTATTGTTTAATTTTAATAAAAATAGATTATTTGTATTGAAATTACTCATATTTCATGCGCACACACAAAGCTTTGACCAGAAATTTTTGACCGACTACAAGTGATTGTCAAATCGACAAAGGTCGATCACAATCACCAAAATTTGCACTTACTCGATTGTTTATCGATTAACTATCAACTATCAAAACTCATAATAGGGAGTAGAATATTAGGAGTCGCAGTAAGTAGGCGGCGTGGGTAGTGCTGTAGACTAATGCACTTCACTTTTTGCAAAAAATACAATACTTAACGAAGAAATTCAGACACAGACAGCAGAACTAATTTTGGTAAAAATATTTGCATACTTTTGGGCAGATTTAAAGGGCTTGTCCACTTTCACCTAAAGTATAGGGCAAGTATTGGATTCGTGAGAAAATTGAACACAAAATAACAATTAATTCTGACATTACGATGATAGAGAAGTCCGAAAAATTAGGTCTGTCCATTCTGTCTGACTGTCACTTGGCGTACATATGTATGTATACAAAACTATACAGCCCATGCTGAACTGATTTGCTACAAACTTTATATCTAGGAGTTGTTGCATATTTCCCAGAGGGGGAGTGGGATTTTTTTTTACAAAAATACGAATTGCTTGAAACAGTCTGTGGTGTAGTGATTTGGATTTCATATTTGTACCTACCTATTCACAAATATTCAGTCAGTGCTATATGACGTTCTTCGCTAACTATATGTTAAACGGTCCTTTTCTTTTAGATACATGTGTATATGGCTATTTCTCACTGGATTTCCATCAAAATAGATATGTAAGCAACATTTAAGGAGTGTTAAATTATGAAATTTACATATAACCTACTTAAATTTTTTTTTTTACAATTTAATTTTTTTATTTTTAAATTTCTTCATTTTTAACTGTATAAAGCTGCAAGTACGTACGACATTGTAGTGCACTTAATTTAAAATCGAATGATTCGCTTCCATGACATTTGATTTTGTGAGCTGTTTCGCCAGTAGAATGCGTCTACATAATGCACAGTAGCTACATACTTCTCCTTAGAAAATAACATATGCATATCTTTCTGTATATTGCAAGCGGAGGTTTTAGGATTTTAGAGGCTCCGCCTTGCCTGACGTTTAATACAATATCAGTGAACTATCTTAGCATTTTCACTGACTGTCAAGCAACAATAAAGTCTCCAAAATCAGAGACCAATTCAATATTCACCTCTCTTAATTGTGACGTCACAAAAACAAAAGAGGCAGTTAAGCTAGCTACTAACGAGAATGCTAAACTGGCCACTACCATAGAAATCTTCCCGAATAAGAATAAACTGGGAATGCCACTGGGTCAGTGTTGCCGCAAGAGCTTGGAAAAAAGTATCTCATCAGACAGAAGTAAAGTATCAAAAGGTATCATAATAGAAATTATGAGTAAAACTGTCATTATTATTATTTTGTTAATATAAAAAAAAAATAGGACAAGCTATAATGCCCAAAATAACATGAATATTCAAGTCTTTTACAAAAAAATCTATCCATCCAAACAGGCGCCAAGTCAACTACAAGAAAATTCAAATAAATTATCAAAAAAAAAATACGGAATAATAACTCAGAGTTCAGTGAATAAAAGTATTGCCTGGCATATTATAGTCTTTTGTTATCGAAATTAAAAAGTATCAAAATAGGCATTTTACAGAAATCGCAGTATCACGTCGAAATTAAGATTAAAAAGTATCACTTTTGATACTTTGGTATCATTGTGGCAACACTGCACTGGGTACTTGCACGCTTTTACTGACGCTATTGATATCAATATCTTCAGACGAGCCTAGCTCAACTCGGCGCAGAGATGTTCTAAGAAAACATCCAAGGCCCGCAGACCTTGGAATATTGATCGATGTTCTCATAGAACTCTGGCTGGTAAGTCTACCACAGCCGGCTAGGCATTTCCCTCTTTCTTATGCTAATCTTCTTCTTCTGGCTTATCGGTTAGTCTGTCGCAGGTTAAATAGTTTGCAAACAGTTTGACTTAAAAGTTTTATCTTCATCGGCAGAAAACCGGCATTGAAGCATTTACAGTATGAACCTAATGAAACTGGTCTCTTGCACACAGAAACTAGACGAGCTCAAGCAGCCCTTAACAATCAAGTTTGCTGAAAACGTTCTTATTAGAAGAACAGGTTTTGGACAATATATAGTTCAATATAATTTCATCCAAATCTTAATGCATTTTCAAAAGAAAATGTATTTTAAAGAAAGTGATAAAGATTAAAATGAATAAAAAATACAACTTACGCCTGATTGCAATGCAGTGGTATATCGACTTCAATTTTCTTCTGCAGCAGCATACAAAATGGTCTGCAACTCTCCGTAGTATTACTTTGACATCGACTGCCAAGAAACTCATCGTTGCAATCGCAGACAGGTTTATCATTCACTACACTACAGCTACCACCATTCAAACAATATTCATGGCATAAGAACTGCTGACATCGATCTCCTGTGAATCCTTGCTTACACGTACATCTTGGTGTATCTTCCACAATATCACATGTCCCATGGACACAGTAATTATGACATAAATAGGTTTCACAACGCGCCCCAGTGTAGCCTGCAAAACAAGAGCAAGCCTTGTGATTCTCATTGTACAATCCTGTACCAAGACAAATCAGGTCATGATTCTGTTGCTTTCTCTTCATAATTTCCGTCAAATTGCTTTTTTCATACAACGTTCTGGTAAGTTTCTGAATAGTACTCTTGCAAACGTCATCACCTCTCAGCCTTGTAACTAAACCTATTCGTGAAACGATTCCCTTAATATCGTCAGGGAACTTTTTCACTAAAGTTGTTTCTTTAACATCTGTATTATTCTTGGCCACCTGCCATATCGCGTCGTGTACCAAATCTGTCCAATAGACATATTTCTCTGTTACCGTCAAACTGTATGGAACGCTATCAGTTTTGGCGACTAATATTTTCCTATCGGTTCCGTCTAAATTCGCACTCTCCACTGTAAAGTGTACACCGTCCTGATCTACCGTATAATATATACGATCAGAAAGTTGATCGACAAAAATTCCGTGTGGTTTGTGAAGTCCATCTTTAATCAATATCGTACGATTTTCACCATTAAGCGATGATACTTCAATGCTAGGATTTGCTGAATTAGAATTCGTAAAGTATAGCTTTCGTCGACAAATATCAACAGCTATGCCATCGGGTTCTGTATCATCATTGGCGAAATCGAATAACACCTTCGGTTTAGAGTTCAGCTTTGGGTTGAAGGGGAAGACGTAAATTTTCTTATTATCCGGTTCGGTCCAAAAGATATTCCCATCTACCGGATCATAGGCAATAGCTTGAACTCGTCCATTGGATGTGCGTGTCACGATATTATCAAGGCTCGGCGGGTCGGTTTTACTTAAAGCCAATTTTAAGGAATATATACTGCTATTTCGGATCGCCTGATCGTTGAAGTAAATTCGTTCTTGTACCTCATCGAATGCTATCGCTGATAATTTTTCGAACTGATGCCCAGCTGTGGTGACTTCCGACCATTTCTCATCGAAGAATAAGATCTTTTTACTTGTGGTGACGGCGAAATCTAGAAAAGAGAAAGCAAACAAATTAAAAGTGAACTTTAAGAAAAAACTTAAAACTAAACAAAGTGCTAACTTCTCCACGGAAACCCTTCGAACTGCAAGATGGTTTTGTCATTTGTTTTGGAAGACTTCTTATGAGTGCTAATCTGTGAGGATTCGTGTTTTAGGTTGAGAATACAAATCAGACTTTAAGCAGGTGCGACGAAAAACATAACCAAGACCGCAGCCTTCTACTTAAACTAAAGAGAGATTCATTAAAGATCAATGGCTAATAGCCAAAGCCAGCTTCTTGTGATTGTGGAAGACCACAAAATTCTTCACAACTGGCTATAGTATTGGGCTATAGTACTAAATCTTAGGATATCACAATGGCGATCAATATCACTGTGTGGCAACCCTGCATTCAAATGAGTTCTTGAATTAACTCAACTGTAGCATACTTTTTCTTGTTTAAAGCTCAGCTTTATTCGATTTTAAAGCAGAACAAAAGCGTACACGTTAAGCTTTGGTCATTAAAGTCATGGAAATGGGATACTAGTTAAAAAAGTATCGATTAAGCGGTTATCGGAAGTTATGATCGATATATACGATTTGAATATAAACAAGGAAATATTCATTCATTCACCGAATATGCATTCATTTAACAAACAAAAAATGTTATGGCTAAATCCTTCCAAATGATTTGGTCATACGAATGCAGATTGCGTGTCATAATTCGCTAGAAGCATTCACTTAGCGAAATTAATTAAAATTAATCTTTTTAATTATTTTTCATTAATTAATTAAAAAATTGCTTTTCAAATGCATTTGATAAATCGGATTGATAAATCGATATTATTTATTTTTTGATGATTTACATTAAGTATGGGCCTTACTTACAACCAAATTAAATACAAAGCTTAATCTCTTATCTCCACATTATCCAAAATGTGTGTTCCAATAACGACTTTAATAGTCAGGTTTAATGTTAGTGTACAACTAAATTTTAATGTAGAGAAAGCCATGTTTAATTCTTTAAATATGACATTTGAGAACAAAGTGATATCAATGCACTAATTCCATACGCGAAAATAATACTAAAAAGGATTAGATTTGGTATTTAAAATACGAAAGTTATAATTGAAATTAGGAATTCCTCGCCTTTATTATAATTTAATGAAATACTTTGCATACACATTTTTATACATTTTTTTTCACGAATGTTCCATTGAATTAACGAAGTATTATCTGTTATATACAGTTATTTATTGATGAAAAGAATACTATATTAGAGTTTTTAAAAAGAGGGTACCAAGAAAAAGTATTAACCTCAGTGCACAAACAAGAACACAACACAAGAACACAAACCAAGAAAACAATCTTAGCTCATCTTCAAACCATGGTTTTCTAGCACATTCGTTGAAAATGTAGCAGTTTTTTTGAAAGTGTGAAGTTTAAGAAGGAGCTGGCTATTAAAACACTTTGGACTTAAGTGTCTATTAATATTTAAGTCGACAACTTTTTCAAGTCATGACTTATGATTTGTTGTTGATTAGGCCCTATGTATCTAAGAATGACTTACCTACTTTTATTTTATTTTTTATTTTAATCTCTACAAAACACCATTAGTTGCTTAGCTTAGTGAGCAAATGAGCTCTCATTTTGAGAAAAAGGACAATTGTACTAAACATTTTCTGATGTTTGGACCACCTATTATATGACAGTGTATCATCGCGTGTATCACATTTAAGTGCAGCCAAGCCGAAAACGTAGTTAAACAACAAACAGATTTTGTTTGTCGAAATTACACATGTTATTCAACAGGACTGAATAGATCAACTCGGTTCACGAAATTATTCAATAGGTTTATCAACTAGTTGCAGCTATTTAACAATTTAATGAGTTAATCGTGAAAACGTGAAGCTGTGACACATTGAATCGGGATGCTATCCCACAATACTCCAAGCTATTATTATCAAACATACCTATGAGGGTAGCATGTATCATGTATCCATGTTCTATTATTATTCTTAGTTATCAACTATGGAATTCGATGGAGTAACCAAACCATGAGTATGCTTCTTTAACATCGGATAATGAACCCTTAGCTGATGGTTTAATATCTATAAACTGAGTAGAAAGGGTATTAATACAAACACAATGCCCCATGCTCTTTGACAGTTTAAGTGATTTATCTAAGAAGTTTTAAGACGACAGCATTCAACGATGCTCCTGAGGGATCTACATTTCAGGTTTCGTAAACAGCTAATCCTAACTAAATTTTTTTTGCAACTTAATTCTACTCATCAGCTGCTCTACATCAAAGTCTTTATGGATGTCAATATATGTATATTGTACTAGTGCATATTGAGTTAACTAAAAGCGTGTTTATAACCGATAGTTAGTTCTAATTTGTATTTATTTATTAAATATAATTTATTTTTTTAAACAATCACCTAATCAAATGAACATATTGATATAAGCTGACGTTGACAAAATTTACAAACTTCCAGCGAATGGACTCCGGCTAATTTATGGCAGGCAACCAACCTCTTAATGAATTGTTTTGCCGATAGCTAAATGCTTTTAAGACGTTATCAAGCAAACATTCCAACAAAAAAGAAAAAGTATAAACGTATTTTCGTTACACACGTGTGAGATTTGCCACTAGCGCTGAACGTAAATAAGTTTTTTTTTCTTATACTTTGACACATGAGTACTAATTCCAATGAAATCGTAAAGACTTAAGCTTATTTGATTTCAATACTTTGCTTTGTTGCTTACAATCAGTTTTTGCAATCGCTGCAGAATATCGTTTGATCCGATACTAATGTTCCAGCGTATCTTTGTTTGTTTAAAGAGGTTGGTATTTAAATTCCTTTGGATGTTATTAAGTTGCACTGTCTCGCCCGCTCATAGAATGTGCTGAATCTTGACTTACTTTTCTCAAAAAAAAAAAAAAAGTCAACCAAGAGATTACAGGGAACACCACAAACTCACTCATATGATTGATATATATGTACTGTACACTGTGGTATGACTTAATTTCGTGATAATTAACTTGTCACTGTGGTTTTGGATGTTCTGTTTTTTAGTTATGAATCGATTAAGAGATAGAGCCAAAAAAAAAACAATCACGCTTGTGGGTTTTCCTTTGACAATTCAAACATATTTACACTTCGAATTATTTGAATTTCGTTAACCAATTCCGGTTGGGCGTGTGCCTTCAAAATTTGGGTTTGGAAAAAGAACAACGATGTTCTAAAACTTATTTAAAAGGTCAGATTTGCAATAAGTTTGATTTAGAGTTACATTGAGCGAAAAAATTCTGTCGATATGTACTTATGTGATATGTCGTAGGACACCTGTTAATAAAATCTATTTTAATCCTCCTTCTCTATAACGTAAAATATCTGTCTATTCATGATGATTTGTCAAATAAATAAAAATGTCAAAGAACTGTCAAAAATTGTAGTGACATCAGAACCGGTGACTCTTCCGGTATCACAATGGACCTATCTTTAGCCTAAGTGTATCCAAACTAACCTAACCAACCAGAAGTTTGAATGGGTTCAATATTCAATCACAAACTGTGAATTCTTAAGCTTATCTGTTGATTTCCAGACTGACACGGGGATATGGTTGGCGTCGATAAGTAAAATAAATAAATATTAGGCTAAGGCCTAGCTTTTGATCCTATTTTACTGTATTCGGACTTGGAACCCCTTGCACACTGAGCCACGGCACCCACATTAAATTATTAAAACAATGTAATTCTTTCAGTTACACTCTTTAAACCAAAGTGAAGATACCCTACGAAGAAGAACACAAAGTAAAAACAAAAATTGATGACTCTACGCTTGTGAATATTACGTAAAGTACACAAATACTGATAATTTTATTGATTATTTAAAAAAATATATACATACATATAGGGAGTAGGTAATATTGTCAACATGACCGTGTAAATATTCTGACTCGTTTCATCATACAGAGATAGTGAAAGAAATCGCATTGTAATTTCGATCCAAGAGCACATGGAGCTCATGCACTTTATGGACAATATGGTTGCGAATATGTGATTTAAATAATCGAAATAGGAAAACAATTCGTCTCCAGGAAATGCTTTAATGCACTTCCCCGTATCTGATAAAGGTCTAACAACCCGAGTGTTGTTTGGTATATAGTCGGCGATCGATGATCCTGAAGGTCTTGTTCTATAAACTTCAGCCAACTAGAGCCACTCAGACGGTGTTGTATTATTTGAATGTTAAAAGAATAACAGTGGCATTATTGAAGAAGAGTACATCCTATATTCGAATCGCAAACTATAATATCTTTAAGTTTCCTATTGTTCAGGAGTAAACCTGTGTCTTAACGTGGAAGGGTCTCAATGCATTGACTCTTGTCTGGTAACACTGACATCATACTGAGATATGGGCTTGCAAGACTAACCTCGGAGAGAATCTTTGAAGGTACCAATTCTACACTTGATTGATCCTACACTGCATCGTTCTCGCTCAGAGCTTCGAGTGACGGATATTAATAAGCTTGTATGTAGACTGTATGTCACAAAGACTGCAGGCAACTTATAGCTGTTCTTGCAGAACACGTTGCTCTAACATGCTAGGTTAAAGCGAAACTTCTCTCTGTGGCACTTGTGAAAAGGGTGCCGGAACGCTTAATCTGCATCTTAAGACGCTTTTGTAGCACATAGCCTGAACTTCAGGACACACATTAGATTCTTAGGAAGGATTCAGTAGGGTGAGCATTTCGGCAGAACTAGTTGTGTTTAATTCAGTAAAACCTTACTGCAGCCTTCCGGCAACCAAACACCTAAAATATACCTCATCTTCTTAAGGCATTAAATTTCACGATAACAATTCTTTTGAAGAGAGCATTTATAGTTAAAATTACTTCACAGTTTACACACTGGTTTTTACGCGAAATTATCACCAGTAGTATGCGACGAGATATGCATATGAATTGTAGTATTATTGTAGGTCTTGATGCCCTGTAAGACTTCATTTATAAATAACTCCATATCTGAGGTTTATTTTTCCCGCCAAACCAGTTGCTTATAATGCGTAAGCTGTTGGAACTTATTACACGTAAGTTTGAATACTTAGAACCGGTTTTTTTCTTGAATAATAGTGGGCATATTTAATGTACTTCCCGCTAGAAAGCCGTTGCAAATTTGCTTCTTTTTTCTAATTAAGTGTGGGCATACGTGTGCCACGTGTTAGTCAACGGCCCTTGCAGAAAAGTTACCTAGGTACAATTCCTGGTAATAAAAATAATTACACGTAAATATGAATTCACACGATATCGTTTGTTAGATATTTCCTCGTTACTATGACATGATTAAGCTATCATCACGAAAAGGGTTTTCTTTTAATTGTACAGTAGAGCGTCGATTATCCGAACGTCAATTATCCACACGTCTCATCTGAAGCAAATGGACGTCAGTTATCCCAAGGACTTATCAGCCGAAAAGTCAATTTATCCGAACTAACCTTTAAAAGGAGAAAACAAAAACGAACACGAGTGTTTCTGATTTGAAGGTGCAATTTGAAGCAGAGCACACTATTCATAGTAATTACATACATATGTACTTATATAGTATGCGCGTGAAAATTTCACATTTTATTCCTGTCTTTTGTTAATGCGTTGTACTACAGCGCAATGTTTCCAAGTTCGAATTCAGGAATTATCGATTATCCGATTTTTTTTTTATCAAATTTGATTATCGAACCACCCATGGTCCCAATTAGTTCGGATAATCGACGCTCTACTGTATCTAGGAAACTAGGAGCCAATAAAGTAGAGACCTTAGGTAGGAAATAATAAAATATCTAAAAATATAAACATACCTATGTATGTAACATTGCCGTGTGATTTTATTTCCGACAAAACGCACGCCATTCATTGTGTAAAAAATGCAAAGCGGCAATTTTTTGAGTCACCTTCAGAGGAACGTGAGTTCCTCGTGTAGTATCTGGTAGTGTACCAGATGCTGTGTAAGTACCAATAAAAGTTGAACAAATAACATATCACTACAAAATTTAAAAGTCAACTTATGACGGATATCAATTTCAGTAGGGAACATCATCATTTAGTATATGAGTCAATTGGGTTAAATGGGAATATTAAATTGTTAAATAAATTTGTTTTATAATTCAGTTAAGAGCTTAGGTAATTACTTACCGGCTTTTGCACGTAATTTGGTGAACATACTTTGTACTTATCAGTATCAAGAGCGATAGTAATAAACATGCTTGGAGACGTACATACATATATATATGTACAATTGAGTATTACTCATCAAACAAATAAAACATATGTAAATAGTAAAAATACAAAGTAATGCCCGTTGTACAAAACAACGCATCCAAACAACTAAGTTGAACTTTTTATTCAACTTTTACACAACTCACGTGCTTGTGTTGAGCAAAAAGAAAATAATTATTACTAAAAAATGAACATGTTAAATGAACTTACTTGATCAACTCATTCAATTATTGAATAGCCCGGTGCACTTAGTTAATCAACCTATTCAACTGTTGAAAAGCCCCATGCACCAATTTGATCAGTGCTTTATTCATTTTGGCAAAACACAAACAATGGTTACTTCAGTTGATCAACTGCGTTTAGGATGTCGTTGCAAGTTGATACATTCAACCGCCAAAAAAAACACACTGAACTGAACAGACATTCAATCGCCAAAAAAAATCAACCAAAGTAAACGAAAACTCGACGAAACTGAGAGAAAAGTCATTATAGGATAAGTAAACAAAGTATATTTGCGTATTCGCATGACTGATAGAATAAATTAAATCATGTTTGGGCCTTTGTTTTGAAAATAGATTTTCAATTCGACAAAATTGCAGATTACTTGACTTTTCGTTATTCCTCGTGAAAAAATTTCCTAACCTATTCGTTCGCGTCAAGGGCTTCATTCCGCCTGACAACGAAATTTTCGTCATTAGTTCTTCCATATCTTAATCACCCGCAATTTGTGTAATTTCATTGCCAAGTTCATCACTCATTCTTCGAAGCTGCAAGAATTGTTTACTACACACAATACCTAATCATTTCTATGACCAGCAGCTGATTACACTTATCACAGCACGCTTATCACAAGGGTAGTTATTAATCCATTCTACGTGCGAGAGTGCATTACTTCGCAAAATATTTAAACTTTAAGTGAATCATAAAGGTATTAAGTTTTCCTTCTTTTTAGCAAAAAAAAAAAATACTCAATCATATTACTTTATCAATCCCCTTTAGAACCCAATGAAACGATTACACTGAAAGTTATTTATCCTATTTATTAAACGTGCGTCATAAGCGCATTTTTGTAAATTTTATTCTGACAAAGTTCATATTTAAGAACTTTATCATCATGACATGATACCGTCAGAGAGTATTCAATTCAAAACGAATCAGATTCAATTTATTCTCTTCGTATTAAAGTGGCAGAAAAATCCCCCGCGTTAACGCCATCTGGTTGTTTATTATTTTGCATAACGCAGAAGGAACTCACGGTATTCCGAAGGTGATTCAATAGCCGGTTTCGATTTATATTTATCCAATTGAATAGTGTAACAGTTGAGTGACAATGTTCACATTACTAAGGAAGTAAAGTACCATATTTTTTTCTGAAGTTGAACTTTCTTTTCGCTTCATTAAGCCGAGTTAGAGGTACTTCCTTCTTCCGTTTGCAGTTTCTAACCTAGTTTTCAACGAAAACAAACAAATAAAAACACCTTTACATGGAATCACTTCTACAGGTTATTTAATAAAACATCTCGTCATACACCTGGCAAATATTTAAATTTATTTGAATACATTACATAGAACACTTGGCAGGTATCAGATAATTTCCGGTTTGGCGTGATTGGCGGGGAAAAAAACCAGTGAAAAATGCTACAATCCGCCTGGAGCGAATTGTATGATACCCTATCCCTATCTTATTTGGTCGTGTCAATGGGCGGTGGAAAATGTATTCACAAAATTTTCTATTTTGCCCTATAAACTAATATTTTTACTCGAAAATAAATTTTTGAAGAAAACGCCCCTAAAAAGTGGGCGTGGCCATATACAATGTATAGACAATTTGTAGATAAAGTGGATCTCTACATATTTGCTTAAGTAAGTTTTTTCGAGTTTCATATGAAAATAGTGAAAAAAGTTAATTTTTGTGAAAAGTGGGCGTGTCAGTGGGCGGATTTAAAAAATTTTTACACTTGTATTGCTTACTTTTACAAAGACCTCGTATACAAAATTTCATCAACCTAGCTCAAAATTTAAGGCCCATAAACTGGTGACATACGGACGGACAGACGGACGGACGGACGCACATGGCTTAATCGACTCGGCTATTGATGCTGATCATTTATATATATACTTTATTGGGTCTATCTTTAATATTTCTCTATGTTACAAACTATGTGTCAAACTTAATATACCCTTAGGATAGGGTATAAACAGAGTTCTTTATAATTTACACCGCAATAAACCACTGACAATAGCGCCATGTCTGACGTAGAAAGCCCGACTGGATTGATAGAGGCATTAAAAGTACGTCGCATCGGTACGGCACTATCTGTCTGCTCTTGAATTATTATTTCCAAGTCTACAAGTAGCGTGCGCCCAATTTGCTTGAATTGAATTGTATCTGATACATTTTTACTAAGTTGATAATGGTCGGCTTAAATTTTAGAAAGAAAAAAATTGAGTAGAGTAAAAACTGATTCATTTTTTTTTGAAAATTTCTTTACGAGTGAATAAGTTCGAAATTATGTTTTTTCGGTGAAAGTGCATTTTTAAGACTCTACTATAATTAACATTTGTTCTGTGAATAACTATCGATAAGCGTAAAGTCGTAAAGCAACATTTTTTTATTTTGACATCTGTCAAATTTGCATATGGAATGAGCGACTAAGAACACTCTCTTTTAAGGACTAGCTATAATTAAAGTAAACCAAACCCACGAATACACATCTTATGAGCCAACATAAAATAAACTGAGCGTCGATTTGTTTAATTTTCGGTCACTTTCGGAAAAATTACCGAACATAAGAGAGAGCGCTCTCAGTCGCTCATTGTATATGCGAATTTGACATTTGATATTTTATATTTGGAAATGTTGCAATGATTTCTGCTTTTATTCTCGTTTTATTAAATTTCTGCTACTATTTATTTTTAGATTTATTGTAGATTGTTTTGACAGCAAGCTATGCGGGAAAAGTATTATGGTCAGCGATTGGAGTTGACAGAACATAGGGAAGCATTTCGGTGACATTAGCTTGTGCTTCCCAATGTTGATTATGGTTGGCCCTTAAGGCTATAGTACGTAATCATATAAATACCCATAATTGGCTTGATCTTGATTCAAGCTTCCAAAATTTTTCTTTATATCTACTTTATTATAATTTATTTAAGCTGAAATCTCAATAAAAGTCATCTCTCACTGCAATCAGATATTTTTTTTTTTTTATAATCTGCACATGCCAAAGGGGATATGAATACCCGTATACTGATTAACAGGGCACGGGTGTTAGTTAATTTGGAGGAAAGAAGAAGGGATAGGAAAGACTTGGTGTAGATATGTCAGAGAGTTGAATGACTTCAATGAATGTTACTTGATTTCAATGCAATACGATATTGTTTCAGATTTGGATAGAGATTTCTTTGGATTTAAATTTTATGGTTTCACCTTAAATCATAACTACATATCTTTAAGTCGTTGAATTGAAACACATCCAAATTTGACCAGGTTTAATGAAATGTATTTGACAAAGGTTTCATTCTTTCGGCTTCAATGATGATTTTCATTTAATTGTTGTTAAGCTTAAGTAATAGAATAACGAAGAACTAATGCTTATCTTAACGGTGTATAAAGCCAGTATTGCTGTTTAAACAAAACTCACTAGTGATGATTTATTTCCTCTTACCACTGTATAAACAACTTGGCAGGCACGCTTATTTTACTTCCACACTTCCCGCTTGCCAAAGAGATTGAGCAACAATATACAACCGCTTATTCGGGCCATATAATTGCTTATATACTTTAAGATAAATATACATACATGTATGTATGAGGAGATACATTTATTTATTTATTTTTTTGCCAAGTAAGTGTGATTTTCTTTTGACCCACTGGTACGTCACCTTGAAAAGGTTAAAAGAGCCATGATTTGTATTTTCAGCTCGCCAAGCGGCTTTCGGAATTTAAGTTCAATAATACCTACATTCACTTACATACATATGTACATAAGTATGTGTTTTGCTGAATTTAATGCTGATTGCTTTTGTTTATGTTTTCAATTTTTTTGTTGTATTGGGTACAGTGCACTTTTTCTTGATAAAGAAATGGACACCATAAATCATTGATATTCTGATTGACTTGTCAGTCTTCGTAGGAAGTCATGCATAGCCAAACCGGTCACTATATACAAATGTGTATACATTTGTATGAACATACTGCTGGCTGTTTTCTGTTTATGAAGCAAATAGATTCCTCGCCAAACTCAGATCAGATTATTTGAAATTTTAAGCCGAAACCATTTGAGATTGTTCGTACAAAGACAGAGAGATCTAATCATGCTTTATAATGGAAAGATACTATGTAAGTTATGGCTATGTTAATATTTATTATGAAGTTGTCCTAAAGAGCTATCACTGTCAAGTTGATAATGCTTTTTCATATACATACCAACCTAGTTGTTTTTTGCGTACCTATTTGTTGAAAATTTCGGATGCCGTTTATTGAACTGCCTTATCAGAGGACTATTTGTTATTTTGATATATGTATAATTATGAATTTAAATAATTTGGGTGATGACGTTTGACAATTATTTTGATTTGTTGTAAGAAAAAATCTTTAATTTTTAAACCAGCATCAAAACGTTGAAGTATTTGTTCCGGAGCTCCGAAGCAGTAGAGCATTTTTACGAAAAGGGTAAAGGTTGATCCTAAACCTGTCCTTATCAATAGTCCCACGTGGATTGATTCATGTGGGGTAAAATATGCTTCGACAGAGGCCTCGCCTAAATAGTGATAGTTCTTTTGACAAAAAGGAGACTATCGATCAACTAAGTCCGTTTTTAACAAAATAGGATTTGAATGCAAATTTAGACGACAACAACGAAGGATGTCCGAAATCATGTACATGGCTGCAATAAAGCCAGCTGGGTGTGACAGACGAGCAATTTGATTTTGCCAGAAATGTCAGGATACATTCAAAATCGGTGGTAGTTTTGCTCTTGTGGGAGCCAATGGTCAAATCGACCGAAGACGACCGTCTATTTTAGTTTATGTCTATGACTGCAACTGAAAGATCTTGAGACAAAGATGTCCAGGTACAACATCGGTAGATTAAAGGATCCTTTCAGCGCAATTAAGAAATTATATTTATAATGTTTATTTCATGGAAACAATCATCTTCTCATTGCCCGCCACTGTCCAAAAGATCATTGTATTGGTTTGAAAAATTGTCGATCGTTGAGCGAGCTTTCTGAAAATACTTGGGGGCAGATTAACGAACAAGGTGAAAGCTCGTATCACATGTATTCCAACTTGAAGATGAGAGAAGTATAGCCCAGGGTACGTCATGGCAAGCGCAACTGCATCAATGCGCTAACTTCAAAAAAAAGGTGTGATAGCAGAACCATTCACAGAATGTGAGAGGTGGTCAGCACCCAGTGGAATGGATATAGAGATGAAAGGAGTACAGTAAGCAAAGACGAAAATTGTATGAGAAATTCAAAATCAAAGGTGGCGAATGGCAAGGCTGTATTATTTCATCAATTCCTTTTTTATTACTGATTAGTGATGTGCTTCGTGCAGCTTTGTCAACGGAATATGGAGGGATTCGTTGTGCTTTCACATCCCAAATCACTTCGATTGCGCTGACAATGTATTCTTAGTCTCCTCTAGTATCATGGATACTCAAATGATAATATAGGTAAGGCTCAACAGGAAAGAAATAGGGTATCCAATGACCTATCCAAAAATGACTTAACTTCCACTTTGCGTTACAGCTTCAGTTTCATATTCTTTGTACGTATTTAATGCTGAACTTACACGAATGACACATGTATTCGACGGCACTTCTGAGTGTCAAGTAGTATCCGTTTTCCTCAATTGGAAAATAACGTAAAACGAAAAATAAAAACATAATACATTTTGACAATCTGTCAGAAAAGATAAACGCGTTTATTCATCGCTTGTCTGAATTGACTGATATTTTATGACATTTATTGGCGTACACTCTGAAAAACATTTCACTTGTGTCAAGATAGCAGCCAGCTTTAGCTTCACCACCAAATTTTCGTAGTTGAGCCACATTTCGGATTGCAAATCTCCCTGTCGGTCTGTCTGTGTGGAAATAATTGAATAATTCGCTCAGAAAGCACTTAGTGTGTTTCAACATGAACGCGAAAAAATACTGTGAATTACGAACGAATGCAAAAATTACTCACAACTCTCTTCCCAGTCAAATACCACTACACCAAATCTTTCCTATCCCTTCTTCTCCCTCGCAAAATTAACTAACGCTCGTGCCCTGTTAATCAGTAAAATCAGTAAGTATTCATATCCCCTTTGGCATGTACAGATTATAAAAAAAACTTGACTTTACAACTATTAGTAACTTCAAACAAACAGAACAGATTTTCTAATATTCTGTTGACAATCGAATTTTTACCCTACCTTATTACAAATGAGCTGATGAATTTAATGTAGGCGGAAAAAATTAGTTAACACTTTCTTTCATCAATGGCTTCAATTATATAAGAGTTAACCTTAAATTTAGAAAACCATGCGGGCCATCAACTGGCCTGGTCCACTGACATAATTCATTCAAACCGAAACAAACAAAAGTCTGTCTAGCCAAGAACAAACATTCTAAAAACAAATGCTACTAGCTGAAATGACTACAAGAGAAAACAGTATTCTCAATTGTCCTCCCATCCATTGCATTACACAACAAAAAAAAAGAGAAAAAAACTGAACAGTGATTCGTAAAGACGACGAATTCAATTCATTTAAATTGAATACGTTCAAGCAAAATAATTTACTCTATTATCGTAGATACGATACAAATGTGTTGAATGAACCCACCGCCGGCCGGCCGTCGTTTCTGGTTGCCAATCGACAATCACCAAAGAATATATCTTCACTCTAAATTAAGATCAATTAAGATTTCTTTTTTCCTGCTTTTCTTGTTTTGTTTCCTTTTCTTCACATGATCATCTTCCCTTTCTATTATGACGTATTTGTCACGTGCTTTCGTCTAATTTTAGTATATTCTCTGCCAAAATGGTTTGTAAGTTGAGGTGTTAATAATTCAACAAATATACCCCCGATAAGAATGGGGAATTTCACCACTGAATTCAGTATTCGAATGAATATACAAATTTTGAGCTAATAAAGCAAAAAGAATCTCGTTTAATAAATTAATAAAATCATATCGATTTCGCAATCAATGGAGTAGAAAATAGTGCATAGTAAACAAACATACCACTTGTGATGCAAACTAAAAATAATATAAGCCACATCGTTTAGTCTTAACCTTTAAGGGGGAGCGCCATATTATTTCTATCCTAGTGTAAACATTTGCACTCATTACTGATGATACTGCCGATTAATGCTGACAACAAATATTTTGATTTTAATCGTTGTCACTTTTTAAACCCTAGCCCAATGCGTTGCACTTAATCCAGTGAATAGGGTGCACTCTAAAAATTCAAGCAATTAAACATGTTTTCTACTTGCACCTGGCAATATCAAACACCGACTCGACAAGAGAAGTGGCCATCGATATTCAATGATGACGTACGTTGACGTGGTCGTTCCTTCATTGATTCGAAGATAATTCATTTTTACTAAATGGACTCATAGAGTAACTCATCCTTAGTAGCCTTTCAATTAAAGAATCGGCATGCTACTTTCAAATATATAAGTCAGACTTTCCGATGAATTGATATTTACACAGAAATAATCGAGCTTTCTCTTGTTCATTTGAAATTCAAAGATTCTCTCAGGTGTTGGTCATTGTTGGTCATTCGCCAATGTCCTTTAAGTAAGCTCAATAATTTCTCTCAAAGTTGGAAAGCTAAGCAACTGACTTCACGTCCGGAACGCATACTCCTCGAAATAGCGAAGGCAGCAGTCACCGGATTGGTTATGTGTTTAAGGAGCACAACCTGCAATTGCTTAAGGGACAGCGAAGAACAAATAGTCCAACAAGAGAACCCACTTCTACTCAATGAAGAACCAACATGCCCACCCATTAATGAAGAAGTTAGAAAAATCTTGAAAACAATAAAACCAATAGCTTTGATGGCCTTCCAATTGAAGTTCTTTAGGGCGTGATAGCAAACTAATCATACAATAGTCATCGTCTCGAGCGCAGGTAAAAAAAATCCTAGTAAGTTGGTTTGCTAGAACAACTGCACTCATTTAATTGCTTTGCTTTATGGCACCGATTGCTGGACGTAAGTAGAAAAAAGTTTACGCACTTTCGAGTGAAATATACTTCGTCGGATATTAGATTCCTTATGCGAACAGCCCGATTGGAAGAGAAGTTGCAAATGTAGACATAGTCCAAAACGCCATGACATATGGTTCGACCACATCAAGCGAATAAATAATAAAGCTTCAGCTTGAGGATCTTTGAGATCGTAATGTCAACGATGCTCACCAAGGTTAAGATGTTTTCCCTGATACTGTGCTCTTTTGTTTCATGACTCTAGGTACTCTATAATTGACGATCACGATCAGGTTACATGATGTGCCCATAGCCACGATGGGATTCTTTAGCTGTGAAATCACAGTCCTTAATACTTTAACCTTTAACTTTCCCTACAAGTGGTTCATTCATTTTACTATACACATGTATGGTCATGGCCACCTGAAAATATGTTTTCTTCATCTACTATGAGAACATTTATTCATTTGTATAATCATTGTCTATGTCTGTATTAACCTTCCCCAAACCTTAATATGCGACCAATAGCGATCAATAGGCATATTGTTCAGCACAATGAAGCCATCCAAAGCTCAAGTGTTTGGCAAATTCTAAACAATATTATACATTATAGCGGTAATTAAACTGGTGCAAGGTTAACATCATACTATATTACAATCACTTCATTTAAGGTTGAGGCATAGGCATATTTATTGAAATAAATTCTCTATCTAATTATGCTCTGAATGTCACTCTATATAATCAACTTGATTTAGTCCAAGACATTTAGAATTCCCATAAAAATTAATAGATCTGATTACTGTTAAAAATAATCAATAAAATAATAATAATAATGCAATCTCTATTGATTTCACAATTTATTTCGATTGAATTGAGAAAAAGAAAAAGTGCGATAGTAGACAAAAAATCCCAATTGGGATGCGCGAAATTGATAACGCCGGCGACAACGTAGAATCTTATTGCCTAATCTTGACCTTTGTGGGAATGCCACCAATATGGCTACAACTATGAAGTTGTAAATATTTGCACTCATCACTAATAAATGTGCAAGGCTGACGTGTACCTTGGGTTTTGTTTTGTAAACTGTGATTGTTGTGAAGCCAAAATTCTGTAAGCTACCAAGTTGGGACTTAGAACGTAGTACTCGATTATCAACCGACTTATTAGCGGCAGATCTGGGATACCTGCCCAACATGATTGACAATTAACTTTATTGCTATGGAAATTCAACGAAAACCGCCTAGCAATTCCGGAAACTCCAGGAGGTAGGTATAATAGTTGGTGGAAATTCCACGTTGTTACTGAACGCAGGCTCAGTTTCGTCTTTAGAAAATTCCCCCCTTTACACCACAATTAGGTGGAAAGTGAAGCCACTTACAGGTTCTATTTACCCAAACGAGTATGATATCGCCTTTCAACTCATAACCACCAATTCTTAAATCGATATTACCACTCTCTATTGTTTCGAATAATGTTTGCATATCCCACATTTCTTACACGATCAGACTTCCTACTCCTTAATTCTTAAATTGCTACCGCTAAGCTAATCTGTTCCATGGTCTCTTCTCAGTTCATTTATAGCATCTTCGATTGATGAAACTATAACAATTACTAGTTCTAATGGCAAATTTCAGTACTCCACTTCTATTGCCTGGAAACAAATTACGCAGTTCAAAATATGTACTTCTTTGATTGTTGTATCACCGACATGAAATAGGTACTTTAAACAGCACACTTCATACATCAAGTCGTGATTTAGAATGACTTGTGATATCGGAACTGGAATTCTTAACTATAGATCTCATAATGCTTGGGGCATTTCAATTACATAATGTACGAGTACATGCGCCTTACGTCAATACAAAAGAGCCATATAATGGAAATTTCTTCTTTCTTGACTTCTGATAATTTTACGACAGTACGATAAATACTAATTTAAAAAGATAATAATAAAATAAATGAAAAGATAAAATCAAAATAAAAATAAATAATTGTTTGAAGAATGATATTCATTGATGACGATGTGGAAGATGGTTCTATTGTAGAGTACGTTGAGGATGAATCATTGCTGCTACATGCCCACGAGAACTTAATCAGAACGTCAATGGACTCCGTGGAAATGAAATCTAAGTGTGATTTAGTTTTTGGCGCAAAAACTTCTCAGTGAATTATTGTTTACATCAGTTTGAATATGATATAATATGCAAGCATGTGCATATGTATACTGTAGTCGAGTTTATCTTGCAATTAAAACAGCAAAAGAACTTAACGGCTTTTGATAAAGTTTTTGAAAGCGATTCTTTTGTTTTAACCGGCACTTTAGAGCACACATTTATAGTTGTCAATCAGATTGGTAGATTGATCAGTGTGGTAGCATTTGCATAAACAGATCTAAGCCTAGCTTATCGATTGTTGTTTATACAGTATATTCCAGGCCACCAAACCAACTTTATCTAATGGTATCACAACCAACTACCCCTAATCTAAGCATGCTTGTCTCTATCTACCTTAACCTACTGTTCAACTCTCGCAGAACTAACAATGTATTCTTTTTAGCCCCACAGATAATAAGCAATTGTAAACTTAAAGGTTTAGTTTCTACGTCAGCATTTCACTGTTGAAAAACGAATAAGTAACCTGCACTGTAGTTATTCCTTTGCTGGGGCCCAAAGTAGCCAAATAATTATTTTTTTTTGTTGTCTTATGAATATACATAGTTAATTTTCGTCTACGCCACCCAAAATTGAATGGTTCCTTTTGAGCCCTACTATATAAACCATCATCGTAGCTTACGGCTTTAGGGTCAACGAATTCAAATGAAATTCAGTAGAAACGAGTCTGAAAATGTGTCGCCGGTTAATGTGACCTTAAAAAAGACAGCAAAGCAAACTAAAAGAACGAAATTAGAAGAATTCAAAGTGTATTTTATGAGATTTATCTTGCATCGCAACAAAATCTATCTCAGTTTCTTTAAATTAAATCCCATTCAAAGGTTTCTTTATATTGACAACGAAATACCTGTTTTATTCATATACACCTGACCCAATGCAGTGTGAAATAGTTCCACGTGTAATCTGCGGTATTTCCAACACAGCTATGTAGTATATTAGCTAGACGTCATTATGTCGACTTGTCGTTAAATTATACGACCAGATGTTTTTTTCACCTTTTTACGCTTATAGGACAGGCAGTGGTTTCATGAAAATTTACTATTAAGATAATGATATTGTAATGCGGCAGGCTAATTGCTCGATGAATTTATATCACTGTATCAGATTTGATTTACTCAAGTTCTTAATTTTAAAGTTATCGTATTATTTTAAAGTTATTTTAAATTTGTATATCGTGTGCACTTGTTGATATCTTTCATACGTTCATTCATACAGGATAATCGATAGCACTGACATATTTCCTTCTGACCATATTGAGAGAAATCTGGAAATTGGCTTTTTCACAGCCTGTGTGTAATTGGATGCGAATAGACCTGTCGACTAAATCATAGACATATTGGAAACACCTTATCTGCGTGCTCTATTACCATAGCAAGTTATGGTTGTAGGAGGAATTTGGACTTCACGGCACCCTTCTTCATGTGCTTCTTGCTACGTTGAATATCTCCTGCTTGGCGTAGGATTTTTGAAAGACGTTTGTTACCATCTCCAGCGTGCTTTTCGCAAGTTCAACAAGTGCTGTCAGATGGTCATGCAGTTCATGAAATAAACATCTATCGACTACGAAAACAAATACAAGATGAGCCAACCTCAATTGTACTCAGGGCTAGTCCATTTGTTATGATCTAGGCGAACGCATTCAAACGTTGATACACATATCTTTTGTGGTTCAGTTGGAATAAACTGGAATAAATGGGTACCACTGGTCCACTGGTAAGAACAATTAAAGCTGGTACTGAACCGACAAGAGATTATTGAAAGAATTCGGTTGTTTTGCCTTAGTAAAGGTATTATTTGCGGTTTGCAGTTTTTGGAAAAATCACCTATAGCCGCAACTACATGCGACCGCGATATGTATCTTTTTTAGCCACGCACTACTGAGTATTTGATAATATACTTAACTGACTTTCCAATTAGAGAACGTTGCTTATAGTTTTTGTTTCCAGATTGGGATAGTGCACATAGATTATTGTGAAAGTGCGCACACACCTCAAATTATGCACAGGCACTACCATCAAGATTAGATTAATTTTATCTTCTATCTGTAGATAAATACAAAGAATATGGCTACCAATCCATTTGTCAATTGTTCAAATCGAAAAGCGCGTGCAAAAAAAGCACAAATTAATTGATTTCATCCTTTTGACCACTTAAGTGAAGATAATTGATGCCGTAGGTATGGGCTTTAGGACATTGCTACTTTGGCGTACGTGACTGAAGATATCAATTGAATGGCGTTTTTCGACGATTTTTGTTTTTACTACAAACTTTACAACCCTCCATTGGGGGTGGAGAGATAGTCCGCCTACCACCCTCTGGCTGATTGTATAAAAAAATATATAAAAATATCAAATCGATATTGCATAACAAGGTGGGAATTTCAGCTGACAATTTACAGAATATAAATATGGAATGAGGAAGAATTAGCCCGACTAGTATGATATTTATGCACAAATTAGAGACTATTATTAGAACAGACAAGTGTGGTAGGGTCAAATGACAACGTCTACATCTTACACCATCGAATTTTCTAACCTCCCAACCAGGTATTTGGGAAAGTGGCAAACTTACCCCAATGCCACTGCGATTGTACTGACTGAACCGCTAACAGGGCTAAAAGTAAGACTATTCGAAAACTTATTCCGAACATTTTATCCTATATGTTTTTGTCACTTTTATTTATTTACACGTATTTATATTAGGAGGAAAAATTAAATCATTCGCTTATTAACACAACCGACGAATCGCGAAAAATCCACTCGCAGCAGTCGCACGCCGTTGTCCGTTGTGGTTGTGACAGTGACAGACGAAAAGTCAAAGCAAACTGAAAAACATACTACACAGCCTCTTCGTTAAATACTACGATTGGGTCCCACTTGAAAAGTATTAAATAGTACTTCTGTTCATGTTCATAGCGCTAATATGTTTATACTTTACGTGCATATATTGAGGCAGGATCAACACGGCTTGAAATTAATACGAGCACTCATCAAGTTTAAATGTGGTTCACTTTCACCGACACCGACATCAGTCTCAGCAGATTTTACTTACAATCATCGCACTTTCTTATTCCAAAGACGACAACACTGAAATTGTTCTGTCAAATTGACAGCTGTTATCAATAATTAACCAGAAATCATTGAGTAAAGAGATATCAAACTCTTACGTCCCTTGCCCCGCGAAACCCATTTGTTTACATTGTTTTTGTTGTAATCGACTTCCAGTGTACTCCCTGTCTGTGAATACATGTGAGTTAGAATGAATGAATTCAGCAGTCAACATTTTTCGATCTGAACACATCCATCATCGGAGGGGTAATTTTGTTTTTTATTTTGACATTTGTATTTATTTTCTATGGATAAAATAGCTTTAAAATACCTTTCCGCACTTCCACTCCAAATGTAGATAAAAACACAATGATTTATTTCATCAATGACACTTATCCACCAGTTCGATACATAAATGGATGAATTCAGTAAAGATCGACCAAATTAAGAAATTTGTACCAAGAAAATAAATTGAACCTGTTCAACTCTACTTGTAGGAAAATAGATCGTACTGGAAGGAAGTGTCTGTTAAATTGAGCCGGCTATACATGGAAAATGTTAATTTCCGATTTTAAGACGATTGAGCAAAAATTTTGGCTCTACTTGGTGTCAAAATAAAGCTTATTCCTTGCAGAATTTTTTGACAAACAAATATACTTAATTCTGGTTAAAACATTTCTGTGAATGCGCTTTTATTATTTCACTAATTGAAACCGATTTCAATAAAAAGCTGCAATCAGTGAAATAATAAGAATGGAATTGAGAAAACGTTTAATTAGAACTAAATATTTATTATTTCTTTTTTTTTTGTAGAAAATAACTATAGTGATTCAGATTATTATACTTCGCTTAAATTGAGGCAAATATTAAACATAATAAGAAATTCACAATTGATGACTTATAACCATTTCGTACAGATACAAATTTTACAGGTTTTCTGAATTTGTGCAAAGCCCAGAGATTTTTCGTTTTAAGCTTCGTGTGTCGACTTCCTTTCCTTGCTGTGAAAGTGTGCCTTTGAATATAAATTCACGTGAACATTAAAGGCAAAGGTATTTTTTATTGCCTTTCTAGACCTACTACAAAAAAGTAAACGACATAAATAAATATATATATTATTAAACTACAATAGTTTACTTTGAAGCATAATTTGTTATTGATTGTTACTGTTATCATAAAATTTTATCCAAAAATGTATAATTTTAATATACATATGTATCCGTATAATATTTGATTCTTATACAGTTTATTTTATTTTGCCATCGAATGCATTTTTTTCTGATCTTAAAAATATTTCAATTTGTTAGATTTACTAGAAGCAGTAAGGTCTTTATTTATATAATTTTTCATTGGACAGAAAAATTAAATATTATTATATATTATTTTGCTGTAGAGTTATTTATCGATTCAAAGCGAGACTTAAGTCTTTTAAAAATTGGGGAAAGACATTTTATGATTTGAAATCAAAATCTGATGTGCTCACTGGAAATTAAATATTCTAGTTGTCTTATTTTTTCTAAATAAATATGAATGCAGGAATACATAATTTGTTATTTCAAATGCATTCTTATTTATATAAATACAGATATACAATCTGCCAAATCTGGTTATTACTTACTATTACTATTCTTACAAATTTTATTTCTGATGGTTTTATTTTTCATTTATTTTCAACTCAATCATTTGCTTAGGAGCTCTTTTAAATTTCGGAAAAAAATATATATTTTTAAAAATTTGTTTATGCTTTAAAGATTTACATCCGATTATAAATATTTGTTGAACGATATGCTCACTTCCAGGGAAATTGCTAGATGCACTCTTTCTGTGATAGTTCCAAAATTGACCACCAAATGAGCGGCGCCTTCGATATATTCGCGGCATCCCATTGGTCCACTGATTGAAAATCGGGGAAAATTGACCAATTTACCCATACTTGTTTGAAAATGTGATAGTATGGGTAAATTGGTCAATTTTCTGGAAGTGCAGCTTGTAGGCAAACCGTTTTCCACTGGAAAGTTTGATATCTCTTTACTCAATGATTTCTGTAATTAACAGTGCTCCCACTGCACATGCAAGGATACTAAAATAATCATAAGCTGGACACCCAATGGAAACGGGGATATTCAATTTATATACGAATCTATAATATAGCCAGTTGATACTGTTTACCTTACGAGCATAGATGAAACGCACTAAATTAGGTAGTCATAATCGAGTTGTTTAAGAGTTTCGCTCAGCCAAGCTATAAACCAACCAAAAACATATTTGTTTTTTTTTTTTGACGTTTCAGGAAGTATCGTTTTAAATCATACCATCTTTCAGAAGGTGTCGAAATGCCCGCAATCATTCAAGATCACTGGTATGCTGTGAAAAATGTTTTTACATCTGGCGTAGAAAGAATTGTTGGTCGATCGCAAGGAAGACATAGGACATGGCTTTTCGAGTACACCTGGAGTCTGATAGACGAACGAAAACAGCTGAAAGCTCGTATAGACACTACCGCAGCAGCAGAAGGCAGCGAGCTGGAGTCCCTATATCGCACGAAAATGAGAGATGTACAGCGTAACGTAAGACTTGACGGTTTTTTGCTTACTTCGAATAAGGATCGGCTCAAGCGATGAAAGGAACATTATTTTTACGGTTTTGAACCGTATATTCGCCATAATAATATGCTCCCAATCCAGACAGAGTTGCCTGAGGTATGAAATTCCCGAATACGTACCACGATCCCCAGTAAGGATGAGATAACTGCCGCCATCAAGGCACTAAAAACAACAAGGCGGTAGGACTTGACGGTATATCGGCTGAGCTACTACTTCTACTAATTGGAAAAGTTTGGGAAGTTGAGAACTTTCCTGAAGAGTAAAAGAAGGGAATGATCGTCAAACTGGAGAGGTATCTGCGTACTCTCACCACTTCATCTGCTGTTCATTGATTTTGAGAAGGCATTCGATAGTGTCAACAGGGAGTTTATTTGACGTATCTTACGCGGAGGAATTCGATGGACTCTTACATCCTAACTCAAGCATATTGTCTACGCTGACGATGTATGCTTACTTTCTCATAGAATTATGGATCTCCACCAAATGACAGCTGCAGTGGAGAGAGAGGTGTCGTCGGGCTGAAAATTAATACGACAAAAACTGAAGTTATCAGTCTTATGGTATAATAAAACCTCATCAGCTGAAATTTGCATTGCTGGACAACCGGTAGAGAGAGAGTAGAGAGAGGTAGAGAGAAAGATACAAAAATTTCACAAAACTCTCTCTTCTCATCAGCACAGTACCTGCTTTCCCGTTTTTCGAACACCATTACTCTAATTTTATCCAAATAAACAATCAAATTCCATATATTCCAGTAATCACTAAGTCGGTTGATCATGAGTTGTAAATGTTCGGGAGAATCCGCCAGTGAGACAACGTTGTCTGCGAATGAAAATGTTTTGATCAGTACTCCTGCATATTCTACTCCTCCTGGCAGGAAATCAATTATGTCTTCAATAAAGAGTGGAAGAAGACTTGGACTCTAAGCTCTAAGAGCAAGCTTATCTTACTCCTGAACATGAATCGAACCATTCCGACGGACCATCCCCATTTCACACAACTGTCCTGGTAAGACTATAGATTTTTTCGAAAGCTGCTTTAAAGTCCACAATACTGCTCGTGTCCACAATTACTTGGAATTCCTTTAACAACCGATTATCTCCTATCCACCAATTGAATCGTGTTGCTTCATTGCTGTACAAATTTTATATGATGCATTGAAGAATATTTACCCGATAGTTTGAAGCCCTTTTTATGTATACGCAAAATGAATGCTCAAATCATCAGGGAAGCCTCCAGTGACGGCGCCAAAGTGCATCAGATAGTTACTTTTGGCTGACAATAGAGCCATCATAACTGAAGAAAAAATATTCCTACAACGAGCACTTGGTGTATGTTTTGATGAATTGACTCAGTGATAAAGTTTTCCGAAACCCGGAAGCCTCACATACAGACTAAGTTGGTAGGTTTGTGATTCTTCTACTCCGGATCATAGCCTTGTAGCAGGGAAAGTAGAGGGAGAAATCGACTGTAACTACATACTTTAGCATTCCCAACTCTCTTAGTCGAGTTTAATGAAACATGAACTTTCTCATTTGTAAAACAATACAAAACATAATTTTTTTATTCATTACTTCGATCACATAAGAAAAAAAATAAAAAACAGATACTTTAATACCAATTCCGAGGTAATCGTAAACAAATTTTTCTAAGGAATTAAATAGTATTTTCGTAACCTGCATTTAAAGCTTTACACTTGCATTACAATAAAAATAAACACATAAAATAAAAATAAAAATAAAAATAAAAAAATAATCCTTCTTGGTGTCATTTTGGTAAATTAAATGATTGTGCTTATAAATTAATTTAAAGTCATTTCTATACATTAACAAATAAACGTTATTAATGTCTTTGCTGTCCTAACAATTGTACTATGTCTTATTTCAACGCATAAATATGTTCATCTGTATTTAGAGCCTACAACACGATATATTGGTTTCTTTTAATTTCTTTTTTATCCTCTTTTTCTTATCACTTTCTTTTTTATTATTATTATTACTTTTCTGTAAAGATATTTTAATTTTATTTTAACTTTAATTTTTCTTTTTATTTACCTATGCAGTACACTTTAATGAATATGTTGTGGGGAGCTATAATTATTATTTACAGATTTAAAAAAAGAACAGAAATCGGGAATATTTTATCTAATACAAATGATAAACAGTTAACAAATCTCCAGGATTGCTGATAGTTAGATTCTTACATCTGATGGTAGAGTATATTAAAGTAGTATCCTTGGTTTCGTAACGCAGTGTATATTAATGGAGAAATTCCTTAATTTGGCCTTTTTTTTCTTTCTTTTACTTGAAATAAAGTCTCACTTTCTTTTATAAATAATTGGAACAAAAAATTAAAAAAAAAAAAAAAAAAAAAACAATACGTCGGGATAATGGCGAGAGATATCTAGGATCAGTCTCTCAATAAATCCATTGCGATCAGTTGAGAATTCGCCGAGAAATTGTTTATTGCCTAATGAGCAAAGTTGAAACGATTTGTTTTATGGCAAACCCACCGGAAGATCTGACGAAATCGTGACATCATCCAAGAGCATATGCCTCCAGCCTCGCGCAGTTTTGAACCTAGATTTTTTATGTGATCTGTGTAATTAAAATTAAGGGAAATAACTTCTTTTTTTTTGTAATATTTATTTTAGGGCGTTATTATCATTCGCAAGTTAGAATTAGTTTTCAACCAGATTTGAAGACTACACTTTGATACTGTCCATTTGCCAATCGTAATACGAACTAACGAATGATAACAGAGCCCTAAATGTATTTGAAAAAATGCGTTTTAAATTTGAAAAAGGATATAATAAAGACCACGGCGGATGACCACCGTTTATGTAGGTCACATAAGTGAAACCATCCTTTCCTTTGCCACGAATATTATAGTAATAAGGTAGAAACGCGTGAAGATGAAATCTGAAAAAAAAAAAACAAGATAGAATTAAATTTGGGACAAAAAAAAACTCAAGAGAGTTGTACAAATTGTATTTCAATGACAGAGTATGGTTATGCGCATTGGAAAAGGTTTCATATTGATGAGATGAGATACGAGTGGAATTTGTTCTAGGTTCTATCAAATTCAAAGGATTGCATCAAATGTAGAGGAGGATTGGCGATTGTTCGTAACATCAAGCATTGACTGAGGAAGGGATATATGTGAGAGCAGCGGAAAAGAATGAAGAAGACCTGAAATTTACTGATAGAAGAAGGATTCATATGTGAAAACCTGAATCTCGAAACTAGAACATTGAAGCGTGTGAAGAACGCTAGCTGTGAAATCCACTAAAAGACGAAACGGTTCTCTAGAATCAAAAAAGTTCTTATCCATAAAAGCCGGTATATTTGACGAGCTAGTTAAAAATATCAGCTAAGTGCACACATCTGATTTTTTTTTTCACTTGCTTACATGATTTATTACGTTTCAAGGAAGTATTAATGTTTCTATTAATTTACTATTACTTTATAGTGAAAGTCCTTCTCACTAAATTGCGCTAAAATCTAGGCAAGACGCCGCTAGATTCGTTAGCGACAAATCTGCCACCCCGGTGCAAAAATATTCCAGCAGCTAGATTAGCGAAGTATTCGGAACGCGCCTAATATTTACTTTATGCAGCTTAGTTGTCGGTGCGGTGGCTCAGGGGTTAGTACATGGGGTTACAGGTTTGAATCCCAGAAACTACAATCAACGTTTTCTTCCGCCTCTTAACAGCGTCTGACAAGTGTTACATAAATTACAGCGTCAAGCGTATTACTGTCATGAGAAAGCTTCTCAAAAAATCCTTCTGTTCATTGTGAACATTGTGCCTTTCTTTGTAGAGCCAAGTGACAATGCTGTGCTCACCACAACACTTTGAATTTCCTAATCTAACTGGAAGCAATTCATCGGTATTCCCTTCTAAAAAAAAAAACATAAACCAAATAAAAAATTAAAAATATTTACCTCCGCTTTTCGTAAAATAGAATGGCAGGTTGATTTGTTGTTAGAACATGTAAGAATATCGCCTTCACCTGATGTCGCTCGTCTGTCGTCAAGTGATTTAGCAACGAATCTAAGAGAAGCGATCCAATTCCATTACGTCGATGTTTCCTATGCACACCCAATGATAAGATGTAGCCCACTTCGGCGTTACGTCCCATTGATTCTGGTAGAATACCTTTATCCTGAAAATAAGTTTAAATTAGAAAACGAACTAATTCTTTTCTTGGGAAATATGTAACGAGATTGATTCATATTAAATTATAGAGAAACCAGACTAAAGGCGGACAAACTGAGTGGAAATTGTTATTTAAAGTTTTTTTTGGAACTCGAGCAATCGCTATTTGCTCGTCCCTAATACGTGCACTCTTTCAATAATAGGCTTCTTTCTCCAATCATAGATCTTCCTATCGACAGCATAAACATCTATTCTGGTACAACTTTGGTCTTCCTTGAGATCTCATTCTCTCTGTATTGTCGGCACACATTCTTTTCATATTTCAACACTTAATCCACTCGATTAAATGATTCTCACAACAATACATAGTAAGACATATACATAGAGGGCTCTTATTATGCGTTTTCATTCATTTGCCTGTATCTTAGTCCTCTTTACCCCAGGAGTTTGTCTAAAAAGATTCTTATTTTCGAATACACGACATCTAGCCGTACATCAATCCTAGAAGGGGATTATTGGTCTAAGCAGTTGGATGTCGGATCGATTCACATCGAAGACCTCTGATGGAGTGGGTGGAGTTGTATCTCTTTTTGCCTCCCTGACCACTGTACTCTCAATCAAGGAATATCTGTCATGACTTACATATAACGCAATACCCGTAAAGTATATTAACAGTTTCATGGCGAGTCAAGTGGCAGTTGGTCTGCTGCTTGTATATTCATCAAAGGTAAATTGCCGTTCGGGTCTTATGGAGATCTCATTTACCTGTACCTAGTGATAGACATTCACAAGACATTCTAGTAAACTTGAGAGCTGACACGATTGTTAATTAGCAATCAGACCTAACAAAATGAAATGCTCCTAGGTAAGTTTATGAAAACCACTGCTCCGAATGGAGAAAGAACAACAAATGCTGAAAAAATAGCCTCCTTTCAAACAACTACGCGAGAGCTGCAGAGATGAATAGAGGGAGTAGACAACCCCCTTCATCATTTGTGACTGCGCGGTCCCTGTCCCTTCAGAGAAATCTCCACTTGGGGTCATAATTTCTTGATGACTTCAGCCAACTGACTGTTATTTCTATCATGTCCGCTTCGTTGAAAGACTTGCCTCCTTTATATACTGTTAATGTCTTTACAGTTAGTGTAGATGTAGATGCTTTCCTTAATAATACAGATTAGGAGATTGTAGTTTCAGCTGTATCAGAGTGCAGGAGAACATTTTTTTTGGAGTAATTGAATGTATTGAAGAAACTGGCTATAAATCAATCTTTCAAAGGTCTTAAAAAGAAAGGAACAAATAATGATAGGTTGAAGATCTATTAGGCTAACATTTGAGCTTTAACTTGCCTTGGGAATAGAGGCAAGATTCAATTGTTTCCATCTTTCTGAACAGGCTCTGAGGATTGAATTCAGTCAGGGGTACGATCAGGAAAATGTTGAAGGCTTACTTTCATTAAGAACGTCCTAGCCCAAGAAGGAAGAAAAGTCTTTAAAATTGAAACCCTCAGAAGCTTACAGCGTTAGTTTTAATTCTAAAGAGGCAGCCGTAGAATTTGAATTCCAGATCACAGATTGTCAGCCTACTAAATAGCCTTTTACTAACCACTCTGAATAAATCTCATTACTTTTATATTTTTCAGTTCAACTTGCCATACTTACTTCCTTATTGAGTTTCATATATGGTTTTATTTCAGCTACAATTAATCCTATGATGGCTAAATTATAAACGGCAGCCAGGGCAAAAAATCTCGAACTAGATGTGATATCAATGTACCATGACAGTGGATAATCGATTGGAAACCAATCTTGGCACAGTGTTCTTACCTACAATGAAGAGAATTCCAATAAAATTCGTACGAAATAATATATTATTCAGCTTACCTCTCCTAGGTCATCAGGGCAGAGAAATCTTAGTTGAACATCAGTAACCGAACATAGCGGAATATGCTCACTGCCTGGACGATTATTTTCACTATGCATTTTTGAGTGTTTTTGCTTATTATACCTGTGAATAGAGAGTTAAAAGTGTGAGTATAACCAAAACATAAAGAAAGAGAATAAATTTTATGTCTTAAGCAGCACAGAGTTATACCATATCCGAAAGGAAGAAGGTTTTGAGAAGCTTGGAGGTTTGTCAAACCCTTGTACTAACCGAAAAAAAAGGTGAGTACAAGAACATGCATACTACAGGGATAGTACTACGGATCGATAGTCTAAATTATGTGGTGACTCTTAGAGCTATCAAACGAACAGTTTGGAAGTTACAGAGCTGAAAAAGGCGACATGTGCACAAATGACATGATTCGTCAGTGGAACAAGACCTTTAAGTTAGTCACATAGGCCTATCTTGTACTTGGCGCTTCAATTCAGAGAGCACAATTCAGTGGGAATCCCTATAAAATTTTAATCTTCACGACCGATCTGATCTACTCATCAAAATCAGGCAACTCGTCCGTCATTAAGACTATCAAACCATGGCAGTGTGTTCCAAGCAGAAATACTCTGCGGAAGCTGAAGCGGCGCGTGATTCATGCAGGACATCATTTGATTTCTTCATTGACGGAGATCCTCGGGATCTGTCAATGCCCCGTACCTCCGTTCTCCGTCCCTTAGAATGTGGCAAATCAAAGATTGCACTTGAATAAACAAGCAAGCAGAAGAAAGTTGGAAAATTTTGACATCATCATTCCACAAATTATCCTTAAGACTCTTCATAGGTATCATAATTGCAGACAACCCACTGAAGGCTATCTATACAAATTTTGTGGGAGCACAGACCTATAAAGCCACGTTGTTTCCGAGAATCACTCTTTTTTGAATTGAGAAGACACTTATCTCGAGAAACAAGATAAACTCTATACAAGTCTTTACTCATCCCAGCCTTCGTCTACACTCCTGAAGGATATATTAAGATGTTGTTTCCAAGATATTTAGTTTCGCATTCATTGCCACAAAACAAAAGAATCAACTACTAAATACTTGAACTGTAAAACGACACTGAAATAATAAAATTAAAAATAAACTATGGGACATTTGATATGCTTGGAGTATACGGAGCGAATTCAACGCATCAGCTCGAGCATTTCGTCTTCAAATCTAATGAAGAACGTCCGCGCAATAGATCTCCTCATTAGTGCGTGCAAAGTTACAAATGGAGCTTAAAACAATTTAGAATGGAGACTAAGAAGCGGTTAGTTAGCACCTAGTCTAACTAGAAAGACCTGTTGATTAGCGCATAAGTTCTTTCTAAATTGTACCACCATATAAGTACCCGACTCGATGAAATGTCGCCGTGTAGTAAATTAATTAAGAAATTTTAAGAAAGGGAGTACAGATGTAATTACAACTTACATCTTGGAATAGTCAACAGAATTTTAAAGACAGAAAGGATATTTTAAGAAAAAATTACCATCTGTCCATCCAGGTAATTGATTCTCCTTATACTAATGACATCTGAGGCATTTCATATCGATATCACATATGCCAACCGTTTATCTAAATGTCTTATCAATAAATCCCTCACATGTTCATACCTATATTCAAAGTTGAATTCACCCTTTGCCTTCATTCCAGTGCCCAGAAACTGTGTACTCTTTTGACAAACA
Organism: Chalcosyrphus nemorum; assembly: GCA_949716465.1. Taxonomy (NCBI): domain Eukaryota; kingdom Metazoa; phylum Arthropoda; class Insecta; order Diptera; family Syrphidae; genus Chalcosyrphus; species Chalcosyrphus nemorum. Next base: position 31,588,181 of record OX454334.1, read on the forward strand.
AACGTAATGGTATTCCCATTTAATTAATAAAATTCCCAAGAACCTCAGCATTCCCGTTTGAGGCATTAATCATGCTCAAGAAGACCTACTCCTCCCCTTAAAAAACTCTTAGCCACCATCATAAGCTTATCAATCAATCGCTCACTGTGACCTTAAAAGGAATAATTTATATCATAACCAATTATTTTTTCGAGTGTTTCATGTCACCAGGCACTTCACCTACATATGGGACACTACGCAAGGGCTGTCCGTTTATTCTTTTTAGGTCAAATCTCTACAAAACGAAAAGAAAACTCCCCCCCATTCCAACTTACCATGTAAATTGCGCCATTAATGATGGTTTAAGCAATAATAATAAGAAATTTTAAACTTTCAGGCCAATTTTTTTGTGGAATTTAATGATATTTCAACTGATTTCTCTCCACTTGCGCGTTCTTTTTCACATCGCGCGTCTCTTAAAGGTCGGTTTCGCGGCGCGTTGAACTCATTTGGAGCCGATTGCCTTATTGTCGTCGATTTGGAAGAATTGCCCGCGACTGATGTTCCATTTAATTGAATTAAATTAACTCAGAATATTTGTAGAAACGTACTTTTACTGTGTTTGGGAGGTGGAATCGAACAAAAAGCGAAAAAAAGAAACGAAATCCGCAGGCGACGAGCGACGATGATACAAAAAAAATATATACAGCCAATAAAAAGTGACAAGTGACAGATGACACTTGGTGGTGACAGTTTGGCGAATTATGAGTGTAATATGAGACGAGTTTGGAAGCAACTGGATGATATAGGGCGTTCAAAATAATTTTCCTTTTCCGACGCTTCCGTCTTTAGCATACAATCAAGATATTTACATTATTCGTAAGAGCTACTATTCTTATCCTCATCGACTTAGTGGAAGGGAAGCGATTTAATCTCTCCATCTAGTGAGGCGAACCTCATTCAAAGCCAGAAACTAATCATTTAAATTCTTCACTAGATTTTGTTTGGTCAATGTACTGCGTCATTTCTTACACTACGCTAAATTTGTTTCTTTACACGATATTAAGATGCTTGCTTGGTTCTCTACTGTGGAAGTCACTACAATACGAGTCTCGATCAGCCCCCAGATGACTTTTGATGATGTATAGTGCCTTTTACACAGGCACAGTAGATAGCTTGGACTCATTTTATGATATAAGTGTGAAGTGGAGGAAGATTCGTATATTTCCATTCGGAATTGTGGTACTTTCCTTCTACATTTTCCGACGAACTTAAATGAAATAGCACCACTGGTTGGTTTACATATTATCATTAAATCCACTCACCAACAGATGTCTCTCTTAAGTTTTAATTTCGTAATCAGCTACTTCGCAAATTTTGTAAATAAACAACGACTCTAACTGCACTAATGCAATTCACAATTTCTTGTAATTATGAATGGAAATGTGTTTATATTTCGTCGCAAGGTAAATATTCCCACAGTTCGTTATCTGTTTTACCTTTCGCCACCTGGTTCAAGCTCGTGTAATATGTATATTTTTACTATGAAATAGGTATTAGAGTAACTTCGCGTTCGATAAGAATTTACAAAAATCATCCGATCCTTTAGTCTAGTGGAGGAGCAGAAAATCATCGATTTGTGGGTGAAGGAGCAAGTATTTGAGAAAACTAAAGGAAATCAATTGGAGGAGAACGATGGTACGTTCTTGATTCACAGTGGACCAGTGAATCTCTGTACGAGATATGGTCACCAGAAGAACCTGAAAGTGACAATGGTCTTGGCTGGGATTGTCATGGTCTGGCAGTGGAGCACGAGGTTGACAAAAAGTTGGGGATTAAGTAGCCTGAGGATACAATTATAAGTGCCGGAGGTTTGTCCAACAGTGTTAAGCTGAATGGAGTGCGGTCTATGAAAGGATGGGAATTTGGACAGATTTCACTAAAAAATACTCAGCTATGCTATGAAAGTCGTTGCAAGTGAGTGTACTTATTAGGGATTGATGTAGGCACTGGCATTGTATCCATGAGTTCTTACTTTTTTGAAGATGAGGTGAGAATGGTCCCTTTAAGGATCATATCTTAGCGTTGAAAGGGCTTAAAATGACGGAGGCAACTGAATTTCTGCTTAAAAACCTCAAACAGTATGGGCAGAAATTTCGCTTTTTAGATGTTAAACATAAAAGTCCTCATTGTTGGCGTTCTGGTGTGCTGCTGATTTGCACGGCAACGAGATCCTGATTCGTCAAAGTAGAAGGACTTTTGCTAGAATTTGATTAAGGATTGGCCTATTGGACGAACTAGGTACTGGGGAACACCTGGATGTATATCCGATTTTGGGGATCTGCATTGCGATTGATCGGGAAACTACAGACCGTTCAAAACATGGATTGGACCGGTAGCTCAACAATCAAGTTCGTGGTGTAATGCTTGCTTTACCTCCTCGTGGCGGTCACTTTGAACTACATGTATAAATTCTTATGCATGTAGGCTAAAAATGTAAGCGCGAACAGTCTAGCGTTTTCTTAGCAGCTACTGTACCCGGACAAAGATAGGATTCTGGAATGTGAAGACGCTCCTTGACTCAGGTAAAGAAGGCCAGATTCGTCCTAGGATATCCTAGGAATAAGCGAATTAAGATGGTTAGAAGCTGGAGAATACCAGTCCCCAACGCGAAACAGTGTGCTGCTCTATTCCGAAAGACCAACGGGAAGCCGACGTAAATACGGTGTGGAAGCCTTATATCCTGGCAGCCACATGGTGTTAGGATTATTACAGCTAGATTCCGGACTAGAGTACGTCGCGTGACCATCATCCAGTGTTATGCGCCAACTGAGGCCTCGTTTGAGGAAGTGAAGAGACCAATTAAACGCCGTCTTGCACACGACAACTAATGAAGACATTGCTATAGTGATAGGAGATTTAAATGCCAAGGCAAGAAGCGACAACGAAGGGCTCAAACATGTTATCGGGAAGCATAGAATAGGCAACCGCAATGACAACGGCGAAAGGTTTGTGGATTTCTGCAATGCCATTGTTATTGTTGTCTTGTTATAGGTGGCACAAGTCCTACCACAAAGTCAGTTGGGTTTCTAACAATAGGTAAGCAACAGCAATTTACGGTTTTGAACCGTGTATTCCCCAGCGATATGCTCCCAAATCGGACAGAGCTTCCCGAGGTTCAAAATTTCTGAATAAGTACCAAGACCCCCAGTAGGGATGAGATCACTGCCGCGATCAAGGCACTAAAAACAACAAGGCGGTATGACTTGACGGTATTCCCGCCGAGCTCTTACGAGTATCACCAACAACATCGGCTGAGCTACTGTTCCTTTAAATTGGAAGAGCTTGGGAAACCGAAAATTTTTCTGACGGGTGAAAGAAGGGAATGATAAAAGGGAATCTGGAGAGGTATCTGCGTGCTCCCTGCTGTTGCTAAAATATTAGCTAAAATAATCCTAGAAGACACACAAGCACACATCCGCTCTGGATCCTTCTGTGTCGATCTCCCTGCGGATCATCATAGAGCAGTGCGTTGAATATCGATCGCCGCTTCACCTCCTGTTCATTTATTTTGAGAAGGCTTTCGATAGTGCCAATAGGGAGTTCATTTGGCGTGCCTTACGCAGGAGAGGTCAAAATGTCACGTTCTGCACGAAGGAAGGTTATCAGAGGAATTCGAAATCCAAAGTGGGGTAAGACAAGGCTGCATTCTTTCACCAATTATATTCCTTTTGGTGATTGGCGATGTGCTCCGTCCAGCTTTCTCGAATTCGATGGACTCTTACATCCCAACTGAATAATATGCAATTGGCATAGCTCGCCAAAGCACCGCGGGTATGTCATCTAGTACTACCGCGTAGATTTTTCATGTGATACCGCAGAGGATTTCGTCCTTTCCGTCAAGTCTCTCGGTTTTTGATGTGTTAAGCGTGGACAAAAGTTTTCTTGTAACGACTCAGGTTTATATGAAGTTCAATCTATTTTCTGTCTCTCTGGTGGGGGGCCGGATTATTGTAGCTTTTTTGACTCTCTTATACGTATGTTGAATCTCCCGTAAGTTTCTTATCTAATACCACTTCTGGGTATTGCGCACTATGGAAGAATTTCAGCGTATTGCCCCTGAAAGATCGTGTATTAAACAGCGGAATTTTCTTTTTATTGGTGAAAAGTACCAATTCAGTTTTCAGTTAGTGACCGGTTGATTTGCTTGTTTAGCGGTAGCGACCAATCTGTCATCGTGGTACAAAAGTTCTAGCAGCTAGGTTAGCGAAGTGTTGGGAGCACGACGACTGAACGCAGAGTACAGAGTCGTTGAACAAACTTTGGTATTAGAACAAAAATGTTCATAAAAACCTGTTCATAAGTCGATTTTCTGAAAAGTAAAATTGAGAAGTAAAAGCCACGTAAAAGCTGTATACATACAGTAGAATCCCGTTAGCGTGAACACAGGATAAGGTGAACAGATTTTTTTTTTTTGCTTGACATCTCTAAAACGTGAACAAATCATGAGCACTCTAATACGTGAACAACAATATTTGCTTCGTGTTATCAGTAAACTGTTTGAGCAAGCTTTCAATTCTTTATTCTTGGTACAATACTTCGTTTTGTACAGTTTCCGGGTTGTTGCACGGGTTGGAACCTAATGTCGCTCAGAGTACCAACATCATAAGTGAGGAAAGTGATGATGACGTTGTGTTAGAATTGCCAAAAGAAAAATTTAGCCTAATGAAACCATTTCCATTTTTAACAAGGCCTTGGAATGGGCTGAATGTGGGCTGGATAGCCAAAATGACATTAGTGTCTTAAAGCGCCTTGGAGAAAAAGCAGTGAGAATGCTTTTGGAGAAGAAGAAGATGCAAAAACAAATGACAGATTTTTTTCCATAAAATTTCGTATCGTAATGCCCGTGCCCAGTCAATATTTAATGTTACTTTTTATGCCATAACCTTTCATTTTATATATTCATATGCAAAAACTTTTGTTTAAAATTAAATAAATGAATTAAATATACTGTTATGTAAAAGTAAAAATGCATAATTTTTAATTTGATAAAGATAAGACGTTTTAAAATGAAAATCTACAGTGGGATTGCCCTGTTCTTTTATTAAAATTTGACCTTCGCAAACGTGAACTCTCCCGAAAATGTGAACTCCCTTTGTTTTTAATTGTTCACGTTATAAAGAGTCTACTGTATATGTTCATATATGGGTCAATAGGATGTAGTTATTTTTTTAAGCGCGTGTCGCTTATTATTTGAGAATTTGGTATTACAAACTTTCGCATTAGCGGTCTGGCTATATAAATTAATCGACACCCAAAAAAATTGTGTTGTAAAAATAGAGGAAAATACCGTAAATTCTACTGCAGTCATTGTCAAAATCGACCTGAAATTTTCTGTTGTAAATTTAACAAATTAATTGTGACAATGGCAGATTAAAATGTAGATTTTATAGCACTTTGCGGTTAACTTGAATTGTCGAAACAAAAATAATTTATTTTAATGAATATAAAATTATTGGTGTGGTAAAAGAAATGGGTGGTACAGTAGAACCCCGTTTATCCGAGGTAATGTGGGGAAGGGGTGCCTCGGATAATCGAAAATTCGGATAACACGGAAGACATAAAGGATTTAAAAAATTTCAATTATTTTCTACGTATTTTGAAAGGTGAAATCAAATTTAGTCGTAGAGGTATACAAAATAGGAAATGTATTGACATAGTCTAATATTTGGTATACAAAACATGGCTGAATATAAAGTGCAGGTCACTGATGAGGTTTAAGAAAATCTGTAATTGACCTCTGCCTCAAATTCAGTAGCCCGGATAACGCGGAGGGCCGGATAATCGAAGGCCGGATAACAGGGGTTCTACTGTAATACATTTTAAAATCCAATTGGCTGGTTGTTGTCCAAATTACTGACTTATTGTATAACATTTTTTAAATATACAACAATGAATGCCAAATCTACAACTTATTGTAATTTCTACAGCTCCTGCTGTGTTAGTACACCAAATGGCTATAGATTTCACAAAATTATGATGTAGATTTTACAAATTCATATCTGTAGATTTAACAGCCTGTTCATTTTACTGTTCGACATTGTAGTTGTTTTAGCAATTTCATTGTAAAAATGATTACATTCGCTGTAAAACCTACAAAAAATTGTTATTTCAAACAGGTTTGTTGTCAAAAACACAAATCTACAATGACTTGTAAAATCACCTGCTTTAACTTGTAAAATTATAGCGCATATTTTTTTGGGTAGAAAACACTTCAACCACAAACTGTGTCGTTTTCTTTGTTCACATCTGCACTGGACGTGTGTGTTACCAATTGAGTGCAAGTGTATGGATCCTCATATTTTGAATAAACACTCTCTTTACAGGGATTCAAACTTAATATTCCCTTTAGGTAGAGTATCAAAAAAAACTTCTAAACATCCTCATCACTTTGTTATATGTCAAAGTAGAGAAAATACATTTTAATTTATTTTCTAAAAATACAATAATTATATTTTTTTGAGTTCGAATTCTAAATTATAGTGATGATGAAAAAATTTATTCCGCTTGACGATGAAGTTGGTCCATCACATACTCCGTACACCATAAGAACCTATAAAGGTCCAGCTTATGAAGAACCACAAAGAGGCGTCAATATAGACCCGTGCTGTTATCAGACCACAAAGCCATGCAAATTTGGCAAACTCCCCACTAAATCCGTAACAACGGAGGAGTTAATCTTTCGTTTATTCGAAATACCACTTAAGCCAAGGCCACAAAAAGAATGTAAGAAAAAGTGCAAGGCCTTAACTCCATACAACACGTGTGTAATGGACCAAAGAAGTCCAGAAATATTAAAACACCACGCTGTTGTGCGAGAGAAATATCTTAAGACGAAAGCAGAGCACGAGGTAAAATTACATGATGCTAGTGAACCTTCTTCAGAAGAAACGAGCTTAATTCAATTGGAGAGTCCTGTGAAACTTGGTAAGGGCAAGGTTAAACCAAAAGCAGCTAGTCCATCCTGCAGTTTTGATACATTCTATGTGCCATCAAGAAAATTGGTGAGTTCTTTTAGTGTTTACTTTTCGATGAAAATTAATGGATGTTTATTCGATTTTCCAAATTTCGGTGTATTCTTATGTCGTTTTACATTGGGGCAAAAAGGAGTATTCTTTTTGTCTCCCGAAGAGAAAAGACACAGCCAATAGAGAAGATTTTGCATAAGGTTTCTGAGCGTATTGGGTTTTTGTCCTGAGCAACATGCAGCAATGTGATCTGCATTAGCAATAACCTTACATCACCTTTTCGATTAAGAGGCAGTTCGTTAAACAATATATTTCAAAGAAAGAGTGCCTACGAACGCAATACCGAACGGTGGCATCCAAGGTTCACCAGTGTGTGTATAATAGCCTCTGGGTCGACATTGTTAAAGGCTCCTCAATATCTATGAATGCCAACAAAGTATATTCCATGTAAACTAAGGATTTTTAAATATTTGACCCGTATTGTGCTGAAAGTAGATTGGGGTTGATATATTAGATAGTCCATTTCGAGAGATCTTCTTCTTAACCTACAAATTTTACACATTCTCGCTTACCAGTGTAAAAGCTTGTAGGTTAGGTTATAGGTTATTTGTGTTGGTAAGCACCCATGTTGCTCTCTCGGAATTTCTTTGGAAATTTTTAACGAGGGAGTTTGAATGACAAACATTCCACGCTACTTGTATCGGGCTAAATGTTCACATTTACCTTTCTTCTTCGTCGCCGATTTTTCGAAAGTAATTGCTACACATGATTTGTCTACATTTGCGCAAAAAATTTTAGCTACTGCATCTGAAAACAGTTTGCTCTAACGTACAGTGGTAGACACGTAAATAGAACACTTGCATTTCTGTCAGTAAAAAGACTATTTCTGCATTATTTATTAGAGCTCAAAACGTTAATTATTTTACGGAAAGGTGAGGTTGTTTTCCTAAAAATTAAAAAAATATACGCAAATTTATAAAACTATGCCTGGCAACATAAATAGCACATTATATTGCACTGCGTTATGATTATAAATACCTTTCGAGACAAACTTTTGGCGTTAGTATCTTGTCAAAAACCCCTTATTCATAGCTGCATATCATATTGGAAGACTCTGCACTAAGCTCGGATAAAGCTTTTAGGAGTAGATGTCCAAGTGAATTGAATCTTGTTACTCAAATCAGTTTTATTTTGCGGTTTTACTGATTCCATGTGATGTTCCACATCATTCTACAGGTTCTCGATCGGATTCAGATCGAAAGACTGAGCTGGCTTCTTTAAAACGCTGAAATTTTGAAGGCTAAGGTAAGCCTTCACAAGGCGAGAAGTGTGCTTAGGACCGCTGTCATGAATAAAACGCCATTTTAGTGGCGCTGGGATTATGCGCTCTACAGCAAGCATTTAAAGACGTGTTAATCCATTTTCGTGTCTACTTTTATAATTGGTCACACTCCACGCTAAGAAAAGCATCCCACACCATCCTACCTCCTCCACCGTTTTTTATGTGTATCTTGGACTATGTTGTTGGTTAGGTGGATGCCAAACATACATTTTCCCATTCAATCCGAACTTGAAGAACTCATCAGTCCACAGTACATTTTTTCCAAAAATTCATCGATTTGCTAAGGGGTTTCTTGCAAATGACTTCCTTGGCTTCAAATTGTTATTCTTCACAAGTAGCTTTTTTTGTGGGATGCTCCCCTAAAGTTTTGTTTTACTTCAGACGCCTTCTTTAAGAGTCCATAATATAGACCTATCTGACACACAAATGGCATAAAGTTTGAAAAAACTGTTCTTTATAGCTTTAGAGCTCGAAAATGGGTAGGCTGCACTACCTTTGTAGACTAGACTCTCCTCCTTATCTGTGGTTTTCCCTGGCCTTGGAACTCTTTTAACAGCGTAAGCATTGCCAAAAAGCTCCATATGACTTAAGGCATTATAAATAACCTTTGGGAATCATTATAAATGTTTTAATTTTTTAGTAACTATTGAAGCGTTAGCCTACATATTGCAGATGATTTAACGCCTCTCTTCTGAGAAATGTCGCCCTTTTGTCATCTCTAGGTACATCTGCAGATTTTTAATATTATTTCAAACTAATGACAAACATACTAACTTCAAAGTTAAATTATTACTAATAATTTTAGCAAGAGAATTTAATATTTTTCTACCGAGGGTAGATGAAAAATCTTCAAAAAGTCAAAAGAAGAGGACCGTAAAACGCGTGCTCATAGTAGTGTGGGTTTTTTACCCACTAAAAAAAGCTCCCTTTAATATATTTCAAATAGTTTTTATTTAATGTAAATATTATTCACGTGACCTTCTAGTCGGTTCTTGTGTGAGCAAAAATTTTGATTTCGTCTTCGGCGTTGGCGATTTCAAGATCTCTATGGATAACATTCCAATTAAGTATTTTGAGTATCTTTTTCATATTCTTCAATGTGTCTGCGTGCGACGAACTTTATTTTCATGTTTAACTAATCTCTCGAAAATAAGTCTGTTCGGTTTAGCTTGTTCTTCGAGTTTGGAAATAATAAAAGGAAATACCTGCAAACTACTATTTTTACTGTATTTTACTTTAGTGGCTTGAGCGTATGTCTGTATATTGCTGTGAGGTGACGTTTCTTTTGTGACTTTTAGCTTAGGGGTTTTAGGCTTTACTTTACTAACCGATTTTAAGGCCGTAATATGATAACTTTTCTTTCGCAATTTTTTCTTTAATAATTATTGGCTTGATCTTATTCGATTGTTCTGAAACCGGATGATGTGACTTTATAAGCTTATCACGTCTTTTTTTGTAACTCTTTGACTACTTCACAGCCTCGATAATTAGCCGGGTGGTTTTCCTTGCAGTTAATACATGATTATGATCTCAATGATTTTGAGACTTTTATTTTTCAAGTCATTGATGACATCTATTTTTGAGCATGAAGCATGGAGACCTCCAGCTACTACTCGTATCGGTCTTTCTGATTTATTTTCATAAGTGAACAATTGAATTTGTTCGGCATTCAGTTTGCTAGATACTAAGCGGTAGCCGTCAGAGTCTTTAACCATGACTTTTCATTGAATATTGTTAGTAGATATAACCTAGCTTCTCACAGCTGTACTTATTGTGCGTGGTATACATTTCTGTACGTTCAGAAGGGACCTACAGTTTTATCCCGTATCCGAAGGGCAGGGGGGATTTTGAGAAGCTTTCTGATGACAGTAAATACTCTTGGATGTTTGTCAGACGCTCGCAAGAGGTGGGGCCGTGTAAAAAACGTTGGTGGTATTTTCCCGGATTCGAACTCGGAACCCCTTGCGCAGTAGTCCAACGCACTAACCACTGAGCCACGGCACCCCGATACTGAGTATAAATGCTTAATATTTTTACCAATTTAAACAATTTGCGAAGGAAATGTCCTATTTACGTATCCATCACTGTATATGCATTTCCGAATGCTTGCTTTGCATAATTTGCGCAGTCTACATGTCCAAATGGGACCGGAAAAAGGACCTAAGTAAAATACAAGTACCTTTAATTAAATTACCCATGACCTAACCTAGCCTATTCGAACTTTGGAAGTAAATATTTATCGTGTTATTATTAAAATAGAACTACTCGACAGACTGGCCCAATAGAGAACCCGAGTCGTTAAAAGCAGACCATGATGCAATATACCATTAAGCATTCACTTAGGTTTTCGATACAAATCAATTTCTGTCGGTAATTCTTTAGCCCATAAATTATATGTACATAGTTAGAACCAGCGAATCTTAAGAATTGCGAATCCAAAGCATAGCATTTTAATTGCCATCTCTTTCTTAGTACATATTCTGTTGTAGGAAATTTCATTAAAAATGTCCAAGTGTTTATACATATCAATACATATATACATACAAATCCTTTGTATTCCCACTGTTTCGGAAGTGGTCGTACTAAATGTTATAGTTCAGCCTTTAGTCATGCAGATTTGGTGAAAAACCAAAACAAGTACTCTTTTTACGAGCCCAAAAATTGTTGGCAATATTAAAAGCTACATACATACTTATTCCTTCTGAGTAATTTATTTTAATTTAAAGCGAACTTTTTCAGAACTGTTCTCTCTATAAATTGCCGACCAAATATCTCGCTCGATAACCATGTCAGCAAATCATACAGCCTTACGTGTCTAAAGAAAACAAATTATTTTGTTTATGTACGTTTGTGTATCAACTAAACGCTAGTACACATATCTATCTGTATGCCTCTCCATACGATAAAAATACAATAATACACCAACAATAAAAACGCCGCATTGTTGTCACTATGGCATATCATAAGCCATAGCTGAACAAACACAACACACACCCGTGTGCTGCCGTCGGGCTGTCAGTCTCTAAACGGTCTTTAACAGACGGATTCACTTGACATACATATGTACTTATGCTCATGGGTGTATACACAGCTTTTGGGCTGCACTAGTGAGTTCCATTGCACTTAAAATTTCAATAAAAAAAAAAAAAATAGACAAATCTCCAAAAACAATTTGTTACCTAATCTTTGTAATTCATTGCAGAACCCCAATACTATAGTAAAGCCCCACACATACACTCAACGAATCTTGCCGCTATTCCGCTGATGAATACTAACAGCTTTGGTACTAGTACTAAGCACATGGTATTAGAATCAAGATCGGTGTTTTATTTTTTGTTTTTAATGTGTTTGGGGTGCGCATAACGTTCTATAACCTCATACGTGTCGTCGTCGGTGTTTGGTTCAGTAAGCTTTAAAGCGTAGGCTATACAAGGCCATAGCTAACAGGTGGTGGCATATCTATACCCGGGTTGTAGCAGACAAACTATAGAATTACTCATCTCCAAAGTACTCGTATTGGTGGTGGTGTACTATAGTTAACTTTTGCGTCTTATTGAAGTAGAAATTCTTTCGTACAGCTATCGACTGTAGATACAGTGCGACAATGGGTGATAAGAAGGCAAAGGTAAGTCGCTTAATAACTTCTCTTCTTTTCTGCCACACAAACAAACACTTGTTTTTTTTTTTTTTTTTATATCAGAAACAAGTTAAAAAGAAACGCAATCGAAATTCGTTGACATTTTATGAGAAGATCGCTGTGATTCGGCATCATGATATAAATCAGATGTCACGCAACAGTTTGGCACGCATGTTTCAATGTTGCAGCACACAAATTCGTCGTATCCTTGAGCGTAAGGACGAATTGCTGGCTCAATGGAAGGCTATGAGTGAGAAAGATGCAACAGCGATCTATGAAGAAATGGCTAAAAAGAGGCGGGAATTCGAAATTGAAGCTGTCACTATAATCCTTCATCAGTGGGTCGAACGGTGTCGCCATCTAGAGTTAAATATGATCATCAACAATGACACATTAACTGATGTAGCTTTAAAAATGGCTACGGTCTTAAATTTACCAGATTTTCGACCATCGGCTAGTTGGATATCAAAGTTTCGTCGACGATTTAAGTATAAGGGATCCGATCTGGCTAGTCCTCGCAGTACGGATGATCCGCCAGGCTCCTTAAGTGTTGAAGACATCATTATAGAATACAAACATTATTTGCCAAGTTTCTTGCAACAAGAGATCTCGAATATAACATCCAGCAGCTTGCGAGATAGTGATGCCTCACAAGAAGGTTCCCCAATTCCGACTGATGACCAGGAAGATGATCTTCAAATGCCAATGGAATATCCTGATTCCGAGAGCTTAGCCACCAATTTGAGTACAAATATAGAAAATGTACTTCGAAATTTCACAGAAGTTGAGCAGTTTCTACAACATCATGCCGACTTTCGAGGCATGGCTATTCTCAGTCAACTCGAACGGCATGTGAAAACGAACTATGACTTAACACAACTGCAGGCGATCGAAGGAGATGAACTAACGGATGATATCATATTAATTGAATAGAAGATTTTACATATTGTTTTTTTTTTGAATAAATTAAGTTTGTTATTTGTTATACTCGTTTTTTTTCTTCTTTTTTTTGTGCGAAAATTTGCTTGTATTCATGTGATTCATTCCGGTTCTCTGTTCGTAAAATAGAAACTGGAAATAGATTCAATATGCATTTGTTTTGCTCTAATGGGAATGTGCTCCATATCTATCTTATTCGTTTATAGATGTGTTTATAGCTAGTTTAGAATATTATAGATGGTTATCAACTTGAACTAATGTGCAATGCATTCGTTCGAAATACAATGTATCAAATTGCTAATTTTACTTTTAGAATAAGTACTCTCAATGTTGTATCCTAGTTTTTGAACGAATAAGAGCTCATCCTGCTTTGGTCCTTGTTTTGAAAATGATATTTTTTTGTTGCTTTTCGTAAGATTTTACTTGTACAAAGAACATTTCTTATCACCAAGCTCACATTACGTCAATTGCATCCAGCTATTCAATTAGTTGTTCAATCAATGGTGTGAGACATGCAATTACTAGCTAGTCACGTTTAGTTTTTTATACTACTCACCGTACCTACATATGTACCTCGCAGTAAAGTAAACGACAATGAATAGGGAATAGAACGTGATCGAAGTACGTACATATGCATACATAATAAAATAAAGTAAGAGAGGTTTGTGTTAAAAAGTACACCAAATACAATTTACAACTACAAATTTGTGCTTGTGGAACTCGAATACAAATTTGTGATCTGATACCTAGTCTCACACAGTATTTTTGTAAAACTTACACATGGTGAAATGAAATCGTCTGGCCATTACACAAATTGTGTTGAAAAACGCTTGTAAATCACAATTTGTAAGTTGGTGAAATACATACATATGTACATAAAAACTTAAATCAGTCAGTGTCGAATCCATGATACTTCTTGACAGTGCGGTGACACATGTTTGACCAATTGACAAAGCCACCTTTAGCCTGAAATATTTAGCCACTTTTCGATATGCCTTATTCCTTAAACTCGCCACTTGCTTCGTCCCATAGAAAGTTTTTTTCAAGAATCTAACCTTTCCTCAGACATAGCTACCATTAAAGAATGGCGTCTTCATTTCCCAGTGAACGACTCCGAACAAGCAGGTTTCAGCTCTGGATCCTCCTGTGTCAACCTTGCTGATCATTATCGAGCAATGTGTTGAATATCGATCACCACTTCACCTGCTGTGCATCGATTTTGAAAAGGAGATTGATAGTATGAATCGGGAATTTATTTGGCGGGCCTTGCGCAGGAGAGGCATACCTGATAAATTAACAGCAATTATCAACGCTACATATGATGGGTCCAAATGTCAAGTCTTGTACAGAGGAAGGCTGTCTGAGGAATTGGATGTTCAAAGTGGGGTTTTGTCAAGACTGCATACTTTCAATAGCACTGTTTTTTTATTGGTGATTAACGATGTGCTAAATGCGGCCTTATCAATAGGACTCTTACATCTGAGTTCAAACACATCGACTATGCCTACGATGTATGCCTACTGTCTCACAGAATAATGGACCTTCACCAAATGGCAGCAAATGTAGAGAGGAAAGCAGACGTCGTTGGGCTAAAAATTTAGTCGCTGAAAATAAAAATGATCAGCTTACGACCGAACCCCTAATGGGACATAGGGCGTCAACAACGTTTACGCGCCATCTAGTTGCTTTATCCGATGTAACATATCGTTATGATGCTTAAGATTAAGGCCCCTATTGTGAGTGTCGATCAGCGATCGTCACGACAAATGTCGATAGAGTCGATTGATTTTAAATCGGGAATTATGTTACTTAATCGATAGAGAAATAGATTATTGTGAATAAAAGTGCGTATATTGTGAATGCATCATACGGCTGTTTTCTATTGTTATCGACAAATGTCGATCGTAATACACAATGCCAAAATCTTAGATCGGAGATCGATAGATGTCGATTATCAACAATCACAATAGGGGTCAAAATGCCATAGTCCAACAAACTCGATCATTTTCTCAGCTCAATGCTGCTGCAGATAGTGTTTCGAATCAAGCTGTTGAAGGCCTTCTCTAAATCAAAAACCACAAAAGGTATGCGACGCATTGCTCGATTATAATACGTAAGGTGTTCATGTTGTCGATGTAGGAGCTTCCAGCGCGAAAGGTTGCCTGTTCAACAATAATGTTGCAAGTGTCGCAATTTTGATAGTAGTTGTTATAGCTATTCAATCAAAAATGGCCCGCATCACTGCACAAAATTTTGTAAAGGAAAGGATCAGGATCAGGACTCAAAGTACGACGCAGACATTAGTTAATAGGCATTAGTCGTTGCACGGTTTGAATCTCGTAAGCTCATAAACCAATATCTTTATTCATAATCTTCACCAAAGTAAATTGCTGTGCATGATGGCAAACCAACTTACTTAGGTTATTCTCAATACTACTTTATGCATGCGTAGATTCTGCGTGCCGCGAAAACTATTAGCTTAGATTGAAGATTATGTCGACTGTATTATGTCGCTGACTCATCTATGATTTTCAAAATAAATTTGCACAATTTGCAAGCGTTGTACTGGCGTGACTCTATTTATGGGAAAATGGCAACTCAAACTGAGCACAAATCAGCTTGTAGCTATCCTCTTGGTTGTCGTTAGAAATTGTCAATTCACAAAAAAAAAAACCTTTCAAAAGACCCCTTTTATTACCCAAAGAGTAGCTATGTCAAAAGTCTGCACCTATCTATTCATAATGTGTCAAACATTGAACAAAAATCTAGAAGAATTGACAAAAACTGCAGTATTGTTTTTAAGTTATCAATGAGTTATATGTACATACATATATTAACACTAGTTGGACCCGGCATAACAACAACAGTTGGCAATTATGGCGTGCGCGTTGACAAATCAACTGTCAGATGTTCAATGTTGACACCATCAACACCGACTATCATTAAATTCGAATAAATCGATTTTCGAATCGAGTTCCACCCGAATAAATTATATGTATATATAAATTTAAGATAGATTCATTGTTTACGTATATTAACAAACTTATAACATTTTCTCGGTAACAGCTGGACTTAAAGCGCCAAAAAAGTGGCATCATTGTGAATGAAACACCTCGACCTGTTGACAGCGAAATACCTTTCGAGACTTATAATCCACGTATTTTGCAAGAACAAATTGAGTCGGAGAATAGGAAGAAATATACGCTTCTATCAGATGGCGATAAATTGTACTATCCACATATTCCAGGAGCTGGAGATGTGGGCGCATTTGAAAACTACTACAAACGAGATGGTAATACGATTATTTAATTGATTATCAAATTTTAACTTTATTACATTGTTAGAGAATGCTATTCTTCAAGATTGTATAGATTTTAAGCCAGTAATCTTTCCAATACCAAATGACTTAAACAAGACCTTTACCGCGGTTGTAGTCTTTAGTAATGGAGCCTTGACACCGCATGTGGGAGATATTGGGTAAATATAAGATAAATAGTACTCTTATTTCGAATGAGATGTTTAAATTTCTGCAATTTTTGAATGAATAGCGTTCTGATTTATCTATAATGTTTGTCATTAGAACATATTATGTGGTTTTGAATTTTGAGTACAGAATATTGGGCGATTCAAATTACTCAAATTTTTAATCCACATTAGGCCTGTTTCGAATATTTACAAAATAGGCACTTAAAAATGTTGAAAGTAAACAATTTTTCAAAAACTTACCAACACAGTTGGTTTTGAAAATGTATGAAAGCAAATTTTGAAAAAATTTATGATATTTCTGCTAAAATCAAGATTAAAATTTATTGTTATTCCGTTGTGATACCACTAAATTCTATATATTACAAACACTATATTTAGTAAACGAGTCAGAGGTTGGTCAGAAGATTTAGTTCGTTGAAGGAAAATTAAACATTAAATTAATTAAAGTTTTCTCCTCTTTGCTATGTTAAATATGGCTTCTTTGTTTGTCTGCATTTACGCAAATAATCTAAGATAATAAAAGAGTATATTATACCGCGGCCTGATGAGTTTACACTTCCCAGCGAAACAAGAAGTTCGCACATCTCCTTCCGTGATTTGTTCAGATCGCTACAAGCGTTGATCAGATGTTATCAGCTAGGTCAAAGCCGTAAAGTTGGCGTTATGGCTTCGAGATGAGCTTAAGTCTTAAAGCGCTTACCTTAGCAACACAAAAGCCAAGGAGGGCCAGGAAAGAGTAAAGGAAAGAAAGAAAAACTTAAAGGAATAGAATCCAGCCACATAAAGCTGTAGTCGATTCAGAATGAATGGATTCCAGCTTAATTTTCTAGCTAGTTTGAGACTTAGATATTTTACTATATTATACAACTCAGTCATGCTAGGTCGAATATAAACTAGGTAAGTTTTGAGTAGTTAAGCTTTAGTTGCCTCAAGGGTTTGTTTATAGTACATTCTGTTATCGAAAATATCATATCCCAAGAGGTTTTCGCTTTGTAATTTAAAATAAGGGAGAATAATTTTAAATTTTGTTATACAATTTTTATTAATACGAATCTTTCTAGGCCACAACGTCCAGCCGAAATAGGATGCATCTACACAGCATATGTAGAATCATTTGACAGAAATCCCGATTACTGGACCGCGAAAACAATGGATTCCATTCTTGAGTACGGCGTGCAACTTTGTCATAAAAGTTACCTAAACAAATACGAAGATACTAAAGCAGATTATGACATAATACCTGAAATAACCGAAAAAGAAGCTGTAATCAGTATGAAATTACATCTAACAGGTTCACTTTTGGACGAACCCAACATTCTAAAAGCGCTATCGTTATTCTTCAATAAATTTAACGCCTGTGTGCTGTGCTCTGAGAGTTTATACCTTCTCATATGGAAACGTTGTACGAATTCGTTTTATATTTTCGATCCCAATGGTCGTGATATTGAGTGTAGACGTAACTTCAAACAAGGCAAAGCTTCACTTATGGCTGTTACAACAGTGGAACACATTGTCCATTTAATCCTGAACTACAGCAATATTCGAGATAGATCTGAGTTCAATTTATATGAAATTCACTTGAAGGACTATGGTAAATTGACGAAACCAATGCAATTTAATGATGGAGAAGATCCGAAAAAACTATTTGCTGTTGTTAATCGATTTTATGCGATAATTCCTGCGATACATGGTTTATCACATATATCGGCGTCGAATGCGGAAGACGATAACGCTTCGATGATGATCAGTTTCTTGGCGATAGTTTATAGCCAGATCTATCCACCGAAACACTGGAACATGGTAATGGTTAATGATTTGATTAAGTTTGGCAGAAAGTATCATGGCGACTTTGTATGCGATAACCGATTGCGAAAGCTAAATATCGTCGATATTCCTGATGCGATTCTCTTTGGAAACTATCGAGTTTTAGTTAAAAAAATGCCCTTTGCCAGATCGGGACATGTGGTCGAATGTTGGTCGTTTCGAACGTCGCAATTAACACAGGCTATTATGGACTTTTTTATGGAAAACAGTACAGCTATTGTGCAAATAGATAAGACCTCATTTGGTGTATGGAAAGAAAATGGAGTATACTTTGTGTTTGACTCGTTTAAAAGAGGTCCAGCGGGTCAAGCTTTACCACATGCTAAATCAGGAAGTGGATGCCTACAAATTCATTTAAATATTGAGTCCTTGTGTCGAATAATGTTCATGAATGCAGTTGTCGTCAAGACGGATGGTAATTTCTTTTTGCATGGGATTCATGTTAAGGCAATCGGTACGTTTAGTATGAACCGAGGAAAGGAAGACGCAGCATCTTTTGGAACACTCCATATCAAATATCCGTTTGAATGTGAGAAGGTCACTGAACATGATACAGAACTACAAATGGAAGATTGTGGCGAAATGACTAATTACGAACCAATTACTTGCACTCTTGTGCAATGTCTTTCCGAATTGAGTGTGGCACCTTGTGAGAGAACCTGCTCGGAACGTCAGTTCCAGCAACAACAGAAAAAGATTGCAATGCAGAAGATTCTCTCCAGGGCGCCTAGCATTCATTCCATAGCACCCGAATTTCGATTGCCTGAATATGATAATATCGATGTTATCGATGCAGTTGTTGGTGAATTTCTTTGCAATCTTATGGACAAAATTCGACGGAAAACCGATAAAACTCGTAAGATTTGTGTTGCTGCATCAAAGGTTCTTCTGCAATCGGATAAGAACCACTTAAAGGATTTGAAATTACGACTGAAACGAGGCGAAGACTACGACAATATATGCGCAGAGTTTAGGACTAGACCGCCGGTTTATAAGGAGATGACACTCGAGCAGGAGCTGGCACTTGAATCGAATTTCCAGGTATTACTTGATGGTCAATCAGCAATCTATGGAACCACAAATATCGATATCGAAAACCAGCCGTTGAAGGGAATTCTCGCAACAATATCAGCTGCAGCTTTGTCATGCAAGTACAAAGTATCGACTTGGAGCAGTGATGTTATTGAATACATTTTTGAATCAAGTAGTAAACTGGAAGAACGCTTTTGGTCTTACAATCACACTTTAGACTTGATTTTCCGCAAACAGATACCAAAATTGCAGTTTGGCTCGACGACATATCACATAAAAGTCCTTTCTCATGAAACAGTTGTGCCAGAGAAACTGAAAGAACATCTCGAAGGAATACTCCTACGAGTGGCCAAGGTGATAATAATTTGCAAGGGACTATCGTGCTTGATTATGAGGCGTTACAATTTGTTTTATATGTTTATGGGATGTCCTTGTGATTTGTTTGGCTTTAGATCGAAAACAAATGGACCAATGTGTCTGTTGAGAGTTGTGGATTTGGATTCTATTGTGCGACGCATTCAAAGTGCATGTGGAACATGCTCAAAGTATGTGTTAATTCAAATCGTTGTGAAGGATATTACAGATCCAAGACCAGATAGATTTACAATGCGTACTGCATCACAGGAAGAGATCATTTATGGCAGAGAGCTGACGGAGAAGGAACGACAGAAACAGAGATATAGGGACAAGATGAGGTTTATTGAGCATGAAATAAGAAAGGAATCGGAAAGAGTGAAGAAATTCCAACAGGAGAAGGCGGGACAACCACAAAAGAAGGGAAAAGGAAGACTATCACGTAAGTCTAGTTTTTCTTTTTTATATTTTATTTTCTTTACTCTCAATTTAGTTTAAATATTCAAATAAAATTTGTACTTATTCGTACTACTCGTATCTACATACATATACATACATCCATGCTGAAACATAGAGAAAAATTAGTCTTAATATTTGAATATGTGGGAATGTATGTCTAAAGTTAGCACTTTCCGAGCATTCCAGTACCCAAAAATTCAATTTTACAACTGGTGTACCTCAAGGCTGCAATGTGGGACCACTTGTTTATGCATTCTTTACAAGCGACATGACATTTATCAAAGGAATGCTGATGGAAACAAGTTAATTACGTTCCATATAATGTTCTTTATCATCTTGTGGGTAATAGGGCTTTACAACAATTCTCTAATTCTCGACTGTTTTGAGTTTGAGTTGTATATTTTATCGGACCGCCGCTAATCTTGCCATTCTGGTTATCGGATTCTATTGTATGGCTTGGTTAGCTAGAGATCTGTTCAGTTTGACCAATCTAATGCCACTTTCGTCGTTTTGATGGATCATGGCCGGTTTTCTGATAAAACTGGTTCAAAGTTGGAATGAAACAGTTACAGCGTATTGGCTTGTACATATTACTTCACCACATTGTGAAGAGTAAACTTTTCTTTGTCTATTCTGCTGGCTATATTAAGTTCCTTATCCAATATAAGCAATAAGCCATCAAAGCCCTTAATTGCTGCGGTTACCTGAACATAAGTTATTTTCGTTCGTTGATCCTTCTCCAGGCATCTTTGGAGAGCAACACTCTTTTTTTCAATTGCTGAAAAGAATTATTATGGCGGCCAGTAAACTGCTGACTGTTTCCACTTTATTTCGTGGTGCACTAGGGGATATCTCTGTTGATCGATGTAGAATCTGGAAGCTTGGCCAGGATTTGGACCTCGTACCATTACCATGATCTCTTCTTGATGTTTCGGATTTCTAAAATGGCGGGTGATGGCGAAATGGTCAATGTGATAAGCAAACAGTTAACCTTATGCCATCTATGATCAGGCGATTTCTTTAGCACAAATTTGGTGGTTACCTGTAATGTTGGCTCAGGATACTTGAGCTGATATTCACCACTTTTCTATTGAAAAATTCGTCCTCGCCGGACATTGGACAATAGGTGGCCCATATGGACTAACGCCATAGTTCACTTTGAAATGTGTCATAATCCACTCATGGCTTTAATACACTTTCAAATTAGTTTATATGGGCTTACTTTGCGGCAGCTAGGTAGGCATCTCCTGCAATGATTTCTGGAGAATTTTCAGCGAAAAGAAGGAAAAATATGTTTCCTGTGCACTTATTCTGCAGTAGTCAACATCTTAAAAGCACGAAAGTACCTAGATACATATATAGCTCCAAGTGTAAAAGAACAACACAATGGGCTGACATACTTGTGAAGAGCCAATCAGAGAACCTAGCATAACATGAGTTAACTATAAAATTTCTTTTAATAAATTGATTTTATTTTTCGATAATTATGACGTTTGATTAAAATTTTTAAATTTCTTACAACATACTTTCGGATTCCATTTAATAATTATTTTTCCATTGCAGTATCATGCCTGCCGAAAACATCCTCCTCACAATTGGGGGAGGAAATGGAAGGCTTTGCTGAAACCTCTGCCGAAAGTGTCCAATTCAAACATAAACCAGGAAAATCATTTTCTAATCAAGAAGAAGACCTCGACATGGATTATGAAGGTGTTGTAATGCCACAATTGGGCTATCAGTTAAAAGATCAAGATATACTATTCAAAATCCAAGGATCAACCGCATTGGATGGACGTACCATAGAACTTACTAATCAAATTAAAGCGTGTTACTTTGCAAGTACTGTTGCATTATTGTATGCAATTTTACGACCACTTAACCACTGGGATTCACAAAGAATTGACAAAGTCATTGCGGTGGCTAAAAATATCGCAAGGAAAACGGCTGATATGAATATCGCCGCTGAGCGTGTGATTAAAAATATCGAAGCTGATGAGTTTACATTTGACGTTAAGGTTCAAGCTTTCACACCAATGGGAAGCTTTGGTGGTAATCTTGATTATAAGATTACGAAGACCATTAAAACGGATCGATATTTTATAGTTCAACTATCGAATATGACATTTGCTGTTTACCATGATGATTATTTCCACCTTTTCGATCCGTATCCTTCAATGGAATTGATCGAGGAACATGATGAAGGAGAAGAGCTCGTCCCTCCGGATTTTATACCTATATATCCGGAGCAAAATACTGCATCGTGGGTTCTCTTTAAAGATCTAAAATCAATGTTGGGGTATGTTAGTAAGAGAACAAGTAACAAGAACTGGAAGACCGAGTTTCAGATTCATACCATCGGTATTATGTCATACAAGACAGCGCCAAAGAGAATTCAATTAATTAATCTGCTGACAGATGAGCTAAATACCTGCCAACAGGCAACTGAAAAGCTCAATCTTTGTACGCATACAGAGGAGATTGAATGGTTGGATATATATCCGCATCTGGTTATTTGGAGTCGGCTTAATGCAGTTAACGCTGTACAGCGTCAACGTGGTTCGCCTTTGACAAGGGAAAAGAACTACGACATCGAGATACCCGACAAGCTTTACTCCTTGTGGGGTTCACTACATCCAAATTCGACAGTCTTCGGAGAATCTCGAGGCAAGCAGCATTTGGCAATAAATGTTGTCGCATGTTGCGTTGCAAACGTGTATCAAGTCACTGAATGGAATAGTCAAGTCTTAGATAACATTGTAATTAACGGTAATGATTACTATAATGACAGTGTGGCCACAATAAATCGCCAAGACTATGAGATCTCATTGGAACACTTGAATACCATCTTTGAAATGGGACAATTGCATTTCGAAGTTCATTTGGAGAGCGTTACTTATGGCTATTTGTATGCCAGAGAGAAGAACGAACTCAATCTTGCGGCTGCTCTTACGTTCTTCTTTACGCATCATCACTATGGCATCATTCAGTGTATGAAACGGAATTTAGCGATTGGAAAGTACGAACATGGATTTTTCATGTTCGATTGTCAGACTCATGGGATTCCTCTATTCCATACGGGACAGGGTGCAGCGTATATTTTGCGAGCAACGCATTTGCAAACGCTATTGTATTGCATTGTAATGACGCTGAACCTTCCGTATTACAATGCTCAATTCATGATACACAAAGTGGAGATGATAAATGAGAAAGTTGATGAACGGAAATCCAAATCTAAGAAGCGGTAGTTTAGTTTTTTTTTTCCATTTTTGTTAAATTTGTTTTTATTTAATAAAAATTTTTGTTTTTAGTTTTAAATTGGTTGTTGTTGATTAGTTGGTTGAATGATAGAAAAATTGATTAGGGAAGATAACTAAATATACTGGGAATGATAAGTAGCGTTTTGTATAGACTTGCAATTCTTATATGGTGATTTTACTTCCACCTAAAATATGATCTAGGAACAGAGATTGAACTGAATAAAGTAAAGTAGTGTTCGATCGAATCCTAGCCTTCGAAGCAGTCTTTTTCTGTTCACCAAATATTTTGTAGTTCTGTCAGGTCCTACTTGGTGTTTTTGCAATGAGTCCACATTTGACCAATAGCTTTCATTATGCTTAGGGCTAAGGAATTACATAAGTTTGAGTCGATTAAACTTTAGCCAAATTGTCACAAAATAATGTTTGCGAGCCAGGTTTTCGACAGAGTTATAAAAGAATGCAATCATTTTGGTTTGCATTTATTGAAGTCACAAAAAAACTTCTTCGTATGGACTTCAATCATATGTATGTATGTATGAATTAAATATTATACTTCAACTTTAAAATATGAATTCACCATTCATTTTGAAGTCATCGATTGAGGATTTATTCAATTGAATGCAATCTTTTGTTACTTTTTTTTCTTCTCAATACAATTCAACCCAAAAGACTTCAAAATAACTTCAATGAATTCAAAATGACTTTAATGAATTGAAAATGGCTTCAACTATTTCATGACTTCAAAATGAATGCCATTACTGCGCTGACTTCAAAAATACTTCAATGACTTTACTGAACTCACAGATGATTGCATTTCTTTATTAATCACTGAATAGAATATAATCATTGACTTCACGAAAATTAATTCTCAATTAGTGACTTTTAAATGAATGGTGATTTCATATTTAGTCACTAAGTGAATTCATGAGTTAAACATTTTTGGAGATAAAGCAAATGAATTCCTTTACAATTCTTGACTTTCCGATCCGCCTTTTCTAAGAATTTCGCTATTGCTCTGTATTCAAGTAAGAAGACTTGCATTTGAAAAGTAAGTTAAGTACTCTTGCAATATCTTTGAGTGATTTTAAGGAGTTGCACTTGACTGTGACACAGCATGACTGTCACTACTGAGACTTCTACCACGCTATCTCTCATCGATTATCCAATTTGCTACTTCGAGTAAGACTTGGCAACGATAGTCAATATACACTATGCCTGGTCTCAAGCCCCAGAAAATTGGAACCGAATTGGATGGATATACATAGCTGAAGAAAAATCTGCGTTAGGAACGTTCAAGACGTAGTAATACTTAGCTAAGACTCTTCCGCTCTAAAGTGCTATCCGTGCTGTTATATGGATGCAGAACGTGGAGAACAACCTTGAATATGACAATAAAGTTACAAACGTTAGTTAACAGGCTGAGGGTGTTCTGGGCCAGCCCGTTAACACAGTATCATAGATCCAACGAAAAAATTACTGATAACAGTCAAAGTGGAGACAAGGCAGCTGGTAAAAATTTGGAGAAAACGGAGACACATTGCTAGACCGACAGGATTTAGTCAAAAAGGAGCCTCTAGGTTTCACAAGGGTATGACAGAATAGCTTCCTTCGGTATTGCTTATCAGGATCGAATGGGAAGTATTATTCGACATTAAGGATCTTGACTACAAGTACTTAACGATACTGTAGTATACGCCCGCATATCATTTGGCAGTGTGTTGCTTGATTTCGAGTTTCGAGTTTATTGCAATTTCAAAAGTCAAAAATTACTTTATTTCATGGTGCTGAATTTGGAAGATGTTGGAGTTCAAAGTCAGAAGAATTCATCATATATTGGCTTTCACAGTAGCAGTTCTAGTGCGGTGCCTTGTGGAATGCCGCCCGTGCCGTTGTATTGCCTTGTTCCGTCGTCGGTATTTTGGCATAGTATTCTATTTCTGAAATAGTCTGTCATTCGTTTACGGTACTAAAGGCGTTCTTTACATATAGCTTGATAATTTCACGGTACTGTTTACTCCCATCCATTCATCGCCTTCTTTCGATAGAATTTTCCCTGTATTTATTCAGGACCGCCGATCGTAGATCGTGTCCTACGAAAAACATCTTTGCGATCTACACGGCCTTTTGCTTGATTAATTGTATTCTCTAGTCTGTCAGTTAGGACTTCTAATCGCTTCAACTTCTGGTACTGCCATCTGAGTCAGAATCAAACTCGTATCAAGATTTCAAGCAAAGATTTGGAGAAGCAAAATCATGTTTGTGTGTGTTCCTTATAGAATCCCATACCGTTTATCCTATTAAAATTAAATAAGTTGTTGTCGACATGCGGATAATAGTTTTTAAAGTAGTACAGTTTATGTACGATAGATGGCGCCAATCATATGAAATGGAAATTTTGTGTGAGTGTGCATCCTTGGCAGATTTGAACTGAATTAAATAGAAAATATAGTGACAAGCGAGTGACACATAGTTTCAAGAAACTAATATAATAGTGTCCTTAGTTACATAATAGTTTAAGTGATAAGGGCGGGCGGAGCACGGGTCAGGAGTTATTCAAAAGGGGACAAAAATCTCCAGATATACTAAAATCCCTCAGCCAATCCTTGAAACATTCACTCACTCCATGTAGGTGCCAAAAGAAAACCAAATCTTTTTGGATTACAAAAGTTTAGGGAGGTTATACTTTATTAACTCAAAATGCACTATCACAATAAACAACAATTTTTCGAATAACAATCAACAAAATTTCA
Source organism: Chalcosyrphus nemorum (assembly GCA_949716465.1). Classification (NCBI taxonomy): domain Eukaryota; kingdom Metazoa; phylum Arthropoda; class Insecta; order Diptera; family Syrphidae; genus Chalcosyrphus; species Chalcosyrphus nemorum. Next base: position 31,614,268 of record OX454334.1, read on the forward strand.
TTTCACATCCGCTTAGAAACGATAACGGAAACGATTGGCAGTCCTGTAACGATAACCATCTTCGGCCAGTTCATGTGCAGGCTTTGGTTCAGCTTCAACTTCAGGAAGCTCTGGCACTTCAACGGCTTCCTGTACAATTGGAACTTCGTCAGCAATTGGAGCAAGAATATCGGTTTCAGGAACTTGGGGAGCTGCTTCAGATACTGGTGCTTCTTCTGCAACAGCAACTTGTTCAATTTTCTCAGTAACTGGAGCTTCTTCTACAATTGGAACTTCTTCGATGACGATCACTTCATCGACAACTGGAGCTGGAGAAGAAACCTCTTCAGCAGCTGGGACTTCTTCTGTTGCAGCGACTGGTGCCGCCTCAGTTTGTGCCTCAACAATTGGAGCTCCATAGATCAGTGCTGGTGGTTGTTCATACAATGAGGGGATTGCTGGCTGTTCAGTTGTTGGAACTTCATCTTTTTGTTGTTGTTCTTCTTCTTGTTGCACCTCTTCAAGTGGAACCTGTTCAATTTCCACTACAGTGGTACCCGCTGGAGTTGTAGGAGCTTCAGTTTCAGCCACCACTGGTGCTTCAGTAACAGAGAAATCCTCTAAAATGGCATTTTGTACTAGCACCGGTGGTAGATAAGCGTTTGCCAATTCTGAAACATCAGCTACAGCAACACCAACAGCTACCAAGAGGATGATGATGGATTTCTGAACAAAGAAAATAACCAAATGTATCAAAGAAACACATACGAAAAAAGTATCTAAAAGTCATCGTACCATTTTGAGTAAAGTTTTCTGATTTGATAGACTAAAGGTAATCCAGAAACGATTGAGTAGTGAATGATGTCGAATCGTTGAGATGAAAACCTTTTTATAGATACTTTTTTTGTGGTCTATCTGTATCTATAACACCCACTGCATTGTGAAGGTTTTCTTTTCTCGTTCGTTTCGGCTTTGGTTTCTCACACACGATAGTGTGTATTTATCTATCTCTCGGGCTTTAACGGCTAAGAGAGTCGATAAGTGCACGAGTACTTTTTCGAAAAAAAGAAAATAAAAAAATAAAAAATCAATCGATCGAACAGTTTGATTAAAAATAAAAATTACAATATTATTAAGTAAATATACTCAATCAAAAAATTTGAAAATCCAAATCGTCGAAGCGCAATTGAGAGACTTGAATAGTAGGAGGTCATAGGGGATTGTTGAAACAGTTCCATTGAGGGATTAAGTTTGGTTAGTTATACAAAAAAGCAAAGCAAATAAAAAGTAGAGAAAAGAAATTAAACAAATATAAAGAGGAGACAAAAAATAAAAAAAATGAAAAAAAAAAAAAAAACTGAAAACTGCTGAATAATCATTCGAAAAACTACTACTGGACATACACACGCCAAATCGGTTGGATTGTCGTTTTTTCGTCAGGCAATTAAACACGCTGGTGGCACTGTTGTGAGGAGATACAATTGCTGCCTAAGGTTGCACTCGTTGACTTTTTTTTTTCTTTCTTGGTTACATTTCGATACGGATTTGAAGTTGGATGGATTTATCAATGCTTTGAGGTAATAGATTTGCCGCATGCTTTAGTTATCGAAGGGCCAAGATGAAGGTCGATCTAATTATATGATGACTTCATTTGACCCATATTCTGTGACAATTCGATTAAGTAATATGTATAACGGTTGGAGGGTAGCGGGTGCAACAATTGATCCAGCTAACCGGCTTAATTCAAGTATCAGATAGCTATCTTAGATTGGTAGTGGTAGATTGTAGGTTAACTTATTGAGCTCCGAACTTAGATTGGCATATTGTAATCCCTACATTAAGTAAGTAAGTTGTTGTTCATACTATTCTACTGAGGATGAGTCGGTTTTTACGTCAAGGAATTGAGTCTGGGCGACAGGTTGGTTCCTGAACGCATTCAGCGACAGGTTGGTTCCTGAATGAAATTTTTGAACTACGAAATTCTCCATACGCGAACAGCTTTTCGTAAAAATTTATAAAAACTCGATGTTTTGGGAAGGTTAAGCGAATATACCTTATATCTAGTTAGTTTGAAATCTTTATTTTTCTAGTGTAGGTGCCTACTGTATGTATGGACTACTGTGCATGGTTCCAAGTACGAATCTCAGAAAAGAAGATAACTTCAAATTTCTTTGACGGCCGCCAAACCACCAAACTATAAATTTGTCGAGTCATGTATCTCTTCTCCTCCTTTTAAACAACATATTATTTACAGGTTGTTATCCCATTGGTTGGATAGGTCCATTGTGATACCACGGAGTATGGATCCTAATTCTCCAATACTCGTTAGAACTATTTTGAGCTTTTTATGAAGCGTAAGAGACTTTTTATGTCTATGTTATTTAGATCTTCTAAGTTGTTATAGTCTGAAGCTCCTAAGTAGAGCATCCCTCTACGGGAGAGAGCTGGGCAGACACAAAGAAGGTGAGGAATAGTAGTAGTGAGTAGTTGTTGCGTGCTTGCCTATTAGACAGTGTCCAGTGATGACACCTATTGTGGTGCCGATATGCAACCTGTTGAGAGAAATCAAAGTCTTAGAACGTTTCAAATCCAGCTTAGGCAAAATTTGTTTAGTCGCTAGACATGTTGTACCATTTGTCCACCTAAGATTTGAACTCTCGATTGCATCCAGCTTGAATGTTTACATGTAGCATTTTTTTTTATAATATGCACATGCCGAAGGGGATATGAATACCCTTTTACTGATTAACAGGGCACGGGTGTTAGTTATATTGGAAGAGAAAAGAAGGGATAGGAAAGAGTTGGTGTAGTGGCATTTGAAACTCAGGTGATATTAGGTTTCAATTTTTATTCTCCATGGGTGGTATCCAATTTGACTGGGGAGAGAGTAGTGCATCTGCTATCGCCAATGCATTGACATTGTTAAATGCGCCTTCTATATCAAGGAAGGCAATCATCGTGTACTCCTTATGAACCATTGAGTATTCGATATTACTTACTAGCTGAGTTATTATTTTTGATGAAATGATTGAAGGTTGATACGATCTGTGGAGCTACATGGAAAGTGAGTGTCAAGCAGTAGATTGAGCGATTCTTCGCTCGCTTAGAGATCGTCCAGGACCCATCGCTTTTTTTTTTTTTTTAGAAAACTGGGTAAGCCGAAACCACGTGAAGGAGCCATTCCGTGTCTCAATTCTTGTTTCCGTGTTTCACTTCTTAGGGAGTAATGTTACATTAAGGTTACTTTTCATCCGTATACACGATTTACGTTTACTTTCGGTCCGTGCATACAGGATGGAGTAGTCTTAAGTCCAGAAACCAAGTTATTAACAATCCACGGCTCTTGGATCGAGACTATATCTTCCCTGTCTTTTGAGAGACGGAGAAGAAGGCCGGCAGACGCCGTGATGGAGTCATGGAGGTTAATCTGAAATATCAGCTTTACATGACCTTGATGCCATCCGCCGTCGCAGCATCTAGGAGAAGGACCTGGGTTCTCCTTCATAATCTGCAGAAATACGGCTGGAAGCTTGGCTGGAATAAGCTTCTATTTATCAGGAACGATGGAACCATCCGCATCGCTTTTATCGATGACCTCCAGCACCAGTTTGTCTTTAAGGACCTCACTGTAGGGCTTCGATATGGTGTTGGTTGGCCTGGAAGAGGTGCTGGTGTTGTGCACCTTGGCTCTTTTAGGATCCGAATCGGGTCCCTCCAACGACTGTTGTCGCTTTGACGTAAAGTCTCCGCTAGTCCCAGCATCACTGGCCATCTTTTTTGCTCACTCTAATCGGGCGGAAAGTTTCTCGCTTTCTTTTTTGTTACCAAAAAAAATAAATAAATATGGGCCGTAAGCAGCCCATAGAGGACCAAGGTATTAGTATTACCAAAGTGCTCCAGAATTCGGCAAGCTGTTCTTCTGTTTTTGTAAGACTTTCTTGACAGAGGAGCATATCGTTTTGTTCCCGAAGAAGAGTGCCGAATGGAACGTAGGAGGTTAGTACCTATAGACTCCACGCGGCTTTTGAAAGTAGTCAGATCATGTTGAGCCACAATCCTCTTACTTGCCAGCTCTTCAGGAGCCTTCCCAGTAGACAGCATAAGCGCTGAACCTACTACCGCCCGGTTTTAAAGGAGAACCGGTCTCAATTTTTATTTGTTTTAGTTTGAATTGTTCATAATGAATTCCACGAGTAGCGGAGAAGGAAATGTCCGTCTGTGCAGAGATCCGCAATACACAGATAAGGTATACACGCCAGGTATCCGAATACTCCGTTCGAGATTGAGCTATTGGAATAGGCCCCCACCCAGGTTGATCCTCGGCACTGATCGTATTACAAACTTGATCCAGCCCACCGGAGTGGAAAAATAAGGGAGTAGATAGGATATGCATGGCGGGTCAGAGATGTGAAAGGTAGAGGTTAACTATACTTGGCTTCGTGTCTCGTCTGAGGTGTACATCCGAGACTCATTGACGACTACTGAGCTCAAGGTGTATAGTCGTGTAGAGGTGTTATTCCATTAACAATAACAAATTGTATTTACAGTGTCTATATACAAAATGGCTGAGTGCAGAACTGTCAACCGATATGCCCAAAATTGCACTTGTTGGGAGATGTCCTATTTAATTTAACTGAAACGTCAACACACAGATGCATTTTTAGATGGATTCTCGCTTTCGGAAAGCGAATGTGTCAAACGACCCAAAGTTGACAGTCTAATTTAATTTACATACGTAAGTACGCAGAAGAAATTTTCACATGTTCCTTTGGAATCTAAAGGGAGTGACACCAATGGAAGACGACCTTATTGTGTCCTTTATTTACTCCAAATCAGTCGGTAATTTTAGTTAATCAAAATAAAGTTTACTTTAATATTCAGGATTGTTTTCTTTTATCGAATATTCACTGAATACTTTTTTTTAAATTTGCACCTTAACGCTATTTGCAATTTTTAAAATTGAATTCACTTTGAAAAAACTGTCTTTACATCCCGCGCGAAGCGAAAATAAATAAAATAAAACGCGATATACATATATATTTCTTTTATTAAAACTTGAATCCAAAATGATGTCGGTAGAAAGGAAAAACCAATTTCTGGCGATGACCTTATTCATTCTATCCGAGGTAATGGCTGTAACGATCATCAGTCTATTGTACACTTATACCATAAATAGGAATATGCAAATCATTGCAGTCACAACAGTTATTTTAAACGGCCATGGTAATAAACGATTCCTTTTCCCACAGAAGATTTATTGAAAATAATGCGCTTATCTTTCATTTTAGGTATGGTGCTTTTCCAAGGACTGCCAGGATACGAGTCCTTTATGAAAAAACATTTCCAGTTAGGCTTACAAATCGGTCTTCTTGTTGCGGGTATTAGTGGCATTATGATTTTTATGAAGGAACGAAGACGAGAAGTATTAACACATCATTATATGAGTTACTTAGCTTTGAGTTTATATTTCTTGCAGGTAAATAGTCTGCCCTTTTTTTGTTATATAAATTAAGTACATCTTTTTTTTTTTACAGCTCATGATATTTACATTTTTGTTGCGAAACAAGCGATTTATATTGGTTAAAAGTTATAATTTTCTGGGAATAGTTATACTACAGCTTTCCATTGTTCTCTCATGTTTACATTTACAGGATAATGTTTTACTGTAAGAATTGATGTGATGTGCTATCCAGTTTATTCTTTTGTTATTTCGAATATTGTTTCTTTCGATATCGAATGATTGATACATACTTAAAGAGATTTTTTTCATTCTACAGTATTTCGATCTCGAATGTTTTAAACTTAAAGACTCCTTAGACCGAAGGTCACAATGATTCGCGTTTCTCCTTTTGAATTTTCTATTTTTCGATATCGAATAATTGACACTTAATAATTTAAAGTTAAGAGCGCAAATTATTTGAATGAATACTTTCCGGATCGAAGCGGAAGCAGACAGTAGAATGAACACTCCAGAGAGGACTGGGTATTTCGAATTCGAATGAATCGTTTGATTCGAAGAATTTATAAGTTCTGATGAAGCCTAGGATATACATATGTATGTAACAAATATTTCCTTTAATATAATATATTTTAATCTTCTAGGAATTATGGCGGTGACATGATTGTGATATGTATGGTTTTCTATGGAGTTTTAATCAACGCTATCGTGTTGAATACCTACAAGGGGTGGGTCTTTGTAAGTAATAGCAAATCTTTAAGTTAGAACAATATCCAATATAATTTATTGCAGGACGAACCAATTGACAAGGAATGAATGAAAACAGCTTATTCATACATACGTTATTCTTAGTCTCTTAATCGTCCTAGTTCTTTTCCTATTCTTTATTAATTTACTTATGAATCTAACTACATGAATGAAAAAAAAATATTTGATTGCGCCCAGTATACAAAGTTCTCTCTTTTGTAAGAATGTAATTAACTAAATTATCGGAGAGTTATGATTAAAATAATAATAATAAAAATTCAATAAAAATATCAAACGTAATGAATGAAGATTATTATCGAAGCAGTCAAGGCCTATAATGTGGGCTCAATGGTTAGTACGTTGGGCTACTGCGCAAGGGGTTCCAAGTTCAAATCCAGAAAAATATCATCAACAGTTTTTTCAGAATGTCTGACAAACATTCAAGAGTATAACTGTCATGAGAAAGCTTCTCAAAACCCCTCTGCCCTTCGGAAACGACATAAAACAGTAGGTCCCTTCTGTACATGCAGAAATGTATACCACGCACAACATTTGCAGTTGTGAGAAACTAGGCCTTGGCCCTCTATGGGCTGCCTAATATTTATTTATTTTAGTCAAGGCCTATAAATGTGGCTGCTTCGACTAAATGTGTCCACCTACATATATTTTTGGAGACAATTGAGCGCGATTCTGGCGGATTCTTAAAGGATAGCATTTAAGCCATTTTATAGATAGCTAGATCTAATAGTGAACGAGTTGGTACCACGTGCAAGTGCTCCAATCCATTTAAAGTGAATCGTATGATACCCTAACAGTTCTGAGTTTTCTGCAAGAACAAGAGAGTTTCTAGATGGGCAGACGGCCAGACAGTTCTAGCACCAAAGAGGAGCTCAACCGCAACCCATTCCTGGCTGCCCCTTTGCCAACAACACACTGGCTATAGGGAGGATAAGTAGTATGAGAAATCCATTGAACCTCGAAGTGGTAAAACAAATAATTGGGGAGAGAAAAGTAGCTTTGGGGCATTTACAATTTTGACATTATCCGAGCAATGCTGCAAAACTCAAAAGAATTTGCCTTTTTCAGGGATAGGCATTGGTAGTCTTAACTGTGTTATGCACCTCCACCGTCGAGAGATTTGAACATCATCTTTATTACAAAAGCAAATAACTTAAACCACATAACTGGCTTTTTTTTCCTCCGGAAAACCTTAGAAATAAAATAAAATATCCACATCCATTCCAAGTTAAAAACAAGGATGAAGGCGGTGAAGACTGCGCTACATGAGATGGCACCGATAGTAGCAAGATCCCTAAGCCAAAGCGGCTGAAAAGCCGCCGCCTATGCCGATAACGGCGTTATACTTTAGGGGAATCAATTTCTACCAATCATCGCTGATTGAACGCCTTAAACGCTGTGGGCATAGCCTAAACAAACGACTTCATTCACAAATAAGAGAAAGAAAACTCCAAGTTACCCAGACTGAACCAAACGCAACTCCAAATATTGGGCAAGGTAAGATACCTATGGTGAACGAAAACTGAACTAGAAAGATAATATTCTGAGATGCAGAAAGAAATCCTCGATAGGCTTTTACACAGAATTTTTCCATGTAAACGATGGGATTCAAACTTGCCTCCATGCACTGCCTGCCATCATTAGACCCATCCTTACACACGGATCCCTTGGTTGGTAACCTACAGTTGAACAGATTAAATGAAACCAACGTCTGATTGTACCTTACCATCTACACCAAATTTAGCCATACCCTGACACTAGATTCCTCTTCTGCTAGAGTTTCACGAGAAATAAGGTAAAAAACCTAAATTGCTTAAAATTACTTAAAAATAGTTGAAGGCACATGTTTATGATTTCTGTGAAACTTCCCAATCATGCAAGTATTTTCCAAGCGGAAGTATGCTATAGCCGAGGCCTGCTAGAAGCTACAATAGACATCTACAGTTCAAGCTTCCTTGACAGAGTCCGACGAGTGTTTATCTGCATATGTTTGGACTGGGGAGAAGCGATTTTAAAAATGCCATCAAACAGGTCACGGATCCCTTGGTTGGTAACCTACAGTTGAACAGATTAAATGAAACCAACGTCTGATTGTACCTTACCATCTACACCAAATTTAGCCATACCCTGACACTAGATTCCTCTTCTGCTAGAGTTTCACGAGAAATAAGGTAAAAAACCTAAATTACTTAAAATTACTTAAAAATAGTTGAAGGCACATGTTTATGATTTCTGTGAAACTTCCCAATCATGCAAGTATTTTCCAAGCGGAAGTATGCTATAGCCGAGGCCTGCTAGAAGCTACAATAGACATCTACAGTTCAAGCTTCCTTGACAGAGTCCGACGAGTGTTTATCTGCATATGTTTGGACTGGGGAGAAGCGATTTTAAAAATGCCATCAAACAGGTCAAGAGGAGATGCTTTAAACAACTCTGTGACGATGCAGATTTAGATCTCTGGGGTGTGCCGTATAAGAAAGTGACAAAGAGAAAGAATAGCAGTAAGTATCCACAGATAGCCTGCTTTGATAGCCAACAAAGCTGAGGACCTATTTTCCCTATTTTCCCATAGACCAACTACACAAGAAATCCCTATGTGGGCGATAAACCCAAAGTCTGATCACGGAAATCACGACGGATGGACATGCAGGAAGATGACAAAACCGCCTGGACCCTACGGCTGTCAAAGCGACCATCCAAAAGAGACCTTTTTGGACCTTTTTTATAGCAATAAAACAAGGGATACCATGGAAAACCATGGAAACTTCTGCATCTGGAGTTGTGACCTAGATGTCACCTGGTATCAGTTATACATATACAGCAGACTACTAGCAGTGACAGAGATTAGAGGAGCCTTGTCGGACAACAAGCTGTGTTAAGTACATAATTGTGGTCATTATAAAAAAAAATACTTTAAAGAGTGACACACTTATACAGGCTATTACACCAAGGCAGAGAAGCAAACATTCATCTTCCATGTAGGAAGACTAATATTTTTCGGAAGCAAAGTATAGAAATAAATTATGTGATCGAATCGAATCCTTAATAAAAACTACTTATAAAGTTAGTAGGAATAGTCTATTTCGTATTTTTTTTAATGCTAGTAGGTACATACATATATACTGTCGAATAATTTATCTGACGGTACGTTAAAGAGGGCCCACCTGAAATGAGGCATATGTTAGAAAAAAGTTTCAGGAAAAAAAAATGAATTAACTTACTAAGCTCCATTCTGTATAAGGATTGAGTACATTAGAATTAACCATCACTCCATAAAGTGTCATAGTTATTACACCCAGGTCGAGATTATCATCGCTAAAAATATTCAGTGACTTTATATGCCAAAAAAAAAATATAATACACCAAAAAATTAGTTGTAGGTCCGTTCGCGTACTTTTTGCACTAAAATTCGTAGATTATCAAATTTCGAGGAGTGGGGGTAAAATTCTCTCAGAGAGAGCTAAAATTACGAAAAAGTAAACAAACGGGTTGAACAAGAAAAAGTTGAAAATACACTGGTTTGACAGCTTTGACAGTTTTCATATACCAGCCCACAGAAATTTCTTGCACTAAAATTCATAGCATGGGGAAATTTCTTACTCTCTCGTGAGCGCTCTCTTCTGCGAAAAACTACGAAAATTCTCCGTACGCGAAAAGTTTTTCGTAAAAATTCATAAATTTTCGTAAAAATGCGCTGTTTTAAGAGGGTACGCGAACGGACCTTGTAGGTCTACATGCAAAGTTTGGAACTAAATTTTGGTGTACATTTCAATTTTTAATTTTTTAATTTTGCTAAACTCGAAAAAATGAAAATAATAATTAGGTCTGTTCGCGTACATTTTGCACTTCAATTCCGTCATTTACAAGTTTTAAAAATTCGGAGAAAAATTCACAGAGAAAGTTAAAATTATGAAAAACGAATCGAATGCGTTGAAAAAGAAATTGAAATTGAAATGATTTGAGAGATTTGACAGTTTTCACAAACTAGCCCAAGGAAATTTCTTCTTTAAGACCCAACCATAATTGCATTAAGTATGTCATAACTAATGTCATAATCAGACGAAAATTTTGGTCCCGCGCTTTGGAAATCTGAGCGCATTTGTAATTGTATTAAGTTAACGTAATCATATGTCATATTTTTTCACACGATGTAGCTATCCTCAGCGCTCCATACGGAATGTGCCAATAAAACCGCTCTCCTTGCATGGAGCCAAAAGTGAACGAAAACCCGACGAAATTGAGCGAAAAATCATTATAGCTGCAGTATACTATTATGTGTATTTGCATGACGACAGTGTCCAGTCAGAAGTCTAATGCCATTATGGTTCAGCCTCTCCCTCAAGCGCTCTCTTCTTTGAAAAACTACAAAAAAAAAAACTTTTTTACGTTGAATAGCTTTTCGGAAAATTCCTAAAACTTTGTAAAAATTCACTGTTCATTCATTCGTGTACCGTACACGAACAAACTTATTTCAGACGGACTTATGTCTTTGGCTTACGCATCGTGTCTATTTGACATTTCAATAATTGCTGCAGCTATTGCAACCTGTAGAATAACGATCCCAATGAAATTATGACATGCAGCATGTATTTTTCGCCTTCTCTGGCTCGAGTACATATATAGGTATATAAAGATAGCAAGTACCACCTTTAAAATAGAGAATTTTATAACCAAAATAAGAAACAAATATATATATATATTTACCTGTAGGATGTACAGAGCAAGAACTGCGTATCCCAAAAAACTATGTACATTAAGATTCTTTCTTTTACTAGAACTCATGCGAACGCCTAGAATCGCTCCCACCAGTGCAATAACTTCAATCAGTGTGTGGACAAACTTAATAATATATGTTTTTACTCCTGGCGTCAATCGAAATATAAGCATTCCTAGAATGGACTTTTCAAGTTATTAAAGTGATCGATATTAAAATTGAACCTACCATGACCGTTTAGGATTACTGTTGCACCAGTTGAAGCTAAAACATGTTTGCCACTGTCACGCAAATAGAAAAGCGTCAAAAAGGCAAATACCTCGGATATCAGAAACAGGAGCAGAGCACATATAAACCCAAACTTGTTCGATTTCTTCATTATTTTATTTTATTTATTTTTTCCTTCCAAATTCTTATGCCGACAAATGTTTCAAGGCATATTCAATTAAAGTAAAAAAATTATAGACGATTGTCGCCAAAAATTCGTCATGCATGTGAATGTGTTAGATTATTTTTGATTTTTTACTTTCCATGAGCCTTCAGTCAGATATTTTTACATAAAAATTAAGATGAAAACACGATCTTGAACTTTTCGCTCTTGGGTAACACTTTCCCGTTTATGTAAATGTTTGGGAGAGACCGATGTGGATCAGAAAACGAGCAGCAAAGGACTAAGGACGCTTTCCTGATGTATACTTATTTTAATTGGGTAACTCTTGGTTAACACCTGCGGTTTAAGGTTACGCCATAGATTTGTTATCTTCATAGATACTAGTACCCTGAGTGCTACTAGCATGCACGATTCACAACCCTGAATTATCGATGCATACGCATTAAACACACATCCTACACACTTCAACTAATCTCCCCAGGGGCCTGCTATAGTTTCCGAGGCCGCCTCTTACCAGAGCGTTCTGCACACATACTATGTGTGAGCCACTTTCCATCCACTCTCCTTCTGATCCCGTCATATCACTTAAGAGATTTTCTGAACTTTGCAAGTTTCCTATATATAACCTGCAAAGCGTCTGCAGTAGAACACTACATGCTCAGTATCTTCGTCCTTATTTGGGCATTCAAGGCACTGGGGCGAACTATCGTGTCCAAATCTATGAAGGTATTTTCGATAGCCGGACAGGATACATTCGCTCTTGCCGTTTTCGAACTAAATGTATCGTTGTCTTAGCGCCACCGATGTCACATCACTTCGTTGTCTTTCAAAGGCTTCAAGGAATCTCGGTGTTTTTCCAATATGATCCGTTTACTCGAGATAAAACCACACTAATCATCAGATAGTCGTATTATTGGTCAGTCCGTCATCTAATACTCACTTAACGATCTTCGTGGTGTATGAGTGTGTGACTTAAGTTTGGCAGATAACGAAAGCAGGTATAGATCGCTTTTCTTTATGACAAGGAAGAAGATAACTTTTCTTCCAGGTACCGCTAGTAAGTTTGAAGATGAGAATCATGACCCATCTTAGTCCGGTATTACACGGCGCATGTTTAGCCTTGCATGAATGAAGTGCGAAAGCGAAAGGAAGAAAGAAAAAATGAAACAGAAATAAATCCATCTCGACATGCGCGGGTAGGATATTCCTTGCATGTTTTTGACGTTTCTCTTTCTCCTTCTTCGTTGTTTTTCGAATTTGCTTCACTTCGTTTTTCTTCTTTGGTAAGCAAACATCTTTAATATGGCTATGGCTAACAAAAATGTAATGAAATGTACTAAAGCTTTAACATGCGAGTTGATTTTCAATTATGAAATGAATCTAATAAATTGTTGAAATCATTCACTGCCTCCATTTTCGTATTTTTATTATTTTTTTTTTAATTACTAAACCGAACACCGAAACACCGAACGAACAACGAAAATTGAAATGAAAGATAGCTGTCAAACAATGCGCAATACTGAAAAATCAGAGAAGTCTTCGTGTAATAATGAGCGCAACACCGAATGACACTTCAAAACAAAATAACCGAGAACTGCGCATTAAATACATGCGCCGTGTAATACCGGACTTAGCTATTCTTTTCTAGACAGGGGACATCTCGCTGGGCTCTACCGTTTGTCGACTATATGACGGTATTATTAACCTTTGACAGTGATGTCGGATACTTCATTATACTTGTTGTTGCGTTTGGATTCTCATTCTACCAATGAACCCCGCCGCATTTCTGCGCTGATCTTAAAGAGGGTTTTGGACAGATTAGCTTGTGAAGGCTTATAACATCATTATAAAACGTTGGCCACTATAACGGGCCCATTGCGATCCTTTTGCTAGAGCCACGTGACGCTAACCTAATGCAATGTCCCTTACACAGAAATAGTAATGCATGGTCATAATGAGATTATTCTCAGTTTCGTTAACTACTAACCATAATTGCATAATGTCATAATCGAACGAAAATTCTGCTCGCGCGCTGTCAAAATCTTAGAACACCCATAAATGCATTACAGCAACAGCCACTTTGACAAGCGGAGAAATTTTTTAGAACCAATGCTTCTCAATGGAACAGAACACATTGACTACAACAACAGCAAATTCAACGTTTGACCTAAGTCCTAATTCGTTGGTTCCTGCTGTCACCGTGCTCACTTTTTTCTGTTGCTTGTAAAAACACGATGTGTGCTGTTGTATTTGCCGTGTGTACCTAATGTGTTTCGCACCACAGTGATCGATCTATTTGCCTCTGCTCTTAAAGTTGCTGTCTCAATGTGTTTCTACTATTAAGGAAACGTGATCATATGTCACATGATGCAGCCACTCTCAATTGTAGTTGGCTCTTAAGGAAGCTGCAAATGAAATAATAATGATTGTCGAATAATAATCGACAATCGCAATAAGGGCCTTAAAGACCCCTTACAAACAAAAAGTCAAAAAACCCAAACAAAGCAATTAAGTTGTGAATACGATTTTATAAATATTTCAATTTCAATGTTTCAAGCAAATAAATGGCTTTTCATCCAGTCTATTGTAAGATGGAATAATTTTAGTTTATTGGGGGTTAATTTCCTTTTTATTTTTATTTTTTTTTAAGGTTATGAGGTTTTCTAAATTTCATTATCGGCAAGTAGAGCGGTTGGGAGAAATTGAGTTCGAAATTACGTTCGTTCTCGACAAAAGGTTAATCTTACTGTCGTCCATTATAGTTGCCTCTTTAGACTGCTATTAAAGAGACATAATCGCTATGAATGAAGCGTAATATTTGACCTTCGAATAAATCGCATCGCAATACGGAGTAGGGCCCCAGGACATGTACATTTAGCTGTAAGCCCACGCATGCTCTTACACGTTACGACTGCTCACAGCTTAATCTATATGTACATATGTCGTCACCTAGAGATGACCAAGAAACCCACTGTCATGAGCACAATATAGGTAGTTAAAATTATTTATTAGTGAGATACTTTTGTATTGGTTTAACATATACAGAGATTCTACTAAAAGTCCTTAAGCTATATTTTTTTCAACACAATCCGTATCTTCAGGTGGTATTAGAAGATCAATTTTTTCGTTAAAAATAATATTAACAAATGCCCAAGTGATAGTCGCAACCTAGAAAGATTCAAAATATAATTACGTGTCCTATTAAAAGTTGCCAAAAAATTGTCTCACCTGAACTATGTACAACATTATAAAACCGGCTGGCGAGTATTGGAGAGCAGGACTGGCATATTCCTTGGCAAATGTACAAAGCAGTAATACAATAATAGCCGCTGCCAATACAATAGCTTCGATTACTGTCTGCGTATAATCGGCAATTAAATACTTGGCCTCAGGAATGACAAAATAAATTATCCTAGCTATAAAGGATTAGACATAATTTCAAAATATTTGTTTTTGTTGAAAGCTTTTATTCGCTAAAACTTTACTTACTGTGGGCATTAAAACAAAACATAATGCATCCCAGCGTTAGCCATCGTTCCGCTTTATCATTAATAAAGTATATAAACAATGATATAACACACATCTCAGCAAGGATATATGCGAGCAATTGCAACATTTTACGAGTTTTGTCCTCCATTGTAGAATTTTTAATTTGTTTCAATAGCGACTTCGACTAAACATGCAAAGCACACATAATAATTTTTTTTTCTGCCACGATTCGTTGATTTTTTTTAGGAAAATGAACTTAAAAATATTTTTTTTCTTAAGTTGAAAGTGTTTTTTTGCAAAGTGTTACAACAGAGGACATACTGGATCCATTTAGGTACCTTCACTTAACAGAGAGTTAAAAAAATGAATTATTTTAACTTTACTATCCCTTTCTCAAAATGTACTTATTTCAGAAAAAAGCCAAACAAAGTTTATTTCATCTAATAGTTCATATTGGCTTTGTTTATATATGTGTCTGTACCAGAGAACTGAATGAATCTATTCATTTCCAGTTATGAACCATTCGCTAAAAAGGATCCTTTTACAATATCACGCACACAATAAACAAGCAACGAAGTTTACTTTATGAAACGAAATGAAAGAAAATTATCATGTTGTTGGTATTCAAATTCATGAATGCTTGAGTCCGTACTAGGCTCACATTCAAAGTATTCATTCATTTGCTCACAAAAGCATTGAAATTTACAAATGATTCACGAGCCTTCAAATAGTTTCATAAGAAGTAGGTAGAAAACCCAGAACACTTGAATAACAAACAACAAAGGCAACGGAAAAGAAGCAAAAACAAATAGGACTGCATATATATGTATATGTATATGAATCGATATAAAATCGCACGAGCCATTCGAAACATTTAACGCCTTTTTCCAATTTCAATGCCAGGCAGCGAAGTGTAAGGGTAGGTAATAATTTCTTGGAATGAACGTCAATGAGAGAGAGGCAATAAAATTTGAGCCCAACGAATACTTTTTGTTAAAAGAAGCTTAAAAAGCAGTGAATATTTCAAATTGCTCACAAAACGAGCCTCTTGCCATAGATCTCTGATTTATATTCGAATTAAAGAAGACGGAAACGATTTGCTACATATTATTACTTCCTCTAAATTATTATTCTACAATTTTATAAAGTTACAGTTTGTGTACGGATACATCATTATGTCGTATGAAATGGTTGTATGTTTATATTTAATGGCTGAATATGTATATGTTATAGGTTATAGTTTTTATTGAAATTGTGATGATAATTACGTCTTCTATTCAATGTGCACACGGATTGCTTATCAATATAACCTATAATATTAGAACGAAATATGTGCATGTATTCAACTATCATCGTTGAATAGATAGGATTTCCTCTTAAAGCGACGATATATTATGTTTGTAAACATCTTACGGATCATAAAGGAACACTATACTTCGTACGGTCTATTTAATAAAACGATGATAAAAGCAGTAATCATTTCCATATTTCCAAATATAAAATATAAGCAAAAATATGAGAAATATGAGAGCTGAGAGCTCTAATGTTCGGTAATGTTTCCGGAAGCGCCCGAAAACTGAATCAATCGACGCTGGGCTTGTTATGTGTTCGCTCATACGATTGTGTGAATTCGTGGGTTTACATCTGCATGCATATTCAGCCAAATGTTGATTATGTTGTTACTCGATGTTCTATGAAATTCTGAAACCACGCTTCTGAGATCTTGCAAATAAGCACCGGATTCAGGCAAATCTGTCGAACTGCTGCGATGCGCAGACGATATTGATATCTTATCAACAGACAAAAAATTATCTCTCCAAAACATTCGGCAGAACGTCACTGTTGATAACTACATATAATTTTACGTAGTTAAGGAGTTCACCTGCTTTGGACAACTATAAATCCTACAAATGACACCTTTTAAGGGATCCGACGAAGAATAACCCTAGCAAATAACTACTCCTAAGAAACTATGTGGTCCATTTTCCTTTTACACAAAATTACCTTTTTGTGAAAGTATAGTTGTTCTGTTTTCAACTGTTCTTATATGCATTTTCTTTCACTTTTCTCCGATGCGCTGAACGCACTCCAATCATGCCTAGAGCTGGTTTAAGCTATTAGTTGATGGTTGATAGCCAAGTGATCTTCCGGTATTCGGTTCACTGGTTCTGACGTGCTTAGGCATTCAACGTTAAGCTTCTTATTGTGGGTAGATCACAGGTTTCTATCGGACATTTGGGCTCTGAATTTGCCTGCAACAAGAAATTTGTCACTCGAAAGGTGCGCATACTCGTATAAAAATTGTTGGCTTGCATTGATTACCATGTGGTGCTTCAAACATCACACCAGGATCCGTCCAATAGGTAGTAAAAATCTTTGGTTACGACATCAGCCTTTTCTGGAAGCGCTTGCCACATACATACATATGTATTCTGTGACAGGTGTAGTAAATATCCTGTACACACCTTAAGATTAAGATTAAGATTGTAGGTTGAGGTGGGAATAGGGATTCTCTTAATTAAAACCCAATAAAGTAGGGGAGACTGGGTACGGTTGAAACAATTTTTCTTCTATCGAACTTAGCATTGGCATTAATAAGATTAGCCATGAGGGAGTTAGGTGAAATGAAAGATAAATATTTTTTTTATTAATGCACAGCCTTTTTTTGAGTTCATAGTATGCTTTTTAAGCGATACATACATTTTTAAGAAAAAAGTCATTTTGTGTCAACCGGTCCCATACCAGGGGCCTCCCTGTCCACAACCGAGTAATGTGACGATCATAGCAAGACTCAATATCGTGAATAAACTGGTTTCTGCTTAATTCTCTCTCAGTACTCATACAAATTGCGCGAAATGTTTCTGAAATATTTGCGTTGTGTCAACCGTCCTGTGTTTTTCAACCGTACCCAGTCTACCCTATATATGTACATATATGTATTATGTATAAATCAGCATCACTAGCCGAGTCGATTAAGCCATGTCCATTCGTCTATCCGTCTGTCTGTCACCAATTTTTGGGCCTTAATTTTTGACATAGATTGAAATGTTGGCGTATCAATGGGTGGATTTTGAAACACAAAGTTTAAAGCCCAAAACTGGTGATACACGGATGGACAGAACGACGGACATGGCTTAATCGACTTAATCGACTAGTGATGCTGATCTATGTATAATGCATATACTCGTACGTATATACTTTATTATCAATATTTCTCTATGTTACAAACTATGCGTCAAACTTAATACAGACACCTTTCCTAAGGATAGAGTATAAAAATAGGAATCAATAGTAAAGAATAAAGCATAGAATAAATACTTTAGAGGATAACGATTTACATTTAAGTAGACTTAAAATACAAATTACATATTGGTAAAGCTTGGTATTTTAATTAATGAGATAAATGCATAAGTTATTACTTAATGTTTACATTTGAAGAGAAAAATATTGCATACAATAGTTAAAGAGGATTTAACAGTCATCATGCGGAACATAAAAGGTGAATTGCGGGACATTTTTCACGTTTCGCGGGACAGTCCCGCGGCTGGCAGCACGTCTGGCATCCCTAGGTGGGAACTAGTCACTCGACAATGTCCTGTGAGGAAACCTGTGGCGATACGAATCTGACTCCTGTTGTGTTGGAGAAATTGTTTTGTTTTTTTAGGGGAGGAGTTTTGCATAAAAAGTTTAGATTGTCTGTTACCTTCCAGTAATGGTGCGCTTTTGTTTTTAGACAATTTTTAATACAGCTTTTAACTGTGCTAATAAGCAAACCGGAGGATGGTCTAGGCATCATAAAAAAAAGATGCCGAACCTGTTCTGACTAGTTGGTCAGCTATTTCGTTTATTTCATAACCGCTATGACCAGGTACCCAAATCAGATGTACTCTGTTTGTGCTGGTTGATAGTTTTAGTAATTCCAAACTATTTTGGACGTTATTTCGTAAGCCTTAATTGCTAATGGAGAAAGAATATAAATGTTTTTATTGTTAATCGATCTGTTTATAATCTTTCTGATGCAGAGTTCTATAGCGAAAATTTCGGCTTGGAATAAGGAGTTATACTTATCCATAGATTCGTAAATGAAAGTTTAAGTGGTAGTTCAGTATACTCCATCCCAAACCCCTTCATTTGTCTTGGATCCATCTGTGTACCAAACATGTGAATCACTGGCAATTTATCCTATTTATTATATCTCATAGCCTCAAGCTTCAGAATCTATTCTACCTCCCTGCCGGCCGGCGCGCGATGTTTGGTTCCATCAGAATACCTACGTGAATAATCTTACACCACTTATTGAAATGTGCTCCACTTCATCCCCTTCGTGGAGAATCAACTTTAAAGCCTCATATCCAAACCATTTACATTCCAATACACTAACCATATATCTGTAAATAAATTTTTCCTTTGTTTACGTTTGACATTTTCAGCTGTCATCCGTCCGTCCTACTCAGTTTGCAGAAATTCTCCGATGCAAAAAGTTGTCAACTTAAATTTTTCCCCCGCACACAAAAAATACACCAAGTTTTTTTTTAAGGAAAATTAATTTTGTTTTGTGCATTTCAATACTTTTCTTGTTTTTCGTCATAAATTTCGATATTTTCGAAATTTCGTCTAAATGAAGTCGATCTAGAAGCGAACCCGCAGAAAAACTCTCAAAAAATAAACATCGAACTCAAGTGGACAGGAACCCATCCGTGAGCAGGAACAATGTGGATCCAACCCAAGGAATTGCTGCTACCCCCAGCATTGTGGTAAGTCCAATAAGGAATCCCTTCATTCTCTACGAAATTACATGGCAAAACATTATTTACATCTTTTTTTGATTGCATTTCTCAATTTTAACCATTTTTCTGTTCTCTTTTGCGTTCTTATCATCGAAACGAATCGAAAAACAAAACAAAAGGGTGGCCGAAATGAAATCAAAATATTTCGTTTTACAAAAGCGACGAGGTCATGGAGAATCCCGAGGACTATCATCACTCCTGGTCGGCACATTCGATAGTGTTTTCGATACACGACCAGCGCCTTATCGGATTTTACATCAGACGCCATCTTCGGACATTTACTATGGTGAGTTGTGTGTACTCTGAAGCTAATGAATGGGAACAACCGCAGTCGGCTTTTTATTTATTTTTCTTTGGATTTGCTTTGATTGAAGAACGGAGGTCGAGATCGAGAGTAATATCATCACTCGGAGAGGGTATAGGGAGGCATTTCTTTCTTTGTCAGGCAAATGATCAGACTGTTGTGTCTTCTTTATCAATTTAGAGCGAGGAGCGACGTGTTTTTTCTGCACAATTATTAGCTTAACTTTAGAGCTTGATTGACAACCATACGGGAACTGATTTGAACCATTAGGCAGTTGAGGGCAGGAAGACAATACTTTGTGATACGCATAGAGGGCAGTCCACGACCATCCAGCTGATGGCATACGTCATGAAAATTCTTAAGCGGGTATAAGCCAGAAGACTGGATAATCCGATGATCAATTTGAATTTTTCGTGGGTAAAGCAACAAAAGATCAAACTACAATACCTCCTAGGGATGATGCTAAGATACCGAAGAGCTCAGGAACCTACATACGTAAGATTAGTTGGATGATATTTTGGAGTTGCCGAATTATTGCACTGTTTGCTTGAAAGTAAACTTCAGAACTCCAAAGTACAATATTTGATGATCGCTTACGATAGAGCCTTCATAAGCGAGGATATACGTCCTTGAATATAATAACTGAGGAAAAGTCACCATGAAGCCACGCAATCTCGAAGTAAAACTGATTGGATTGGACTAATAAGCTACGAAGATCTGGTTCTGCTTTTTCAAGTGCTATCGAGTGATGTTTTTTTTTAACAGGAATCATTAATTGGAGTAAAACTTTAGGTACCTACTTAGCTCTGGTAGATAGATTCTGCGTGCAGGCTACCGCCTTCCCAATGCGAAGCGCTTGTCATAAAAGATGACTAGGAACACTTTGTCCCACAAGTGTTCAAGCGAATGACCGTTTGATGTCTCTCAATTTGGTGATACAAGATGTGGAATATTGTAAGCACTTATGATAGGTACCCAAGTCGGGTGTGAGCACAAGTCGGGTGTGAGCAGAGGGAAAAACGTGCATTCTGGGTAGATAGCTAGCTTATTAGGAACATCTCAAAGGAAGATCTTTTGTTTGTTGGGTGAAGATTGGGAAATCAAAATAAAACTACGATGACTGCCACGGAACACGGATCAAGTCACACCATGCGCATCTAACAATTCTGACACCTTATCCATTACAGCAGCTGCCCAAATGATGCCCAGATTGACTACCATTTGCTAACCAGTTCTAAGGTCAAAGGTCTAAGGAACTGTTAATTCTGAGGCGTCAGGAACTGAGCACTATTATTGGCGTCCTTACGGGACACTGCCTGATCGGCCTGCACGCTAGACGTCTAGGCCTCCCATACAACGACTTCTGTCGGAGTTGCAGGGATGAGGAGGAAGAGGAAACGATTCCTCATCTTCTCTGCAATTGCCCTGCCCTAGCGTCAAGTAGAAACCTCCACCTGGGGTCTTTCTTCTTCGACGACCTCTGCGACCTGACTGGTGTACCCATCAGGCTTCTTCTGCGCTTTGTCAAAAGCTCCGGCTGGTTCTCCTAGTTCAGTGGAAGAACCACCTAGATACAATTATCTGTGTAGTTGTCCTTTAGCCTTTTTGTACTGGTCGTTTTTGTCTCATTGTAGTGTTGTAGCGGTATTAATTCAGCCGGGGTATTCTTAGATCCGGTGGTACCACAATGGGCCTTTAAGGCCTAAGTGAGCTGGTGCCCATCTGTATCTGGGTGCCAGCTGCCACTACAACCTAACCTAACCTAAGGTCAAATATTACAAAGTGATCTTGGAAGATGCGATCGTCTGAAACAAAAGTTTCTGCGCAAATGATTGGTACAATGTGGATAGAGAAATAGGGCGAAGCATCCACTGAATTCAATCAGAAAAGTTTGGAACACATGATATGTGTGATTTCCTAAATCACAACTCTGTGCTTAAAGAAGACACACCAATATAACGAGTCCCAAAAACCTACGTGCGCATAATCATGGAAATGTATGGGGCAGCAAAGACAAAAGTAAGATGCCCCTCAGTAATCAGCGAAGATTTCTCAATTTATTTCAGTTCTTTATGATCTGCTTGAAGGAGAAGTAGCGAATCCCAAAGCGCACCTGCTATTCTTTGCAGATGATGGATACATTATCCATTTCGTCTACCATAGGCGTTACAGCTTTCGAAACTGAAGATCATTCAATTATCATTTAAAGTTCAGTGAAATCATTCGGACCACGCTTATTACGACAAATGAAATCATAAAAATCTTATCACAAGCAAAGTCGATTTGTAATGTTATCGTTCATTTGAAAAGCAGTTATAAAGTGCTTCAAATAAATAGGATACTATTGTGAGTGTTTAATAAACAGATTTAAGAACAAAACATTATTGGAAGCATACTACTGTTCCATAACTTGGAACCACAATTGAAAAGCCTGTTCGCATCTCAAGACATGATTAAGGCGTAGTAAGAAAGCGAATTCAACCATAACGTCAACCCCGAAAATGAAAACATTGTCAATTTATACAAAAAAAAAAAAAAACATCAACAAAAGCCCAATTTGCTATTTTTAACACATCAGATAACATTATCATAACAGCTGGTGTGTGCAAGCAATATACCACTTCACATGTGACACCAATAACAAAAGTCGTTTTCGTGCATAAACTTAAAGGAGAATTAAACCAATATGCATATGACTCAATGAGGGGAGTGGACCTTTGCTAGAAAACTATTGAAGCAAACATAACCAAGCAGTAATGCGAATGGTGAAAATGCCTTTTGCCTCTACTAAATATGTAGAATGAATCACTAGAATAGTGATTTATAAACGTTTACTCGGCTGGGAATACTAGCGTCTTATCACTTTGGCGATGACTAAGGTCACAAATAACAATAAAACAGAGAAATCATTGACAAATCAATTATTACAATTTATTATTTAATTCAATTAACCCTAATCTATGGTTTTTTTTATTGAATTACTGTTCGATGTTGAATTGTTTTGTATTGTTTCGAAACCAGGATCGGCAATTGTCGATGAACTCAAATTGTGAGATGCGTTTAAACAGGTTGATTGTTTGTTTGTTGCTCAAACTTTTCTATTAAACTTATCGCGATTATACAGCTTTTCTACTGATAATAATGCCTGCCACTGGTTTTATATCCTTTGGTTCTGTGAGTGTTACGTGTAATCGGCTAAAACCGATGTCACCGAACCTGATGTGTGCTGCAGAACCGGTAAGGCTAAAACTGTGGGTCCCTTCTGTGTGTGCAGAAATGTATACCGCACACAACACGTACTTAGGGTCCACCTGTTTTTTAGTGATTTTGTATACGCTTATGGTACACTATACATAATGACGATTGTAGCTCACTTCTGCCTGTAGTTGCTTTCATACGAACTAGTCTTTTTCAAGAAAAATATCAAAACCAGTGACTTTTACATTCCTCAACACAGCGCCAAGTACCTATGCATGGTTTGGTTGTAAGTTGGCCAGTGACAGACAAAAAATATGCAAGAGATTTGGTGACGAATGTAGGACGTATGGCTTGCTTGGTAATTCTTTAGTAGTCTAGAAGAAACGAACTGAAGGACTTACTCAATTACTGTAGGGAAATTACAGTAAGGACAACCCTCAAGATCAACCGCAGACATAAAAGTTATTACAAACTTGATACCAGTACAATTAGAAGAGTTGAGAATTGTAAAAACAAAATGGGATTTGATATCACTTTTCGATTTTCCAAGTGATATTGTGAAATGTTCGATGATCCCTAAAATTTTCAGCTTTTACATTATGTTTTCTTAGAGGAATATTTAGGTCACTGTGACGTCCATCCACCCACGAATTGACCGTATTCACACTTTGAGTACAATAACCAAGGATTTCATCATTCCTTATCTGAGGCCTAAAGTTGATCGGGGAAAAGTTCAACAAAAACTTAGTACAAAATCTGTTCTTTTTATTAGAACGTATTGTTTTGTAAGAAATATTATGTACTATGTGAACTTTACTTACTTACTTTATAGGTGCGTTTTTTTGTACACGTATACCCGCTAACATTTAATATATTAAATTGGAAACAAGTATAAAGTGTAAGCAGGAAGTATACAAACAAATTTATTAATACGAAAAGATTCATGGACGTAAAGATTGTATACATTACCGAACACAGTTCTTGGTCTTTCAGAGTACATTTGCATGATGCAATCTAAGAATGCTATTGCATGAATTGCCATTCGAAACTGGTTGAAGATTAACATTTTAGTCATCAAAAAGCTTTTTTTTAAATATTACCAAGGAAGAACAAAATGTGGGAATGCTTCAATCCGTAGGGTAAGGATTGTAAGATACCCTATCCTTTTCCTATTTGGGCCCTTATATTCCCTTTTATAATAATACATAAATAAGAAAGCACGCTGTTTATCAGAATCAGCGACTGAAAATCACATCACTACCCTAAATGTACGAAACAATATCCATAGACTGAGAAAAACCAAGGCTCATGAGCTTGTATTCTAAAAGCTAAGGAGATGTATGTCAACATTTAAACTCTCGCGGAATTTGATACCGAATATCGGCTAATGGTACTGATCATTACATACTCTAGCTAGCTCGACCTCTATAGTTTGTACGTAGCTGTTTTAGAACTGATTAGGACTCTATTTTGGCATTTGAATTTCTCTGAGAGAATTTTACCCCCCCCCCCCCCCCCCCCCCCTCATTCTGAGAAAAACGCCAAGGAATTGGGCCACATTACTTAGGTGGTTTACAGCATTTCTAGGATTACAGCTCTAGGGCCACATCTTTAGTTCTGTGACATTGATTTGATTGATGATGACATTTTTGACTGATGTACTGTGGCTGTGACGATAACAGTCGTTACGACTCTGGACTCCACGGTAATTACGTCAAAGCTTGTGAGCAGCTGCATGTCACTCTTCAACGAGATATCTAGATCCAATGCACAAAGGCATATGGATATTGAAGGAAGCGAAAGGGCTAATGAGCTTGAATGGAAAACATCGTCTCTTCACCTAAAGCAGGCCCCTTTCCACAGTTGCAACCCCAATCAGCTCTTTAAAGAACAAATTAAGAGAATAAAACCAATCGATGCTGGATTCATGTACAGACATACGTCAAAAAGTATCGCGAATTTTGAATTTTCGCGGGTTACTCGAATTTCGATTTTTTTGTGGCGTTATGTTGGTACTCATGTCTCTCACTCATGCCTACAAGCTCGGCCATTTTGAATGTTCACTTAATTGTTGACAGCTACTTTGCTTGCACGTGTTTTGGATCGTCTTCAATTTTTACCTATTCAAAAAAATGGATGAAAGTTTTGCTGACAGTTTTCTTCGATTACAGGGGCGTGGTGCATCGTGAGTTCTTGCCACAGGGTAGAACGGTCAATAAGGAATATTACCTGCAAGTTATGCGCAATTTGCGCGAAGCAATCCGCCAGAAACGCCCGGATTTGTGAAAGAACAAAAATTGGCTTTTGCACCACGATAACGCCCCTGCTCACACATCGTTACTTGTGCGCGACTTTTTGGCCAAAAACAACACACTAATGATGCCGCAGCCACCGTATTCCCCAGATCTGGCCCCCTGTGACTTTTTCTTGTTCCCTAAACTGAAGAGGCCCATGAAAGGACGACGTTACGCTACGCTTGACGAGATAAAGACGGCATCGAAAGAGGAGCTGAGCAAGATAAAAAAAAAAAGATTTTTTGAAGTGCTTCGACGATTGGAAAAACCGTTGGCACAAGTGTATAATATCTCATGGGGATTACTTTGAAGAGGACAAAATAGATATTCATGAATAAATAAATAATTTTTGAAAAAACACAAAATTCGCGATACTTTTTGAACACACCTTATGTCCAGCGGGCAGGAAGCTATTCCAGGTGCTGAGCAAGAAGCGATCTGTATCTTTCGTGACGCCACAAAGATATACATAATTTCGACATAATTACTTAGAACAGTTTCGTTGGTATTCATGGGGAACGCCTAAGTGTAATTCACAGCGACTATTGCAGAAGCTCCAGGGATGAGCAAGACACCTGCTGTGTGATTGTCATGCAGAAGAAATAGATCTAAATGAGTCTGATTGCCAGGAGAATGAGGGGTGTGACTTTCACTTCTTTCCAGGTTTAGAGGAGTTGGGTAATATTGAGCTGATGAACCTCCTGCTATTCATATCGGGCTGGCTCTAATACAGCTACTTTCAGGGTTAATTAATGGATAGAAGAATAATATCTCGTTGATCTAAGTGAGCAGCACGCCACACATCGAAATGCCTTACCTAACCTATGTTTCAATTAGTTACTTTAGTTTCGAGACGTTTTGTTCAAGAATACATATGTGATATGTCTATATTTGACAAAAAAAAATGGTTGAAAGTACATTTAAGAGTCTCTGTGTAGAGATTCTAATTGGTGGGTTTGGATATGCTAATAAGATACATTAAGATAGCTCTGCCGTGCATGCTTTCGGACATAGAAAGTTCTTTTAAGACATGAAAGTTTTATCATCTTTCCAGAAATCGCTATTGGTCTAACTCAAGAAGAAATAATCAAAGACTGGGAATGGCTGGCTGAAAATCTCTTTAAAAACCTAAATGAAATGGAAAGTGATGAGGAGATTACAAATTTCACAATTTGCAAGATTCAATCGCTCTACGCTCATAATACACAAGCAAACGATGAGTTCGGTGAATCGGCAGACTTCAAGGTTGTTGCAGCAAAGTTCCGTAAATATTTCGATATGCCAGAGGAAGAGCAGTTGGTACATACATATTCTTGCAAGTATGCTCTTTCTATTGACTGTTAACTTTCATTACATTGTGATTACTTTCAGCTATGTTAAGAATAAACTCCCTCGTCAGGGACATTTGTATATATCGCTCAATTACATTGGATTCTACTCTTATATGCTGGGGAATGTTGTGAAGTTTGCCATTCGTTTTTCTGAGCTGGAGGAAATTCAGAAGTTTCGGAATATTATTTCCCTAAAGACTATTAACAAAATGCAGTATAAGTTCACAGTGTTTTTTGATTCTGGTGAGGCATACGCTCTGATGGAGCAGTTGAACAAAATGGCAATTCAGCAAATGATGCAGGTTTGTTTTTTGGGGATTTGAGTTTAATGTTAATTTGCTTTATAAACTTCTTTTAAGGATCCCGAGAGTCCGATAGTAGATCATGAGGCAACTATATTCCAGAGATTTGGCAGAAAGTCATCGAAGAAGCCTTTCCTTTTGCGTGATTTAACTGTACGCCAAAAGTCCGAAGAGTACAGCATGTACTTCAGATTACCGAGAAGGGAAGTGATGGATGGGAAAATAAAAGGTATGCTTATGAGCTGAATAATCAGGCGAATAAAGTCTATCCATTATCCAAGGGTGAGTGGAAGTTTTCAATGTAGAACTTTATTTTGATTGATGATTACCACCACCATCATGAGCACCAGAGTTTCTGTTGCAAACGACCATCCGAAGGTTAAATTATCGATGAGACAGACAAAATTTTGACAGCGCACGAGCAAAATTTTCGTTCAATTATGACATTAGCTACCGCACGCTTAATGGAATTATGGTTGGGTCTTTACTCTTTCCCATAGGAAGAATTGTAAAGGCGTCAAGTCACATGACCTTGGAGGCCAATCAACTTCTCCTCTAACCGTTGTAATGCGATCTTCAAATTTCATACGCAATAAGTTGATTGATTGATGATTTATGTGGGCACTAGCACTATCCTGTTAAAACCACGTCCAATCCAATTAATTGTTCTTGTGACACCCACTTGTTAATAGCGGCAATGCATTTAAGTGCCTTACTGCTTTTTAATATTTTCGCTTATAGTAGTGACATTTTGGCATATACGAGCCGAGCTTGCTGATATGAACTTTGACAGGATGCCGGAACTGTTTCTTCAAAATGCTTCACCATTGCACGAATTCCGGAGTCACTACGGCGATTATGTTGACCGAACAATTTACGAAATGTTACTTTTATAGACCCACCCGTTCTTGTTATAAGATTGAATAACAAATATGCGTTGTTACGTGGTAAACGATTCCATGATTATAGTCGTACTTGACATTGAATTCACTAAATGACAGTAATTGATAGCCGACATCCACACCACCACTCTTTAGTTTGTTACCACATTAAGTAAGGTTTAGAACGAATGCTATATAATCCACGCCAAAAATGTACTAACCCAAGTGGAGAGTAACGCCAAAAATGACGTATAAATTCGAAATTTTTTAGCAAATCTATGGACACCATACGCTAAACGATATGTGAATGGAAATATTTATCTTTCGACGAACTACTTATGCTTCCGAAGTGATGTTGTTGATTTAGTTAGCTTGGTTGTTCCCCTAAAAACGATTAAAGTAAGTTTCCCTATTGATGATTTTGATGTATTCGGTTCAATAACTACTCTCATCCTCTTTGTAGAGCGCTGAAAAGAAAGAAGACGGTCCAAATCGATATGATAATCAGATAATTCTCTCCACATCGGAGAATGCACCATTTGTTTTTGCACAAATCACCGACAGAGATGTTCTGATACGCAAAATCTCTGATTTACTAGCGAAGATTCACATGTAAGTATTATTAAGCCTATATCGATCATAAGTACAAAAAGTCCTCCCTATTTAGACCCGTTGGTAAAGAACGCGCCAAGTATGATATTTCATGGTCAAAGCAAGCCGCATTAATGCATACCTTTAAGTCTGGTCTCACCGAAGAGATGCAAAGAAAGCAAGAGGAAAAGGTTTCTTTTAAAATCAATCTCCAAACCTCATTTTGTTACTTAATCGCAATTTTGTTTTTCTTAGCTCAATAAATGGGATCATCACTTTCGTGAATTTGGTCAGGGGATTTCAATGTTTCGTACGACAGATGTTATAAATCTGATAGTCGAGGGCATTCCAGATAAATTACGACAGGACATTTGGTTAATATTTTCCGGTGCAATACATGAGAAAGCAATGAATCCAGGATTGTATGAGGATCTCGTCGAAAAGGTACAAAACAATTTAAATGTTAAACAGTGTAATTTTCTATTGGTTACTTTGTTTCAGTCTGCATCAATCAAACAGTGTCCCATTCATGATGAAATCGATCGTGATTTGCATCGA
Organism: Chalcosyrphus nemorum; assembly: GCA_949716465.1. Classification (NCBI taxonomy): domain Eukaryota; kingdom Metazoa; phylum Arthropoda; class Insecta; order Diptera; family Syrphidae; genus Chalcosyrphus; species Chalcosyrphus nemorum. Next base: position 31,643,310 of record OX454334.1, read on the forward strand.
TCGCTACCTGAACATCCAGCATTCCAGCACCAAGATGGAATAAGTGCATTGAGGCGAGTTTTACAGGCTTATGCCTTACGCAATCCACAAGTTGGCTATTGCCAAGCGATGAACATAGTTACGTCGGTATTTTTGTTATTCTGTGATGAGGAGAATGCCTTTTGGATGTTAGCCAGTCTGTGTGAGAATCTATTGCCTGTATATTATAATGATAAGGTGGTTGGAGCTCAGGTAAGTGTGAATTGTTTGTCTCAAAGCAAATATATATAAATTTACTTCTATTTTTTGGGGTCTTAAACAAGCATTCTTTGACTTAGATTTAAAGTAGGATAGGTTACGTTTAAGAGACAGGCACTTATGACTGGGGTGCACGATATGTAGAAGGTTCTGATTTCGTTTTGATATCTAAAATCTACCGCGATAGTTTCCTAAGAGTAAGAGACAGAACATCAAAATTGATATGACCCTAGAGAACTAACCGGAGGCATCCAATTTCACGAAGAAAACTCTCATGTACATGGAAGCTGAAGTATAGTCCCTTCCATCCTCTAATCAATGCTAATTCTGTAGAAATTGCTTGAGAGAAGTCTATTTCTTTAACGCGCATAATGACCCCAGTGTAGACACAGAATAGCCAGATGAGATCTAATTAGAACGGTGGAAACAGGCACATGTAAAGAAATGGATGAAGCTCGGAAAAACTCTCCATCCTTTAAGATTTTCCGCCACCTACGCCAACTCATCTTTAAATTTATATCCAAAAATAAGCTGGGGTAAGGGGAACTGACAAACATTCGAAGAATGAAGAGTATTGTAAATATGTGTAAATATCGATAATATGTCCACTAGATCTTACCCACAACTTTTTAATGCTACAACAGTAGGACAAGAGCCGCTGATAACTAAACTAACCATCGAATTAAACCTGAGGACCAATTTAAACCTTTTTCTTTCAGATTGATCAAGGCGTTCTTAATGAATTGGTTGAAACCTACTTGCCTGATCTGCACAGTCACTTAGATGCCTTAGGCCTCATAAAGATGATCTCGCTTTCTTGGTTCCTGACCATTTTCCTAAGTGTAATTCCATACGAGAGTTCTCTACAAATTATTGACTGCTTCTTTTACGATGGGGCAAAGATTATTTTTGTGGTAAGCTAAACCAGCAGCCGCACTTTTTCTTCTTTTTTTGTTAAATTCCTCATTGTAGATTGCTCTACAAATTCTCGAATGGAATCGTGATAAACTCCTACAATGTCGTGACGATGGTGAGGCAATGCAACTGTTGGGCGATTACTTACGTGGTATTTACAATCCTGAGTATCAGTTGTCGGTGCCACGTGCAGCGCAAACACATCACAGTCAGTCGGTTCAAACGCTGATTCATGAGGCGTACACTCGTTTTGGCGCTCAGATTTCTGTTCAGAAAATTGAAGAGCTAAGGAATAAACATCGTCGGCTGACAATACGACAGTTTGACATTGATAATGAGAAAACGATTGTGAAACATTACGCAGACAATATGTACTTTGACAAGGACGAACTTCACATGCTGTTGACAATAATACGTGAAGAGAAGATGACTCCTAAGAAGATCCAGCAAAAGGCAATTAGCGTTGGAGAAGCCCCCATCCTTATATCACATCCTGACGCCGGCGCTGATGAATATTTGCGGGATAATGCTAGCCGATCGGAGGCGTACAATGTAGACTTTGAGACATTTAGAGTGCTGTTCCACGAGTTGACACCCTGGAAAACGTGTCATTCGGTCGATTTGGCTGAGAAACTTTTTAGGGTAAGTTTTCATATAGAAAATCTAACAACAAACCAGTAATCGCGCCTTATTCTAGTTGACAGATAAAAAGAGCACAGGCATACTGGAATTTGCGCAAATAATTAACGCCATCGGCATACTATGCTCCAGCAAGTACACAGAGAAACTTAAACTCCTTTATATCCTGCACCTGCCGCCATTACTGAGTAAATCTGAAATTGAACAGGCGAAGAAACCGCGCAAATGCAAAGACGACGCTGAAGTCGGTATAGAAGCTGAGGATTTCTTTGGGTTTGTTTCCAATTTATACGATTGGATACGACCCCAAGTTACTGATTACCTCTTTGATTCCAGTGATGATCCATCTGAATCTATTGAAGCGTTGCCCTCACCAACTGACAATAATTTCGATGAGTGTGAATTTGCAATGATAACAGCTGCAGCAGCCGCCGCAGCCGCACAGGAAGCATCAATATCAGCACCCGATCGACCAACACCAAACCTATCGGCATCTAATTCACAAAATTCCCAACCAAACGCCAGAGCGTCCACATTCTATGTTGACTTACCAACCGATCAATTGGCGAATCAGGGTCGATTTGAGTCGATTGATACGTTCTCAGATATAAGTGATCTTGGAGCGAAGCTGAATCAATTGAATGTTGAGACAATATCAAACTTTTCCCAGATCTCGCAGAGTGACTTGGGTAATAATAAATTTGAGAATCAAATTTCACGCACAGACTCGACGACGGACACAAAAAGTTTAGGCAGTTTGAGGTACTTCTTTGACCAACCTTATGGAGGGAATTCACCGAATAAAATGGTACCCAAAATGAAGAAGGCAAACTTTCAGTTTCTATGGAGGAGTTTGGTTGAGATTATTGGCGATCAAGATCAAGATATGAAAGATGCATGTAAGTGGACATTTTCACTCAATTTAGAAGAACTTATAAAGTGATTGATATTTTACCTTTTTTTAGATGAGAACCTGATGGACTTAGGGACCCAAAATCAGTTCAATTTGAAGAAGGATGTCAGTTTGGAGAGTTTTACACAAATCGGATTCGCCGGCAGTAGTGATGAGGTGAGTTGTTTAGGACCAAATCCAATGCATAGAGTGTGCGTGTTATTTTTTTTACAAATAGAAGAGACTCACGGTTTTTCCGATATCCAAGTTGCAATGGGGTTTTAAGAAGATCTCTTATGATAGTGGTTTGTGTAATATACAGGAGATAAAAGGTTGTTGTTGTTTTTGTTGTAGTTAGTAGTTAATTCGTACAGATTCAAACGTTTGGTTGTATTGTGTAGGTTTGTGCCGGTGTGCCTAAAAGGATAGCGAAGTAAGTAATGTCGGATGAGACGGACAACTGAATGTTTATGTGGTGATGTACTAGTCTTCGCTTTGATCATTGATGCTGTCGCATAGGCGATGTATGTATCTATTCAAAAAAGGGGTGCGTCCTAACTTCAGTTAGGGTAATGTTGATTTGGTTCACCTGGGGAGGCGTTCTTCGCTTTCCGTCAACCAAAATGATATTATTCTGGCAATGGTTGTAGTGATGAATCGAGGTTAATGCTACTTCATATCTCGCTGGGTCTTGACAATTATTTTTCGTCCCGGAATCGATTTTGGAAAAATATCTTAAGTTAAATCGTCGGAGCAAGTAAAAGCCTCACTGCAAGGCTGTATTGCGAAGTTGTAGGGTCTGAACGACACTACAGCTCATGCTGTCTGCTGCTTCGTAACAACATATCACATCTCTTTATCGCTTTATCGCGAAGAGAAGGATTTGCTTATGAATTTGGATCGTATTGAATGGAGTTTTTCGCTGCAATTTGAGATCAACAATTTTGGCATTAGATGTGAAACCAGTTTACGGACGGTCGTGAATCATGGCAGGCACCACATACCGTGATATTTCTTCGTTTTTGTTGTTATAGCAACTATGTTGATTCGCATAGGTCCAAACGTTAGGTTGTAGTGTGTAGGTTGTTGTCGGAGCAGTCCAGGCCCAGAAATGCGGCTACTTCAGCAGGTTGTGTTCACAAGGATAGTATTGTGTGATCTCCTTTCTTCGTTGTCATTGCTGATGCCTAAATCCTTTCTTCTTATAACCTGTTTGAGAACCTCTATGTCGCTGCCTACTATAAAGATGTCGACATTGGGCGTTGTGCTAAACATAGCACCGACTAGGACTACCAACTCCTTGCCTCTTTTCTCCTTTTAAATTCGTCGAGACTAAAGACGGGATTACAATATTGTTTTGAAAGATTGCTCGGTCCTTGAGAAGTGTTTTAATTTCCTTTTGCATTCGAAGCTACAAAGTGAAATTTGAGTCCAAGCGAAAGGATTTTGCATGCCACCCAATGACTTTTGAATAACTACGTGTTTGTACATTTTAAAGCTTACATATTTATTTTATGATCATTACATGTATATTAACGAGCTTCCTTATTTTATAAATATATAGATAGAATTCTTCCTAGATAGATTTTCATAAGCTTAACCTTTTATACACTCCCTTACCTCACAATCTTTCTCCTTCTAGCCCGATTCGAATGGAAATCCAACGACCCCAATGGAACCACAATCCACCAGCCAGCTATTTATGGCCCTGGACAAAGAATTACGTCAAGCCGAAGCGACCCGTTCAACAACATCTACAACAACTACTACAGCAACAGCCACCGATGGTGATAACTGGGAAATAAGCATAAATCAATTTATTGCCACTGTCTTGGCAGTGACGTCAATAGTCCAGGGCTTCTATTCGCATACACCCATCAAGGATAATATCGAACGCATGCAAAAGAATCGCAGAAAGTGTGTGTCATCCAATTATTAGCCGAAAGCATGCTACTGAGCTTAAACTTATGATGTGCATTAGAGCTTTTAAATTTATCCTGGGAGAAAGACGAAGTGGATTTAATTTTCCAAATAATCCCCAATACTTATATACATCCCCGCATCCCCTTACAGTGACAGTGTATACTAACGCAGGTACTGCAATCGAAAGCACTTTGCAAGTTTTTTTTTCAAATATAGAAACGAACAAAACAAAAAAACAGCCAAAAAATGTGAATGCTAAAAGAAAGAAAAAGAAATTGTATGACTTTTTATATTTTGTTTTCCATATTCAATTAGATCTTTTCAAATTGTATTGATATCGTTTTAATTTTCAGTTTTATTAAAAATGTTAGATTAGGATAATTATTAAAAAAATTACAAAAAAAACGAAAGTCTATATAATAACTATCTGAATGTATAACTAATCGAAATGAAAGTGTAAACACGAAATAAAATATTTTATCAAATAATTTTGGCAGTATTGTATTGATCAGATAACAGTCGAAGTCCGCTACTGAAGTTGAACGAAATATGTATATCGGCATCTTCTGCCCTCGATCTTGAAATTTTTAACAATTTTGCCACTTCTGAAGCTTCATTTCAAACATGATCATGCTCTTTTCTCTTTACACCTAAATCATTAAAATCGGTTCACAAATAGTAAAAAAGTAAGCAGCCCATAGAGGGCCAAGACTTAGCTTCTCACAACTGTAGAAGGGATCTACAGTTTTATGCCGAATCCGAAGGGCAGAGGGGTTTTCAGAAGCTGTGCTGTGAAAAAACTTTTGAGGGCATTTTTCTGGATTCGAACTTGAAAATCATTGCGCAGTAGTCTAACGCACTAACCACTGAGCCACGACACCCACTCACAAATAGTAAAGTCACATAAAATTACAAATTGACTCTCAAATCAGTACATACGATGGGCTGAATGTAACAAGTTGGCTGGAGCGGCTGAGTATACTTACTGCTTTCTTGAAACTTCTGGTGACCAGGTGTTTTAAGAAAAATTTGAGTTGATTTTTACAAAGGCACCTGAACACAATTTACCTGCCACTGGATACCGATTATCTTTGGCTATAGAGTAGATAGAGCAATGAATCAAACATACATTTTTTTGTCAAAGGGTGTAGTATAATTTTGAATAATTTTGTGTTGATGCAGTGTGGTTCTTTGTTTGTTACAATATTGAGCAGCGACTACTCCGAATGGAAAGGTTTATGCTTCGATTACCTTAAGGGTATGTCATCAAATATTCGTCCTCCTTTTATTCTTAGGAATATGGTTTAATAAGATCCAACATTTTACCTTTGTTCGATTCGAGCATAGCTTTCGATGAGGAGCAAACGATGATACCTACGCATCTATAGTTTAGTATACTATACGTAAGGGCTTTTCACACCGGAACCAGCCATTCAAGTATCAATTAAGTCTAGTTCGCAGAGAATACATTTTAAAATATTTTAAAGAACACTACTGATGGAATCATTACTGGGGAAATGAAAAAACTCAAGGACATGAGATACGGTGGCACAGCTCTGAACCTTGTATTTCGAGTACGATTACCGTATACTCTTTTATGTTCATTAGACGTACATAAGCCAGAGATGGGGCTTTAACACAACTTATTAATATTTATTACTATGGAAACCTAGGATCAAGTAACTAATAGTCTTGGAGTTATTAGCTTTGTTCAGTGACTCTGTACTGCACGGTCCAGCCAGAAAATTACAGGTTTTTACGTTCAATGAGAACAAATATCGTCCAAAAGTATTCCTTCTTTTTGTTGAATGAGTCTGTACTGCACAGTCCAGCCCACTCTTTTCTGCACCTACTTTTGAGGCAGAACATATTCGTGAGAAGTGTCATAACGAAAATCATTTGCGATTTATTGACTCATTGAACAGGAGGTTGTACTTTTCTGTACTAATCTGTTCTGACAGTTTTCACAAGCTTGTGATGTTCTGTTCTGTGCTGTGCTACTTTTTCAGTCACTGAACAAAGTTATTCTTTTTCGCGATTCTTGATGTCATGGCTATTTTGAGTGTCTGACAAATTATATAAAAGTATTACTGTCAAAAAAGGATTTTTTTTTAAAATCCCTGTCTGTCGAAAATTACTGACGACAACTGTCAGTTGAGTTGTTTAAAATTTCACATAGTGTAACTAACACGTCGCGACTCCCTCAACACTTAATTTCTACATATGTAGGTACATTTCAAACGAAGTTTGTCGATCAACGTCTCGACAATAGTTGTTAATATTTCATCGCTAATGCCAAACATTTGCGTCGTATTTTTTTAGAGTCGTGGACGACAACGACAATAAAGGTGAATATTTATTTATTTATTTTATTTTTCCATTTGACAGGGCCTTAGAGGAGTCGATGATTGACGAGAATGTCTGCAACGTGCCTGCGTTGCTCAAGTAAATGGAAAAGGATCGATCCAACATGGCATGTTCTCTAATTAAGAAATAATTTGGCAAGAAAATAATTAGGAACGTGACTTCTTTCGCCAAAACTTCACGGAAAAAAAGGTTAATCCCATTAAAAAGGTTCTGGATAATAAGCTAATAATTAAAAACTATATACTTACATATGTATGCATGCATATGCATATGTAAATAAAAACGAGCCTATTTCACTATTTGGCCCCATGTTGGGCGCCACTTAAGCCACTTCACAATGATTTTGATTTTGTAGTAAAAAAAACTGTCTATTTATTTGATAATAGTTTTATTTACTTTTGCTTGGGTAAATTAACATAATAATAGCTACAAGATTATTACAGACTTTACAATTTCTTTCTTTTGTTTTGATTTGTTGTTTTTTCCTTCCTGCTCTTAAGAGTCAAGAATGTCGTTATGTGGGTATATGTCAACTACCCAGTATTTACAATTTGACAAACAACAGTGTATCTTTAACTTTGAGACTTTGTGAGAGCTTAGCTTAGCGTTACATTTTTGTTAAGAATTTAAATAATAATTTTTATTTTTTAATAGTGCATGCTATAGTTTTGTTATAATAGTTGATTTTAGTTTTATTTTCTTTTAAATATTTTGTTTTAAAACTCAGTCTGCTTGGTTACATCCACTATAAAGCGTCATATATATGTATGTATATGATTTTTGTCTATCAGTTTCATTTCTCTTATTAAACTTCTCTTCTTTTTTTTTTTTTTAAATGAGTTTGCTCTTACTTTTTTGCTACTATTTTCTACATTTGCGATATTATTTCCGTTCGTATAACCAACAGGTTTCTAAATACTCAGTCTACATTTTGAATAGTTTTTTGTTTGAGTGCTATTATCATTTGCGTGTCAAACTACGTGTCCTTATTGGACAGAGTAGTATTGGCTTGAATATTGGTTTGACTTGCGAATGGTAATAGCACCAATATATATATATTTTTAGTTTTTAATAGACAATGTTGAAGCTTGAAAAAAATATGAAGTGCAAAAAAATGTATTCCACTGTTCGAGGTTGAGTTCTAACCACCTTTATCGTCTATAGAAAGCGGCATTTCTCCCACTCAGATTTAAATTAATCACCTGAATCGAATGAATATATTATGTATGTATGTATGTATAACAATTCTAAACCTTCGACAAACAACTTCAAGAATAAAGAACCGAACAGAATTATGAGTTTAAGTCTCATGCTGTCAAAAATTAAAGAGCCCCAATAGGTATGTCCCTTACTTTCTGCATTAAAAATCGAAGCTTAATCCCGTATTACACTACATTTATTTTGTATTTTAAATGTGATTGATATTAAATTAGAGCAGTACGAAAAATTCACCACTGAAATTCTCAGTAGGTGTGAGTGTATACGCAGTAAACCCATAAACGTGAAAATGTCAAAAAATATACTTTAAAAATGTACTTCTCACCACATTATTCAGCCGCTGGCAGCTTTTTTTTGACATTTCTGCATTGGGCTTGTTGTTGCTTGTTGTTTTTGCTTTCCAGCGAAATTTGAAAATAAATTATGGCACTGTACAGTGGCTTGCAAAAAAATAGCTTTGCTTTTCATAAAAACAATCTTGCTGTCTTTTTCACGCGAAGCTGACAGTTTACCATTATTAAGTATGTAAAAAATACGAAAAAATTTAGTATCATACGGGCTTTAGACTTTGTAGCTTGTTGTTTTTGCTTTCCAGCGAAATTTGAAGATAAATTACAGTGGCTTGCAAAAAATTAGCTTTGCTTTTCGTAAAAACTTGCTTTTTCATGCGAAGCTGACACTACCATTATTAAGTACGCAAAAAATACGAACAAAATGTAGTATCATACGGGCTTTACAAAATTTCTAAGTCGCTCACCGAAAGACAAATCTCAAAATAAAGAAACGGGTTGAACACAAAACTGCTCAAATTATCTTCCCAACAACAACACAACCATTTGACAGAACTCATATTTCTGCCCAAAGAAATTTTTTTGGGCTGAAATTTGCAGCATGGGGAAATTCCTTACTCTTGTGGCTGTTTCTTCCGTGAAAAACTACAAAACTTCGCCGCGGGAACAGAAATTCATTATTTTTCATAAAATTTCGTAGTTTTAGTCAGTGCGGGAACAGACCTAATAATTAAGACCTAGACACAGATGCTTTCATATGTTTTGACAGCTTGGGACTCAGATTAAGTTAGAAGGTACCTAGATACTGTTAGATGCGGCCAGCATGGAGGTTTTTTGTGATTATATTGGATCTGAAATGCACCTACTGTTACTTGTGGACAGCACGATTACAACTTACTACGACAGTACAGAGCACACTACGACACTATGTACTCTAGGATACTAATGAGGGTTAGGTGAACTATTCAGAACATAAAAAAATAAGATCTATTAAAAGGGGATCGATTAAATTAGAGGAGGATAGGTACCTACATAGAAGATGAGGAATGTTTCCACTTCTTCTTGATCTCTGCAGAAGTGGTTTGAAGAAATGATTGACGGCTAGCTCGCAGGAATATCTATTCCTAGGTCTTATTGCTATAACAGGTTAAAATCTATACGGCGTTTAGTGCAATTTCCCCAAAGGAACTAAAGTAGAAGTGAATCTATGGAAAATTAAAAAAAAATCCTGTGTGAAATGTTTGAAACATAGGAAAATGCTACAATCAGTTGAACCGTGAAATCTGACATGCACGGACATGCATGAAGGAGTAAAGACAAGAGTAAGATACACCGCAAGAGTCACCGAAGAGTTCTCAATCAATCTCAATGTGTATTAGGGAAGCATTATTAATCCTTTTTTTTATTTATTGCGTGTACGCTTGCTGAAGATGAAGGTATCCTAAGCGAACACGATGATAGTTACAAAATTACGGAGTAGGTATCTGAGGTGTCTGTTCTCTGATCCGAAACAACCTATTCCAGACATTTTATGCACTAGAGTACATGATAAATAGCGAGGCAACTTGTGATGACGCGTAAGCGAAGGGTAAATGCAGAAAATACCATCAAGCTAAAAAAAAGAAGACTCAACACTTCAATTGAAAATCCAGCGCTCACATATGGTTCCCAATGCTGGACAACGTAGATCAAACCGATAAACCCAACAGACGGACTACTAGGAAAGCAGTATAGTGACCGAAGGGAAAAAGAATAATATTTCAGTATGCATGTTTTTTTTATATTTATGAGTTGAGTCCTCTTTCGGCATTTTAATGGTAAAAAACTAGCAATGCAATGGAAATACAATTCCACCATAGTTACCGAAAAAACTAAACCTAACAAAGCAAATAGAAGCAACGTACTACTTAGACTTAGAAAGCAATTCAATGTAATTGACTAAGGGATGAGAAAGTCTATGGTGTCCAAGAGGAGACAAGGTGGAGGATGGAATGTTCCAGCTCCTCTTGCCAAAAGCTAATCTATCAGATTTTTTTTTTTTTTTCAGGAATAGTGCAGTTTTTCAGATGAAAATTAAGGCTAATCGTGAAGCGGCCAGGCGATATTTTAAGAAAATTGTTATTTACAAGCACAATCCATCATTCCAAATAATAAAGTTAGAATTGGTAAAGCAAAGTTGCGAATCTCTATCCCAGATATCAATTGGTGCCAATCGAACTTTTTACAAGGTTTATGGACACTCTGATACTCCGGGAAATTGCAAGCCAACCGGACAATAAGAGTTACAAAACAAGAGCGCTCTGAAGAAGTCTGAAGAAGAGAATCACCCAAATGACATTTGTCGGGAGTCGAAAAGAAAACGATTCAAGTCATAAAATGTAGTACACGGTTTGTCGGCCGAGTAAAGTATGTAATTTCCATTTATTATCGACTCGACTCGATAGCCGACTTGAGTCGATTTCGACTCCCGACAAAGCAAATTGTGGTGAATGTCTCATCCACTGTTGAAACAGAAAAACCTTCTATTATCCATTTTTGGAAAAAAAAGTATTACACCTCGCGTTGTTCTTAAAAGAGATATGGCTAGCATTTTGTTTTAACTGTTAACAGCATATTATATGATGTGCTTGCCAAAAAATGGATGATAGGAGGTTCACTTATTCCATGAACAATATAGGTAGTCTGGTCTGTAGGCACAGTTTTGAGAGATCCCGTAAGATCTGTCATAGGTCGCAGCTGCAGGGATTAGGGGGGTGAATTACCCTTTCCTCTTCTTTGAACCAAAACCTAGAGAAATACTACTTAAAGATATTGCCTTATTTTCCTTCTTCTTTAGGCGAGTCTTTGTTGCGACTTCGTCGATGACTACCTTGCCATCTGACTTCTTAAAAATATTGGTTATAAAACAAATATGGAAATTTGTAGTAACTAAATGGACTTCACTTGATCTATATTAATCCCGCCGGCCATAGAGGATGACAGCCTATCATACATAACCCAACCTAGCTTTATCGTACGCCTTTCTATCATTTTTAATGCACCTAATTCGGCATAAATCAATTACAAAGTAAAAAAAAGGGACATCTAAACGAATTCAAGCAAAAGACACGCATATGTATAAGTGCTTCTTATGTAAGTCTCCAATAAAGAGCAAAGAAAAAAGAACCCTTAATTAAAAACAAAACAAACCACTAAAAGAATTATATAATACATGAAATGGGCTTTGTATCTAATTGTAATTTGTTGTATAACATTTTTATCTTCATTTTATTTTTGCATATATTACTAAACTTAACGACTATTATTTATTTTAATTTTTGTTTTTATTTTTCTTTAATAATTGTAACAATATTATTTGTGATTCAATTATTTTAACAAATTGAATTTTCTGTCATTGCTTTTGAATTTAGCAATAATTCATTCATATATGTATAGTATTTTATTTCTTCTATGAATAAAAAAAATAGTATTTATTTTGTTTTTTTCCTGATTTGATTTTTAATTGTTCTTTTATTGGAAAAAAAAGACCAGACCTCGGATGGTTTCCATCCGAGCGACTGTAGCTTCTTTTTAAAACTCCAATGATAAATATTATGTATGTATGTATGTGATTTATAATATAATAATAATAATAATATATTTAAATAAATTTTAAGTAAGCTAAGTTTAAATATTAAAAAGAAAGAAATACATTTTTTTTAGTTGGATTTTAATTTGTTAAATTCATTTGGGTTTTTTTTAGATTGAAGCGTTTGTAAGGATTTCTAATTTTATTTTTGATTTTAAGCGCATAACTTTAGGTGTATCACTCGGAAGAGTAAGAGAATTAAGAGATCTTATTGCTAGTTCAGTAAATGGATGTTCGAATTGCAAGAGAAGAAAGCTACTACACTTGGAAGGATGGTAGTTCTTTTGAGAATCAATTCATTATAAGTCCATATTTATCAATACAATTACACTGTAGTTCACTTGTTTTAAGAAAAAAAAAGTTCTTCATTAGGTTATAATATTTTATTGATTTGGCTCTCAGCAAGTTTTCCTGTTTCCTAAGCTTTAAGTCTTTGTGAACTGAAATTTTCAGTGAGGAATGGTGAAGAAGCCAACTACTAATGGTTCGAGTATCATAACTGGCAAAGTGTATAAATGCATATGTTGAAAAATAAAACTCCATTCGATCGAAAAAATAAATGGCAAACTCAAAGCAAGTCACTATTTCATCGGAAAACGAGAAGAAATATGTATTTTACTTGAGTTTAAAAACTATTAACTTCTAAGCCTACTTTAAAGTGCTCGAAGTGATGCCAGTACAAAGATTAAGATATTTAAGAAGTGCAACTCATTCTGTAGTTGGAGTTAAAACTCAATAATGTGGAAACTTGAAAGTGGACAATATTAGAAAATTAAACGACTTTAAATCTAAGTAAACGTTTAAATATTAAGTTTCAAGCAATATAAAGTCCCAATAGAGTTTAGTGTTCGAATTAAAACACAGATCAGGAACATTGATTATTTAAATACTTTACAAATAGTAACTTTAAGTGTAATGTTGCCCGAGGCAATGCAAAAACTAAAGTGAATGATAGACAAAGGACAATATGGTATAGCAACAATGTTTAAATCAATAGTAATCTGCTGTTCGAAAGCATACGACATCCAATCCACTTAGTATTTGCCTCTGATTCGCTGAACTTAGACTATCATCGTTCTAAGTTAGGACAATTCTCATGTGGAAGGCCAATTCTGCAGTGGCAACACCGACTTTCTTTTATATAAGCAAATATGTGTATCATTATTCTATCTGAAATAAAGTGTTAAACTGAACGGACGTGTTTTTTCTTATTTCGAGATCCAACAAAGGTTATGGGCCCAGATCCCACGCGGTTTTCTTTTTAATGGCATCCTCAACATACCAAATTGAAAAATTAGACGGAGCCAACTATGACTCCTGGAAAATTTTAATAAGAAGCGTTTTAATTCACGCGGATTTGTGGAACTTTGTCGCGGGTTTAAGTGTAAAACCAGAATCGGGAACCGATGCAACAGCGATTAATAATTGGTGTATCAAAGATCAAAAGGCTCTTGCCACCATTTTCTTGTGTGTCAAGCCCTCGCAGTTGAACCATATCAAAAGCTGCAAAACGTCCGCGGAAGCATGGAAGTGCCTAGAAAAAATTCATAAGCCAGTGGGTCCAGCGAGGAAGGTGACATTGTTTAAGCAACTCCTTGACTTAAAAATGTTAGAAGGCGCAGACGTAGAACAGCATGTAAATGATTTTTTTGATATAGTGGAAAAAATAAAAGAAGTGGATATTGATATGCAGGATGAACTTTTAGCGATCCTTCTACTATCTAGCCTTCCAGGTAGTTATGAGAATTTTATAGTTGCTATAGAGTCACGCGATGAACTTCCGTCAACGGTAAACTTAAAAATCAAACTCTTAGAAGAGGGACATCGACGCGGGGAAAATGGTGTGAACAGCCGCACCAGTGAACATGCCCTTTACATTCGAAATAAAAATAAAAAATTTGCACCAGTAACCCAGCGGAACAGATCAGAGGGTGCAGATCGACGAGGTGGCTTTAAGGGGGCTTGTTATATATGCAAACGGCGCGGGCATATAGCGGCAAATTGTAATGATAGAAAAAAAAAAAGTACTGGTCAGGGAACATCTTCGTTTGCCATGTTAAATTCCTTATGTGTGAGTGGGATGATGAGTGATGGTGTGTGGATTATGGATAGCGGTTCGACCAGTCATTTGTGTTATAAAAAAGACAAATTTTCTGTTTTGCATGCACATGTAGAACGTATCGAACTCGCGGCGGGTAAATTTATTGAATCGGCGGGCATCGGCGAAGTAATTTTAAATTCGAATGGTAACATAATTACATTAAAAGATGTGTTATTTGTGCCGGAGTTGAAAATGAATTTCATTTCAATAAGTAAAGCCACAGCCGCGGGCAATAAAGCTGTATTCGAAAAACAACATTCACGTGTTACTGATTCTTCAGGTAGAACACTTATATATGCGGTTAAAGTTAGCGATGTGTATGTATTCTGTGAGAAAAACGAAACAAACGCATTCTCAAGTGTTAGTTTAGACGCGAATAAAGATTCTACACTGTGGCACCAACGTGCACCTTAACAGTCAGCATTTAAAAACATTATTGGAAAAGAAAATGATTCGTGGTGTAAATTTGTCAAGGTTTAACGGCAATATAAATTGTGAAGTTTGTATGAAAAGTAAAATTTGCTGTTTACCATTTCAAAGCCGCGAAAATCGAGCTGGTTGTGTATTAGAATTGGTTCATACCGATATTTGTGGTCCAATGAGACACGAGTCAAATGGTGGTGCGAAATATTTTCTGCTTTTTGTCGACGATTATTCTCGTATGATTTTTTCTTACTTTATCAAAACCAAGAACGAAGTATTAGATTGCTTTAAACATTTTAAATCATTGGCCGAGAATCAAACGGGTAAAAATATTAAAATTTTGAGAAGTGATAATGGTAAGGAGTATGTAAACAGTGCATTTAAAGAACTTTTAAATAAATGTGGTATTACACACCAACTGACATGCCCATATACTCCACAGCAAAACGGGGTGGCCGAACGGGCTAATAGAACTCTGGTAGAGATGGCTCGCTCTATGCTGCTAGGCACAAACCTGGCGGAATCCTTTTGGGGGGAAGCGGTAAATACAGCGGTGTATATTCGGAATCGTTCACCTACTAAATTGTTGAAAACCCAAACTCCCTATGAACTATGGTTTGGACATAAGCCGAACGTGTCACATTTAAGGATTTTTGGATGCAAAGCTATCATGCTGAATAAAAGACCAGGTAAATCCAAGTTTTCTCCGAAAGGCATAGAGTGCATTATGGTAGGGTACTCAGCTAACTCTAAAGCTTATCGACTTTACGATCGCGAAAATGGTGCAATACGAATAAGCCGCGACGTCCAATTTATTGAGAGTCCTTTCTGCAAATATATTTCAGATTGTGATTACATTATAATAGAATCTAATAATAATAATCTGATTCCGCAATCAGAGAAGAATTCAGAAGATAATGCTGTTGTAGAGGTTGTTGGAGATGGCGATGCTAGTGAAGGTGTAGGACAGGTCGATATTGGAGATGCTACTTTCGATGGTGATTGTGAAATTAAAGATGTGCCCGTTGATTCTAGGGAGACCATTGAGGAGGATTTAGAAGACACTGTTGATGTTGCAAATATACTCGCTGAGAATCGTGTGAAGAAGACTAGGAAAGGAGAAATAGAAAACCTAGGAAATAACATACAGGTTAGTTCGTTGAGAAGTGGTAGATTAAGAACAAATAGCGTTACTAAGAAAAAGGAAGAAAAGTCCATCCAAAGAAGATCAAATTCGCTGAGTTTCTTGAGGAATTTCGGACAAATCAATAAAGAAAACCCAAATACCGTGGAAGAAGCTCTTAATTCAAGTGATTCACAGAAATGGACTCAGGCCATGGAAATGGAGCATCGGACATTACTGAAGAACAGAACATGGGAACTTGGCAATCAAGAGAGAGATCACTGGCTCATGATATGGTTTGTTTACTCTTGTGTAATCTTAAACCTGCTGAAAATGCGCCATCAAGGATGCTAAATGAATACATAAAGAAAAGGGAAGAGGAAGAGAGTAAAAGAAAACGAGAAAGCATCTTAGTACAGCCATCTACAAGTAAAAAAGCAAGATTGGAAATAGATGATATATTGTCTGGAGAGGATTCAAATGATGATTGTTACGAGGATGACAATGATCCTAGTGATCAAGAAGAAGATGAAGAGGAGGGTAATGTATTAAGTAAATTTTATCGTTATCAATTAATCGAAGGAATGCCTAATGCGTCACAGATGCAAAATGCTTATTTAAACAAATGGGGTGTTGAACGAAAATCATGTTTATATGATATAGTTGATACCATTGGGAAACAATTGATCGAAGTAAAGTTGTCTATGGGCGCCACCGAAAGAATGTATGAGTACAGCATGAATGCAAACACAGATGAATATACAGCTTTAATAGTTGTTTCTCCAGAAACTGCAGCATTTGAAACAGTGGGATTAAAGGATGAAATGCCAGGTGTAACTAAAGTTACCAATTTTATAATACATCGAAATACAATAATGGAATCCTTGCAGTTGACAAGAACAATATTTGATGAAGGAATTAATATCAGAGATTTTATTTTCAATAACTGCACTTTGAATGACTGCATTTCTAAATTTGAGACTATGTATACTCATGAAGAAATATCTGATACAAATGTAAAAATTGATGATGTATCAATGAACCTAGAAAAGATGGAAATGTCTAAATTATTTGAAAATTTGACTCAACATCACTTGATTGAGGATAATCCACCAATAACTTGGGATGGAGTTTGAGAGGGAAGGTGAAAGGGGTTCGATCAAACTAGGACAACAACAGTTAATACAAGATGTTCTGAAGCAGTTCCGGATGAATGAGTGCAAGAAAGTGTGTACACCTCTGGACCCGGGAACAAAACTAAGCAAGTGTGAGAGCTGTCCGAATTGTTCAAAAGTTGACGTTAAGATGTATCAGTCCCTTATGGGTTCCCTAAACTTTATTAGCATGACAACTCGACCTGACATATCACACTCTGTGATAAGGCTGTCGCAGTTCAATGTGGACCCACATAGCGAACATTTTTCTGCAGCAAAGCATTTGCTGCGATACTTGTCTTATACCATAAATTTCAAACTTATTTTCAGAAAATCTGGTGCTAAGCTAATTGGTTATGCTGACGCTGATTGGGGTAGTGACTGTAATGACAGGCGTTCATTCACTGGCTACGTCTTTCTACTAGCAGGTTGTGCAGTATCGTGGGAGTCCAAGAAGCAGCCCACTGTCGCTTTGAGCAGTACCGAAGCTGAATACATGGCCCTTTCAACCGCATCTAAAGAACTTGTCTACTTGCGAAACCTGCTTATCGATGTCGGCTTCAAAGATACTGTTTCGGAGCCCATAGTGTTGTTTGGTGATAACCTAAGTGCTCAACAGTTAGTAAAAAACCCAGTCTTTCATGCAAGAAGTAAGCATATTGATATAAGAGTTCATTTTGTAAGAGAAGTTTTTGAAAAATCGTTATTAAATCTGAAGTATATATCAACAGAAAATATGATTGCTGATATTTTGACAAAAATTTTGAAAGGGGTAAAACATTCCCATTTTGTAAAATTGTTAGGTTTTTCTAATCAATGAGAATAATAATGAGTTTTTAAATTTTTTAAGTAACATTATTAATTGTATTTTGATTTGTTGATAGAATGTAGATTTGAGGGAGAATATTGAAATAATTAATGAATTTAATACAAACTACATTCTTAATGCAGTGGCAACACCGACTTTCTTTTATATAAGCAAATATGTGTATCATTATTCTATCTGAAATAAAGTGTTAAACTGAACGGACGTGTTTTTTCTTATTTCGAGATCCAACAAAGGTTATGGGCCCAGATCCCACGCGGTTTTCTTTTTAATGGCATCCTCAACATACCAAATTGAAAAATTAGACGGAGCCAACTATGACTCCTGGAAAATTTTAATAAGAAGCGTTTTAATTCACGCGGATTTGTGGAACTTTGTCGCGGGTTTAAGTGTAAAACCAGAATCGGGAACCGATGCAACAGCGATTAATAATTGGTGTATCAAAGATCAAAAGGCTCTTGCCACCATTTTCTTGTGTGTCAAGCCCTCGCAGTTGAACCATATCAAAAGCTGCAAAACGTCCGCGGAAGCATGGAAGTGCCTAGAAAAAATTCATAAGCCAGTGGGTCCAGCGAGGAAGGTGACATTGTTTAAGCAACTCCTTGACTTAAAAATGTTAGAAGGCGCAGACGTAGAACAGCATGTAAATGATTTTTTTGATATAGTGGAAAAAATAAAAGAAGTGGATATTGATATGCAGGATGAACTTTTAGCGATCCTTCTACTATCTAGCCTTCCAGGTAGTTATGAGAATTTTATAGTTGCTATAGAGTCACGCGATGAACTTCCGTCAACGGTAAACTTAAAAATCAAACTCTTAGAAGAGGGACATCGACGCGGGGAAAATGGTGTGAACAGCCGCACCAGTGAACATGCCCTTTACATTCGAAATAAAAATAAAAAATTTGCACCAGTAACCCAGCGGAACAGATCAGAGGGTGCAGATCGACGAGGTGGCTTTAAGGGGGCTTGTTATATATGCAAACGGCGCGGGCATATAGCGGCAAATTGTAATGATAGAAAAAAAAAAAGTACTGGTCAGGGAACATCTTCGTTTGCCATGTTAAATTCCTTATGTGTGAGTGGGATGATGAGTGATGGTGTGTGGATTATGGATAGCGGTTCGACCAGTCATTTGTGTTATAAAAAAGACAAATTTTCTGTTTTGCATGCACATGTAGAACGTATCGAACTCGCGGCGGGTAAATTTATTGAATCGGCGGGCATCGGCGAAGTAATTTTAAATTCGAATGGTAACATAATTACATTAAAAGATGTGTTATTTGTGCTGGAGTTGAAAATGAATTTCATTTCAATAAGTAAAGCCACAGCCGCGGGCAATAAAGCTGTATTCGAAAAACAACATTCACGTGTTACTGATTCTTCAGGTAGAACACTTATATATGCGGTTAAAGTTAGCGATGTGTATGTATTCTGTGAGAAAAACGAAACAAACGCATTCTCAAGTGTTAGTTTAGACGCGAATAAAGATTCTACACTGTGGCACCAACGGTACGGGCACCTTAACAGTCAGCATTTAAAAACATTATTGGAAAAGAAAATGATTCGTGGTGTAAATTTGTCAAGGTTTAACGGCAATATAAATTGTGAAGTTTGTATGAAAAGTAAAATTTGCTGTTTACCATTTCAAAGCCGCGAAAATCGAGCTGGTTGTGTATTAGAATTGGTTCATACCGATATTTGTGGTCCAATGAGACACGAGTCAAATGGTGGTGCGAAATATTTTCTGCTTTTTGTCGACGATTATTCTCGTATGATTTTTTCTTACTTTATCAAAACCAAGAACGAAGTATTAGATTGCTTTAAACATTTTAAATCATTGGCCGAGAATCAAACGGGTAAAAATATTAAAATTTTGAGAAGTGATAATGGTAAGGAGTATGTAAACAGTGCATTTAAAGAACTTTTAAATAAATGTGGTATTACACACCAACTGACATGCCCATATACTCCACAGCAAAACGGGGTGGCCGAACGGGCTAATAGAACTCTGGTAGAGATGGCTCGCTCTATGCTGCTAGGCACAAACCTGGCGGAATCCTTTTGGGGGGAAGCGGTAAATACAGCGGTGTATATTCGGAATCGTTCACCTACTAAATTGTTGAAAACCCAAACTCCCTATGAACTATGGTTTGGACATAAGCCGAACGTGTCACATTTAAGGATTTTTGGATGCAAAGCTATCATGCTGAATAAAAGACCAGGTAAATCCAAGTTTTCTCCGAAAGGCATAGAGTGCATTATGGTAGGGTACTCAGCTAACTCTAAAGCTTATCGACTTTACGATCGCGAAAATGGTGCAATACGAATAAGCCGCGACGTCCAATTTATTGAGAGTCCTTTCTGCAAATATATTTCAGATTGTGATTACATTATAATAGAATCTAATAATAATAATCTGATTCCGCAATCAGAGAAGAATTCAGAAGATAATGCTGTTGTAGAGGTTGTTGGAGATGGCGATGCTAGTGAAGGTGTAGGACAGGTCGATATTGGAGATGCTACTTTCGATGGTGATTGTGAAATTAAAGATGTGCCCGTTGATTCTAGGGAGACCATTGAGGAGGATTTAGAAGACACTGTTGATGTTGCAAATATACTCGCTGAGAATCGTGTGAAGAAGACTAGGAAAGGAGAAATAGAAAACCTAGGAAATAACATACAGGTTAGTTCGTTGAGAAGTGGTAGATTAAGAACAAATAGCGTTACTAAGAAAAAGGAAGAAAAGTCCATCCAAAGAAGATCAAATTCGCTGAGTTTCTTGAGGAATTTCGGACAAATCAATAAAGAAAACCCAAATACCGTGGAAGAAGCTCTTAATTCAAGTGATTCACAGAAATGGACTCAGGCCATGGAAATGGAGCATCGGACATTACTGAAGAACAGAACATGGGAACTTGGCAATCAAGAGAGAGATCACTGGCTCATGATATGGTTTGTTTACTCTTGTGTAATCTTAAACCTGCTGAAAATGCGCCATCAAGGATGCTAAATGAATACATAAAGAAAAGGGAAGAGGAAGAGAGTAAAAGAAAACGAGAAAGCATCTTAGTACAGCCATCTACAAGTAAAAAAGCAAGATTGGAAATAGATGATATATTGTCTGGAGAGGATTCAAATGATGATTGTTACGAGGATGACAATGATCCTAGTGATCAAGAAGAAGATGAAGAGGAGGGTAATGTATTAAGTAAATTTTATCGTTATCAATTAATCGAAGGAATGCCTAATGCGTCACAGATGCAAAATGCTTATTTAAACAAATGGGGTGTTGAACGAAAATCATGTTTATATGATATAGTTGATACCATTGGGAAACAATTGATCGAAGTAAAGTTGTCTATGGGCGCCACCGAAAGAATGTATGAGTACAGCATGAATGCAAACACAGATGAATATACAGCTTTAATAGTTGTTTCTCCAGAAACTGCAGCATTTGAAACAGTGGGATTAAAGGATGAAATGCCAGGTGTAACTAAAGTTACCAATTTTATAATACATCGAAACACAATAATGGAATCCTTGCAGTTGACAAGAACAATATTTGATGAAGGAATTAATATCAGAGATTTTATTTTCAATAACTGCACTTTGAATGACTGCATTTCTAAATTTGAGACTATGTATACTCATGAAGAAATATCTGATACAAATGTAAAAATTGATGATGTATCAATGAACCTAGAAAAGATGGAAATGTCTAAATTATTTGAAAATTTGACTCAACATCACTTGATTGAGGATAATCCACCAATAACTTGGGATGGAGTTTGAGAGGGAAGGTGAAAGGGGTTCGATCAAACTAGGACAACAACAGTTAATACAAGATGTTCTGAAGCAGTTCCGGATGAATGAGTGCAAGAAAGTGTGTACACCTCTGGACCCGGGAACAAAACTAAGCAAGTGTGAGAGCTGTCCGAATTGTTCAAAAGTTGACGTTAAGATGTATCAGTCCCTTATGGGTTCCCTAAACTTTATTAGCATGACAACTCGACCTGACATATCACACTCTGTGATAAGGCTGTCGCAGTTCAATGTGGACCCACATAGCGAACATTTTTCTGCAGCAAAGCATTTGCTGCGATACTTGTCTTATACCATAAATTTCAAACTTATTTTCAGAAAATCTGGTGCTAAGCTAATTGGTTATGCTGACGCTGATTGGGGTAGTGACTGTAATGACAGGCGTTCATTCACTGGCTACGTCTTTCTACTAGCAGGTTGTGCAGTATCGTGGGAGTCCAAGAAGCAGCCCACTGTCGCTTTGAGCAGTACCGAAGCTGAATACATGGCCCTTTCATCCGCATCTAAAGAACTTGTCTACTTGCGAAACCTGCTTATCGATGTCGGCTTCAAAGATACTGTTTCGGAGCCCATAGTGTTGTTTGGTGATAACCTAAGTGCTCAACAGTTAGTAAAAAACCCAGTCTTTCATGCAAGAAGTAAGCATATTGATATAAGAGTTCATTTTGTAAGAGAAGTTTTTGAAAAATCGTTATTAAATCTGAAGTATATATCAACAGAAAATATGATTGCTGATATTTTGACAAAAATTTTGAAAGGGGTAAAACATTCCCATTTTGTAAAATTGTTAGGTTTTTCTAATCAATGAGAATAATAATGAGTTTTTAAATTTTTTAAGTAACATTATTAATTGTATTTTGATTTGTTGATAGAATGTAGATTTGAGGGAGAATATTGAAATAATTAATGAATTTAATACAAACTACATTCTTAATGCAGTGGCAACACCGACTTTCTTTTATATAAGCAAATATGTGTATCATTATTCTATCTGAAATAAAGTGTTAAACTGAACGGACGTGTTTTTTCTTATTTCGAGATCCAACAAATTCCACTTAAACCAATCTAGTAAACCTTAGCAAAAATTGAGTTATAATTTCCAAGGGTCGGAAGCACTTTAAGTAAATTTCGTACAAAATATTGGCCCTAACTGAGACCACTAAGTTTGTGCGTTAGTTATCTAATCAGTTTTTTCTAGTGTACAAATAAGCACCTCATAATCAAGCCGTGTTAAAGTGACAGAGCTAAATAAGCAGACCAGAGGTAAAACGAATCTTAAGAAGTGACGGATATTGGTTTAGAAGTGACTGCTGAGTAGGTGCTGAATTCAAAGAATACAGCAAAGTAAAAGAAAAACTTAATTTACCTTATAATTATTGAAAGAGGCTCCTAAAATTATTTACACAATGAAATGCATAAGCGAAATCATGCAAATAAAGAAATCATACATAACTTATGTATTTACCTTTATTTTTAGGACATGCGTGTGTATCTATTCAATGTAGACGGTACTACTGTCAACTACAACACTCCTTCCAAGAAATGCTTTTCTTCATCGAACTTTTAATTCACTTGAGTTCTTCGGAATTCCTCTTCCTTCGAGCGAGACACATCTTGCAGGATGTATTGGTAGGTTTTTTTTTTTTTTCTAACAAAAGGGAATTTTTATAACTATTTACAATTTAACGGTTGTGTTTTGCTTGTTGTTGTCTTACACAATTTAGAATAATTTAGAATAAATAAGAGCGAAAGAGAAAATAAAAACTTAATCTACTTTGAGTGTGTGATTATTATGAGGGAAAGTCCAGCTTTTTGTTTATATTTTGTGTTCATCTTAACAGCGCCGCTGCCGCTTTGTGATGATGGCGGGGGGAATTTTGATGATGACTGTGGTGGTGGATGCTAGGTTGACCTTCCGTATGGCGGGTCTTAGCCCGCTTTCAGTTGGCCACATCACTGCTGTTTTTCAAATCCCTCTCACGGAAAAAGCCTCTTTCGGTTTTACACTCACGAATGGTGACCGTTTCTAGGTTCACAGTGACATCGGTGATGACGACTTTATCAGAGATTTTACATTTGCTTGGAAGCCAGAAACGGGGGGGCGCAGCTTTAGGTGACAACGGTGGTGACTGCGAGCGTGAAATCTTCAGCGAACTGTTGCTATGATGATGATGATGGTGGTGGTGATGGTGATGATGATCTTTGGACTTTGATTCATTATCATCTTTTTGTTGCGGCGGTTGTGCTGGTGGCTGTGCTGCTGCTGCTACTGCCGCTGGTGGTTGTGGTGGCACCTGTTGCAATTGCTGCTGATTTGCATTTTGTTGTGGTTTCTCTGATGGAATGTCCTGTTCGGGGCGTGATGCCGGTGTTTCTGGAGAAAGTGGTGCCGATTCCGCTTTCAAAGGAGTCGAAATGGGAGCAGCTGAATCTAAACAGTAATTCTTTGCGGGTGGTGGACCATCTGGAGATGTCTTAATTGTGACTCCAATTTTGCCAGATTCTTTGAGAACCTCAGCCTTGCGTTTGGTGCCAACTGGGGGCTCCTTTCTGCTACTAAGCGGTTGATCTTCACTGCTGCTGGAATTTGTATCGGCCTCGGGAATGAATGGCGATGCTCGCTGGTGGCTTGGCGAATCAGACCGTGAAGAATTGGATGGCGCACTGGCGCCGCCTTTTTCTGAAGAACCCTTCATTTCTTTGCGTTTCTCCTTATCTGATGATGGTGTTGGAGTGTCGTTTTCATCACCGATTGTGCCATCGTCATCGTCCTCCGATTCAACGTTGCGATCACGTTCCTTTTCCTTCTTTTTTGGTCCGCGTTTAGAAGGTGTACTAGACGATTTATTGCTTTGTTCGTAGATTTCGATTAGACGACGATCAAGAATATTCACTTCAGGCTCCCAAGTGTTGTACCGTTGATTCCATCCTTTCCACTTTACGCGGTATTCAACAACGCCCTGGAAAGAAGAATAATCTTTAATTATTTTATTTGGTATGAGTAGGGATGGGGAGAAATGGGAGATGTGTTTGCGATTTGATTGGCTTTACTTAGGCGTTGTTACATTGCTTCTGTCATCTAGACGAAGTTTGTTTTCCCATTCATTATGGGCGATTGTACTGACTAAATAATACAAATTTTTCTTTATGTAAGTACGAGATGTACTTCAGCAAAATTCCAATTAATAGAGCAAGTTAGAGAAGATGGTTGTGATGGGGTTGGTAGGGTAGAATTTTCGTACTCTTATAATGTACGTGCTTCGAAAATTAAAATTTAAAAACACACTGAAAATAAGATGGAAAACTATAGTTCACCTTAAATTTGGTATTGCGAATGAATCGGACAAATTTTCAAGGCTAAAAAGTTTATATAGGAAAACTTGTGAACATGGTTTCGACCTATATTGTCACTCTATTCATTCTTTACTGGTTTAAGCATTATTAATCCATACTCTGCAAAGTTTTTGTGGAGCATAGCTTTATGAGCTTTGAATTTAAGAACCTACCTATCTATTATATCTATATTCCTCTCGGTGCTCGGTGGATTTGCGTACACGAAAAAGCTTTCTACTCCAAAGTGTTGTGTAAATTTACACAATAAAGTCTCTACATCCAAACGAGAGGTGAGAAAAAAACACCTATTTTTGTATGAAATGGGTAACCCGTTTGAAACGTTGTCACCATATTTATGGATCAAGTTAGAACACTTCTTTCTCTAAGATTTAAGACCTGTATTTACTCTACCTACCAACCAGTATTGCTGTTAAGTCAGGATAAATTGGCCTCGCTTCGAACTCGATCTTTCGATCCACGATTATACGCTAAATTTCAAATCGATCCCAGGAAATTGTGTGATCGAGTCCAGTCGATTCTATTTGCTATTATATTAGGTTCAATTCGCAATACAAACCAGTTTAAAGAAAGTACAACCCGACTACGTTTTATACTATAGTATAAAGTTGTGGGATTAACTTTTGCTAATGAAAGTTTCATGAAAGGACCTTGAATTCAATAAAGAAATGCAATGACCACTGTTGCAATCTACTAGGAAGGGAGTGGATGGTTAGTATAGTGCTCCATCACGTAGAACTATGAAAAGGCTCAAATCTTCTGTAGTATTCATCGGAAATGTAGAAAATCCACCTTACAATTCTACCCTGAAGCCACTGCATGCGAAAGAAGGTCGTGTAAACAAAAATGGCGAAGTTTATATATATTTTTTAACTTTTATCCTGCCATAGAACATGGAACTGTGAACTTTAGAGAAAAAGACAAAACTCACCTTTCTAACGCGTTTCTGGATTATTCTCTCCGCTGCGTATACCCGATCGTCGGAGCTGCCCATGTTTTCCAGTTTTTACAAATAAAGTTGTCCAATTCCGTAAAGAAATGGTCCGCCACACGACGATGGGGAATCCTTGCGAGTTTCTCCACCTTTTTCGGTCGATGATACACTTCAGAGGAGTTTTTCCGGTCTTAGACCACACGTTTACTTCAAATTCTTTGGGCACAAGTCCTTTCGTCCTCTTTGGTGGGACGACAAGTTCTTTTTCAGTGACTTCCAAATTGCTGACAGACTTGCAGAACGCGTGTAAATTATATGTTTACGATGAATGGTATTACAACAATGGAACGTGCGTTAGTGTGGGAGGAAATAGAAACTCGGTTAGATTAAGATTTTGTTTACAAATATTACGTAGTTCGAACGATTGCGGTGTTTTTTTGAGTCAAACGATCGCCATTATGGAAAAAATCTCTTGGTTTTGTGTGTGTTTTTTCTTTTGTCGTTCCTTCTTCGTCGTTTTTTGCGTCTGCTTTCTTCTTTTTGTTTCGTTCTCATTCTTTTTTGCGGTGGATGAATGGAAATTTCCTCTCGGGTAATTAGTTGATTTATTCACCAGATGTGTTGTGTGGGGAAAATGTGATGGCACTGCCAGAAGCGAGTTTTTAGTGGTAGATAGTACAGTTGTGGGATATTTTTTCCGAAAGTTATTTTGTAATTTTTAATATACTTTAATTATAAAAAAAATATTGATATTAAAATAATTGCATATCGCACCCTAAGTATAAAAGAGCAATAAGTCAAAAAATTGCACTTTTGAGTCAAGGATGAGGAATTGTTTGTGATGAATTTATGTTTTTGTTAATATACTTGGCGTTTTCACAGTTATACTACATTTCTAAATAAACCAAAATACATACTTATAAACTCAAATATTGAAAATGCTTGAAAATGCTATACAGAGCTTTCTCAAAATAATCTGCGTTTTTCACTAAAATCGTAAAATAATTTCAATGCATTATGAATACAATCCAAAATTATTTTGACTTGTCTCTTTATTGCGCTGATTTTTATTTAAATATATTAACGACATTTTGACTTATCGCTGTATTGCATTAAAATTTTTGTTTCGTTTCCTGAAAACAAATAAAAAATGTCAATTATTTAGGTGAATTAAACATTTTTAATATTATTTTTATAAAATCTGGAATCTAAGTGTTTCCTTCTTAAAATTCCGTTTACACATCATAATTTAGTATTTGTTGCTAAAAATTGCTGGTAAAAGTTTATTTCTGAAATTGATTCTGCGTTTTTCTTTGACTTATCGCTCTATAGTACTGAGGGAGCGATATTTGTTTTGTAGGCTTTCGAAGGATTAAAATAAATAAATATTAGGCATACTTCCATAGGGTGGTATATAATTTTTCCACAAATTTGGCTAATATTGTTAATATTAGAACCAAAACAAAAATTTCAGTTTACTTTCAAAAGATAATCTCACCGAGCTCTTATATAAAGTTTGATCAAATTCCATCCACCCTTTTAGGTTGTGGTATCGTGCACAGAAAAACATCATTGCCGAATCTCCTTTTTCTGACTTACCTATAATGGTAATATCGAAATTTTTCGAAGCCTTGAGATTATATGAATCCAATTCTTGTGTTTGCATTATTATAGCTGCAAGTAGAAATTCATTTTAGAGAATATAGGGTAATATCCGATCGATCCCCAACAAATTGTACATTTTCTACTTGTTTCTCCTATGAGAAACTACACAATTTATGTACTACGGCTATCCCTTTTAATTGCACGACTGTGTAATAGCAAAATGATAATCTCTTTTCAGTTTTGATTTGTGTTTGTTTCATTGAAAAGTTTAATTGTCCGTGGTAAGCAAGAATCATCAGAATCTTATTGACAATAATATCTTTCACAGAGTGCTTTATCTAGACAGTTATAAATTTTTAAACTTTTTATTAAAGTCACATCTGTTTTATAAAAATAATTGTTTTTGTCTGAAATTAAAAAGCACAAGTTTCAGTATAATAATTTTTTTTTGTGTTTGTGTCTAAAAGACAAACATACCCGTGGATAATTTTACTCGTTATTCCCTGGCCACCACTAAATTCACTCGGAATTAGGAGAGCTGTGTTTATATAATAGTGAAAAGCAGTTTATTAGTTTTTAAGGTTAAAGATTGAGCTACGAGTACGCTTTGAAAATTTCTTTCCATCCCAGGAGGGGTCGTTTAATTGAACTTTGCTGTAACTGAACTCTGCTGTGTTGCCTTTGTTCTATTATTTTAAAGAATACACTGTTCTTCCAAAACCCCTTACAAACCTAAAAGTGACGTTTAAGTTATTGGTGAGGCTTTCGTTCTAATTATTTGCTTGGATTGCGCTATACATAGTTCAACAAGTCTCAAGAGACAGCTTGGGAATTAGCCACTTGTCTCCAGTTTCACATGCCAAGTTCAGTTTCAATTGGTCACACCACTTATGTACCTAAAATCGATTTGGTCTTTGGAGCGTTTCCATTCATCTGTTCTACAAAACCTAGCCATCTGCAATCTTTGTCTATGTGGGGTCGGTACATAAAGTATTTTAAGAACCATTTTCACAAAGCAACCATAGCATTTGAAAAAGGTTATATGCCGTATCATTTGAACAGAGGACTACCTCAAGATAGTAATGATCTCAAGTGATGCGATAACCAACCAACAGCATTTCATTTTTATTTATAAATTCCAACCGACGTATCTGTTTTAAATGATATCTGTGGTCACAAGCCATAAAGTTTTACATTAGAAAAGTTAATATGCTGGTTAAGTTTTCGTAAATTTTCTAATTTTCCCCGCAACGTTCTTAATTTTTCCATTCATAAGACCCTTCTCCTAAGAAGGTGATCTTATTTAATGCCGTGTTTCCTACTACATATTTGAGCCTCTCGTTTGTGTTCCCTAAAAATCCCTCTTTAGTAACGTTCGGTCCATTGTAAGTGGCGGCTAAAAATTGTATATACATATTTATATTCCCCTTCATCCTGAGACGATCACTCTGTAGCATCAGAGTGTCAAACTGTGTTCTCGCTACGTGTCATACTCTAATCAAGAATCAGGCTGGTAAAATCCTTTCTTCGACTGGAGATCTTGCTACAGCATAAGTCTCACATCGTATTTGCATTGCCTGCTTTCCATCATCTGCGCTTTCGGACACGGTGCTCCAGTACGAAGGACCAAGTTTCCTAGTTTCAACAACAACTTGATCTTTTTACCTGAGGATCAGTATTCTTCTTGAACATAGGGCTGTGATTCAAAGATCTTCTTGGGTGGAGTATTCTTTTCCATTCGCTCGATGTAGTCAAACTATTGCAGTCGACATACCCCGGCTTTTTAGACTACATCCACATCCCAGCACAGCCCATAGAGTTTATTTAGGTGGTCAGTTTCGACTTGAAATTCGTTTATATTTTCCAGGGCTGGTCTGAGTTTAAAAATGTAGTATATTGTCGATCTGGAGGGCTGGGTGGTACCAGCACAGAGAGCCAGTGGGTTCTTTGTTTTTCAATCTTTTGATGGTTATATTAACTTGTTCAATACTGGTTGTTGGTGTTAGTTTTTCATTGATGGGCTGTGGGTTTTCTTCCAGCCCTATCATATTTCAGGTTTGAAGACTGCTGCTTGGCTTTTCGATAAAAAGTCGGGATTTCTTGCAGCGTTTACTTTCTATCATAGTTCTCCATTGAAGCCACTGAGCCGATAGTAACCAAAACCAGTTCGCTTTCAATTTGAAGCTAATTCAACAACTAGTGGTCAACTAGTATAAATCACCAACATTTTCAAATCCTCTTTTTGGCTGTGTGCTATTACAAGATCAATACCTTTCTCCTTGCCAGTTAAAAAGATAAATCCTTTTAAAGTGCACTTAAAAGAAACCGATATCAGATCCAAATTCAATTTATGAATGCACTCTACTCTATCCACGTAATCCAAGCGTTCAATTATCTACAACCAACGTAGGTACAACAAATAATCCTTTTGTAGGTAATTTTCAAGCACAGTCACACACACACACATTTACCCTCTCTATAGATACAACCTTCAATATCGGCAATAAAACACAAGTAAGTTCAGATGCATTGCATGTGTCCATTAACCTCCAACTGTTAGATGCACACCCAATAACCATGCGAAGCTTTCACCCAATTTCGTAGTTTTCAACCCTCTTCAACGTAGTTTCTTTTTTGCACTAATAACCTCCCTCAATAATGCTTTCCACCCTAAAAAAAAACAAGCTTTTTCTTTCCATTTCCGAAAATATACACACAATAACCCCGGTATATAGGTCGACAAGAACATCCCGAAACCCACTCATCTCTTTCCGCATTTTGTCACATCGGTCACTCACTACCTACTCGCCTGTGTTTATACTCACTCCCCTACGATTCATACTTTCAAAAACATATACAAACTCACGCGCAGAGGATAGATAATCGTAAATGTTTGTTGTTTCTTTTTTTTTTGATTTTGGCACTCGTGTTCTTGATGTGACATAATGTAGACTGTCTTGCCGCAAGGAAGATACCAAGAAAAATAGATATAGAAATATTTGAAAATAAAATAAACCAAAAACGTATAGTTCAACTGTGATATTAACAAAATAGAAAATAAGTTTAATTAACAAAAGTTCTCGCAATAAAACAGCTTTAACCAATCGAATATAGTTTTGAGTTTTTTAATTTTTTTTCCAAACATACGGAACCTCAATACTTTTGCATTCAGTTAAACAAAAGTATTTAAGCAAACATCAATTAAAAGTTAAGTAGTATTAGATTGTGATTTAGTGCGTATTAAGTAGTTGATATATATACAAACAAATATTAGTGCTTTATTAGAGAAGAAAAAAAAAAATAACACCAATTTTACCCAGCATAAAGAAAAAGCCTTTAAAGTGTTTTAATTTACATAAATAGTCATTTAAATAAGTGTTTAAGTGATAAAAATAAGGTCGAAAACGCATATTTTTTTAAGTGTTTTTCAAAGTACTTAAGCCTACATTTTGAGGGAGCTGTCAAAACAAACATAATAACCTACCTCCCGCCCACTTGAGAGTGACATTGACATAACAAAAACAAGAAGAAAAAAAAAACACAAAAATCAACTGTCAATTGAGCAAGAAAAAAGCAAAAAAGAAAAGTCCTTACGAAAAGCTTTTTTTTTTTTAAAAAAAGCTCTTACTATTTCAATTGACATATAGATCGCGCTAGTTACAAACGTTTAAGAATATGTCAGCTATACCCGATGATACAAGTAGCATGAGTGATGACGTCTTCGAGGACCCGGAAACCACAGCGCGACGCATCGAAGAGAAACGCCGAATGGAGCAGGAACAAGAACAAGCGACTTCCAGTTCAAAACTAGCGGTGCCCGACGATAGCGACACAACGATGACCGAGCAGCGAACACCATCGCCAAGCGGATATCCGGGCTATCATCCGCCAAGAGAAGCTTTACAGTTATACGGTTTAAAAGCCGACACAGACATGGTTTTGAACACAATCACGAGTAAATCATATCGTGGAGGAATTGTCAAACAAACGATAGAAGATGACGGCCTAGACGATGGATGGAAATCGTATAGATACGAGGAGGAAGACGATGTCCTTCCTGCTTTCGATGATACAATCAATCACAAGGTACTCAGTTATATATTTTTTTTTTTTGAATTTATCTGACAATATCCTTGTAGACGATTCTCTTGGGCGATTCGGGAGTGGGGAAGACGTCATTTCTGGTGAAATACAATACAGGAGAGTTCAAAGCAGGATCCTTTTCAGCTACCGTTGGGATAGCATTAAATGTGAGTACAGTAGTATGTTTTCTTGTTGATTGCATTGGCACGTACTAGTTTTGGGGGACGGGGGAGGGTGCTTAAGCTACTTACTTGTGATAGAAAGCTTTGTTCCTTTTGTGTGCGACGCTTTTCTGTATGTGTGGTGAATGGAAGCATTAGATTGTTGCATTCAATTAAGAATTTAATTGAATAATGTGAAGGAGATTTTGAAAATGTGCATGCTACAGTATGCAAAAGAGAGTGTAGTAGTTTGTGTAATTTGTGGGAGGAAGTTGTGTTTACAAAATTTGTTTAGATTTCTGGTGAACACGGTTGATGATTATATTTTAATTAAAAGCAGTCATTAGAGTTGAATTGGGTTTGTTTTCTGTGTGTAGAACCTTCCTTTTATATTATTTGATTTCATTGTTTGTGAATCAGAGAAACTATGCTTTTGAATGAACGTACCTTTTTTGTTTTTCAAAATAAACTAGCTTGTGTACGCGGTTTTGTTAGGGTATATGTGCAGTTAGAATGAATCAAGAAACTCTGCCTTCAAACGTTTTATACTTATGCTTTCCATGGATGGTTTCCTACCCGTGAACATTTTTTCAAGATTTATTATTTGCCTTACTCGTAGTAGTATATACTCACTTTATCTAAGATTAAAGCAGATATTCACTCTTAAAACCTCAACTTAAACACCATTGCTAAACCAGGTCGGTGTGTACTTACGTACACAACTACTTACTTACATAGATCCGAGGTTGACTTGCGACTCAACCAAAAAAACCTTTCCAACCAGCCCGGTTCCGAGCCAGCTTGTTTACGCTACCTACCGCGAGATCGTTCTCTACTGCGCCGTCTATCCGATTGGATTCGGAAACGTTCTATATGACCCTGTATGCGAACTCTTCTGGCTAAATCGATACCTGTTATAGGCCATTTGGCATCCACTCGCTACGTAGACGGGACTGAAGATCACCCGCAGAATTTTTCTCTCGAAATAGCCAAGGGCATCCGATTTGTCAAAGTATATATCCCTGGAAAGTCTCAGTTACCTTACCGACCTTAGCAGATCGAGAAAGGGCTTTGTTACTGGGGCCTATAGAAACATTGATTGACAGGAGTGATTCTCCGATTGACCTCCCCTTGGTTGCCATACGCAGGCCTAACCATAGAGCCTAGGTAGAATACGTCCTTTACTACCTCCAAATTATATATGTCTATTGTGGCATTCTGTCGAAGAATAGACAGCATATATTTTGTCTTGCTTTCATTGACCGCTAAGTTCATCTTTCTTGCCTCGATCTCAATACTCGCAAAAGTCCCCACTGGTGGCCAGCTGAGTTAATTAAATTATGTTAATGTCATCGGCGTAACAAGATATATTGCCATTTACTTCCCTGCCATCTTCTGTTCTGGCTTTGGTTTATGGAGATACATATGTGTTCTTGTACCTTTGATCCTCTCAAGGAGATATCAATGGCATGGATTTCAGCCTAAAATAAAGTATTTCTCGTACCTATATGTATCCACATCTTTGTGTTTGGTCTAAGGACCACAGCTCCAACTCCGGAATCCTTTTTTGATTCGTCAGTGAACCAAATCTGATTTTTAGGACCTAGTATCCCGATCCAACATTTCAACCTCAAATAACCTATCGTAGAAATGTTGTCTGACCATTATGTGTCCTATAGGAATTGAGTTGAGTATTTTCAGTTGGTCGACATCTAGCATGCCCAGTGGCAGACTTGATAAGTCTTCTTTATTACATCCAACGTTATGTTGGATAAGTTCTTTTTGCGGACAGCCACCGGAAATTTGTCTTTAATTCAAGAACAACTTGACTGTTTTTTATGAAATTTTAGCCAAATAACATTGTAAAGGATGACCAGATAGCAATGATTCGTTTCCAAGTGGTATGTTTCAGCAGTTGTTAAAGTCCAGCTTTCAAAATATTCAGTACGATGTTCCTATTTTATCAGGCGTCATTTCATTTTCATTTATCAACGTGCGGAAATCATTGAAAAATATTATCAAAGTTCTGGCTCCATTGTAAATACGCAATGTGAATTTCATCATCCAATCATATGTCGTGAGGTCGATCGTCATAATAGCTTCAGTGTCCAGACGATTCATGGATCCGTGGAAAAGTTTGGGCGTGAGTACACTCTTTTAGACTTTTTTAGCGAAATTAAGAAAACATGGCCGTCATAAGTTCCAGTATCGAAAAAGACGCAGAAATGCCGATTGGGCATCGCCAGAGAAACAACTCAAATTATTTTGCGCTTGGATTTTAGCCTCCATCTGTATATGATTGTGTTGACGACCGTAAAATCATCTCTGAGAAAATGGAGTAGGCTCATTTAGCTATGCGGCTACGTCACAAGCTAAATTGTTGTTCGACCAAGCATCCAAGCATCCACAAAGCCTAACTTATTGGTGCTGTTTGTGGCATGGCGGCATCATCGGACCTTATTTTTTTCGAAATTCTGTGTGCAAAGCTCAACCACATGTATACATATGTCCGAGCTGTGATTTAAACAAACCAGCGTTAGATGTCATACAAGCGACGCAACGCTCGAAGTTGTGGAGGACAAATTTGGCGACTGAGTTTTCTCACAGTGAGAGTTCATTAAATAGCTGCCGCGATCACGCTACTTGACATGACTTGATTATTTTCTTTGAGGCTACGTCCAGTCTTTAGGCTATACTAACAAGCCAGACACTTTGGACGAGCTAAAGGCCAAGTTTCAAGACGTTATTGCTGGAATAACGCCGTACATATTGGATCAAGCCAAAAACTGGACCGACCGTTTGAAGTACTGCCACCGAAACCGAGACGCCTATTTGAATGATATGCTACTTCACATAGAATATTATGGATAAAGATTCAAAATTAAGCCAGAATCAGTTTTATATCTCACACTTTTGTTGTTTTATTTAAATTTATTTTCCTATCGTTCTTATCTGGTCATTCTATGACCATGACATTTCATAAGTTAAATCAAAAATAGTTTGACTCGTGCTGTCAAACTGCTGCGAGAGTATCTATCTACCCAATAGGGTGCCTACTCTCGTCACTTTGGGGGTCCCCAAGGTTCAGTCTTAGGCTCTATCTTTTTTATGAAAAATCTTTTTGATTTAATTATACATTGCATGGTTCTATATACAGGTCCTATAGATCCAATGGAAGAATGTATTGCTCGAGTTGAAGATTTTTGAGCGTTCAATAAAAAATGTAAGTTTGATCTCTTGAAGTATGTTGTGTGTGGCATAGATCATGAGAGATCCGATAAGATTTGTTTCCTGAAAGGCAGTTTCTTATGTCTTACGTGTGTTTCGGCTCTATCTCAAAAAACTTTTAGCATTTGCTCCAAAAGTTTTAATATTACCGCTCCTGACATTAGTGACATTCTTGCCGCTCCTGACAGCAGTAGATTTAAAAAAGTGCACTCACAAAATCCGATGGATAGGTAGAGCGAGCATCTAATCATATATTTAGCTATAAGACACCATTATACTAGATCTACTATCCGTTTATCTATGATATCAATCTCATTACTCAAATGTATCCAAAATAAACACCAAAATCAATGTAAATTAATTCATTTATGTTGTGAAACTGACAAAATTTATTTTCATCGTTTTACAGGCCCATTTCTCTCCCTGTCTGTGGTGAAGAGTGGAAATTGTTTGTGTGCCTGTTGACACCGGCGGCAACCCACATAGTGCTGTTGGTGGCCTCCATCCACACACACGTGCCTCCACTCGAGTAGCTGTTGCCATTGTCAACGCATTAATCTGTTTTGCCTTCATCGCATGGTCAGTGTAAACAAGCATATAAAACACCATGACTACATTTTGTTGTTGTTGTTGGCCTGGCTTTTCCCCTAAATCCATTCTGTATTCACTCATCAATATTCTGCACAGCTTCATGTCCAATGCAAGGTTAGGGGGAGGGCGCGAGGGTCGAACAAAATCATGGCCAAATACCAGCATCCGGCTTTTAATAATAATTTCCATCGTGTAAATATTGTTTCATACCCGCCACCCATCGTCCTGTAAAATCCTTTCCACAAATTCATTTATGAATTTCATTTGAAAAACTACCCATCCCCCTCCATGTGCAACATCGCAAAGGATTTACGATTAATTCCTCTTTTAAGAGTATCCCTCCGAGTTAAACCGAATTTTGCTAATCCTATTGAACTGAACCACAAAATATAAATAATATGCTATGCGTTTGTTTGTCCTTCAGTAAAAGGATTCGTGGGAATCACATGCACTCTAGTAAAATTGCACAAAAAAAAATGTCCTTGTGTAGCTGTGTAGCACTGTTTTGTTTTTTCATATCTTCAACCTCGATCAATATAAGAGAGTTTGAATTCTATTTCTGGAAAAGAGGACCAACTATTCGATGTTGGACTTCTATGTCGTTGCTTTGTGGACAGGGGTGTGTGTATAGCTGCACGTTTTGCAATCGACAGGAGAAAGGCGGTCAAAGGATACTCGGAAACGTTGTAGGTTTTTTTTTTGTTTTTTACATTTGAAATTTAATTTATTGGTTTTATACCTTGGAATATGCTTTGAAAAAGTTTGACCAAGGTGTGCACAAATTTACACTTTACTTTTAAAAGTGGTGCAAATTGCTAGTATCCTTTTTGTGCGAGTTTCGGAATAATTGACAGACTGAATGAACTCCATGAAAGTATTCACCAACTAGGTATACATATACACTGTTTTGTTGACTCGGTTTAATATCTACTATGTTATCTGGGCGACAGCGTCGCAAATGTTGGCCTCGAACTCGTCCAAAGTGGTTGGCCTGTTAGAGTGGACCAAGGTCTTGACGTAGACTCAGAGAAAATAATCAAGTGGTGTCGCGGCGGCCAATTGATGAATCCCGGATATATTGATGTTCTGGAGCTTTGACCACAGAAAGTTGTACAACATCTATATCTCTATACCTAAAAGCATTGACGGTAACGGTGTCTCCTTCCTCATTTCGAAAGAAATAAGGTGCAAAGAGACATGGCACAAACCGTACTAAAAAGTCAATCTTTGTGTATGCGTTAATGTTTGGTCGATCACTCGAGGATTGTGCGCTGCAATAAGAGCAATTTTGTTTATTGATATAACCGCTAAACCAAAAATGGTATGATTTCTTGGCCAAAATCCGGATCTCCGACAAACATTTCCAGCGCCCATTTAGTTAAACTCACGGCGTTCTCTATCATCGTCCGGCTTCAGTTCTTACGTCACCTCGGTCTCATATGGATGAAGGCGCAATCCAACTACAAAATAAAATGGGTTGACTTGACTCTCTGCTGATACTCAATTCAGCTGATCGTCTTGTTCAACTTCAATACTGGCCTCTACGGCAAGTGGCAATATTTCCTTTATTTCGCATCAAACTCTGTCTGGTTGAGCCGGTTTATCGATAATATTTTTTAATAAATTCCACAAAAAATAATGCATAAAATGGCAAATTTTACTTAATATTTTCACTGCTGGACGTTATTGGTAACTTTAACATCTGGTCGATCATCACAATTCGAAAAAGTATCGTTGTTATCTAACCACCCTTGACTTCCCTATTCTTGCTCTTATTGTGACAGTGAACTATCACTATGCTCACATCAAGGTCAGGGCCTTAGATCCCTGATTGCGACATCATGTCTATAGTTTTCTTGAAGTTTCTCGGTATAAAATAAAAGACGCCCCTTAAGGTAGGCGCAAAGCACTAGGTCTTTTTGATTTGTAATATGCCTTCTGTACAAACCGTTATCACTAGTAATAGGAATAGTAAATGATTACAAAGTTAAGGTACATATATTCGTTTATAGGAATCTTTTTCCATCCACAGAGCCGGTGAATATTCAATGATTTAGCACAAAGTCTCACGAGTTCAAAATCGATAAAAAGAACTGTTTAGTGCTACCCATTCTCCACTCTCCTGTTACCTTCTTCTGCCTCATTTATCATCTCCTTAGCCCGGTAAATCCTATTCAAATCCTTTACATTTTGAGTACCAAACCAAAAAAAAAAAAAAAAAAAACCACTGAAAATTCGATAATAAAATTTTATATTCGACAGATGGTTCAAAATGCACATTAAAGTTGTTCGAATGCTCTTCAAAAGCGTAGCCCCCAAATAAAAACTCCTAACCTAAGTGGGTGTATAGATTCATCGGGAATTCACATACAAAGCAAAAATAAAACCAATAAAACCCACCGAATCTTAAAACTTTTCAAAATGGTTCACAGGTGCTTGTGTTTAATAACCATCACGGACTTATGTATGTACATCCAAAAAGGTTTCCAACACAAATTTATAAATAACTCTTCACCCTCCTTTGGTACCACACTTCAGCTAAGTAAATGAGACTGCAAAGGTATAATATTCGACACAAGTTCGCTTGTCCTTCACCTAAATTATACATACATATGTTATGAAAAATTTTACTTTAAAACAGGCGAATCCTTAAAA
Source organism: Chalcosyrphus nemorum (assembly GCA_949716465.1). NCBI lineage: Eukaryota > Metazoa > Arthropoda > Insecta > Diptera > Syrphidae > Chalcosyrphus > Chalcosyrphus nemorum. Next base: position 31,681,479 of record OX454334.1, read on the forward strand.
GCGAAATTTTTGAACCACGAAAGGATATATTTTTTGTTTTTGGTTTTGGTTACCAAAGTGGCAATTCTAATTTCCACGGATTTCAAATTGTATCTGAAGCCGTAATCAGCTCATTTGGAAAATATTGAATGAAAATTGATTGGGATACTCGTCGGTATAGAGTGGATGTGTTTTCGGCTGAAAATAATTAGGACACTGTGTGTGTGTGTCGGTGCATGCGTAATGATTTTGCCAAACGGATTGAATTTTCCGCTCAATTTAATGGAATATGTTGGGTGAACCGAACACAGTCATCGCTCCGTCACTCTATCAGTCAAAATTAGTTTGGCATTGTTAGCTATCTGTTACTATTTAGTTCACTGAAGTAATTTTCATGCGAGGCGAGTATCTGTAGTTGAAACTCACATCGCGCTAGTCTATAATTACGATTTTCGATGAAACATAATGCCCTAAATACGAAGCTTTAATTGGATTCTTTAAGGACCCGTGTGGTAAAAGGATATTCTGGCAATCAGAGATGATTTTGTTTTTTTTTTTTTTTCTGAGAAAAAAGTTGATCGATTATGGCGAATTGGTTATAGCAAATTGTGTTAACTTAAGAGGATATCTAACTCTTCATGTTTTTACCAGGAATAATATGATGTACTCATGTACTCATGTACTCGCGTATGACAATCGTCTGTCTGGGCTGACAGTAGGTGATTAAAATGGATCACGTATGATTGCATGTGGGACTTCCAGAGACCTACATCTCCTGGTGGAACGAGGAACGATAAGAGCTTGCAATTAGTTGGTCCATTAACTATGGTGTGTGTTCTTGTTTTTAGAATTACCAACACTTCTTCCAATGACATCGAATTTGACAGTTGACAGCTCATTTTACTTTGCCATAGACTTACGGCAGAACAACACTTGCAAATAGTTGAAATTTATTTCGAAAATTGTGGTTTAGCTTACGAACATTTTACGGTCAACATAATCGTAATGAAGAACGAAGATCCTCTAAACTGCATCAACTACAGAAGTATCAGTCTTCTCATTTACTTATGTACTTATGTCCTGTATCCCCTTGTGGGTCCTAGGGCCTCTTTAATGCCTACACGCCATCGTGTGCGGTTTCTGGAAATGTGCCTCAGCTGTCCCCACTTTTGCCCAGTTGCCGTGCTTCATAAATGTTCTGCGCCACGTAATCCTAGACCGCCGCGTATCCTGCCTTCCTGGGTAAGCTCTTGGTTAGCTATGGACCTGTCACCCTTTCGGAGAGTGTAACCAATCAACTGCCACTTACGTCGTCGAATGGTTGTGCTAATAGGTTCATGGCCCGTTCTCTGATAAAGCTGTTCGTTCGAGATACGGTTTGCCAGAATATCCTTAAGATATAGCGTAGACACCTATTGACAAACGTCAATAGTCTTTTCTGCATCACATGTAAGAACTTCTGTTGCTCCATCAAAGTCGGTAAGAACATCATCGAATCATTCGATGTAAGAAAAAGTCTTAGATAAGGTGACGCGATCTCTTTAACATAGTTCTTGAGAGAATTGTTCGAAACTCACACGACAACACCAGATGTTCAAACTTTTTCTAGTCTGTACAACTACTCACTTAGGCCGATGACATTGTCAGAATTGGAAGAACTCAGTTGGCCATCAGCTGGGCATTTGCGAGTATTGAGATCGAGGCAGCAAAGATGCGTTTAGCGGTCAATGAAATAAAGATCTCGAATGATATTCTCCGTAGACGGCAAGTGAATAAAAAGATACAATGCCGAACTATACGGTTTATACAAAGACATTGTCTTAGTAGATGAGTTCGCACAGAGCGAATGGAGGAGGACCTTAACCAACACATTCGGAGGGAGCACAAAAGCTATCTATTGTACTACAAGAGAATCAAACCCGGACAAATCGGATTTCAGTTCTGACTTTCAGAGAAAGCAAAACAAATAATTCCATGTTAAAAAGCTTGCAGCTGTCACCACACCCACGTGCAGCACTCATCGTATATGCCCCTAAAAGCAAAGGTAGGACACTCACAGAGGAAGTGCCCCTTCGTGGAGGTACGAGATTGTCCTTTCATTTGTTCAAATTTAAAATTTACCTTGTTTGTAGTCATTTACATACAAACCAACCATTTGCATTGATGTGCTGGAGAGCTCCTCTAGGTCTTTGGAGAATTGTCTCTCCAGAAACAGGATGGAAATGGATTTCGGGTCTTTCAGAACAAGTCTCTCTAGCGTGAGCCATAGTTTCCTTGTAACGACATAAGTTTCTAAGAAGATCCATCTTTTTTTGCCTTTCTGGTGGGTTTTTTCCGTGCAAAGGAATCATGCAAGGCGGGATACTTACGGAAGGGTATGTTGGTTCCCCAATGGAATGGAATTAATGTGGAAGGGCTGTGGTTTCAATAAGATTGTTGGAAACATATGAGTGCATATTTTACCTCCCATAACGGATGCTGTTTTCAAAGTTTACAAAGGAGTATTTCGTGTAATTATCAACTTATAGTCTTGATAGTGAATGTAGAGGCTTGACTTTTTATTTATCATTCCTATATCATCTACATGACACATGAATCCATAGTAAGTAGAAGTGATAGCAATCCTCCTTGCGATGTTTCTTGAGAAACCTCTTGTTGATCTTAGCGCCTCCATTACCCCTGAGTGCCATCGAGTTCGGTTTCTTTCAATATGCAGCAGCTCTTGTTAAATTTTGAACAACTTCAATGTCTATGTGTCCACTGTTTTTCGCTATGTGTTCCTTGATTCAATAGGTAAGCTAATGATTGATTTGCCACTTCGTTTATTGAATTGTTATACCTATTAGTTCCTGATCCGTTCTCAGATGAAGATAGTTCTTGGGGTTTTCATTTTAACGAAGATTTGAAGCTTTCGTGTGCTGCTAACAGTCAGTCAAGTCGTACAAAAAGATTTAATGCTCGATCGAAATCTGAATCTTAGATTCGTCTTTAGTCTGATGGAAACAAGAATGACAGATTGATTGCGCAAGTAATCTAGCCTTTACTAGAGGCAGTGCTACGTATTCGTAACACTAATAATTTGCCTCAATTTGATTGAAAATATTCCTTCTCTCGTTTTGGACTGTATCTGTATGCAAGTCTTTCAATTGGTATTGGTTACAACCTTATCCGACCACTTGCCACTCTTATAGTGGTTCTGTAAGCAGTTTTGCTGTCAGCTTCCTCTGCTTTTGTAGCCAGTGCAACGTTTGCTTCATCTTGCTTCATGATAGCTGTGATGTGAGCTTTCAGCTGGTTTCCTGAGTCAACCGCATTCATGTAATTAGAAACTACTCTGCAACTGACCTCATTTTTGAATTATTCTCTTCTCTTTTATAACAAAAGATTATGGACTAAAAAATGCTGATATTGCTTTTAGTTCATCACGGATTAATCCATCACCATGACAACAAGGTAGATGCTACTCAATCTCCAGCCATGGAGATGGAAAAACCCCAAGCATTTCCAAGTTCCTCTCCACAGTGCTAACATAAAAACTGTAACTAAACTGTATTCCATTTTTATGATTAATTTTTTTTCATCACCACTTCAATGTGATCCGAAGCCCCAACTTGGCCTCAAATTAAATAATGCACTTCGTGGAAATCCACCCAACTTCATTATTATCTGAGTACCCGTCTCCTTTTACGTAGTAATTATCGATTGCGCTTGGCATTGAACCTGCATGCTGCACCGGACAAAAGGATATATACATACATGTATACTCACTCTCTCTTTGCATTCCTGCAGTGAATCTTTCCAATATTTTGCTACTTGGCAACCAGTTGCTAGGTGTTGTAAACCATGAATTCGAGTGGGACGGACGTACAAGTATCCAGGATACGAATCATACTTTCAGAAGACATCCGTACCATAAAGGAGATATCTTTCTTTTTTCGCTTTTATTCATCACATCACGTCCTTCGAAGCTGAATTTGTTGGGTCCGGTCGGAAGGAAAGGGAAAATCACCTCTTACGAAGTATAAAGTAATAAAAGTTTTCACATCCTTTGCAGGAATCATCACCATCGTCATTGTCGTCGAAACATTAATGGCAAGTGATGATGACTGTGATGAATTGACGCTGGATTTAATATGACACACAGCGGTTAGGTTGGTCCTTTGTGTAGGTTATACAATACTATAAATGCCGCCAAGGACGAATAAAACTTTTTCGCTTTGCTAATTGGGTTTGGCGTCTCTCTCTCGAAATGGAGTTGTATTTATGTTTTCCAGTTTGAACTCCTTGTTGGAATGCGTTATATATTTTTTGTAATTATCTCAAATTCAATGGCAATGAGAGGTGTAATACCGAGCATCGATCAAGCGCAGGACGAGTGTACATGTGCTATTTTGAGTTTAATATCATAAACTACATAGCTCTCGTGCTAGTGCAACAACTTTTGTTGCGATGGTCTAACGTAAAGGATATTGAATTTGCAGAAGAACGAAGTATGCCTGTACATCTACAGACATGCATGTGTCGGTGTATTTGAATTTATTTCCGTTTAATGTCAGGGTTGACAATTTACGATGTGCATACATAAATACAATGCCATTATCGATCAGAAGGAATGATGAAATATCGTTAGTTACGATAATGGAGTGTGTTTTATTATACGTCTGGGAGTGCTACGAGCTGTATAATGTATTGTAAACAGTTGTTTGGTACTTGAAAGGGCAATGTCCAAATGGGTGATAGATTTTAATGTTATTTTGTATTACCTTATGGCGCAACAAAATGTTTTGAAATAATGTTCAGAAATGGTTATGCTTTTTTAGTTTACTTTTTTTAAATTGGCAACTCTTTAACCAGCGGTAATGAATTTGACACCTAAGGTAAGGGAAGAGTCAAATTAGCTGGGGTGTGTTTGTAATTTCACCACGAATAGACTTATGCCAGATCAACGAGTGCGAATTGTGCAAATATTGTAGACGAGCTAAGCTAGACAGTCAACTTCGAGTCATTTGACAGATTCGTTTAAGCAAAATGGGAGGTCACACACACCAGTTGCTTACGGGTGGCTTGACAGTACTGAGTGCGGCCATTTTATAGATTCGTACAATTTGTTGTTGTTTATAAAATAATAACCCGAAGAAAATGTCTTGTTTTGGGAATTGGAACTATGTTCATTCTTATTATGGCCAATTTTGCGAAGATGAAGATTATTAACCAAAAAAAACAGCAATTGTTAAAAGCTTCCTGTAGGTAGGGTGCGTTTTTTTTTTTTTTCAAAACTAGACATGGATCTATCTATAGATGCCGACATAGGAAGCATTTTTTTCTCCGTTGGAGGAAAGCCTATATATCAGCGACAGTTACATAAGTATTTCATGGGAAAGATAGATTTCAACGTCACTACTTTCGACTGATCTCTGCGTCCATATAACTTTGTTAGAAGAGTTTTATCCATTCTGCCATTCTTCGAGGCTACTCGCCGCAGTTAGCATAGCTGTCCTGCTAGCACGATATTTCCATTTGTGTTCTTTAACGAGAAGGTCTGTCGGTACCAACCAACAACTACGCATGGTGCATGTAGTATGAGGTGGTTCGGAAGGGGCTCTCAAGATATTGGTTCTGTAAATGGCCTTTGTATTCCTCTTATATGACTTCGAATTCATTGCACAGGCCTATGTTTGCGAGTCGTAAAGCATCATCGACGTCGCAATTCTTGCCAAGAGTAGTCTCTTCTTCTATTTGGGTCATCGTATATTTGACAGAGGCTTGTCAGGGCAGTCGTTTTCCTTTCTGAATTCTTCCCTTCATTCTGCAGATGTTTCTTTAAAGGTAGCCTTAAACCAATAGTAACGGCCAGTACTTCAATTCTGGTTAGAAACTACCACGTAATCGCCTATGGTCACTCTTAGAGTCTTTATGACTCGTGAGTTGCTGATGGGTACTGCCAGTCTTGCATCAAGTCGATAGCTTTATGAAGTTCAGTCATTTCGTTATATCGTCAGCAAACCCATTTATTACCAAGAACCTCGAGATTCTACAGTAGTGAACCTAGTACGCACCCATGGAAAACACTATCTGTTTCGTTATACTTCCTTATCCCGCCTTTGTTGTCGTAGTGCAGTAAAAGTCGAAACTATTAATCTGTTCTGCAGGTAGTCCGGAACTCTTTTGGCGGTAAGTGGTCCAGTTTGCGATGTTAAAAGCATTCTTAAAATCCGCCATGATGTTTGTACAATAATGTTTACTCCCGTCCTTCCATCTTCTACATTCTTTATTTACTGTACTTATGACTTTGTCAATGACATTGATCGTGGAATTTGCCTTGTGGAACCCGTACGACCTATCAGGGAGACCTTGAGCTTCATCGATCACACTCTCCAATCTATCGCTCTAATATTTTACCTATTGTATCTGGCATGCATAGAGACCTATGCGATGACGGATCCTCCAGTGATGTATTACCTTTTGGTAAGAAGACAAGCCCTTGTTGCTTCCCTAGATAGACTTGAAAATGAAGAAATTCTAAGTATAGAGTAGTAGAGCTATGTGACTTCTAGACCAGGAAATGCGTCATCAAGGTCTAACGATATCAAGGTCAACTTGGACCAGTGTGTGTGTAGATAAGATCAAGGCCACCGTGTGTGTGTGTGTGTGTATGTGTGTGTATGTGTATGATTCAAGGTCATTCAAGATCATTATGTATGTTGAAATGATAAGAACATTCAAGGCCGTCATTCCAAGGCATAGAATGTGCGTGTGCGTGTATGTAGATAAGAAATAAAAAAATCATCATTTTCAAGGCCAAAACTCTTCAAGGCCAATGACATCATGATCAGTGTGTATGTTCATTCAAGGTCATTACGTATGTATGTTGGATATATGCTGATAAGAATATTGTCAAGGTTAGAGCCGCTATGATGTGTCATGTGCATAAGAATAAATAAATAAACAAAAAAAGTCATTCTGACTTCAAGGTCTTGAAGGAACATTCAAGGCCATTACGTATGTATGTTGACCTATATATCAATGGATATAAAGGTTACTGTATGAAAATTAAAAACATTAAACTAAATTCTTATTCTCAGTGAGACAAACGTTAACCCTAAATTGTGAAAGTTATAAACTAAATTGTGAAAGTTATAACTCAGTGAGACAAACGTTAGCCCTAAATTGTGAAAGTAATAAACTAAATTGTGAAAGTTATAACTCAGTGAGACAAACGTTAGCTCTAAATTGTGAAAGTTATAAACTAAATTGTGAAAGTTATAAACATAAAGTAAAAAATAAAAATGGATATCCATATAAAGGAGGTGCTTGAAAGACACCAATCAGTTTTATTTGATATGCTTATGAATAAAAAAAGTGGTGAAAACAGAGAAATAAACATTGAAAATTGCGAAAAAGACGTAGGCTTTTTGGAAAAATGTTTGTTCCAAGCTAAGTCTACTGGCGAAAGATATTGCCTTACGTCAGCAATCGGCAAATTAAAATCATTTAATAAAATGATGAAAAATAAAACAATCAAACAACAAGAAACAGTTGATTCCTTGATATGGGAAGATTTACCGCATACTGCGTTTGCACAAAGAATCAGATCAGGTGTGATTACAAATTTACATCACACGGATCCGAAACTATTTTTGAAGGATTGTAGAACACAAATCATTAAAAAATTAGAAGAGGTTTTGAATGAATTTCTCAACATCAAAATAAGTGCTGTTTTTTGCGGAGAGTTCCGGAAATATGAAGGTGAAGAGCAACAACAGGACATCAAATATCTGAATACTAAGAATGTTATTGTAAGTGTAAATAATAATTTAGAAGAATTAGTAATAGAACATTTAGAAAACCCATTGCTAAGTAAATTTGAAGAATTCCAAGAGAAAAATAGTGGATGGGCACTATCATCTATAATAAATATTATTGTTAATATTAATAAATATTCACCAATTGTAGGAAGTTCATACATTAAAACACCTCAAACTGTATCAACAAAGAGAGCTTGCATTAATGTAAAAAATACAGATAATGCATGTTTTGCATGGGCAATAGTATCTGCTTTGTTTCCAGCAGAAAAACATGTGGATAGACCATCAAGTTATCCACATTATAAAGATGTATTAAATTTAGATGGTATATCTTTTCCAATGTCATTAAATTTAGTACCACTATTTGAAAAGAACAACAATATATCCATAAATATCTTTACATTTCATAAAGAAAAAAGTAATAAGAAAGAAGAACTATATCCACTTAAATTATCTAAATTGATATGTAAAGACAAGAAACATGTTGATTTATTGTTGTTAGAAGAACATGCAACAGATGATTATATTGTTTTAAAACAACATTTTATTTGGATTAAAAACCTATCTGCACTTCTTCATCTAGCATTAACAAAAAACAGAAGTAAACTTCATTTCTGTAACAGATGTCTGCACTATTTTTACTCTCATGACAAATTAAGTAAGCATGTAGAAGATTGTGTCAACCAAAATGATTGTAAAGTAAGATTACCTACATTAGAAAATAAGATAATTAGTTTTAAGAACTATAAAAACAAAATCATGGTCCCATTTGTAATATATGCAGACTTGGAATGTATTTTAAAGGATATAGAAGATGGAAATAGGTATCAAGAACATATTCCATGTTCTATAGGTTTTTATATGAAAAGTTCTTTTACATCTAATTATACAACCTATGCATCATATCGAGGGGCAGATTGTATAACTTGGTTTATGAATGAGCTAAAAAATTTAGTGTTTCTTTTAGAATCTGATGTCTCATATATTGTGCCTATTGAAAATCTTTCCATTGATCAACAAATAAATTTTACCTCAGCTGTCAAGTGTCATATATGTGAAGAACATTTTTTACCAAACGATGTCAAGGTGCGAGACCATTGTCATTTTACTGGAAAATATCGTGGTCCTGCACATAGTAACTGCAATTTAAACTATAAAAATGATTTAACTATACCAATTATTTTCCATAACCTCAGTGGTTATGATTCACATTTTATAATTAAAGAAATTAATAAAATAGGTGACGGTGAAGTGAACGTGTTACCAATAAATAAGGAGAAATATATATCGTTCACAAAAGCATTATGTAAAGGAAGAATTAAATTGAGGTTCGTTGATTCTTTTAGGTTTTTGGGGAGTAGTTTAGATTCATTATCATCTTTATTGAATAATTTCCCAATACTGGAATCTGAATTTCATCATTTAACACAATGTCAGCGGGATCTTTTGAAACGAAAAGGTGTTTATCCTTATGATTATTTTAATAACTTTGAAAAGTTTTCTGAGGAGTCCTTACCAGAAAAACATTTCTTTTATAATAAATTAAATAAGGAAGACATATGCAATGAAGATTATTTGCATTGTCAAAAAGTATGGAATTCTTTAAATGTAAGAAATTTGGGGGAATATTCTGATTTGTATTTAAAAACGGATGTTCTTCTATTAGCTGATGTGTTTGAGCAATTTCGTTATAATTCAATTAAAACACATAAATTAGATCCAGCACATTATTATTCCCTTCCAGGTTATACGTGGGATGCAATGTTGTTTTATACAGGCATAAAGCTGGAACTTCTTGATGATATAGACATGATTATGTTTATTGAAAGGGGTATTCGTGGAGGGTTGAGTCAATGCTCAAAAAAGTTTTCGGAGGCTAACAATAAGTATTTGGATAGTTTTGATATGTGTCAACCTAATAAATTTATAATGTATTGGGATATAAATAATCAATACGGTCATTCAATGAGTCAGTTTTTACCAACAGGAAATTTCAAATGGATAGATAATATTCATGACTTTACTGTAAATAAAATTTGTAGTCTATTGCTTAACGCTCCCAAAGGTTACATTTTTGAGGTTGACTTAAGTTATCCCATAGAATTGCATGATATGCATAGTGACATACCATTTTGCCCTGAATTAATATGTCCTCCAGGATCTAAACAAAAAAAGTTATTAGCTACCTTAACAGATAAGAAGAAATATGTAATACATTACAAGAATTTGCAGCAAGCACTGATGCATGGCCTCAAATTAGATAAAATACATAGAGTGCTTGAATTTGATCAATCAGCATGGCTTAAGCCATACATTGACTTAAATACACAATTAAGAGCTCAAGCTACAAACAAACTTGACATTGAACGTTACAAATTGTTTAATAATGCAGTTTTCGGTAAATGCATAGAAAATGTTAGAAAGTACAGTAATGTAAAATTAGTTTCTAAATGGGGTGGAAGGTATGGTTGCAAAGCATTGATAGCATCACCATATTTTAAAAATAGAACTGTCTTTAATGAAAATTTGGTAGCAATCGAACTTCAAAAAGCTGAAGTTTACTTTAATAAACCCATATATGTAGGTTTATGTATACTAGAAATTGCAAAAACCTTAATATATGAATATCACTATGATTATATGAAGACAAAATTTGGTAATAATTGTGTCGCCATGTACACTGATACTGACAGCCTAATTTATGAAATTTTTTGTACTGATATTTATGACATGATCAAAAGTGATTGTCATCAACGCTTTGATACTAGCGATTATCAGCAAAATAATATTTGGGGGATACCTCAAGTGAATAAAAAAGTAATAGGTTTGATGAAGGATGAAATGAATGGATGTATAATATCGCATTTTGTTGGTTTAAGATCAAAGATGTATGCTATTAAGGTAGAAAATAAGGAAAAGATAAAAAAAATTAAAGGTGTGAAAAAAAATATTGTTAAAAAAGAAATTTATTTTAATGACTTTTTCGATTGTTTAATTAATAATAATAATAAAACTGTTGAGCAAAATTTAATAAAATCAGAAAAACATGTTGTAAGTAGTATTGTTCAAAGAAAATTAGCTTTAAGCGCGATGGACGATAAACGATATGCTATAGAAGATAGTTATTATACATTGCCATGGGGTCATTACAAAATAACAAAATAAAGATTTTTCATATTGTTCCACCTTATCACTTGCGTTTTATTTCATTTTTGAAAAGATAAATTCAATGAATCGTCATTTAGCATACAACACAACAAGAGCAGAAGAAAAATAAAATTCCAGCAGTCAATGTGTTACTTTGAGATAAGGTGCAAACCTAGAGCAAGCAAGTATACGGTAGTAAAAGAACATTCTTACTACAATATGTTCTTGTGAGATAAGGTGCAAAACCAAGAGCAAGTAAGTATATGGAAATAAAAGAACATTCTTTCCACAATATGTTCTTGATAGATAAGGTATGTATGCCTCAAGAACTACTTACTGGACAATATGGTAAGATGTTCTTTCAAGATTTCAATTTTTGTTTTGCATAAAAGTATACATTCCAATGATCAATGTGTTCTCCTGAGATAAGTTTAAAAAACATTCATTGATAAGTTATGTTATAGTTTGAGAGGGATAAATTTTTAAATAAAAGGGTGAACATTTTGGACAGAAGGCAACAGTAAGCAGCAATCATCACGAAGAGAATGGAGAGTGTTCAAATATTGGAAAATATGTTGTTGTGTGGTCCATCACAACACCCACAACAACAACAACAACAACAACAACAACAACAACAACAACAACAACAAGAACAACAACAACGTTACCAACTGCAGCAGCAGCAGCAGCAGCAACAGCTACAACAGCTACAACAGCAGCAGCAGCAGCAACAGCTGCAACAGCAGCAGCAACAGCACCACCACCAGCACCAGCAGCAGCATCACCAGCATCAACAACAGCAAAATAAAAAGCGGAAGATGACATCTGAGGAGGAGGAGGCGGATGGTATAAAAGATATTTTGGAGCGTTTTAACGCCCAAAATACATCATCAAATAACAATAATAATAGTTCATATGTGTTTAAAAAAACACTACATGTGAATGAACTATTACATAATAATTATTATAAAATTGAAAAAATTAAATATATACAGACGAGGTTTGGTAAACGGCTTATTGTAGAGTTTCCAAACACGCAATTTTTCCTTCCAGCACGTTTGGTAGATCTTTTTAAAGAAAAAGAATTAGATGTATTAAATAAAAATAATGTATGTTTATATTTTGTAACATCTAAAGACAGTTTGGGAAACATTAACTACTATTTTGTTAATGAAGTATTAAATTCCCAAAAAAAACTTGCTGAAAATCAATAAAAAAAAAAAATTTTAAGAATTTGTTTTGTTTTTATTTTTTTCATTTTGATTTTTAGCTTTCTAATTTGCAGTAAGTTATGGTCAGCGTTAGCTTTTCAATCCCTTTTTCAAAATGTGAGGTGTTGCGATATAATGCCAGAATTGTGTAAGTAACAACAACAGCAGCAGCCCAAATTTTATTTTGTCAATGAGATTCTGAATTATCAAAATCAAACCTAAAACAAAAAATAAAAGATTCAATCAACTTTTCATTATTTGTGTGTTTTATTTTTATTTTTTTTCTATTATTAAATTTACAGACTGTCCTAATGGACCTACATAAGTTAAGGTATAGTTTCCAGAATTAATTTCGTGAATATTCTCATCAGATAGATTGTTAAATCGTATTGGAAGAAACACCTAAGAAAAAAAAAAAAAAAATGTTTACCATCATTTTATTATTATGATTGTTATTATAATTACATACTCGATAGTCCTCCAAATGCGCAATTATTCGTTGTCCATATTTTGTACAACATCTATAGAGCTTCATGATTGTATAGGCTTTGTTCACTTCCAACTGGGAAATCTTAATAGTTTCCTTAAAGAATGCATTCTCCAAAGATTTTAATTGTTGTGTGAGATCCATTCTTATAGTTTGTTGAATAACTTATAAACTGAATTATAAGATCAGTTTACTATTTATACAAAAATTCTGTAGGAATCCACCAATATAGAATTTTCAGTTGTGAAGACGATAAGGAAGCAGCATTATTACAAACAAGATGAGCTTAATAAACGATTGGGTAAAAAACACCAAATTCGTGAGGAAATTTAAAGCAACAAGTCTCAAAAATATCGCGTTGGAGAAATATCTAAATTACACCATTCTTAACAAAAAAGAAGAAAAAGATGCTATAAATTTAACATTTATCCTAAGAAGATTTGGTCATGTTCCTGTAACGATATTGTATGGATTATATGATGATTCGTTTAAAGTAGAAAAAAAACTTCTGGAAATTGTAAATCCTAATTTAAGCATAAAAGAAGAAGAAGAACATACACTTTACTTTGAAGTATTTAAAAAAACTCCAATTACATATTTTCATCATATTGTATTAAATAAAAATTACAATTCCTGTGTTCATTATTGTAGAGAATTGAATATAAACCTTTCCGATTTTCATTTTCAATTAGATAATTATTATAAGCTATTTTGTAATGAATTGTTAGAAGAAGAAGAAGAATAATAAAAAAATAATATTTGAAAATCAACTGTTTTATTTTTATTCCTTTTCATTTAAAAACTTTTTTAACAGGTAAACATTTTGAAGTGCACAACATTTGCTATGCAATGAACATTTCATTTCATTTGGATAGAGACGCTTCAATTCATTTAAATTAGGGCAACCAATTTCTTCAATATCCATCACTTCAACATTTTCATCATGAAGTAATTCTTTCATCCAACGAGTTTTTTCAGCTCCTTTGACATACAAAATAGTATTTTTGATATTTCCTCGAAGATATTTTCTAACTTTTCCAAATTTAGTGAATCCTCCATCCCAAACTAAACCGTGATGATTTTGATACAACCATTGAGCTTGTCTTCTTAATGCTGGCGTTAATTGATCAAAGTTGAATGGTGGCTTTACAATGAAATGATGATGATGATTGCGACCTTTGTACAGTATTGCTATTTCTTTTGCAATGAATTTGTTATTTGGTCCTTTAAAACCTTGAACATCCAGAATAAGTGGCATTCTATCCATGTTTTCTCAATAAAAGCCAAAGTCGAACTAAGAACTTATATTTCTCGCGAAACTATTTGACTTAGTGGATTATAATTTATAATGCGATCGTGTAACATCAAACAGTATGCTGTTGTATTAGCAGGGATTATTTTTGATGTTGCCGTTTTGATTTCAATGCGGATATCAACTGGACTATTTTTAATTACTTCACTCTGATGTCTGCAATCTATTACGAAAATTGTTGCTTGAGATTTGAATACATCTCTTGATAAGAGTGGTTCAGCAACTGGGCGATTATAGTAGGTTTTTTGAAAATCACAATACATATTATACAGTAAGCTGTAGTTATTTTTATCAAATGCTAAATTTAAATCTTCACATGGATAAGCATCAGAATTCAAATAGACCTTCACATTTGTAATATCACAATGATCAAAATTGGTTGGATTTCCTTGCAGTAAATTACGTTTGTTGTTTTGCAAAGCAAGAATAATGTAGCGTGGCTTCTCCATTTGAGAGGTTGTCTTCACATTCCAAATATGATGATTTACGCTAGGTAATGCGGGATATTCGTAAAGATCCCAGTTTCGAAAAGCAATCTTCATAGTTTGACCATTATTAATAGTTTTATATAGTTTTAATTTGTAAGAATCAGACAATGTGATATGAGGAATTTTCCATTGTACTTTAAGCAACTTTATTTTCGCTTTTTCATCCTCGTCAGCAATTAGTGAATTATCATCCGTACGTGAACGTGTTAGAATTAAATCATGACGTCCATTTGGTATTATTCTCTTGTAGTCTTCAGCAAATCCCAATAATTTGTTTAATGGTATACAAAAATTAAAATAGAATCCATTAACATTGATTGATGAATTGGGTGACCAAGATGCATTCAAAAGCATATTGCTTTCATTTTTGTTTAAAGAAAGATAGTTTTTAATAGTTGACGTGATGCCAACACTTCGATTGCTATCAATTTCCACACCATTTAATTCATAACGAATTTCATCAAATAAGAAAGCTACTCCATTATTTACTAGTTTTGTTTTCGCAACGGCTGATCCATCAGTTTTCGATACAGTACCTTCAATATAAATGTAACTTTCTGAAGGCAAAATATTAAGATTTTGATGTTGGACACAAATTTGAATGATGTCATTTTTCTCAAAGTTATTCAAATAGGGTGAGTATGTATGATATTCCAATTTTGAGATACTTTCCTCAAACTTTGGTTCTTCGAAAATATTCAACATGTCTTGAAGGTTTATTTTTTTAATCTGTATCCTAGTGACAGTAGAAATTTCTGATTTTGTATAGTAAGCTTTGATGTTCTCCTATCAGAAGTTGATGATATATTGACAGAGGTAATAGTATCACCTGCTCTTTTATAATTTGATGGGTTATCATATATTATCATTATTGTGGTTTAAGGTGCAATCGAACTGTTATGGTTTCACCTCGAAAGTTTATAAGATTACCGTCCTGATCTAAGAGATTCAATGTTATAGAACTTATCCTCTTAGCGTTCACTGGTAGATAGATGACATTGCTAGGCACTTCAACTATTTTATATCCTGGACTAACGTTGACAGAAAATTCATGTAGTATATGGGCATGTTGATTATTGATATATGTTTCATCAATTAAATTACATTCAATTCGCACAATATTCACTCTATTGATATCAACATATAGGTCAGATTCATATATAGTATTGGGGGCTAGTTTTTTCTTACTGAACCCCAAAAGTGAACCAATAGATCGATGTTGAGAGAAATCGATTTCCACATTGCTGGTCAGTTCACATTTCAAAGTATTATTATTAGCTCTTAATTTGATTACAACTTTTTCAGTTCTATTCTCATTGTGAAGCTTTAGAACATCCTGAATTACATTATTAATATCTCCAATTTCATAAGAACCTACAGCGAAAGCGATTTGTTTGTCATCTCCAAAATGAAACAAATTATTAAATACATCAACATTAGGTATTGAATTGTAGGTCTGGAAGTCAACTAAGCCACATACATAATCAGAATTTAGAATAATTGGAGGAAAGTACTCTGCAGTGAGAGTAGATTTGTTTCCGCTTAACGTAAGTGTTAACGACATTGCTGTTGAAATAGAAATGAATCACACATTTTGATTTTGCTATTTATTTATTTTATATTTTGTTCAATTAGAAACTTCAAACATAAATGACCACATATGAATGTGTTAAAATTTTGACAGTTGTTATAATTATAATGAATATTTTCACCCAAATATCTTACAACCTCTATGGGTGGTCTTAAATTACCAAAACTATCAAAATATTTTACAATATTTTTGTTCTTAATATATGCTACCCAATGTGTTCCAGGTCCACACTCATTGTCTAAGTTAATTACGCCACACTCTTTGTTAAGCGATGTTATTGGTAATTTATCTCTCATGTAAACACCACGAAAATTAGATATATTGAATTTTCCAAATTTCATAATATCTATATTGGTGAGAGCACGATTAGGTAGTAAATTTAAAAGTTTTTTGAATTTTGTGGCTTCAGGAAAAGTCCAAATCCTTTTTTATATGGCTGTAGATAAAGCCCCTTGCCTTGCTTAATTTCTATTCCTTCCATAGCTTGGTTGTGACGTTTGTTCTCTTCCAACTGTTTCTTAGCAACCTTTGATTCATTTATTGCTTTAACGACTCCTGCAACTCCTCCAGCTACCGATCCTACTGCTGATAACCCAGCTAAGATTGGTAACAATGGTAAGAAACCTCCAACTTTTGGTAGCGGTATGATTCGTGGAATTTTAATGTTTTTTCGTTTATTTTTAGTAACCTTTTTAGCTGCTTGTAAAGCAGATATTGCAATTTCTTTTGGATCTTCGGTTCTAGGGTCTCTAATAGCGTTTCTAGCCTCCATAATGGCTTTTTTAAATAAACTTCTGTTATTTTTTTTTTTTTTTCTTGGTCTACCCTGTTTAGATTTGCAACCCATGCCAAATTTTGTTTTAGCTTTCATAATATTCGTAACCAATATGCTATTTAATTTCTCTGCTATTGATGAGTCTTTCGCCTTTACCCTCTGCCAAGCCTTTTCAGTTAGAATTTTATCAGCAATATGTCGATCAGACAGGTTTTTATTATTAGCATATGTAATATCGTGCTCACGACAAGCTTCATCCAGTTGATTAACCCCCCGATCTCCTCTAGCAAGACGTTCTTTTAATTTAGTACCAGGTCCACAGAAATTATATGATGGGAGATGCAACTCAAATGGTAATTTATTGATTAAGGAATTCACCAATCCATACCCTTTGAATGAATATTTTGAACTGATCTGTTTCACACTATAATCAATCATTTTATATCACTTTCTTGTTGTGCATGTTGAACAATTATGAATTTCTTGACTATAAAACATCACCTTTTATATTGATTAGTTTCATTCTGTAGGAGAATGAGGTTCATAAAACAACTAGATAGTATTAAAGTTAAGAACTTTGATACTAAAATTAAAGAAAATAGGAAACATGGAACAATATTTCCTAATAGTATACGAGGAATAATTGTGGGTCCATCAAACTGTGGAAAAACAAATGTTATGTTAAGTATTCTCCTCGACCCCAAGGGTTTAAAATTTGAAAACCTTTACATATACTCAAAGTCTCTGCATCAACCAAAGTATACATACTTGAGAAAGCTAATAAAGTCAATCAAAGGAATGTCGTACAATGAATTTACAAATAATTGTGAAATTATTGCACCTTCTGAAGCAAAGCGAAATTCAGTATTTATATTTGATGATGTGGCTTGCGATAAACAAAACAGCATTCGAGAATATTTCTGCATGGGACGACATAACGATGTTGATAGTTTCTACTTGTGTCAATCTTATACACATATACCAAAACATTTGATTCGAGACAATGCGAACTATATAGTTATTTTTAAGCAAGATGAACTTAATCTGAAACACATATACAATGATCATATAAATTCAAATATGACATTCAAACAATTCAGAGAATTGTGTGCAAAATGTTGGAAAGATGCGTATGGATTCTTGGTTATTAATAAAGATTTTAATATAGATAAAGGACAATACAATAAATCATTTAAAGAAATTGTATCTATATGAAGCTATTCAGTCATTAATCAGCTGTTTATATGATTACATCCGGTTTGGAACAGCCCTGTTTGGAACCACCCTGTTTGCAATCACCTCAGTTATTAAATATGGATGTTAATGAAAATTTACTTAAAGATCTTATAAAAACTAAAAGAGATTTGAGGAGAAAATATATGTTTCTCAAGACTGGTCAAATTATGAAGGAAAGGGAATTTGAAACTACTTTTAAACCAATAGTTGAACCGTTAGAGGAAATCGTAAAAAATGTCAAAAGTGTTAATAGTCGAAATACTCATACTGATGTTGCTGCTGCTGCTGCTGAGAACGATGTAGATTTCAAAGTAAAGCAGCAACGAAGACGACGACGCTTGCAATTCCAAAGCCCTTCAGAAGAAAAACCTGATCTAAAGGAAAGTTTTGTTTTTTCTACTCCAAAGACAATTCAACAAACGGACAAAGATGTTTCATTTGAAACAATTGCAAATTTCAACGCTAATAGTCCTGATCAAAGTTCTTCATTCAACCGAGTATCGCCATCAGATTCGAATCTTGACAAGATCTACGGTCCATATTTCGATGTGCAGTCAAATTCAACGAAATTAGGTAGATCAAATTTTACAATTAATGAACAAAAGAATTTCATCATTGGTGATGAAATATTCCCTGGAACGGATGGTCTTTATGAATTAATTTTTCGGAAAATCCCTAGAAAAGATCGATATATCAATGAAGACTTGGATGAATATCTTAAGATATTGCAAAAAACAAAAACTCATTTGAAAAATTATGATAGTAACTCACAAATTAAAGGTAATAGAGGTTATAAATATAAACATATTATTCAACCTTTACTTCAACGTCTAACACAGAAAATTGGAAAATCATACAACAGCAATTCACCTGATATGAATTATTCTAATAATCCAATCGATTATGTTTATTGGGATAGTCCCAATGAGCTCGTTGATAGATTAAGACTTTTAATTGCATCTCAAAGGGCAGGCAACAATAATCTTCAAAATGAGGTGAACTCAATTGTGGAAGAACTACGTGAATCAAATATCATATATTAATATCAATCCTTGGCAAGCAAATCGTTAAAAGCAAAATGAATGTCGACAAGTTCGGAAGGAGTTTCAATAGAATTCACAGTCTAACAACAACAACAACTGGTCCGCAAGGACCTCCTGGGGAAGGATTTAAACTATCACCTACTGGTGATTTCGATATAGAAGGAAAATGCTTAAATAATGTTGGAAAGCCTAAAATATCACACCAAGCGGCCAACAAGGAATATGTAGATGATAATATTGATAGTAATTTTAGCACTATCATGAATGCTATAAATGATGAAACTAAAATGAGTCTTACGTTACACTCAGGTGGCTACTTTGATGTGGGGCATAAACCTTTGAAGAATATAAAAGATCCTATCGATGTTAATGATGCTGCAACAAAAAAGTATGTTGAGAATCATGTACATGAACAATTTAAAACCTGCCTTCTCGGTATGGATGAAAAACTTGAAAAAAATGAGAAAATATTGCGTAGATATATTGATGATCAAAGCTTGAACACACTCGAAATTGTGAATAAGTTTAGAAAATATTTCCTCGATATACTGGAGAAATATAATGAGAACATTCAAAAAAAACTTGAAGATGTGGAAGTTAATAAGAAGAGGAAGAACTTTCCGCCAGTTTAATATGTATTTAAAATTCATCTTGAAAGCATGTCCAGCTTAAATTATCCTTTAATCTCAGACGAAATGTTAAATTTTTTACTGAGCAACCAACACAATATACTTGAGGAACATTACAAGGAGATCATAAGATGCATTTCCTTTCTTAGAGAATTTGAAAACGTGGCTCATGTGGAATCTATTCATGGAAATCATTACATGAATTGTCCCTGGTCTTCAAATAAATGTACATTGGGTCCAGATACATGTTCATGCTATAGAATCGAAAGGGTGACGAATCGAATAAAAACTTTACTAGCATTTTATAAAGGACTCAAATAAAGCAACAAAATAGTACACGTTTGAAGTTCAATTTGAAAACATGTCCAATATAAATACTTGTGTGATTTTCAATGAGATTTTATTATTTTTAAAAGCCTATCAACACATTCTACTTGAAGAGCATCACAATGAGATACTAGAACACATTTATTTTCTTAAGAACTTTGATAGCATATCCTCTACCGCATCTAATCATGGATGCCATTTTATCACTTGTCCTTGGTCATCAAATCTCTGCAAAAATGGACCAAATACTTGTATTTGTTATATGATTGAAATTAAAATGATTAGAATTAAGAAATTGATGTCACTGTATAAAAGATTACAAATAAAAAAGTAAACAAAAAATAAAAAATATGGGTTTCATTGTCATCACTCTTTTGATGCTTTTCATATCTTTGACTGTGCCTGTTGTCCGTATGCATGTGATCAGTTGATTTCGTCATACTGTGTAATCATTTGAATGTATGAAAAATATGCTGAGCTAATCAATTCTTCAGTATTTAAAGAAATCACTGATTGAGACTGAGCATCAGTTATTTTTGATTATTGAACAGATAAAATGGATCGAACTCAAACGAAAAAAGATTTAAATATGAAGGATAGTCTCCGAAAGAAAGTTGAGTATGCTTTGAAAAGCAATCCATTTAAATATGGATATACATCATCATCATCATCATCATCATCATCATCATCATCATCATCATCATCATCATCACCATTGGAACCTAAGCAGAGAGAACAATCTGATGTTAAGTACCAAAAATTAAAAGAAGAGAAATAATTGTGAATTTTTTTTTTTTTTTAAATGCAAATAAAGAGATATTATAAAAGAAGAAAAAGTTGAATTTTTTTATTCATTAATATATATGATGAGTAAGCGAAATGTTGTTGAGGAATTGCACAAACCTGCTCGAAGACATTTCATCAGACGTCGAGTTGTAATTAAGGGACTCGATGACTTGTGGCAAGCAGATTTAGTAGAAATGATACCCTATAGCAGAGAAAACAACATGTATAACTATTTACTGACTGTAATTGATACTTTTTCAAAGTATGCGTGGGCAGTTCCTTTGAAGAATAAGACGGCGTCATCCACTACAGAAGCTATGAAATCAATTTTCAATAGTTCCCATCGAGTACCAAAAAATCTGCAAACCGACGATGGTAAGGAGTTTTTTAATAACACCTTTCAGGATTTGATGAGACTGTACAAAATTAATCATTATTCAACGTATAGTACATTGAAAGCATCAATTGTTGAACGATTCAATAGGACTCTTAAGGAGAAAATGTGGCGAGAATTCAGTTTTAATGGTAACTATAAATGGTTATCCATTCTAAAAGGATTGCTCCATGCTTATAACAACTCTACACATAGAACAATAAAAATGCGTCCAGTTGATGTGAATAAGAAAAATGCTAGCTATCTACTATCATCAGTTTACAATCACATTAAAATTGCTCCAAGGGGAAAATTTAAATTAGGTGATCAAGTTAGAATAAGCAAGTTTAAACATGCATTTGAGAAAGGCTACACACCCAACTGGTCAACAGAAGTATTCACAATAAGAAAAGTTAATATAACTAATCCCATCACATATTTATTGAATGACTTTCAAGGTCAATCCATTCAAGGTTCTTTCTACGAAATGGAACTACAAAAAACTAACCACCCTGATATATTTTTAGTGGAAAAAGTGTTGAAAGCTAAAAGTAACCAAGTATATGTAAAGTGGCTTGGATTCTCAAGCGATCATAATTCATGGATAAATAAAAGCCAGCTCTTATAATAAAACTGTACAGAGTTTATAAAACATCATGGAAATCGAAAACGGTTTAATCATAAAGTGTACTGTTATAAGAACATCTGGTGTAGGATATCTTGTTCGCTTGCCTAATAATAAAGAAGGGCTATTGAATTGGACTAACTATAAAAAAGAATATACAGACCATTTCTTAATGAATTAATTAAATGTAAAATTATAAAAGAAAAAGATGGATACATTGACTTGATTAATGTTGAATAATAAATAAAACACGCAATTATTATAAAAGTTCTATTGTTTTTTTATTTTGCTTGATTTTCTTAAGATATAACCATGTGATATGTTTGCTTTGCTTTCCTCATATCCAGCAATTCATAATTCGATTTATAATCTGTATCGTATTTTGTTATGTGCTCGATTTCTCCATTGCTCAAAATCCTTTCAGCTCTATATTCACGATACTCAAAACATTTAATTATCAAGGATTTTCTCTCGAAATTACTATCGTAAGAACATCGAATTTTTAGTTCCTTGTTTCCATCAAACTCCAACTTGAAATGTCTATAAAAGATGTGTTGACTCTCAATATAACCAGCAATATTTATTTCCTTTTTTATTAGATCTTGCCTGAATGCCTCTATAGCCTCTTCTACATTTACATATTCATAGTGATTAGCATCTTCAGCAAGATCTATGTCTTCAATTGATGAAGTAGTGATGATTGCATTTGTGGTGACTGTAGTGCTCTCTATATTTAAATCTGAATAATTCAGATGTTTCAAAAGCACAAACGACAAATCGATTTGAACACGATCATAATTTGGCAAAATAATCTCAAATTCAAGACTTGATGAACTATTGTCATTTAACTGAACTCTAGGTGCTGGTGCAGCAAATGTTGCTACACCTATTATTAACAAAATGAAATGTGTAGCTAACATTTTTTTTATTATTATTTACTTATAGTTAGCTTGAACTAAAGGTTTTGCAAAGACTGAGTTAAATCATCGTTCGCCTTCGCTTTTATTCTCATACTCTTCTACAGTCGTACTATCTTCATTAACATCTCGCCTCTTTCGCTTCTTTCGCATTGTAGCATATTCCATCCTTATTTTTATTTTTCTTTCTGCTGTTTTTTTCTCCCTCTCTTGCTTCTTTTCATCGTTTATATCATCATTAACCATGAATATTGCTGCAAATTCCCAATCATTTTCATCGGAAAATGGACAGTCTGGTACAAAGTAATCCATTCTCGACCTTTTTCTACAATTAGTGTCAACAGTTCCCACTAATGTTATATTACCACCAACTACTTCTATTTTTATATGTTGACCCTTTTCAATACCTTTGAATTTCAAATCTTGTATTTTGTTTGATGGTTCACCATTTAAAACTTTTACCAATAGAGTTCGGTTTCCATCTTCTGGAGTTGCATAGATTTCTAAAACATTTCCTGTTATTGTGACATCGCCAAACGACAACTCTCTCCATTCTTGTGTACAAACACAGAATTTATGCCCACCTTTTAAAGTCTCACACCAAAACATGACTAATTCAGAGGTTTGCAACAACAAACACAGCTCTTCTGTAATAAAGTCTGGAAAAATCTTCCCAATGGTTTCACATTCAACCTGAATTGAACTTTATACTCCTTAAAATGTTTTTTAAATCTTGAATCTCTTCCTACTCCCCTTGATTCAATCTTAATTTCTTTATTTCTACTCTCATAGAACATTGATCATTATGTGCTATCCTTTTTATTTAAGTATCTTCTTTTATAGTTATTCATAATGTAAAAGCAAAATTAACCTATCTCAACAGACTCACACAAAAATATGACTAATTCAAAAGGTTTACTGAACTTTGATATCAATATTACAACTTTTGTTTATTTATTTATTCTTATGCACATGACACATCATAGCGGCTCTAACCTTGACAATATTCTTATCAGCATATATCCAACATACATACGTAATGACCTTGAATGAACATACACACTGATCATGATGTCATTGGCCTTGAAGAGTTTTGGCCTTGAAAATGATGATTTTTTTATTTCTTATCTACATACACGCACACGCACATTCTATGCCTTGGAATGACGGCCTTGAATGTTCTTATCATTTCAACATACATAATGATCTTGAATGACCTTGAATCATACACATACACACACATACACACACACACACACACGGTGGCCTTGATCTTATCTACACACACACTGGTCCAAGTTGACCTTGATATCGTTAGACCTTGATGACGCATTTCCTGGTCTAGAAGTCACATAGCTCTACTACTGTATAGATTTGAGCTTTTAGAGTTTTCTCTAAGATCTACAGTGCCTCTTCATAATTATATGATGTTGGCCGTAATTCTTTTAAGATTGAAAGGCTATAAGTTGGCCAGTTAAGTTCATAATAAGTTATGAACCATTTGTAGGTAAACCACCTAAACTCCACTTCGAGTTCTTCTTTGCAAGAGCCAAAGGGCTCTCTTTTCTGCTACTTCCTTGGTAAGAATATCAAATGACCATAGCACGACCATTACTTTAAGGTTGGTGGTCGTTCTAATAGCTCTAGTTATACATACGTATGTCTATACGAGTGTGTTCCTGTAAGAATAATTTGATTTGCAACTTGTTTGGCGTTTAAACCCCAAGATTTTTATTTTCAGCCTTAAAGGCCTCTGTTCTAACTTCGAAGCTCTACCATGTTCCTTATCATATTTTCAGACCATCATTCCTGCTTTAAAATTATTCTATCGCTTCCATCGAATTTTTATGCTTTTTATGCTCCATATTTTCTTCTATCTGAGAATACCACCGTCCTCTTCTTTCTTATTCTACTCATAGAGTGCATACACAGCCGTGTGGTGGCCCATTGGTGCGTCAGGGCGGCCCTTGTCTGACCTTAAAAGAAATTGTATCGACAAAGGCTTTGGCTGTCTTCGGGACTCTAAGTCAAACTTTTTCATACTATTTTATTGATTCCGACTTATTCCTATCTGCATCCATACCTTTGCTACATCAAGGTACAATTGCTCCTCGGAAAGAATTACTTTCCCTACGTAAAAAAGTTACCATAACCAACATATGAACAGTACTTACTCTAAGGATGTACTTACCTAATTCATTTACTCTATGAAATTAGCTTAAGCTCTTATCCTGCCACTAAATACATTCAACCGTAATAATCTTATTTCAACTAATTTCCAACCCAAATATGGCTACCAACATTTGACCCATACGTAGACAACAGAATATCAAATTATTTTAATGCTACCACTTTCAGCTCAAACCAAAATAGCATCAAAGACTTGGTTTAGCACTAACAATAGCACTAAAATCATAATTGTTGTAGCCATATGGCAGAATACTCTGGTGTCTCCTTACCCACATCCTCTTTGTTCCATACAAATACATAGACAATCAACTCCATGCACTTGAATGTTGCTTGCTCAAAACTTGGAATTGTAAAAAAAAAAGTACTTAAAATACGATTCATCTTTCCATGAGTAAGGACGATCATGGCACGCTCCTAATGGTGTCCAAAATGCCACAAAACGTTCAACTTTAAATGCGTTTATTGGTATCTTAAATCAAGTCCTTTCTACAAAATGAAGTGCCAATATAATACAATCCACCACCCATTACCCAACGCTCACAACACAACACAACTACACGCTCAAATGCGGCTTCAACCCCTTTTAGCCATGGTCACTACCAGCGGAAATCTCTTTTTGCCTAGAATATCCTCGAGACAGGTTGCTTAGGTGCCTGCCCGGCTGGGTGCTCTTGGTGCCCTGTTCGCCCTGTATCCCAGCCAATTTGTCTATATATAACACAAGCATTCGTCTCACCCGTACCACCCCTGGATGTCCTTCCACACAGCTGCTACCACCTGTCGTCGTCGTCGTTCACAATCATACCCATCATGATGATGATGAACATCGTCATCGTCATCATCATCATCATCTGGTCTGGCTGATGAGAGGACTCGCCTCGCTGAGACTGTTTCTACCTTTCAAATGGAGTTTACTCATTTAACATCGACTGCGCAGTGTGTTTGTATGTGTATTTACTTTTGCACCCTCTATTTTGTCTCCTGGTCGCCTGTTATCCTTTGCGAAGGTATTCATAACAACAAAGCAACACACAAGCGAAACATGGAACCATTGCCATTCGTACACATCTTGGAATAAGGATACAGCGGCGGGGTAGTTTAGAACCGAGGATGAAAGTCAGTTTCAGTTTCATTTGGACGTCCTAGATATTCGGTTGTTGCTCGTTCGCTTTCAAGTACTTGTAGTGAGAGTTTTTCTTAAGGTTCGCTGCTTGGCATACGAGTGTCCTTGCAGTTTTTGGTATTAGCCGTTGAATTTAAAAAAAATAAAAAAATACAGGGTAAAATCGAAAAAAGGAATAAAAATATTTTTTAGAGTGCGAAACGGGTTTTAAAATATATCGGATGTACTTTTGAGATATTCGGTATTCTTCTTTTATGCAGATTGTGTTTTTGTGAAAGTCCTGTTTAGTGAAAGTACCTTACAAAGCATCAGGTGGAATACAACAAGTTGATTGTCCTATTCAAGCCGATTGATTGTTGAGCGGTTTATTTTATCTGAAAAATCGGTAGGTACTGTGAAATTATTACATATTTTAGAAAAAGTGTGGGATTTGAGAATGTTTCGAGACTGATTTGGAGAATTGTTATTTCATATTTCCAAGAAATGTTTAAGTTAAAGGTCCTTATTGTGGGAATTGGAGAGCGTTTGGGGGCAGACTTGCATAATTTTTTGTTTGGTATTTTCGAACAATTTTCGTTGAAATAATTTGATTCCTTTAAAAAGAAAACTTCAATTTGTTTGTCGTAATTAATAAAGTCTGCTTAGTCATGATTTTAAATTGAAATTTTGGCTGTTTTTGATTGGTATTAAGCTCTTAATTGAATGATATGTTGAGCGAAAAATCGTTTGATCCAAATTAAAGATCGACTATATTATGTCAAAATTTTCTTATAGAAACTTTCGTGGGCGTATACGTATTATTTATGATTTTCAAAATGGATACTTTGTAAAGGGAAATAATTCGGAGGAAGTTATTTTTATTTCAAACATAATAAGCTACATACGAAGGAGTACATATGTTTATTATTACCTATTGCTTTATGATGTTATTAGCTGGAGGAAAGTAAATGACTTATAGTCTACTATTTTTTGAGTACATTATAATTTCAATTTGGTTTTTAATAACAGTAAGGGGATCACAAATGGGAATTAATCTTCTGAGCGTCTTTTTTCGTTATTTCGTTGTTGTCACTGTGTAGACGTTCAATAAAACGAATAATATAATGCTTGCAATCATTCGCTAAAACAAAAGTGATCGTTACTTCGAGCAATTTTTCAATTTTTGCATATCTTTTACAATATGTGCTCGTATGTTCCTTTTACATAAAACCAAAGACTATATAATATTATAAGACGTCGCACGTAGAACAAAATTTTTGCTCGATTTTTTTTGTTCTAGCACCCACCAATGGGTGCAGCAACATTTCAAATGTTTAAAAACATATAATATCAACAAATTAATATAAATTGTTGTTGTTTTTTCAAAAACCTAGATACATTCAAATGTTTCAAATATATTTTAGTTTGCCGCGAAACGGCAAGCGGGCTGGTTATGGGAGGGTGTACTTTAGCCTTCAGTTTTTGTTTACAATGATGTTGCTTAGCAACAAGAAATAAACAATAAAAGAAAAATCAAAATTTAAAAAGATACGTATACGTCCTTTCTCTGTATTAGTTGAATCTTAAGGTGTGTGCGCTTTTTTTAATTTTTCTTCGAGGCAAGAAAATTTAAGATTTCAATTCTCAAATTCAATTCGAATGTTTACTACCTGTAAAAAGCCGTTAGGGTACAGTATTAACGTTTTTTTCAGAGAAATTTCAGTAAAGTAAACTGCTCCGGAGTGTATTTTAAGAGTTCAAAATCTAATTTTCTTAAAAACTGTTTGACAATTTATGATTAAACTTAACATTTCGGTCATATTAAACATATTCTGCAGAATAGCCTATGTACTTTGAATTTCTGGCATAACAATACCTATAAGCTAAAGATGGAATTAAGCTGTACTTTGGCTTTTACATGAACGATAAGCTTATGTCTAGAAGATTTGACGTGAAATATCATTGACTAAACGAAACATGTACATATTTGACTTGGTGCCTGTAACACTATTAAAATTGACCACTTTTGTGGTCCATGTATTAATCCAATTTTCCAAATGTGAAAAAAATTGAAAATTGAAAGGTAGTCTGAATGCCGATTGTGCTGTTTTGTCATCAAAAAGTATTCAACAGTGTTGCAGCTGTACCAGACAATGCATCGGCAGCAAGGGCTATATCCGAATATTCTTTTACATGATCCGACTTGCTATACTTATTGTCTGTTTTATTTCAGATCTCGGAGATTTCATCCATTTTTTTCGAAACACAGAGAAATATTAAAGATAGATCAGCACCACTAGCCGAGTCCGTCTTTTTGTCACCAGTTTTTGTGCCTTACGTTTTAAGGAGAACAATGAAATTTTGTATACGAGGTTTTTGGATATAGAAACAGAACGAGTATAACAATTTTTAAAGTACCAAGCCTATAATATCATCAATAACAAAATAAATTTGGAGGTATACATACATACATATATTTACCTTTATTTTGCAATTTGGGTAGCAAGTTACCTGCTTGATGGTGCACCTAGCTCTTAACTTTTATATCCGTATAAAGCTGCACTCTAAAGCTCTATAAGATGTCATTTGAGAGGCAATATGTTGACTTTAAGTGGAAAGTGGCAATTAGACTGTAGAGCGGTTCAGACGCAACAAATCTTGCTGGCACTTCCATTCTTCTATTTCTAGAACTCACGTACCAGAGTAGCAGCCTCTATTAAGGAGACAAAGTTTTATTATGCAAAAATTGGCTTTGCCTAATTTGAGCAGATAAACATGGTCATTGTATGCTTACAGAATTACTAAGTTATTTAAACAACTACATATTACATAATTAAGTCCACGAAAGATTGAAACAAGTTAAAAATTCTGCAACACAAGTTAGAATCACTGGGATTAGTTCGGCCTTATTACTTCCGACCTACTATACAAAGAGCCACCTAAGACAACCTAACTTACTCAAGTGCTACAAACCAGTCCACTCAGGAGACATGCGTGGTTATTGTTCAACTAGTACCAATAACATATTTTAAAAAAATACGTTCTAAATGCGTCCCAGATGATATAGTATTTTTCAATACATTGTTGCAATATTTAATTCCAAAAATTCTACTATGATATGTTCCTTTATTCAAAAAAATTGAAATTTGACTACTTCTCTAGGGCAAAATATTAATAACGCACACTTGGCAAAAGTGACGAACACTTACTCAGAAAATAAGTATCCTTACACAATAATTTTTCGACTTTGTTTATTTTTTTATTTCTTAAAAAGTGGGGATAAAAATAAACAATCTGCCTCCACTGGGAAGCGAACAATTGATTCGGTTCTCGAACAAAACAAAACAGATAAATTGGAGATAGAAAATTGACAAATGTTGACGAAACATTTGAATGTATCCGCCGCAAGAAACAATAACAACAACATGGACGTTTCGGTAAACAAGAAACATTTTAGTCGTTTAGCTACATATTGCTAAAAAATCGAGCAAATAAAAACATGGAACACAAATTTGTTCTGCGTGCGAAGTCTTATAGTATTATATAGTCTTTGATAAAACTAAATTCAAAATTTGCAGATATAAATATATACATCCTTAATATAGGATACTAAAATTGTGCGAACGCGTTCGCTTTTTAGAGCTGTCAATGCTATTTTTCGTTACATCGAAATTCGCTGTATGGGTTTTCGTTACACTGGACGTTTGCGGTTGCCTTGCAAGATCTGACTGTCTTGTACGTTCTTACGCCATATACATATGTATGTACATTTAGAAGAATTGTTACAACCTCATTAATGGGCTACTGGAGTCTTTCTTTGTGGACTTAGACCAAAGATTTGATCTCTTCAAAAATATCAATATGGTTTTATACGCCATCTTAAAACTTTTGCCATAGGTTTTTTAAGTCGATTCTAGCGCTGCATCTCGCACTTTTAAGACGTGTCGGCGGTAAAAAGTGCAGTTTTGGTATAGAGTGTTGAACAGAGACCGTAGGACGGATTTCCAATTAACCAATGGACTTAAGTTCACACCGAAAAAATCCAGAAATAGTGACGCTATACATTGAAAATAGTCAGTCAGTTGTGTTAAGTAAACCTGCATTTTGAAGGTCACTGTCACTCCCGCGACAACAACGACAGCTTTTTGGTCGCGTTCGCTCATGTGCACAGTTCTATGCATGTGGCATTGTGCAATTAACTTAAGAATATTGCCAACAGACTTTTCTAGTCGCTTGGCCAAACAGTCACTCGAATAGTTGAGTCTGAATTTTGATGACCAACGCGGCATATATCACACTTTCGGGCGCTGCGCTATTAACAAGTAAAATTGCCGCGTTTGGGGAACGAAAATCCACACAAGTTCCATGGCACTGTTATATAAAACTCTTACTTAAACAAATATGTAGATATTCACTTACTCTACAAATCTTTCATGTATTGTATATGGCCACGCCCACTTTTTAGGGGCTGTTTTTTTTTCAAAAGAAAAAACAGTTTTTATTCGATTTCAATCCAATAATTTTAATGCTAAGAGGCAGACTTGTGTACATGTTCAAATATTTTTGAAATCTGCCCACCACGCCCACTTTTTGAAAAAATTGTTGTTTTGGTGTGATTTTATAAAAAAAAAATTTAAACACAAATTTATGCAAGTTTCTAGTGGAAGTGCCAAAATGCATAGTGATACCTACATACATACATATGTATGTCTGTATTTAGGAAAGGGATAGGGTATCACACTATCCGCATTTGTAGCATTTCCATATGTTTAATTAAGATTTAGAACTGGTAACATCAATTGTTCCATTTGGAAGTAATTAAAATATTACTTATAAGCCTTATACTCTCGGTTCCTTTAAATCTGTTCATAAGTTTTCAGAAATTTAATTTGAAATTATAATTTGAATTTTTTTATTTTTACTATTAGAATTAATGCAGTCGGCAGTTAAAGCCGAAGGTAACCTCTCTGAAGCTTTCAGTAGTCTTTCAGAAGATAAATATGAGGTATCGCTAAGACTGGCAACACCTCAACCTAAGTCCCATTAGTGACATAATCGCTTGATATGAAGCTAACATCGTGTCAATTTAAGGTGTGTACTAAACTGAAGCTGTTGCAAGTGAAAGTGTGTTGGAAGATCCGTTGATGTGCATTGGTGAGGAGTCTCTTAATCTTAGTTTCTTATTCTTATCTAAAACCTGACTATATGCACATATCTTCAATCGGCTAGCATCTTCGATCGCCGTTATCTTGATAATATCTTTAGGTATTCTCCTTAATAAGGCGGTCTGTCGAATATTGGTTGCTTGGTAGTGGCCGCCAGCTGAAAAGCGCTAACACACTTGAACCAGAAATAGATACGTTGTAATACCACCGAGTTTGGATCATAAATTTACCAATACTCGTTAAAACCATTTAGAGCTTCTTATGAGGCGTAAGAGACTTTTTATGTCAAGTGAATCATCATTCGAAGAGAGAGAGCTGGGCAGACACAAAAAAGGTAAGGAACCACTTGAACCATCTTGGCTGATCTGAAGGGAATGGTGACGAAAAAATGCTTGTCAAAGTTAAGGCATAGAAATTATTCAGAATAGATGCGTGGCCGTAGTTCTTCCTTTACCACTGTGTGGTTGCTTCAAGGCGATTGGCCGCACTTGCTGCCATTTGTATCCCAAATATAAGAGGTAATAAAAGGAATATGATGTCCAGTGCCGCAGAGGGTGTAGTACATAGTGCTCCGCTTATGCACATACAGGCTGAGCGCTGGACATTGCTTAAAAAATTGCAATTTATTGCTTTTTCCAGAGCCATCCACCAGACAATTACCCTGTAAGTGAATATCGGTCTGTGAGTTATACGAGGTTGTGAACCCTATTTTTTCCCGATAGCTTTTCCGCAAGAGAAGAGCTTCCAGCTTCTTATTCAGGATGAGACCCAAGTATTTGGTTTTGTCTGAAAAAGTTAGAAAGCCGACCATCGTATACTCCTTATGAACCATGGAGTATTCGATATGACGTATTAGTGAGTGTAATGCAGTCTCGACTGATTTACCTTTGTAATATGCATGTTGGGCCGCTGATCGTTAGTTCTTGTCATCAATTCAATCAATTAATCGTTCTAGTGTTTTTAAGAGGAAAGACAATAGGATGATTGTCTAAATCTTTTGGATTAATTTGACAGCATTTGCCTGCTTTGGGTTTGAAGACCACTTCAACTTCTCTCCATAGTTTGGGAATATATACCAGTGGCCTATTTCACCAAATACAACTTACAACTATAAATTTGTGCTTGTGGACCTGAACTACAAATCTTTAATCTGGGGCCTTGGTTTACAGCAAAGCAAAAATATGGTGAAACGTAATTGCCTGATTATTCTACAAATTTTGATAAAAAATGCTTGTAAATCCAGAGGACTTTTTAAAATTGTCTGATGCCATCTGCAATTCGGCAGGTATAATGCAATCCTGATTTTGTATGGTTTGAAGCTGTGAATTGCACAATTTAGCTTGCTCTGAGTGATTATTTTTGATGAGATGGTTGTTGGATCTGATGATCTGTTTAGGACTATACTGTCAATCATTTACCTGAAATGTGAGTGTCCAGTAGTAGATTAAGCTAATATTCGCTGGAAGTCGTCCAGAACGACTTTTCTTAAGGAAGCTGGATGTTATTGGATTGGGTCTAGAGGACTTCTTCTATATTTTCACAGAAGGATTTCCAATTGCGCTTAGCTTTTCTCAATTCTTTTTTGTATATACTTAAGGATACCTTGTCCAAGTCCCAGTCTAGTACATTTGGCCTTATAAAGTAGTTTTCTACATTTAGATCTGAAAGGGCTTAGATAAACAGTCCACCAATGCAGTTTTTTTTTTTTTTTGCCTCGGGGTTAGATTAGAGAGCAGGAAGAAGTCATTGCATTTTTGAAAATCGAGTTGATGTTTTTGATCGAGGTAGCAGTTTTATGGTAGTTCCTGTAAACAGGCAGGCTAATAGAACCAATATATATGGAGGTATGTACCTGTGATCGGAGAAAGAGGGTTCATTAGATACTTTCCAGTTCTGGAACCGCTGTATGATGTTGTCGGAGGCAAGGGTTCCAACATGCTAGTCGTGTTCTTCTGCTTTTTAAGTACTGTCTTTGCCTCCATTAGAGTACCCTTTATGTCAATCTGTTATCTGTTTTCTGTCAGATATTCTTCTTCTACGCATCTCTTTATTACGAATGGTGTCTCTTTTCGTTATAATACTTCATCACTTATTGATATATTTGGAGTTTGCAGGCAACTTAAATATTAAAGTTATGTTCGCGTCTAAAAAATACCTTTCCTACCTTTTACTTTATCATGTTGTTGTGGCGGCATCGCCAGTTAAAGCATTCCTTCACAGGGACAAGTTTGACCTTTCGTCACTTTTTTTTTAGCTGCCTCAGCTGGCAGAACTTTAACGTTTTGTTTTTCTGGTTCTCTATATGCAGTTCCTGTATCATACTTGAGATTACTTCGCTTGCAATCTTCCAGCTTTCGTTCGCAGCCAACATAAATGAGATCAGATTTCTTGAGCCCACTTGCCCGGCCATTGCTATTTGTAGTAAGCTCTTGGCACTTGTATAGTCTTGGCACTCCATCAGAACATGATCAGTTACATTCTCATTCTATTCTCGTGCTTATTTGTACATGTGAAGGTACCTCCGAAAGCACTCCTGTCCCGGTAAGGCGTTGCATCAGGTAGTAATTTACCTTCCCGTGGTTTCTACTATCATGCATTCTTCAACTTCAGGATGATTTATTGATTATTGCCATTCAGCTAATTTAGCTTTCATGGCTGTTATATATATTATTGGTATTTAAATAGGTCAATAGCCATTCTGCCTGATATTATAGTAATCTCATCGACTGACACAGTTCTTAAAGGCTCCACGTATCCATGAAGTCGCGATTCTCTGCGTCGAGTTCATCGTTCTAAGCTATGTCCTACCACACGTTGCCGTTGCCTATATTGAGCGGTATACAGGAGTATTGACTAACTTGTCCGTAGAAGATCTCTGATTGGAGGCTTTGGTTCCCATTGATTGTTTAGTGAATACTTTAACATAAAGCCTGTCGTTCAGTTTTCTTGTGATAAATGTTTAAAGCTTAGTTCAGATGTTCTTCTCCTTTTATTAAAGAAAAAAAAAAACACTCTGCTAGCAACCACACTAATTTTCTCACATATTTTCCTTTGAAGTCCAGCCTATCCGCTAACAATATCGGTAAACAATAGCCCTTTCAAGTGGATCAAATTACTGCTTTAATTCAAAACGCCTACGGCCACTTCAAAGGTTAATAACCACCCCCCATACTCCTAATAACCACAACAAGGCAACACAAACTATAGGCAATTATTATCTTATTATCCTTGTTGTCATTGACAGCCAATAGCCACTACCCCTGACTCATCCTTGACAAAAGGATTAGGTAGATACTCCTGTAATTATCCATAACAGCACAATCTGGTTACAATCTGTTAAATGTAACTCAATCCCCTTTTGCAAACATAAGGGTAACTATTACTCTCAAATAGATTATCTCTCTATCTCCACTCATCCCCGGGCTCTCTCCCATCTCCCACCTCCCACTTCTCATAATTCTTTGTTTGTCTTATGAAAACCTCACGTGTGTTTTTGGAACAAGGACTTTTCTTCGGAAAAGCCTAATCTACCTTTCGACAGTTTTCTCTTTCAAATTACCTGAAAAGTCAGCTTATAAGCACACATTTTCCTCTAGAAAATAAAACTCGTAAGGTAGACACCAAACACGCACACAGGATATAGTCATGACACGTTTCACTGAGTGGTTACACATTTAAATTGCTTGCCATAGGATATCCCATCATCATCATCTTTGAAAATTCTTTTACAAATTTCCTATCCTCTTTCAATTTAAAAAAAGAATTCAACCAAAGGTGCATTAAGAACTGCCTAAAGTTTATTTCATCGTCCTTTCTAGACGATTCTTTGTCTCCTTTTTGTTTGCCGTTTTTTTTAAGAAGGATTTTCTAAAGTGTTTCTGAGTAAATATTGACTTTTTCGTTGATGAAATTTACTGACCCCTAAGTTGTTGAAATTTATAGGTTCCTGCTGATTCTATTTTAAAGTTGGAAATTCCTTAAAATCCAAAAGGTGGGTGGGGTGAGTGGCTTTTATTGATTTGTTTTTGAGACTAGAAAACTCTGCGTGGGATTATTTCTTTATTTCTTCTTTTTTTTTTTTTGTTGCGTGGAAAGTTGAATTAATCTGTCAATGTCTAACACAACACATGTCATAAAATCAAATATTAACTTCAAACAAATATTTTTGTTGGTACTTTGTGTGGGGGGTTTCTCTTCTTGTGGAGAAGGGAACGCTTAATTTGATTTTATGAGTAGAGTATATCTCAGAGCAGTCGAAAAATTGTCGTCATATTTTCCAGGAATCCAGACAAGGAAATGTCATGACAACACCCTATGCAATGATATTTGTAAAAAAAATATATGCCCACCCAACAAAATCCTTGATGATCAAAAGAGGGGAACAGTCAAATAGAACTGCATTAGTCGTGAAAACATCTAATTTACATATATATAAGTTCTATGATACTTACTTATTTATGTTGTGTATCCTTGTGTGGTTTTTGGTAGTGGCTCAGCTCTCAGCTCATTTTTCATTCTTTACTGCTATGCGCCATGTGGTGTATAACTAAACTAGACAAGCTTTACAATACTTCAACTAAACTCGTCTTCCAACGAATACTGTCCCACCACAATAAAGAAAGGTTGGCATTCGTTCGCCAACAACAAATCCAAGTCAGCCAGGCAACTTTTGGAATGAGAAATTTCTAAAGGAAGTCTGAAATTTCTAAACAGAAGTCCGGAAGGTCAGGCGTAGATTCTGATCACACTTCTCCCAAAGTATTGGCGGTACGTCTCAATTCTTTAGATTGCGATTGTAACCCTCACTTCTATAAGATGAACCATAGTAGGGACGACTGTCCTCTTGGGCACCAATGGTACCTGGATAGAAACAGATAAAGCATAGACTTACACATATATCAGCACCTTTTATCTTGATTAGTAATGGAAAGCTGATGTGAATAATTTCAAGTCTCTGGACCAACTCCACACAGCCTTCAGCGTCATCAACAAAAAGTCTTTCATCCACCTTGGAATTCTTTTTAAAACTCGAAACGAATCCGACACTCCGTTGCAGTCCCTTAAGGAGTATTTTATCGCGGTTAGAAGCGAGGAATCAACGTGGCTGTAAACTCTGGCCAAGCTAATCTAAGTGAACTAGTCAGTTGAACGAATAGATGTGGTTTCTCCTCCAATCTGCCCAAGACCGAGATTGTCCTGTATACTAGAAAAATAAGGAGTTGTCTAATACTTATGTACATATGCCAACTATTCATGGACATCACAAGGTGTCTACAACTAGGCCTCCAGTGTATGGAATATTGATATCATGGCCGGCCGTGGAGAAGAAATCCTGCTTAAGTCCTATGAAAGAAAACCAGAGTTGAATTTCTTAGTATCATCTGAAAAGTTCCCCCATAGGGGCACTTCGTACCATGCTCCACTTATTTTCAATTGTCAGCAAACAAATGGCTACTAGCTCTGGAAAAAGACAACGGATAGCTGTAGATCTTTACGTTTGGGTCCAAAACGGAGGTCGGAATCGGTCTGGACTTTAACCTCCCAAACTGTTATAGGGTTTTTGAAACAGAATTTAGTGTAGTTTGACTTGCTGCTGACTGGCTGGCGGCTAGTAAAGTATCGTCTTTAAATACAGTCACTACGACATATCGGGGAAGTTGACGCCAGTAGGCTCATCACTCATCAGTATAAGCGTCGCCAAAATCGAAGCAGCGATTGAGGAATATGTACCTCAAACATACCGATGTAGTCCATTTCAAGTTCTTAACAAAATGCTATGGCTATCGCATGAATTTATGTTCCAATTAAAAGAATCTGGTGTTCTGGTGGTCTTCACTCTTTTCTGACTCCAGAAGCGTCTTCACATTTAAGAAACCAATCATTGTCCGGAGATGATAACTACATATCGACAACATGCTGAAATACCATATCCGGAATTATAAAAGCACACACCTTACATACCTCAAATAATTCTGCCTGCAGGACTGCCACTTGGCTTAATTTGTAAGGCTAGTTAGCAATTAGAGGTTTTTGCCGCTTCGGCCATTTTCGCAGCTCAATCTGCACGGTCGTTATGGCGGAACATGGGACGGAAGTCCAACCAGTCGTCCTTTGACCATCTCATGTGGCTTATTAGACGCTCCGGGCTTGGCAGATTTGCTGGTCTCCTTACGAAAAGTATACACAACAATGTTCGGCGCTCGGCGTTTTCCTCCGGGCAAAAGGGCGAGTTGTAATGTTCAAATCTGTGGAGGTATTTTCAATGGCCACCATGCTCGGACTGCAACCTACTTAACATGATAAATATATGTAGTACATCCAAGCCTCAATTTTTGGTATCACCTGTGCCCATCTATCTTTCGTAGAATTGTCCCATCTGGCTTGGGAGTGTCCTTTTCTTCGTCATTTACCCTCCTAGTGAGGTGATTCTCGTGTTTCCCTCGTTGAGAGTGCTTGTGGCCAATTAGTTCAAAGCCGGCTATTCTATCTCGTGGGTGTGCTTGTTTACATTCAGCATGGCGATATCGTCAGAAAAGCCGATCACCTTAAGTCTTCGAAGTACATAATATTCGATAGAAGTGGTCTGAGAACTTACCCTTGGGGAACTTCCACGGAGATATTGTAGTATTTAATGCCATCGTCAGGCTGATATCTCGCCATCGACAGTAGAACGCGATTTTCGCCCGAGACGTTTCTCCTGCCAGAAAACCTCCACTCAATCACAACTCTAGGTTTGGATACAATCTAACACCTACTGTGGGCTTGATTGCCATTTAGACCCGAATGAGTTGAAGGAAGATCAAAGGCATTACAAAGTTGAATCTCAACTTTTTAAAGCAATCATTGGCATAGATGCGTGACTGTTGTTAAGAGAAGAATCCTTTCCCATTAAATCCTCTCTAAATCATTTAAAAGAAAAGATTTCTTTAATGAAATACACCATTTAAAAAATTCCACACCAACTCAATGTCTCTAAACAAAGCCGTCCAAAGAAACAACAAGAAAAAAAAAACAAATTTATAACGCCCAGCAAAAATTCAATTAAAACTTTTTTGCCACGCATTGCAAGTTCGTCCTTTAAATGCCAAATGTTGTTCTGAAAATAATTTATCACTAACTCACGTTCGATGTCGCCAATCCGCCCGTAAACAGGTCGTAAGGCCTTAGCGTAAAATTCTGACCTTCCCACGGCAGCTAAAACCCACATAAAATTTAATTTACGACACAACTCAAGCTAAGCTCCTTGATAAACATATCCTGGAAGAAAAAATAAAAAAAATAAAGTAAATATTTAATAATCCAACACGAAAGCGAACCATTGAACTTAAATCGAATGAAAGTGTTCATAAAGAATTATCTCTGTCATTATTTTTGTATTTCATAAGAGCAAACTATACAGCACGCGTCAGTTTGCCTGAAGGACCTCTCAATATTTAAACATAAAATGTACCTACCAGTGGTCGTACTTCTCTTTTTAACAAGAAGAAGAGAAAGAGCGGAAGGATCTTCTCAAATTTATTGACTCACTGAAGAACATTTTAATTTCGTCTTTTTTTTCGTCCTTTGTATACTTTCACTAAACCATTGGATGCGTGGAATTTAGGCTAAGGAAAAAAAAAACACTTGCAACGTGATAGAATTGCTTTTTTCTCAGTCGAAAAAGTATCTAATATGTGTCTTGAGGCCTTTTGATTTCAAGGCAAATCTGCTTACGACATCAAATGGGGGAGAACTACGAGTACGAGGGTTGTACGTCTTTGATGGTCCTGGCAATGCATTTCATTAACGTGGTAAGGAGCCAGTCTAGAGAGGAAGTCATTTGTATATACATATGTATGTCTATATTAGCTTACTGTAGACGAAATTTACAACCCATGTTTTCCGAAGCCAAACACAAACAGGTTGTTGCCTTGTCATGGTACGCAATTCGATTTATTCATAGTAAAAGATACAAGGATTTTTTTTTCTTCTATTTTTTCTCCAGACTTTTACTCTTCTTAAGAGTGTTTAAGTTAAGGATTTTGATTTTACTTTAATAAACAAGGACGGTAGTTGTTTTTATTGAAACTAATGTTGCATAAGAATAGGAAGATGATAGAAAGGATACACGAAGACTTGGGTGAGAGGGGGGAAGGAGAAGGACGGGAGTAATTACACGTCTCAAAGGAATGCAGAATAACAAGGAAAACATCGTTGAAGGATGTTATAAAGGCTCCCGGGGCTCAATATGGGCTCAGCAGATTAAATATTATGCATTTTTCATCATAACAAGCATCTGGAGAGTATAGGGTACAGATTGATGTACGCTGGTAAAAGGAGAAATGGACCCAGGATAGGTTGTTGTTTTTGTATTTTTCCAACTTGAGATTGAAAAAGAGTCTTGGAAAATTCATATGAAGTCATTTAATACTTGCGTTGAGAGTATTTGCCAACAATTTTATAATCATCTACACGTGGCTTTGTTTTGATATGTTGATCCTGAGGCGGCAGCAGATGAAATTGAGAGGTTTTACTACTCGTATTTTTGAGGTATATTTGGGAGCTGTTTTCTATTAAATTCGAAAATTACATTTCATTTTAAGATAGAGTTCGAAGAACAGAATAAATTGATAGGTACAATATGAGTGCTTAGAGACTAATGGAGTTAGACCAGTAGTTTGGTTCTATTGTGCTCCTGGAACTGAAATACTGCAAAGGATATAATCTGCTCTGTTAGAAATCTCCATTTAAGTCCTCCAATTCTCAGAAGAATCATACAGAAAGTGACGAACAAATTCAATTTCTTCCTCATAGACAGGAGGCGTTCCACAAATCATGGAAAGAGCAGAGTACTTGGATATTATTGGTGCTTCCTGAGTTATAAAAAATCAATACCAGATAGAATTAAGTGGATGTAGTGCTACGTTTCGTACAAAGCCTAGTTCTTCCAAACTGAGTGCTGTAGGATTTTATAAGCTGACTGATACTTATGTCCTGTATCCCCTTGCGGGTCCTAGTGCCTCTACAAAGCCTACGCGCCAACGTGTGCGATTTCTGGAAATGTGCCTAAGCTCTCCCAACTCTTTTCCAATTGCCGTGCTTCCTTCTCCAGTGTTCTGCGCCATGTACTCCTTGGACAGCCGCGTATTCTGCCATCCTGGGGAAGCTATGGGCCTGTCACCCTTTCGGAGAGTGTGACCAGTCACCAAAACAAGACAAACCTTTTCTAATAATATGTTAAATGTTACATGAGGATCACATCCATGTTGTCCATTGTGTTGTTGGGCTTAGCAGGAATAGTGAAGCGATGCAATAATTGTGATAAAATATATATTTTTATCTACTTTCATGTGAACAGCTTGTCCTTTTCGGGTTTTCTTCTTCGAAGATGGGATTCTAGCAGCTCTGCTGTTGATCACTTCTTTATTGCCCCCAAGGACAAACATACTCTCCTCTTAATCATTTAAGGATATACGTTTTGGACATACATACTTGCGATAGTTGAAGGGAGTCTGTTGCTTATATGGGGATCCACTGGTATCCACTTAGCTTTGAAATTCAATCTCGATTTGTGGTTAGGATTTATTCGTTTGCCGTTGCCCCTATCGTCTTATTTTCTACAAGTTTAATTCTTGTACGTTTTACTGTCTGTGTGAGTTTTGTTGCGCTTTTATTTTAGGTGGTTCTTCTGTGTTGTGTACTGTTTGATCGGTTGGTCATGAAGATGTGTCTACAATTTCAAGTGGTTTGCATAAACCATACTGTCCTATTTGTCAAGCCCAAATTTCACATTTGTATGAAAATTTCAATCCATAAAGGGCGGTGTTGATTGTGTGGGGAATTCTGGAAGATACATCAGGATACGAGAGTAGTTGCAGATCATTTTGGTTACATGATGAGGATCTCCAGTTTAAGTGGTGAATTCTGAGAGTTTGCAGTGGGATGGGCGTGAACTGTTAAGATATTTATTGCCCATTACATGGATTGTAAAACATGTTTATTTTTTCTTTTGTATTTGTGATTCTGACGGTGATTAATAATATTTTTGCAATAGAAGGTATGTCTACTAAGAGAAGTATGGCTGTAGAAATGTTTAATTTTTTCCAACGTCCTCTGGTCTCCGTGCTCCATCTCTCTTGCCATTGCCACTGATGTTTCGTGCGCTCTTTCGCCTGCATCACTCCAATTGCTGCCTTGTTGTCGTAGACATACTTCCTCTCTCTGTCACTGGTCACTCCTGTGACTACGAGAACGGCTGGTTCCGACACCGTTCGGTAAGAACTTGCGACATGTACTGCAGCGCGTCTCTGCACTGCGGCTATTTGCTTCCTGTATTTTCGTGTTGAATTATATCGGCCCATATTACACACCCATGTAGGAGAATTGCGTGAGTTATTGCCATTAAAAGCCTTCGTTTTCTGGCAGTCGTGTCTCCTACATTTGCCATTAATCTGCTCAGCGACGTTGTGACCTTCGCTGCTTGCTCCGATGCAGATCTTATCTGTTGCCAGAAGGTAAGCAGTCTCCTTGCTGGCTATCATCTCAGACCCAACTTGGAAGTCGACAATAGGTGGGATTCTCTTCTTAGTCAGAAGGACTATCTCCGTCTTTTCTGCGGCTAGACTAAGACCATGTTCTTCCATCCAGAAATGCACGTCCCATAACTTGGTTGAGCTTTCTTTGCGCTCTATCGTCGTCTCTTGTCGTAATTACCGCGGCGATATCGTCTACATACCCTACCAGGAGAGTATCTTCGGGCATTTCCATACGAAGTATGCCATCGTAGGAGATGTTCCAGTGTTTGGGTCATAGTATCGAGCCCTGCGCTGCTCCAGCTGCAGCAGTGACTTCCTTTCTTCAAGGGCCTTCTGCGGTGTCGTAGAAAAGCTTCCGGTTCTTAAGGTAATCCATAATCTTCAGCAAGAGATACTTTTGGACATGGAAGGTATTTTTGAGCTCATAGAGCATGTCCCTCCACCTAGCTGTATTGACGGCACGCCCAAAATTGCCCAGTTGAGCTATTTGGGCAGCCCTTACCACTTCCTCAATTGCTCCGAACGAATGACCTTTCCTGGACAAGTCCCCTGCTCTTTTTTCCTTTTCTGTGAGTCTTGGTTTCAACAGCTTTTCCAACAGCTTCCTTGCTGGACCCAGCATGCATAGAGGGCTGTACGCCGATTGGTACTAAACGTTCCCTTTTCCAGATCCTGGGGAATACCCCTTCCTGTAGACAGCTGAGGGCATGTTTGGGCTATCACTTTTAGTACTTCCGCTGGTATTCGATTAGGTCCAGCGTCTTTTCTGTTCTGCAAAGCTTTAACTGCCAGCTCCTCTTCGGTGAACTCAGGGACACCCTGTTTTTGGGTCGGAGTGGTGTCGGTAGGCCGGACGGGGTAAGTGGAGGAGGGGGCCTTAAAGATGGTAGATCTGACGTAAGTTACAGCTTATAGTGACTAGCTCCCATCTCTGTAAAGCTTGCTATCTTTCTTCTGAGAAAGAATTTGGCTTCATTTCACTGTGTTTGTAAAACTACTTTCGTTTTGAAGGCAATCCTACTAAAGATCGTCGCATGCGTATACCGAGACAACATGCGTTAATTCTGCTTCTTTGTTCCTACTTACTCCACTCCATTTAATTCCTTTCAAGATATCTACCACACACGTATGATAATGAACCTGAATAATATGTAAGTGAATATAAAGGAACTCAAAACGATAGACAGCACATAATTAATTAGCTAAAATAATTCCTAAGTTCGCCTCAATATTTTCCTTCCGATGAATTCGTTCAAAAGTTACTTCTTCAAAGGCAGTATTAGCATAGAATCCTTGTTTCACATGAAAACAAAAACAAAAGAGGAAAAATAATTCCGAAAAGTAAACACTTTCATTACCTTCCATGGGGAGCAAAACAAAAAGGTCCTTTAGTATGAGTATATATTGAATTGACTGGGGAAACTAAACACCTGATGGGAAAAAATCCAGAATTTATTCCTTTTGTTTGGTGTGAAACACACATACACTTAGGCAGTTTATGTTTTCTTGACGAAAAACGTTGATCCTTCCATTGGCAGAGTTTTATCCTTAAAACACTTAAGAATCTAAATAAGAGAATGAATACTCTTTCAAACAAACAGAGAGCGACGTAAGGAATTAAATTGATCGTATGGAGTGAGGAGGGAATGTTGAAATTAAGGATAAATCGCTTATATACTTTAAAGAGATGTTTTTTTTTTATGTCGAAATTCAAATGGAAAATGATGATGAAGATGTTTTCATGAATCCTTCCAACAGGGGTTTTATAACTCACTGATTAGCTGGGTTTCCTGCAAACACGACGGCTGTTTTTTTTTTTTTTGAGAAAATATTTGAAAAGGATTAGTGGCAAGGTTCACGTGTTCATAGCATTTATCATTTCGCTGTTGAAGTTTGGGGGAAATAATGTATCTTGGGTCCTATAATGTGGCACGTGATTCTGGTCATGCGAAACCTTTTGCGTGCGATTCAAATTACATACGCTCGAGGCGCACGAATTATGATTTATAGTACTCGCTTTGTGTTGATATTTTGAAAAGAAAAATATGTTTAATTGGTGCAGCATCGTAAAGGGATCCTTTAAGATCAGAGTAGGCTACCTTATGGGCCATTAAATTTCAGTGTTGGGAGAAATTAAATTCAAGTGAACTCATGTAATAAATTCGTTCGATTTAGGCTAGGTGTGTGGACTGGCGAGGTAATGATTCTCTTTGCCAGACTCAGGTCAGTATTGGCCCATATTGGGAGGTGTGACATTGTCCCTTACCCAGTATAACCCTGTATTTGTTAATTTTTTTTTTAAATTTATTTTGTTTGTGGTCCTTTACATACAAACCATACAGTGGATGTGAGAAACTTCCATATAT
Organism: Chalcosyrphus nemorum; assembly: GCA_949716465.1. NCBI lineage: Eukaryota > Metazoa > Arthropoda > Insecta > Diptera > Syrphidae > Chalcosyrphus > Chalcosyrphus nemorum. The sequence continues at coordinate 31,725,547 of OX454334.1, forward strand.
TTTCCATTGATGTGCTGGAGAGTTGAAGATGTGTCTCCCCCCGGAACTTAGACCCTGCGTGGTGAGTTGTGGTGGGTAGTTTCCTTAATAGTTTCCTCATCACCATAGCTTCTGCAGTCACAGCTTTTGCATGTGATACCGCAAAATTAATTACAGGTCTCTTTGAATAGGTGTCAAGGTTCTTGCTTTGGCTAGCTTGGTAGAAATATCTACTATAGAAGGTAGGTGGAAGGGTGCCGTGGCTCAGTGGTTAGTGCGTTGGACTACTGCGCAAGCGGTTCCGAGTTCGAATCCAGGAAAATACCACCAAAGTTTTTTTCACGGCCCCACCTCTTGCGAGCGTCTGACAAACATCCAAGAGTATTTACTGTCATGAGAAAGCTTCTCAAAAACCCCCCTGCCCTTCGGATACGGCATAAAACTGTAGGTCCCTTCTGTACGTACAGAAATGTATACCACGTACAATACGTACAGCTGTGAGAAGCTAGGCCTGCTTACGGCCAAATATTTTTTTTTTTTTAGAAGGTAGGTAGCTTATACTTATACATATGTAGGCTATGCTCAGATTTTAAAAATATCCATCGTGCTCTCTAAATGTGGGAACTGGGTAAATCTGGAAGGATAATTAAAGGCGAGAGGTGGCAGATTCCAATGTTGTTCGAGAATGTTCTCTTGAGCCGTCCTGAAAAATGCTTGAAATTCAGAATGACGTTTGTTGGCTCCTTAGAGAGGTCACCCATATTCTAAAAGAAAAACTCCATGTTCTGAAGTGTTTCCTTTGCAATAGGTAGAATGTATGTGGTATTTAATTTATTTAGACAACGACAGACAAAATTCTTCTATACGGTCTAAGGCTGGTTTAAATCGACTCTACTGGCAAACAATACTGAATATAGATGTCAAAGAACTATCAAAAATGACAGATTAACATGAAAGATAGCCTCCTTCGAGGCAAAAATAAAAATATTCTTTTAAAGGGTGAGCCAATAGATGATGTGCATGTTGGCAGTTAAAGACTGTCGTGTACTGAAATCAATGGGGTTGATCTTTTTGACAGATGTCAAGTAAAATTTTAGTTATGTTTACCATGCAGCAACTCATTTTTTTTTATTCAATCTTTTTACGCAAAAGGCGGTCAAAATAAGTGTGTGTCTAAAATTCGTCGTGAACCTTTTTAAAGAATGAGGGTTCGATATCGGGTTTAACTCCATATCAGCATGCTCGGTCAACACGTACCCGCCGAAACATCAAAAATGCGAGTGTAAGTGTTTAAAACCACACAGAGCCAGAGGCACTGATTCTAAATTTATTTAAAGTGCAACGCAACTTTAAATCAATAATATGAAATCAGGCTTTCTTGTCATTTAGGGAAGTTTTTTTTTTAAACAACCAAAAAAAAACTTGGCATTTAAAGGGCATGTCCTACGCCAGAGCATGGATCTTTTTACTGGAAAGGTCCTGCGTTGGCGGACAAGTTGACGAGAGTTAGTGGCCCTTGTGTGAATAGACTCTTTGATTGGATTTTGTTTGATAAATAATTATAAGAACCCGGAAGAAATTTCTCACAACATGGTTCCCTGAAGTCCTTTGAAATTCAAAACAAAATCCTGTAACGGATATGTTGTTCGTGTGGATGTCATGATTTAAAGTACGTACATGAATTGCCCACGCCTCCGTCAATCCTTTTCAGTTTGCAGTTTAGTTAAGTTATTTTTTGCTTAGTCGTTTGGCAGGCAGCCTACTTCCATTTACCGAACGCCCTCGGTTCACCCCAATTATTTGCAAAACTCATTTGATACTCGGCTTGGCATTTACCAGGATAACGACAAACGTGGGTTTCACGTTTGATAGAAGAATATTGTGCGTCTACCATACCAACCAAACCACAGCAGCATCGGTGAGTACAAACAAACTAGGACCAAGACTGCCATCAGTTGATGACCAATAGTGACATCCTTTGCAAATGGCTACTCCATTCTATTCTTTGCATCCGTATTCCCGGTCTGTAATTAGCACACGCATATTCGCAAACTCCAAGTAGACTTTATCAAACATTAAATCAAATTGATTTCTGTTTGACATGTAGGAGAAAGCCTCCTCTTAACCGCGTACATATGAATAAATACTCACCTACAGAAGTAAACGAAAGAGAATGGATGTCCTTCAGACTGTTTCTCGAATATCACTCGCAATAGAACCGTGTCATTCAATCAGAATTTCAGGTGAATTCATTACTGTGAACACTCGAGGAGATGGATGACAGTATCTACATCCTGCCTGTATCTTTCGTTCGGTCTATTAACGTGGGTTGTGTCCATCGTGCTGGCAAGAAGGATATGCCAGACTGCTGACAGGTTATATTGATGTAGATATCCTGACCGTATGTGCGTCTGATAGATATTTTTCTACCCGATTACAGCGCTGACATGAGGCTTATGTTTCACACAGCTCTTTGAGAATATCCAGTTCGATGATTGATTTTTGAAATGTCCTTTTTAATTAAATGGATTTGGAATTTGTGTGCATACTCTGGCTTCGAAGGAAACTAATCTAATTGGATTCGGAAGGAATTGTGACTACAAAAGAATTACTCACGGAATAATAGATAGACGAGTTGGATTACGTTTGCTATAGTTGCATTTGCATTATATGTCCTTTGTTATGAAAAGTTTCTTTGTCTTGGGATGAAAGCAGGTATTAAGTGTGTTCAAAATTGACAGTGGTCTAATTAAAATTTTAAATCTTCATTCACATCGTTGCAAGTTGACTGTTTGTGGCACAGGCTATTAATTCAACATGTCGGCGTCTAAATAATCCAATTGGGGCCAACAGAAATTGATTTTTATCAACCGATAGTGTTCGTCGTTGGCGGTGATGGTCTTACTGATGTCATTCTCAAAGAATTATGGATCGATGAAGATGCCAAAATCTACACGAAACAGTGACTTTCCCTGGATGGATTGTAATTTTGTGGATCTCGTGTTACCGTCCCAAATTCGACAATTTTGCTTGTTGACAAACCTATTCATCCTCGTTCCTAAATAAGCTTTTTCGACCGAAATTGCGACCAACTTCCAACTGCCCGAAAGTTCAGTCAGCAAACAAATGGCTTCGTCTATGATCAGTTGAATCTTGTACGGGTATAGCCCCAAATCATGATAAAAAGTTCGCCAATTTGTGGCTTGCAAAAAGCCGAACTTGTGCGCGTTGCGGAATTAACTGCCTGAGATTCTCCTACACATTCTCACAAACAGGGGCGATATTCTCGGTACATCTTTCGGTCTGTGGACATATCTCCGGGTATAAGCGAATTATTCATTGAACCAGTCGGTTTAAATCTGACCACCACGTTGCGAGTAGTCATCTCCGCAAAATATAGCTCGAACAGAAATGCTATTTTCATAAAAAAAAAACAATTTAACCATTTGTACATATTGTTCAACACTGTAACTCTCCATGTTGATTTGGCAAAAAAGACTTAATAAATGCAAGCCAATTTCATAAATGTATATTTAACAACATGACCCCATTCACCTGTCAAAGCTTAGAAATCTCTATTGAAAACCCCTTTTTCCTTCATTCTTGCTAAACAGTGTTGGGAATTATAGAATAAACAACACAGGTATTTCGTATTTTTGAGTGATGGAATGAATATGGAATATTTTTGCTGTAAGCCAAACAAATGTCGTCACACGCTAGTCAACTGAGAAGAGACATCTACAGGGTGCGCCGAATAAAAATGTATTTTTAAAAATGCAGTAAAATGAAAAAAAAATAATTTTTTCCACGTATTATGGCTTTATTAGTAAGAGCAAACATTCCTATTTATTATGGAATACAACGTCCTTCAAGTGGCTGCCTCGGCTGGCTTTGCAGTAGCGCACTCCGTTACTCAAATTCTCCAAGACCTTGTTGATGGTTTCGGGCTTTAACTCACGGATTGCTTTGATGATATTGGCCTTAAATGCTTGAATCGTTTCCGGATTTTTGGCGTAACATTGGTCCTTCAGGGTTCCAAGTTTAAAGGGTCAAATCGCAGCCAAGACGATTTGGGAATTTGGTGTGCAAGAGATTGACTGTGGCATTGGGTGTTTGGCATGGCGCGATATCCTGCATGAAGCAGAAGTCGTCCGAACCCATGTCTTCAATTTAAGTAAAAAAAAAAATCGGTTAACCTGGCTCTGTACACCTCATTTTCAAAGTCTCACACTCTCGGCTACAGCAGCCACATTGACAACACAATTTTACGAACTTTTGCACAAAATTGCATACAGCAGGCAGGGTGGGTGCTTTATTTCGGCCAAAACTTCTTTTCAAAAAACGCACTGATTGAGCTACACAGCACTCAATTTAGAAACAAGTTTTCAGTATTTCCCAACGTTGTTTAAGAGCGTTGTTCATTTCATTCCGCCGAAGTATAATACTGACTTTCTGGATTTCGAGCGGGAAACAGCTGTCAACTACTAGATGCACCACCCTGTGCATATAATCGCCACTGTACAAGGGCTATTTGCTCAGTTGTGAGGTGATTATTCTCCAATTAGGTTGGGACAACATTCATACTGATAAAAATAAACATTTTGTGCGGATCCTGTCTTTGTTTTCTTGGTAACTGGTGCTGGCTTAAAATATTTTAAGATTTAAGAGCTTTGGTAAAGGTTATAGCACTTACTCTAGTTACATATTGGACTTTCAAATCAGCGGGAAAATTAATGATAGAGAGGCCTGTATATCATGGGTGAGCTGGATTTCAACAAAATGCTGGACCTCAGCCATAAAACTGTAGGTCTCCTCTGCGCCTGAGGTACAAAATTCCCGAATACTTACCACGACCCAGAGTAAAGATGAGATTATTGCCGCGATCACGGCACTAAAAAATAACAAGGCCGTAGGACTTGACGGTATTTCCGCCGAGGTCTTACGAGCAAAGCCATCAACATCGGCTGAGCTCCTGCTCACTCTAATTGGAAGAGCTTGGGAAACTGAAAACTTTCCTGACGAGTGGAAGAAGAGACTGATTGTATGATTGGATCCTCCTGTGTCGACCACATCAACACCCTGCGGATCATCATAGAGCAGTACATTGAATATCTTTCGTCACTTCACCTTCTGTTCATTGATTTTAAGAAGGCATTTGACAGGATCAGGAACCTATAGCCACGATCGTTCAACGACGAAACAGGCAATGCATTGGTCACACGCTACGAAAAGATGACAGGTTCATAGCTAACCATTCTATGCAATGGCAGAATACCTGGCGGTCCGAGGAGAACATGGCGCAGAGCGGTCAAGATAGAGGCACGGCAGTTGGGAAATAAAGTGGGGACATCTGAGGCACATTGCCAGAAAACGTACACGATGGCGCGTAGGCATAATAGAGGCCCTAGGTCGCACAAGGAAGTAAAGGAGATAAGGAAGTAAGTACCCTGGCCCTATACCACGCACAGCGCGTACAGTTGTGTGAAGGAAGGCCTCGGCCCTCTATGGGGTGTTTATGTATTGTCGTTATATACTCGTATTTGTTTTTGACGCCGCACGTTGGCCACCGATACTTTGGCCCGTTTGCTCAGCCTGGACCATTTAGGAGAGTTCGGCACCAACAATGCTAGGCTCAGTTATTCTATTCTCCTTTAACTCTAAGGTACCGATTGCTTCAAACGTAAAAGAACCTTGCTACGCATCATACGCATACTCCCTTTTATTGTCAAATACCTGAGTAAACAACTCCTTTATCGTTTGGGATAATGGATTGGCTTTGGCTACATTGCAAACATTATACCCGCATGCTCCCCTATTTATTGGCAAATGATACCTGTATCCTCCCATCACATCGCATGGAATAGATTATCCGGAAAACCTCAGGTAGAACATTCAATCAATCTTAAATATTATCTGAATGTAAACAACTTTGTGCGTTTCGTACAAATTCACTGCAAAAAAAAAAAAAAACGCCTTGGTCCAGAACCCGGCAAAGTTTTACCTCCCTCAATTGATGAGAAAGACCTGTTTGAATTTTAAATTGAAAAAAAAAAGGTTTCTGGCTTCGCCGCCCAATCCCGCCCAATCCCGCCCACACTATGCACAATATTATTTTGTTGTTCAGATCTAAAAAAAAGTCATCTGTAATTTATTCTAACTTCTGAAATTGACATTCTTTTGTGTTTATTGTTTGAGAGCACAGGGTGAATAGGTTTGCTGCGAGAGCACTCCTTATGTCCTCGCAACAGAACATCCTTCGGTTTTTTTTTTTTTTTTTTGTTGTGAACCGAAGATAATTCAATTTGATTTTCGACTGAAGGAAAATTGAAAGATTTTCATTGTTGAATAAATTATTGTCGTGTCTTGAACGAGAGAAGATGTGCGGCGGTGGGTGTGGTGGTACTAGCAGAACCATCTTTTGGTGGGGGAGGGCTTACTTTTCGATACGCAAATTTCTCAACAGCTGACAACATTATCGTTTGGCTTCCATTGTTCCAAATTGAAAGCTCATGCAGAAGATATTACAAACACAATTGTGGGAGCCATGATGCGGGATGGAATTTGTGCTTACGCAAAGATGATTGTGCGTAAGAGTGGGGCCTGGCGGGGGACACTTCAGGATCGATTATCGACGGTAGCATTGTTTCCAAATTCATTGACTTCTGTGAAAGGAGGCAATTATCAATGGTACTCTACACAAGCGTGTAAATTCTTCGGGCTGTTGTTTTTTTTTTGTTTTTGAATTTTTTTCAAACATAAGGCGGAAAAGAAGGTGCGTATGAATTCACTCGTGCAATTAGGTAATGTAGACATTGTTACGTAATTTGAATACGCTTTTGTTTGTTTGAATAAAATATATAACACAGATGGAAATTAAGTCTGAATGGTTTTGAAAAAAAGGGGTCCAGTTTAAATGAGAGTAAACATTGCCTTATATTTATACGAGCGAACTAAAGATGAGCGTATGCTGAATACATCTATTTTAAGGGTTTTGCCATAATCATCCAGTTCAGTGAAAAATTTGCCGTAGATATGTCAACAAATCAAAAGATCTGCCGAAAATATCGCCACTGTCCGTAAGGATGTGCAGGAAATCGGAGGCAATCAATTCCGCGCCGCGCCGCGCCGCCCACAAGAATTCGGCCTTTCGCTGACCACAACATTGCGAATTTAGTATCATGACTTGCGCCTACACCCGTACAAGATTCACCTGATCCAGGAGCTCAAAGTAAATGACAATAGACAAAGCCGTTTGTTTGCTGACTGGACTCTCGAGCAGTTGGAAATTGACCCCAATTTCGGTGAAATTCAGCGACATTAGGTATTACTTCTTTGCATGTTTTCTCTATCCTCTGCAGAGCATCGGCAGTAGAACAATGCATGTTTCGTATCCTTCTCCTAATATGGACATTTCGGGCACATGTGCGAATTATCGTGTGCAAATCAGTGAAATTCACACGAAAGGAGACCCCCTCAACTGCGCCAATTATAGAGGCATAAGTCTCCTCAACATTGCGTACAAGATCTTTACTGCGATACTGTGTGAACGCCTGATAACTTTTATCAACAGCCTGATTGATCAGTGCTGTTTCAGGCCACGTAAGTCTACCATCGATCAAATTTTCACACTTCACACTCATCTCTTTATCGATTTCAAGGCCGGCTATGGCAGCATCTATAGGAACTAACTGTATAAAACTATTTCTAGTAAAGCTTGTCCGTTTGTGCAGGATGAGGATGGAGAACGCTCTCTGCTTCATCAGGATCGGTAATGTGCGAAATTCACAAACCAACACCGGTAGGACAATCTATCAAAAGTCTGTACAGCTGCTTGCATACGCTGACGATATTGACATAATTGGAAGAACTCAGCGGGCTGTCACCGGTGCATTTGCAAGTTTTGAATCAGAAGCGACAAAACATCACAGTGAGCTACAACTTCGAGATAGTAAAGGGCTTTGTATACCTTGGGTCTGCTATTAACTCTAACTATAATACCAGCGCAGAAATCAAGCGCAGAATAACACTTGCCAACCGCTATAACGCGCTGAAATATGGACTTTGTTGAAAGCGGATGAAGATATCCTTGGTTGCTTCGAGAGAAAAATTCTTCGTAAGATTTTCGGTCCTGTTTGCGTCGACGGGTTTTTGGCAGAGCAGATTCAACGACGAACTATGCGAGCTGTACAGCGACATTGATCTAGTCAAAATGGACAACAACGCTCCTGTCCGCAGAGTCTTCGAATCAAACCCGCAGGAACGATGCAGTAGAGGCCCTCCTCGCCGCAGGTGGCGCGAGCAAGTTGAAGGGGACTTCAACCAACTTAGAGTGCGCAACTGGAGACAATTAGCTAAACACCGATCTAAGTGGAGAGCCTTATTGGTTGAGGCCTAGCCATACAAGAAGAATAAGAAATCTGTTCGTGCCCGGACATGAACTGTGTTAGGTGATATATCTCCCTTACTCCACTTGCTTTTAGTAGAGTTGTCCCATCCTTTCTTCTTCCTTGATCCTTTTTCCCTCTTGCCGGTTCGAGAGTCACCTGGGAGTATTCAGGCTAATACGCAGGCTGCTTTGTCGGAAATAGTTCGAAACACGCTGATCATTCTGTTTGCGATAGCCTGTTCTTCAGACAAACTGAGAATAAGAAACACATTCCTGCCTAAAAGAAACAAATAAGTTTCTGATGCTTTTTGTAGAAATTGGTACTATTCCTAGAGTTAGGATAAAAATAAGTACATTCCCTTCTCCTTTCACAAAGTCTGATGCAGACCAGCCCCTGGACATATTACGTTATTATATGTCTCAAAGATACCCACACAAGACTACAGTACATTAAGGATCGACTTACCTTTGCTCAATTAGTCTGGCCTTACATAGATTTCTCCTACGGCAAGCAATTAATTCAAGCAATTTACTCCCCTAAAACCCTCTCCCTCTCCCTTCTGCACATATCAATTTCCAGTAATCTAATCTAATTTATCCTTACCGATGCAGACAGACAACGTTCAATAATCTATCGGCCTTGTCTCTGTCACCGAAAGGTAAACAAAGGACATCGCATGGATGAAAAAAAAATCCAAACTAAAGGAAGAAGCCCGTTTCCTAATCTACTCAGCAGTATTTGGAAAATCCCTTTCTTAGTCCTTGGTGTTGTGCATTATTTATTCACACCGACTAATCAGTCAGACAGGAGGTGTATCCTTGCCGTCAAAACCAATTAAGATCCAGTGCTCGATATAAAAAATAGATTCCCATGAATTTGTTTTGCCAAAAATTGTATTGTTGACAGTCCAGTCCGGGCTCTAAGGATATTCACTGACAGCAGCGACGACAACCAGAGAGTGAGAGAAAGAAACAAATTATCTTGATTGGTGCTTTCATTGAAGTGACTCTGGGCTTTTTTTGTGTGGGCTAGTAGGAAAGCCGCTAAAAGGCAGCAAAGGTGATTTATCAATGTCCTTACAACATTCCCCGACAGGATAATCTGTTATTTAATCCAAAAAGGTGAGCAAAGTAATTCTCAACCACCAAACGAGACAACGCGTTCGCATGCCATAGTCCATGACGATGAAGTACACCAGTATTAATGGTGATTAATTAAGGCAGGACGTGCTCTGCAGCCAGAGATAGGAAAACTTTCAAGTTTCAAAAGCATGTGTGAGCATTTTAAATTTTGTTGGCACTCCTGTTGCGCTATTACTTCTTTATTAATGAGATAATGAGCGGAGGGTGATAAATTCCGGATGAGATGTGATTCTGTGGGATGGGTGGCGGGTACTCTTCTAGGATGAAATGAGTTTAATGGAAATTGTGTGGCGGAAAATATGAGGATATAAATCTTTGCTTTATTGTGCTGAATATTTTGGCACGTGGCTTCTGGCTGGAATGTGTACTACAATCCTGGTCACGCTTTGTGTAATCGCACAGCAAACAGTTGCTTGATTGACGACTTGTACTTTGAGTAAAGAGGAAATGAAATGTCGCTCGGAATTTCTTTTTCTTGTTCTTGTGCGAGGTCAAGGACGATGTGATTTTGTCAATTTATTGGTGCTCATGCAGTCAAGTAAATCACGGGCAGAGGCGATCTGAAACGTGAGTTACAGGACCGGATTATGGCTTAGGGCGAACTGTATCAAAAGTTACAATGATTACTTACATACTTATGTCCTGTATCCCCTTGTGGACCATAAGATGGTAATTTCGGCTGTTTCGGACATCAAGAAGGCTATTTCTTTAGTACTAATGAATTGGTCTACGTATTTGATTGAGGTTGCTTGTCTGTAAATCGACTGCCAGCTGACTGTATATCGGGTTTTGGACTCAAACCTAGTGGCACGAACAAGGCAATTAACGTTGCAAAATACAAGAAATATTTCACTATTCTCATTATGACTCTTACCTTAGTCTACGTAGTTATTTCTTTCTCAAACATTACTGCGACACACTATACGAGTATAGTGGCAAGCTATCGGGTTAGAAAACAACGCAATCATTTATCACATTCATTGCAATCTTTTGCCTTCTTTGAGGTCTTTTGCATTCTGTGCAGTCCTATACAGTCCTATGCATTTCTTGCATTCTTTTTCATTCCTTTGTATTCCTTTGCATTCTTTTGAGTTTTTTGCATTCTATTGCTTTCTTTGCATCCTTTTTGCACTACATATTTTCAATACTGTGCAAGCATTAGGTATTCTTTGCAATCTTTGCACTATTTCGCATTCTTTGCATTCTTTTGCAGTATTGTCAATAACTTGCTAACATTGCACTATATGCGTTCAATCTTTTGCATTTCTTGCATTATTTACATTAATCTGCATTACTTTTAGTTCCTAACATTCATTTGAATATTTTTGCATTTTTCAGCATTTTCTGCATTGTTTGCATTCTTCTGCATTTAGTTCGTACTCAAAGCTGGCACATAAGAAGAGTCTCGTTGAAATTCAAAATAATTTAAAAATGCAAAGAAATGCAATTGTGGTTAACATCACGTGAATGGATGATGATTGCTCTCATTCGTTTATCTCACCCTGTTTTTACAATGACAGTTAGGAGAAATCCCTGCTTTACACTTGTGGCATTCCAAAGACACACGACACATGTTCCAAGATTGTCGTCATTTTTCCACATGAGGTGATGGAATTTCCTATATTTTCGGTTGCAGTAACTAAGTCAACTAAGCCTTCATTATTTTGCTCTTCGTTCAGAATTTGTAAAAATCCTTGGTTGTTTGTTACTCTCACGCTTCAACCTTTAAATTTTGGTAAAAGAAAATAGTATGAAGAAAAGTAGGCTACTAGGAGGGGAAATAAAGGATAGAGAATTTGTAAGGATAAATCTTAACAAAAGTACAAATTTGTAACTACTAACAGTCAGTTTTTGTATTTGATATTCGTCAAAGAGTCTTACCCAAAAAATTCAATAACTCTGATTCCAAAAATACTCTTAAGGTGACGGTGACCTAATCTCATTCTTTGATAGACATTGACACACACTTTCCTGACAAGTCCATTCCCACGGTTAACCTAAATTGGGAAATCTTCTCGTCTAATGAGACGCACGTAATGTGAGCTCCACATGTGACACCGCGTAGGTGGATACAAGTATCTAAGTAAAATCAAATTCTGCCAAAAAAAATAAACCAACCCACGACTTAAATTCAATTATTGACTAAATCTGAACTAAAAATATCCTTCAATAAAGGATAAATGGCTTTCAATACTTCCCGTCTATATTATAATTTTACATTCAAACTTTATTAATAAATCCTTCAAGTCAAACAATTTAAAACGTATCCTTGACTATATCTCCCGATTTGTGTACATAAATATAACATCAAAGTCAATTGAATTACAGGACACCGAACTCATTCTCAGTGTCTATCGAAACGTTCTCAGTAAAACAAAAAAATCCCACGCGTAGATTACCGCCTCTGCTAAGATAAATAACAAAATAAAATTCTATTTTTAGCTTTTGACATAATCAATTGCCCAAATCGAAGAGGAAGGCACGACAAAAACAACAAGTCTCACAACCTGTAGACACAACCGCAAGGACATCATACATATACGGAAAATATTTAGAAGGAATCGATTAGAACAAATGCGAAGCGACTGCGAATTGGCATCATATTGAAGTGAAGCACATGCTGCCATCTATACTGAAGAGCCAACAACATGCGACGTCAATCAATTCATAGTTTCTCAATAAATCATGGTTCATCGAACCTCAGCAATAGTAATCCCGGTGGTGGTAATCCATCGGGACCATCGTCACCGGTCACCAAGGAATTCCATCGCCGTGAGTCACTAGTGAAGCCCACATGGCAGAATGTCTGTCCCGGTCAAGTGTCACCAAAAACCCTAGAACGAGTCAATGGTATTGACAATGGATTTGAGGATTCCTCCAATGGTGTCGGTGGTGGGTTAAATTCAATTGATTCCAGCGCCCGGCCGCTGTTAAGGAATCCCAGTCGGAAGGGTAGCGAGATATATGATATCTTTGGAAAGGTGATTATGGGTTTTATTGCATTATGGCGTGCTTGAGTGAGGTTGTGAGTGGTTTCCTCTTGAGTGTGTGTGTGTGTTTGTGTCAGAGTGTGGATGGATGTTGTGAAATGGATATAAAAGTTCGTCTTGACGGTTAAGTCGTTTGCCAGAGGGGCGGTGGGTTCGGTGCAATAATAGAAAAGAATTTCTTTACATTGTCACAGACAGGACATGTCTTTTGAGTTTCTTCTCGAGGAAGCCTTTCTTCTTGAAGACGTCAAAGTTGATGTGATTAGGATAGAGTTGAGTTCCTTTTTGTTATCACATCAAATGTGATGGAATATTCGGTTGATGGAGATGTAATATCTGATTTCAAGGAATATCAGAGGATGTTGTAAGACAGCACTTTCTGACGAGATTAGGGAAGCATGGATATTACAAAATTAATTTATTTTTTTGCCCAAAAAAAACAGGAGTGTTTGAAGGCATTTGAGTGATCACTTTCTTTTTCGTTTTGAATGTTGAATGATCTTTGCATTAATTGGATGGCCAGATAAAAACGATTGAAAAATAAAAGCAAAATAAAATAGCAACGGTGGGAGGTACAAAATGTATTTTGGCTCTATTTTCAAGCTACAATCATGCCATTATGTGTGAAATACCACCTTATTCAAATATCCGACAGTACTTTAAGCGATCGGAATAATTTTTGATGCCTCGGTCCAATATGTGCGGCGTTATTCCGACAATAGCGTCTCGAATGTTATCCTTGAGTTCGTCTAAAGTTTTTGGCTTGTTTAACGTAACCCATAGCGCTCGCCGTGTGATGACCCAGTCGCCAAATTTCTGCCTTACTACTTCAAGCGCTGCTTCGTTAGTATGGCATCTAGCGCCATCCTTTTGGAACAACAGCTCGAATATATCGATGTTGTCAAATTCTGGCCACAGAAAGTCGGTTTACATCGTTCTATAGGTACATAAGACCATTGACTGTAACAGTGTCTCCGAAAAAAAAAATAAAGTCCAAACATGCCACAAACTGCACCAAAGTATCCGTTCTTATGAATGAATTGATCATTGGTCGAACACTTGTGGATTGTGTTCACTCCAATAATTTTACTTGTTGATACAAAAACGGTTCTCGTCCGATGATGATTTTTTGCCCAAGATCCGCATCTCCAACACTTTCAGCATTCAATTATTGGATCAACACAATCTTAAACGCATGTAGGCCAAAATCCAGGCACAAAGTACGCCGAGTTGACTCTCTGGAGATGCCCAATTCAGGTCATCGGCGCAGAATCGACATTTCTTGGTCTTCCTCTATACTTGCCGCCACGACTACTAAATTTTCTCCATTTCATACGAATCTATGTCTGTTTGGTGGCTTTAGATCCAAAAGACTGTACCCACTCTCAAACCTTTCCACGGTGCGACGTATTACCTGCACACTGAAAACATGATGATGACCGACCTCACAACGAAATCCAAATTGGGTAAGAAAATCCGGTAAATGATCCGGAATTTCGATAATATTTTTTAATTATTTCCACATGTTCGACATGTTCGTAGCGTGAAACGATGCGAGATAAAATGGCAAATATTATTGAATATTTTAACAGATAAATTTTATTGTTAATTTTGACAGCTGCTGAAACATAATGTTTGGAAAGAGTATCACTGAGTATCTGTGTAATCTGCGTATTTTGGTTTCGTCTTCATTGTCCCTTCAGTTTCTCTAACTGCTTCGCAAACTTTTTGTCTGCTCAGCATATGTCGAAATGATGTTCTCTGAGTTTAAGTCCTCACTCCGTCTGTTCACCAGCAGGTTACGTTCCTCATAATATCGTGAACATTATTTGCTGCTCGTTTTCCACTTTTTCGGCCCAGATTGGACAATAAGAGTTGTCTTCGTCTCTAAACGTCCGTGAGCAGTAAGCATCTGCAGTAAGAATACTTCCTATTGATCAAAGTGTCTATATTGAGGATCAATCTCTGCATACTATATACTTTTGTCGGTTCCATCTTCATTATCACTTCAGCAGCTTGCTGTAGGCATCATTATCCACTTTTCTTCTGGAGTGGATGAAGTTTAAATCACATTTCACTTTGCGTAGTACTTCCTTCGCAAACCTCGGAATTGTAGTTCATTTTCTTCCGTTCAACCGGGAATGCACTCATTTAAAAAAAACTTTAGGGAATATGATTTTTGGTAGTTGCCGTAACAATTCCTACAAATCCAACCAGCGGGAATAAAGCTTATTTGCACCAGTCGAACTTGTGGAAGAAGGGGCCAGAGTGAAGTTTCAAAGTGATTTTTGTATGGAATCAGAATTCCGAAAGGAATATGGATGAAATCCGAAGAGACAGTTTAAAAAGCAACGAAGAAAGCTTGAGGTTTGCATATGTTTTCAGACGTTACTCCCGTGAATCCCGAATGATTGGTGGAAGGTGGACCCGATATATGGGTAGACGGCGGGAGTACCTCTAGCCTAACTTGATGGCCAGGTCAGTGTTATTAGTCAGTAGGAGTTTAATAGCCACTGTTGCATGTACTTATCCCTTCGACGAAAAGTTGGCACATTCGAACAGAAGATTCCCAATGTGGTGGGTCGAAAAACACCACTCTAACGCGCTTACTATCCCCAATTCGTTCCAACTCTCTCCCACAAATAAGATCATCGCTTTTCTTGATTCAGTCAATAAACACTTGTACCCTTTTCAAGTTAGTTTCCTTTATATTTTCACAAAAAAGACATCAATTTTGGAAAAAAAAATAAAACTTTTTTCTAGCTAATTTTACAGAAAAAAAAAACCGCTGTTCATTTCAAAGTAGCTGCCGTTTTTTTAACCTTTTTCCAGTGCCCCTTAGCAGTCTCACAAACGATGCCTATAAAGCATACAATTTGTTTGATGTCAACGACTTGATTCTCAATATTTCTTTAATTAATTTAAAACCCATCAAATCCATCGAACAATGTCTGCCTCCTCGAGGCCAAAAGAAAAAGGATCCAATACCCGAGAAAGAGAGAGAAAAAAAAGACGAAAACAGATTCCTTTCTTTGCATTCGTCAAGAAGATGGAACATAAGACGTGGAACGCAGAAAAAAAACCTCCCAATCCCAAGTGAACAATGAACTAAAAGTGAACTCATGCAAATTAGGGAAATTAATTAAAATGGTAATTCTAATTGAAGCCTACAGGTTACGTACAGACTCACATCACTACGTACTAGGTATCCAACCTTGCTTTTGGGGAAAAAAAAAAAAAACAGATATAAAAATCATGCTCTCACGAGAGGGGTGAATCCTAGGGGAGGGAGCAAGAGTAATGCTTCATTTCATGGAAAAACGACGAGCAGAAGACGTGCTTTTTTTTTTTTTTTTGTTTATCCTCTTGTGTGTTTTCAGGTACTAGAGGGTGTAATTAGATCGCAAATCGTAACTTGATATTATCCCTCGCCGATAAACGTGCAAAATTTCCCATTTCTTCCCATTTGGCGTCTCCCGCCACACAGAAATTCCCTTTTTGGTAATTCACCGCTATTTCAGTCTCATATTCCGGTGCTTTGGCAGCAGTTTATTTAAGAGAAACGTTTACTTAATTGAGTTTCGTGGAGCAAACGTTTTATCGAGACTTATTTACTTTTGAATTGAAAAGTTGACTTAAGGCTTTCGCTGTACGGAAATATGGTTGGGAGGCGCCATTAATAATTTGCTATTATTTGGAGGTTTGCGTTTTGTGAGGGGTTTTCCTCTGCCACTGCTTTGTGGTTGCTTCATTAGTTTGCAGATTAGTCTAAAACGTGTGCGGTTGATTCAAAAAAATCGTTCTGGAAATAAAAACTATGATACCACTGGAAACTAGGCAGTGTGGTAGCTCTTAAGTTATTTAATTGCTCACCATGGTTTTTTTTTTGTGACATCTAGTGGGGAGAAGTGACAGAGTTTTAAGTATTTAACTTTTGATTTTGAAGAAAGGGGCAATACTTTGATAGATGTACTCTGAGCCAGCGTGATAATGTTCAATCCTTTTGATCCTTCGAGTAACAATTTCGGGCCTACACAATGGTGTTTCTCAGGGTCAATTTTGTTATCTCAAAGTCATAAGTTTTCGATTGTAATTCATACGATGAGACTTTAGACTTTAGGCTTCAGACTTCGGTGACATGAACCTTTAAAAGCTAGATGTACAAGTAGGAACCTTTCGATCAATCAGTAGTAGTATTGAAAACTTTATTTAAATGGAAAAAAGTGCTTAAATTAACTATTCCAATTTGATAAACTTAAGTTTTATATGGTTTGACCCAAGGTCGTCCACCAAATTAACTATTCGTAAAATCGTATGCTACTTTAAAAGCCTCCTTAAATAAAACGTGATCTGTAACTAAGCGCGATTGATGTGTAATTATACAAGACTTCTCAGCCAAGTTTACCATTCAGAATGTTCAAGACACCATTTATGTCTATCGTGGTTACGCCAAAGTAGTTTACATTGGAAATGCCTTTTCATGCTGAGATTCACCGTAATTAATACACCCTAACTATAGAAAATTTTTGTCCTTTGTAGGTCCATTTTTCTTTCCGAGCATGTCTAGTCCTGGTATCTACGTACTTCCAAACTGAATTCCACCTCCAATTGAATCTATAATATCACTTAGAAATAAAATAAAAAGTAGTGTACTTAGGACACAGCGTTGCTTGACTCCCATTTTCGTTTCAAAGTTCTCAGATACACGTTCACCATCCCATACATAAGCGACGTTGCTTTCATACTTCGCTTTCAACTCTAATTTTGCTGAGGTTGATATTTTATTCAGCTTAATTCAGTTTGAAATTCATTCAATATTTTCTTGTTTTCGACTTCTATTGAAAATTAAATACTAAATAAATTGATCGAAGTATTCAGAAAAGAAATGCCTTGATCATTTTCAGGGTTGTTGTATGGTCCTTTCTTGTATAGAGGGAATATTATTGCTCTTTTATAGCTTTCTGGAACACTCGCTGTTTCAAATATTCTATTGTATGCGTTTGTTAATACGGATAGAAATTCAGATGAACAAATTTTATAGAATTCTATTGGTATTCGGTCATTTCCTGGTGCTTTACCAACTTTAGATTTTTCGACTACCTCTTGTATTTCAAAATCTGTAAATGAAGTATCTAAGAACTTATCTTCAAAAAGTAACACAGCATACTGTGATAGAAGTGAAAATTGAAGAGTGTTAAGCAGATTCTTAAAATAATCTCGAAGTTCAGATGCTTGTAAGAATGTTGCAATTAAATTATTTCTTCCTTTGATAGTTTTCGCGGATTTCCAAAATTCTGCTGAGGACCTCGATGAATTTAAGACGGATAGGGATAGTTGCTTCAGATGTTTCCTTTGGCAAAATAGGGGAGTTTAAAGTCCCTATTGGCAAATGCATACATATTTAAAAAAAAAAAAAGGTATTGTATTCCTTAATAGAATTAGAAACGAAAAGGAGTTTTTTCTGGGTTTAAGATAATAACAATAAACCCTACATCTTCCTGTAGTGCTTGGTGGAACTGGTTCAATCATTATTCGAGTTAGATCCTCGATGCGTAGCCGATTATTCAAATATCGTCGTTTACCAAGTTTCTGGCCCAAATTATTTTGATAAATGGCCTGAAATCTATCTCTCCATATCAACTTTGGGAGTAGCCCATTTGCTTCGTGTTTGGCGCTTCCTCAGTTCCTGAAACTGTGCAAGAAATTTCCAAAGGCATGTGGTCAGAGAAAATATGTGCACCTATCCTGAAGTTGCCCAGAAAAGAGTTCCATTTCCTAGACACAAGGCATTTGTCAATAACTGAAACAATACTCTCTTGCTTAAACCTTTGTGTTCTGGAATCCATGTTCTGTAGAGGTTCTATAGAACACTTGCTTTTAATAACTCATCCAATGGTCTTCTTTACTGGCAAATTTACCAAACTTGTTTAATGGAGTTAGTATTAAAATTTATATCCATTCTAAGTCACCCAACAAGGACGCCAAAAAGTCAAAAATAGGGTTTACCAGCACCTGTTTTTGTAGGTATAGAGTAGGTGATTTTTGTCTTTCTGAGGATGGCCTAGAAAACAGACTGAAAACAGGTGCCGCATTTATAGAGCTTATTCCTCAAAACAATGTGCTCAGCAATCGCTTCTTCGAAGTTTTTAATAACGAAAGAATCACCAAAACAAGGCAAGTAAACAACAGACTCCCTCAGGGATCCGTACTCGCCACTGTGCTTTTCTATCTATTTATTTTGTACTCACTATATCTTGAGTAAACTATCCTAGAAATGTGAAGTTGGATGATATAAGTAAAATCATCAACGCTAAACTATCAACCACATTATATGTAGATATCCTCACTAAATACACCTCGCCTTCTACCTCTATTATTGTTGGCACTGCCGTTGAGCATTTTATCCGAAAGGGAACTTCACATACTTCGTAAGTTTGTGTCGGCAGCCGTACTTGATGATTGTAGTCATAATTTCGCTAACTGCTTCCCAAGGTGCTTGCGTGCTCAGCATTTGTTTGTTGATGTTCTTTGGGGTACTGCTTCTCTGCACTTTTGACAAGGGTTGTTTTTATGTCCAAACCTGTGGAAATTAGGTGCCTCTCAACGCTTCGTTTTGATCTGTAGGTCTATATTGGGGATCAATCTCTCAGCCATTTACATTTCTCAAAAAAGCTCTATTAACTGTTGACACCATTGTCCTGCCGGTACGAGGCACTACGTAAGCCGCGTCGTATGAGGTTCTTCGGAATCCATTGGTTCTGTAACCTGCCTCTGTCAAGAGTTTCATCTACCTACTTCATCCATGCATTGTGGCATCAGAGCCAGAATCGATGTTGTCCAAGATTACCTCCAGTGCTTGGACATGTGATTATTCCCCATATCACCTGAGCAATCATGAAAAGCCTGACGAAAATAGCTTCCAGCCATCTAAAAGATTCTCAATCTTCTATAAAAAGCCAAGAGGTGAATAAGTTTCTTGGAAACATGGCACAAAATGGGGGCATGGTTTGAAATAATAGAAACCTCATTAAGTACACCAAGTGAATGTGTAAGAAATTAAGAACTTCCTCAAGTTTATGTACAAAATTCACGACAAAATTTCTCATCAGCTCTCAAATGAACCACAAAATTTGCTCCAGCGCAGATTGGAGAGTGAAGAAATTTTCAACACCACTGGTCAAGAGTTTTAGGTATTCCTCGAATGAAATAACAAACTTGTACCAAGAAGCTTAAAACTTTTTGGCAACTAATTCTCGGGTCGTATCCCAACAGACACAAAAGAAACTTTTTAAAAAGTAAACTCTCTTCCCTAAGCTAAGAGAAAATATGATTAAACCAAAAGTGCCATCCTTCAAGGGTCATTGCCACTTTAAATCAAAAGAGATTAACAACCCCCACACTAGCATCAAGTAACTCGAAATTAGGTGTCAAAATCCATGAAGATACACATCTCTGTAAATTTAAATGGATGCCATGTTTCAAAATCAGATTTCTCCCGTCTAGACAACTATCTCGTCGAATGTCTACATGGGCGCGTGCTGACGCTCTTCCAAATCGCATCACGAAATCACGAGAAATCACATCATCAGCGAGAATTTTACCAACAAATTCAGCAATCAACCTTTCTCAATCATTCCTTCAAGTAATTGTGTCATGTAAATTTCTTTTATATTCTTCTTTTTTTTATGTGACAAAGGATACGCAATTTTTCCAATCTTTGTTCAGGATCTTTGGCTTTGGTTTTGTGGGTGTAGTAGATAATAACCCCAGGATATGAGATTGAATGCGTGTGTGAAGTGTTTGAATGAGTGTTCTCTGTCGCTCTTACTCTATTTCCGACGATGATGGGGAACAAGAAAATCCTTGAGAAACGAAAGAAACAAGGATCTACCCCTTCACAAAGAATAAAAAGGACGTTTACCACAAAAAAAAACAAAAATAAAATAAAACAGAAAGCAACGAATAATCAACAGGTGATGCTCCTCGGTGACTCGGGTGTCGGGAAGACATGTCTTTTGGTGAGATTTCGGGACGGGACATTCCTCTCGGGAAACTTCATATCAACAGTTGGAATTGATTTTAGGGTGAGCGCACACTTCGGAATACATCCGCACATAATAGATTTAATTTACTTTCCCTCTCCCTCTCTCTCTTTGTCTCTCTACTCGATGGCTGCTCCTTGTTGGGTTGGCTTTTATTTTTCCTTTGGTTTATCCTTGACTGTGATTGTGTACGTTAAATGTTTTTTTGCTTTCTTTTTTTGTCGTTTTGCCTGCGAGGTTGATGTTTAATTTGTGTACATCCACTTTTGTTTTTGTGTATATTTATGTGGTGTAGGCTTGTTTGGTGTCCTTCGATGTGCTATTTATTGAATTTAATTGCTAATTGTTTGTACATAAGTGTGTAGAGACAGTGTGTCTTAAAAGATTACATTTAATGTTAAATTAAAATGTGCCAATTTTATGATTTATATTATAACTAAGCAAACAAAACATATTATATTGTGTCTATTTATTTATAGGTATAAGTTCAGGTACATATCGTTATTTTAAGCTAAGAATTGTTCAAATGTACAAACGAATTTTTATTTTTTTTCCAAATTTCATAAACATAACTTGTCCATCACCGAAACTACCCAAGTTTTAATGACGAATTTTCCATCTTAAAAAGGTACAGTACCTTTACTCGTTCCTCGTGAAAAATATATTCCAATTCTTATGTTTCACCAGCAGTCAAAGTTACCAATGACATGTAGCTGTCAATGATGACATGCAATTGTAAAAACGCAACGTCAAATTCGTCTTGAATTGCAGAATTTTGGGCTTGCATTTGTATAAGACAGTGCTGCACATAAATTAAAGCCGGATGACTATGGGCAATGCCTTGAGTTCGCTCATTGGGTGTTGGAAATGTTAGCCGGATATAGATTATCAGTACATTCGAAAAGACAGATTCTTTGGTGCGGTTTATAGCATGGAGGCATCATCGGACCTTATTTGATTCCAAATGAGGAAGGAAACATCATTTTCGTCAATGGTCTCAGGATCAGATGTAAACCAATTTTTTATGGCCAGAGCTCGACAATATTGAAATATGTGAGCTGTTGTTCCAACACGATGGAGGTACATGCCACAGAAGCGAAGAAACGCTCGAAGTAGTAAGGTAAATTTGGGGACTGGGTCATTTCAAGACTGTCATTCATGAGCTGGCCAGTGCGATTATGCGACTTGACACCACTCGATTATGTTTTCTGCGATAAAGTCAAGTTCTCAGTCAACGCTAACAAGCCAACTACTTTGGACGAGCTCGAACCCAACATTCGAAACTTACCATCGTGTGCGGTTTCTGGAAAAGTTCATTAGTTCTCTCTAACGCTTTCCTAGTCGCCGTGCCTCCCTCTCGACTGTTCTGCGTCTCGTACTAGGCCCGCCGAGTATCCTGCCATCCTGATTAAGCGGGTTAACTGTGCATCGCGTGGTTAGCTGTGTCCTGCCACCTTTTCAAAGAGTGTGACCAATCCACTGCCACTTTCGTCGTCGTATGGTTGTGCCTATAGGTTTATGGTCTGTTCTCTGATAAGGCTATTCGTTAGAGATACGGCTTAGCCAGCAAATTCTTAAGATATAGCATAGGCACCTATTGACGAACGTTTACAGGTTTCGCGGGATAGTGGCAGTCACTCCTCAAGTACCACATCCATACCACATCCTTACAGCAGAAAAGATTCAAAGCTGGAACGGAACAGTCGTAACTTGTCAGGAAAGCTCGCAACTTCTTCATCTCTCTCTAGAAGTAGGAAAGGTAACTCACTCAGCCGGTATTGTTGTCTAAGATTTTAGCTTGTTGTTGTTCAGAGCTTGTGCGATAGGAGAGGGAGAGAGTCATCTCTTTGACAGGGTCTTTGACAGCACGTTTAATAGTTTAATAGAGGCGTGTGAACATATGTATAGCCAGGCGATCTATTATCGTCCAAAAATCGAAGACTCTAGGTTAGAGGCTCGAATTCGTATCCTTACGCTTGCAACATTTTGTGACAGGTGTAATGAATATCATAGCAAGATCTTCTCTGTATCAATCGTATCCTTCACATCAAATGAATGAGTTGAGAATGAGAATGAGCGCCTATCAAATTTTCTACGAACTATGTCGTTGGTTCCATCAGGAGAATTCATCCCTCACTCATCATCTTTTTGAGAGTTCTTTTAAGACACATCTCAGCCGTTCAGGTCAACACAACGGATTTGACGTACCTAAATTAATTGTTAGTTTATTACTACGTAGCTCCTTCAAAGGGTATTCTCTTTGGCACACTTAGATTATGAAGAGACTCCACCAAGCTTTTGTAGAAAAAGCCTCAGTGATTCTTACAAGGCATATTAGTCCAACACACACATATTTTTAGGGAAAATATTTCTCACTTTTAGTGAGAAAGGGAACTCAAACAAATTCCCACGAGGAGTAAATTACTGTAAAATTACACACCTATACAGTTTGTTTTAGGTGATGAAAGCAGCAGGTGAACACAGCAAAAGCAATTTTATTCTAAAAATAACATTTTCATAAATCTGTAAAATTTTATTCTACAACAACAACGCCTTGACACTTGAATATGAATGTGTATTCAACAACAAAAGGTAAATCGTTATATTTTGTTGTCCGTTCTCATCTTGGAACTTTTCAATGAATAAGAGTCCTTTTTAGTGTGTATACAATTGTGTCCTTTTCAATCTCACATCCGCCACAGTATAGTTAAGTTAAGACTTATTTTTAAACTTATTTTTCTATCACAAAGAAGTAATGAAAAAAATCTGATGAAAAGGCAAATTTTATTTACAAGAAGGGCAATCAATAGATTTTTTACTGTCGATTGAAAGAGGAAAAAAGCAAAAAAAAAAATCCAATAATAGGAAGTACTATAAAGGACCACTTGCTGTGGCTGTTGACAAGCTTCGTCGTCCACTAACTATACCATTACCACGGATAGGATAGCAACAAATCATTGTTTTAATTCACTTTCGCCGTGGGGGAGAAATAAAAATTAAATTGAAAAATATATATAAAAAAACAACTATTGATTGAAAGTCCTTTGAGGAAAAATAGTAAAATGAAATACAACAACAACAGGAAGGAGAGCCACACTCTAGGGTGTATTAATTTTGACAAATAGAATGAGGCGGAGTAATGATACTAGATTTGTTTAATGAAGACTCCCATCTTCTTGCATCTGATGATTATAGGCACCAATGATCGGACGTGGGAGGTAGATCGATGTAATTTGATAAAAACTGGGAAAAATCATGTACCTTCACATATGTGTGGCAATTCATATTTCTGAGTTTAAGGAAGCACACGAAAAGACTGAAGGATTTGGATTTTCTCTCATTGACTGAGAGAGTCTCTGCCTTCCATCTTCGTTGACTTTTCAATAGAAGCTCGGTCTTTTTCACCTTGTCTAACCCAGAGGACTATCATTCGTGTTAGTTGGAGGACTGTACGTTGTACCCCATTCGCTGGAATGGGGGTGCCATAGTAGTCGACGTGTCTTGGCTGCTTGGGCTGATCAATATGAGTCACTTTGCAAGAATATGTCTCTTCAGTCCTTACACGCCTGATCCTTACACTTGATTGTAGTATAGTTTAGTAGATCTTTCGATTGGTTCTAAGAACCTTACTCTTCTATATTACTAAAGAGGTACCTTCCTGTTTCTCACTCTTTGCAAGCGTATAAATGTTCATTATTGATAATCCAAATCTGCTGACGAGCTTCCTCAGAAGCCAATGTCCAGAGAGTAATTCCATCATGGATCTGATTTGTGATGTGTAGCTTTGAACACCCTATTTACCTCGAGGTAAGCGCCATGTTGAGAATATTTCTCCTGTCAATATACATCGGTGCCTTGATGTTGTCGGCTTTTGTTGCTAGTCTGTCTATTTTCACATTCATTTCCCTTTATAACGCGTACCCCGCCAGCATGTGCGGCAATTCCTGATTAGCTTAGCTTTCACGATAAAAGACCTAGTCTCTTGTGTGCAGCCTGATTTCAATATCTTTATTATACCCTATCCTAAGGGTATATTAAGTTTGATACATTGTTTGTAACATAGAGAAATATTACAGATAGACCCAATAAAGTATATATATAAATGATCAGCATCACTAGCCGAGTCGATTGAGCTATGTCCGTCCGTCCGTCCGTCCGTCCGTCCGTCCGTCCGTATGTCACCAGTTTTTGGGCCTTAAATTTTGAGCTAGGTTGATGAAATTTTGCATACGAGGTCTTCGAAAAAGTAAGCAATACAAGTGTAACAATTTTTAAAATCCGCCAACTGACACGCCCACTTTTCAAAAAAAATCACTTTTTTTCACTATTTTCATACGAAACTCGAAAAAACTTACTTGGGCAAATATGTAGATATTCACTTAATCCACAAATCGTCTATACATTGTATATGGCCACGCCCACTTTTTAGGGGCGTTTACTTCAAAAATTAATTTTCGAGTAAAAATATTAGTTTATAAGGCAAAATAGAAAATTTTGTGAATTCATTTTCCACTGACACGACCAAATAAGATAGGGATAGGGTATCATACGATTCGCTCTAGTTGAATATTGATTCCAGCCATGAGCACGACTAGACCCTCGTCCTGTAAAACCCTGTAAGTAAGTAAACAATCAATAAACAATGTACATACATATGTCTCAATTTGAGCTTCGATCTTTTGTCGCTCTAGTTTTGTTCCTTACCTATGAGTGAGTTACAGAGCGTCATGTGGATGCTATGCCCAGCACAAGTATATTTTCTAAATTATTCCAATGAAATCGACTAAAATTGATTAATAGATATTCACTATAAATGTGCCCTCAAGTAAGCACAAGTACTGTCTGCGTCACTTAACATTAAATAGATGTATTCAACTGTAATGTACCTTTAACTGATTTGAATACTTTGCAAGTACTTTCCATCGGCGCCATAAAATGTTGCCTAGAGCGAGCGATCCTAAAAATAACAAGCACACGTCATTTACATTTGATCTTCCTCCTCATGCAACAGTTTCAATTGGATGCCTTCTACCCATTGTGACGCACTCCTTTGACATTGTATCTCTGAGTTTATTTTTCTAATAAAATTTCTCTTTAACCGTGTTTAGGAGAATAAAAAAAATAAAGCTCTGTCATGTACTGCTGCCGACTTAATGTCGTCCGGAAATGGAAGGACACACGCTGTTCTACGTGCCCCTGGCCGACATTGATTTTCATCCGTTTTTTTTTTTTACCATAAGCGCCCAAGCAAATCACAGAACTCTCAAGGTCCTTTTTTTCTTGTATTTCTAATCAGTTTCCATGGAAGTGAAAGCAAAAACAAAAAAAAGCAACAAATTTTCAATTTCATTTCACCAAAAACAGCGAAGAAAAAAAACCGGTGGAGAATGTTCTTTTCGTTCAGTGAATCTGCATAATAATTTGTGAAATTATAAATGTTCAGGCTCACAGAGAACGACAACAAAGGTGTGTCCCCTGAACTATACCAATATGTTAATTAAAAATTAAAATTGTATCTATTACTATCAGCATAAAGATGCCAAACGGATACACAAAAATGTTGAAATTGGATTCACTGCAAGTCCTTTAGTGGCTTGGATTCGTTCTCATTTAAATCCCTGTCACGTCAACTAGAAACGTGAAAGAATTCACCTCAGAGAAAAAACGAAACTGTCTATAGGGTCCTTGCATATTACAACTGGAAATTAGGATCAAATGGCTTGTGGCCAATTGCTTGTCCGAGTTCGTAACTTACCCTCTCCTTGCATCTAACAATCGATTGTCATCAATCTGAATTTAGCCGGAATTCCACAGAGTGGCCTTGTCCTTTCTGTGCTCAATCTAGGAAGCCGAATGCTTGCTTTGAGTGAGCAAGTATGCAAACACATAAGTCTTTTTTTCTGTTCTCTAGTTGAGATGAAAGCAGAACTGTACTATGTTCCGTAATGAAGTAGTCAACTCCAGGTGTCCTTTTTCGACAAAAATAAAAGAACTCCATTAAAAGTAAAATTGCTACTATTCATAGAGCGGTGGTAACCGGTGAATCTTTTACAAGGATCTCCATTGAGTCATCAGAAAATGAAGGGGGACGGCAGCTGGGGTGGGAAGAAAATTTAGTTGAGGTTAACGCATTTCTCGGAAGAGTTTCGAGTTCAAGGTGAATTTTAAATAGCTTTCAGCGACTTTATTGACCTTTCACTTAAAGTGTCCCTAGAGGGTTGCTGAAGTATTGTCAAAGGAAGTGTGCTGACTCTCCAAGGGGGGAAATAATGGTTTGGAATCTCTGATTAGTATGCATTGTGGTATCCTGATTGGCGAATTGGAAAATCGACTGAGGTAAATTGAAAAACAACATAAAGTTGTTTTAGAAAATGGAAACAGATATGAAGTGTTGGACATCACACTTAAAACTATGTTAGGCATGTATACATGGTGACCAACTTGCCGTACCAGCCTCTGGAGATCGACTATGGAACTCGATCTATGAAGCACAAGAATTGCTGGGTTGACACCCACCTACTCAACTGGAGATGCTCCAGGGAAGGAACTTCTCGCTGGCAGTGGAGCCGCCTATTCTCAGTTTTTCGGGCAACGTGGAAAATAATCGGCACCGCCGCTATATCCTGGGTCAGACCTGCCTGAAATTTCGGCCCGCTAAGGCCCACTCTCTCATGGAACATCTTATTCCTTTTTTATATTATTTTTATTAAAAATTTATTCTTTTTCAACTAACAGCATATAGTTGCAAGTACGTGCGATCCAGTCGTGCACTTTATTTCTTTCTCTATGATCTCAAAAGATTGAGGGAATAACTCTATCGAAAAAGTTGGCATTGCTTGCAACATCGTCGTCATCAAAATTATTGAAAACAATAAACCAATATTCGAAGGTGTAAGTTGTGCACAACGACTCTATTAGCCAGGTAGTGGGTCAAGCGCATGCTTACCTTATGGACATTCTTGTTCCTATAGCCTTAACCTTCTCCTGCGGATCTTCGGTCACGTTAAAGGCGTCATCATCGTCAGTGCCCCTTAAATCTACCTATACCTGCTGCTGTAAGTAAAAGTTCGTTATTAGTTGGAACTACATCGATTGGGGCTTTAGTATGGGCGCACAATAGAGATGTTCCACCGCCCCTGCAGATATGGTAGGGATCGAATCGGCTACAGTGAAATCAGTATTCTGCATCTCTCTCAGTCTGGATGCAATCCGGACAATTCGTCGGAGCATTAACTCAGTTGTATGCCAGTATGATTGCGATTCTGTTATGTAAGTTCGGGACGCAGTCATACTGATGTTCATGAGGAGGGAATCCAAAAACCACCTTACCTTTGGATACGGCATACGGCTGTAGGTTCCTTCTATACTTATATAAATCTATACTACATATACATATATAGCTGTGAGAACCTAGCCCTCTATTTCAGTTTAAATTGACTACATTTCCTTAATTGCAATACACCGCCATAGTCAGGCAAAAAAAGCAAGTGAACATTCAGTATGTATCGCCGCTCTTAAAAGTCATCGAAGGACATCATTTCAAATTGACTTTCAAGTGACACATATCATGAACTCTCCATCGAAGGGTTTAAATGGCAAAACGAAGTGTCCAAAGCCGATTTAACTTCCAGATATACTTTTGAACCCTTTTTTTGTGGTCACTGATCCGAATTTCTATGTCAAATGCAATTCATTCGAAACCGCAAATCACTGAACCATTTACAAAGTGCACAGAACCCATCTGACCAACATCTCTGAACGATGGTGTTTGTGGTGTTCTTGCTGGGACACATACAGTGACTGTTGCGGTGTTGGCTACTCAGTTTGTGGCTGGCTTTTCTAACCGGTGGGCGGACGACGATGAGGGTACTTTGTGGGTGAAGGTCATGCTGCAGCAGTCGTTGAAGGTGAAAGTGCTACATGCTACAGCCGCAGACTGACGCAAAAGGGATCACATTTCATTTGCAGACAAGAAGTTGCAAAAGTAAATGAATGTCTGAGCCAGTTTGATGGGGAAACAAATGGTAACATGCCTTCAGGATGGATTTTACTTTTTTTTTCTTTTCGACTGAAGTCCAATACGCCAATAAAACTGGAAGGAATTTTATGGAGAGGTTTTTAAATGTTGAAAATTTTAGGAATTCAGGATCTCAATCGAGATGGAGCTTTGGATTACTCATAAATGTTGGAAACATTTTTGAAATCCGTCCACTGAAATGCCCACATAAAAAAAATTAATTCACCTTTTTTAGTATTGTTTGAAGAAATTTCAAAAAATTTACTTAAGCAAGTACTCGTGTGTTAGTGATGAGCACGCTGTGTCTTCAACCGCAAACAGCCAATCTTTATTGATGCAAATGGTCGAAAACTTGTCGATTGTGTTCGCACCAATGACGGCAAATTAGCTTGTTGACATAACCACTGAGCCAAAAATTGGATGAATTGTGTGGAAATATTTCCAGCGCCCAATTAACGAACTAACGGCAGCGTTGCCTATGGTCGCTTGGTATCTATGCGCATTAGGTAAGCACAATCGTTTACTTACGTAACCCCAAAACCAACCGCAAAATAAACCGGACTGAATCTCTGGCGATGCTACGGCGGCGGCTATTTTTCTTCAATCTGAGGTTCAAAAGAGTGTACTTATGCTCAAATTATACATGATGAAATAGCAAACAATAGTGAATACTTTGACAGATGGATGGCATTAGTAACTTTGACAACTGCTAAAACATAATAATTGGAAAAAAGAATCATTGCTATCTGGTCACCCTAGACATACTTACAAGAAAGGGATAAGGTAACATACGATCCATACCATATTCTTTTTTATATATATATGTAATTAACGACACTATTATGCCGCGATTGGACTGTGCATTATTTGGAAGACAGAAGAAGAGATAAAAAAGAGTTGGTGTAGTGATTGATAGTGTCCAAATTGACTGGGGAGGATCGTATATAATTGTTGTATTCGTTTCTAATTCACAGTATTTTTTCACGTTGGTGTTAAAATACACTAAGTGATTTTCGAGCAAATTATTCAATTCTATGACTGCAAAAGTTGAATGGATTTTTTTTTTGTTGGGATAGGAAAAGCTTCGCGGAAGCACTCAGACATCAACTTAACCATTGTACTACCAGAAAGCATCCCATTACACCCCTTTTACTTTATAAATTTACTCGTATTCTTAATGAATTCGAGTAGGCGATTCAGTAACGAAGAGCTTACATTGACAACACTCACCACATTCGCACCTAGAATCTGCCGCCTGATACGAGCAACGGCAGGGCAATTACATAGGAAGTGTTCCTCAGTGTCGTCACCTTCTACATAAGCGTCGCAGACAGATGTTACACTTAAACCAATCATATTAAGATGCATAGCAAAAGCGAGGTGCCCCGTATGAACCCCAATAAGTTATCTGCAGTCTTTTCTGCTGAGAGACAGGAAAATGCCGTGGATTTCTTACCGACGTTTAGTCAGCCTACATCCAGGAGAGTCATGCAACACACAAATGTGTTCATAAGAAACCCAATCATCTCAACAGATATCACATTTCCCACGATACCAGTGTGACCTGATGACCCAGATGAGTTAATAAATTGAATCCTGAGACACAGTTCAAAGCTCTCTTGTATTCACCAACTAGTTTGGATGAGGTTAAAGGGTTAAGCAAGGCCTTAAGCGTAGCTTGAGTGTTACTACAGACACAGATACTACGACCCTTCCACTTATTCCTAACGATGTGAATTGTAGCATTAGGATTGCAAAAATCTCCGCCTGGAAGACAGAGACATGCTTACTCAGTGAGTATTGCAGTCTTGTGTTATCGTCTTCCACAAACACACCTGAACCTTGATCGGTTTTGGAACTATCCGTGAAAACACGACTAGACCCTATTCCTGGGTCAGAAGCTGGCGGTAGCCAGTCCTGAATACTCGTAAAGTCAACTTCATACTTGCGCCGCAACTGAAGCCTCGGAGTCATAGCATCAGAGGGCTATCCATAGGACCAGGGTCATAGGATAAGTGTTGAGCAAGATCATGAAAGCTCCAGTGCGTTTCATACCAAAAGCCACCATGTCTGAGTCTGTGGATAGCTTTTAGCGAACACCCCATGCTTTACATATTCAGCAGTACATCTACGGCCCAGAGTACTAGAAAAGGCTCCCGTGTACCCGAGACAAACTTTTCTTTGTAGTCTGGCGCAAGACAATCACGTATCTTCGAGAAAGACCTTTCCACCAAACAACCGACGCATAAGTGACAAGCCCCACGTTTTTCCAAAACCACCTTTACATTGCCAAAAAACTGAGAGCGACTTTGATGTTTTTGATTCTATATGTTTAGACCAGAGAAGCTTCTTACCCAGAATTGCTCCTAGTTTTTTGACTTAATCTGAGAGCAAGGTAGTGACACCTATTAGCACTGGCTGAGTCAGACCGGTCATAATCCTCCTTCTCGTAAAGAGGAGGACTTTCGTCTTGAGAGGATTGACCGAAATCCCGATCCTAGTAAACCACTCAACGATCATGTCCAAGACTTTCTGCACATTAGCACAGACAGTTCTTATGGATGTACCAATAGAGAGCGCAACATCTCATCATCATTCTACTTGATAAGCTTTTCTACTAAGGTCGTTGCGATTCAAAGCTTAAGTTGATGCTTAATTGATGGACACGAAATATCTATGCCTCAGTAAGGTAGGAGATGAGCTTACAATTGTTCTCATTTTTGTCTCATAATCTGGTGATGGAAATAGTTGTTGACATATCATAAGCAAGGTGACGAAATCACCTGAACGGGGCTAAGATCTCCGAAGTAAGCCACTAAATTACTGGATGATCTTCTTCTCTTCCCTGCCTGCCCTTCAAGTTTGTTCGATGACAAAGGCGGCATCGTCGAATATAGTTCCAAAGCCGCTGATTGTCCGTAGCGCAAAGATTCTAGAGTCCTTCATCCTTAAAGCCTGCGCTAAGATTGAGACAGCATATAGCATTATTGATTTTCATCCTTCCACTTACATTGAACTGTAGAGAATAAAAACTTACATATGGCGTTGCCCGACTATCATCTCGAGAAAGGAAAGCACTACAGTAAGAACTAGACAGTAGATAGTTTGTGCAATCAGTAGTTGCCCAACTAGGTGGAACTGAGAAAAAGCGTAGACATTAAATTGTACTGAATAATATCTTTTAAAGTCTTCACTGAGAC
The DNA here is from genome assembly GCA_949716465.1 of Chalcosyrphus nemorum. NCBI lineage: Eukaryota > Metazoa > Arthropoda > Insecta > Diptera > Syrphidae > Chalcosyrphus > Chalcosyrphus nemorum. Next base: position 31,757,304 of record OX454334.1, read on the forward strand.
ACCAACTACCTTCTTTCGGAATGTAGACAACGGATGCCATTCTAATACCAATCAGGTCCTTCTTCTGTGGTTGACAGTTCCTTCTCTCATGGAATTCCTTCCTTTTTTGTTTTCTTAAATGAAACCAACTGAACAAAAATCGAATCCATCCAGACAAACCAAAAATAAGACATCATCTCTGCTCCATCATTCCATCTTTGTGGTTAGGAAAATTAATTTATTCCAGTCAAGATCTGAATGTAAAGGCAATTAGAGCATGGAACACAGAAGCACTACACCACTGTCGGGGAGAAATTTCTTAAGAGGATTACAGCTTATAATCGAGGGAAAACATTGAAAATTTCACTTCATAATATGCACAAAGCACCCGAGGCGACTATGATGCCCGCCTCAGTCTGAACAAAGTTTACGTACTACTAGGTTCATTGAAAGGATTATTATAGCTTCACCCTCGCTATTCTACAAATCGCATTAAGTATTTTAAAGAACCACCAACCCCTTAAAATGGTTCGCTATAATATTTTATTCGAAAAGTAACTTGGTGGCTAGTAATTTATATCCTTGAATTGTGCCAAACAATGTAGCTGTGACTGTGCGAGAGACACTTTACGGTGATTCCTAGAAGTGGTTTTTCTTGGTTTTTGAATGATTAAGGACAATAAAGTTGATGGTATTTATTTAATCATCGTCAAGGCTTTTACTTTTATTTTGCGTTGTTGGTTCTGAGTCTTAGATAAGCATTGGAACATTGGAGGATCATCAGTCATCCTTCCATTGAAAGGATTTAATTGGGAAGTACATTAACAAAGGGACTTTTTTTCTTTATGGTTCTACGGAAAGGCCTAATCAAAATTTCGTAGATTATATGGATTCGAATAAGGAAAACTTCCATAGTGACACGTAATCGCTTTACAATGACATAAAAAAGGTTTTTACTCACATTATCCTTTGGATGGTATTGGCTGAAGCGCGGTGTTATTTTTTGATTATCCCCATCTTTATTCTCCGCTCGCAGGATCCCTCAAGAACATTAATCCCTTGACTATGCTCAACCGTTTGATACTTTCACAAAAAAAAAAAGGATATAAAAGCGACCCTCAAAGTATGAAAGTAAAAGTAGCGTAACCCTCGAACGCATGCAAATCCCTGAAGCTCAGGTGTTGCACGAGTATTCCCAAAAAAAAATTCAATCGAAATTATAAGACTCTCGTTTTTTTTTTCTGTATTCGGGGGAAGGAGGAAATATTGTTTGATTACTTTCTCAATTCGTATTCAATAAAAAAGAAGAGAAAGCTGTTCCTTTATGCGACTACTTTTTGCAGTCGGAAGGGGATTTAAGGGATACAAGGGCGATGGTCTGAGGCAGGTTTCAAACAAGATGAGTTGGGTACATAAAAGTGCCATGGCATACTCGTTTTTTCTCTCCACAGATGGATATGATTCTACTTTGTGGTTAACGAATGAAGAGAATAGCAACAACAAATTGAAGCTGTGCATTGTTAGGCATTTTTGAGTCTTCATAAAGCACACACAACAAATAAAAAGGCAGCTATACGGTTGATGGGATTTAAGGAACCTATCCTTTATTAATGGAATTGTGTTGAAAGAGACGTAGTACAACGACCTGTTTCAAAACAGTTTCTAAATGGATGTGTTCCTTTTCATTGTTGCAGAATGTTTTGTTCAATTGAGTTTTTGACCCGTAGAATAGAGGTCCATGTGCCAGGATATATGCATAAGAAATGAAAGATTGAATGAATGCTTGCGAAAGCGTGTCTTGATTCAATGTTCTGAATTTTTCTTTTTAAGTCAAAGTATTATTTAAAAGTTAAAGCTTTATAAACTGGAAGGTGTGCCATGTGGTAACATCGTTCTTGCGATAGAATCACTATTGACACATTCAATAAAGTGAAATTTAAGTTTACTCTTTGATTGATAGAAAGACGCAAATGTCGTACCTTTATATTTAAAGGATAAAATTTGCAATAAACCATAAACATCTAGCTATAATCAAAAAAGGGTTTACATAGCCCATATTGTGTGATCCTGACTTGTTGTTGTTTTTCATATGAAACAACTCATAAAGGTATTCATCACTTGGAATCATTTATAAAGTAGTCCAGACCCTTAAAGTCATTTTCTGAAACAGTGCTGCCATCCATCCTCTATGGGAATGCTGAAGATCTAGTTTTCTGGCATACAAGAATAACAAACCAACTTAAAGAGGAACCGGGCCAAGTTCCAGGTTTAGATACTAGGAATCGTTGGTAAAATCCCTAAACAGTTTCCATGTGGGGGTCCATGCTATCTGGAGATGCCCACCTCTCAACTTTAACAGACATTATCGAGAGAAATGTATCGTCATTCTGTCAGACAGTCGAAGCGGAATAAGGGCTCCAAGATCGTCCAAAATAAAATCAAATATGGCTTGGGAACGCATTATAAAAATGAACAGACTAAGAGTAAATAAAAGCGTTTGAAGTAGTCATATTAGCAAGTAACGATTCTGAAACCATGTAACGAAGCAGTAGTCACATTAGCAAGTAACGATTCTGAAACCACGTAACGAAGCAGTAGTCACATTAGCAAGTAACGCTTCTGAAACTCCGTCCCTAGGACTAGAACTCTTCTGTGGAATAGGGCAACAAAGAGATAAGGGAAGAACGAAGAAGAAAAGAGATGAATAAATTGGTCAGGTTGCCCATCATAGCCGAAGAACCAGATAATGTGCTAAATTTGCCAAAACAAGGATACCGTCGCTCAGTGATTAGTGAGTTAAACTACTGTGCATGGGATTCCAGGTTCGAATTTAAGAAAATACCAGCGAAGTTCTTACATCTAAGAGTATTACTGCCACGAGAAAACTTCTGTAAATAACCCCCGTATATGTGCCGTAGCACATATACAGCGCATGGCTGTGCGAAACAAGGGCTTGACCTTCTGCTTGAGATGCTTTAAGCCTGGGTTGACATATATTTCGACAGACATGTTTACGGGCGACTGTAACTGCTTCAGGAAGCAAGGTGGGCACGAATGTAAAGCAATAATCTACAAAAGAAGAACATCTTCACAGGGAGTGATCTGTCATTACTGGATCCAAGAAACATACTCCAATTCATTAAAATACTTGGACTAGACTAACTGTTTTAACCGAGAACTACATGGAGTATTTTCCAAGTACGGAAAAGGTCCACCATAAATGTGACTTAAAAAAAAAAAAAAAATCGTGTAACTCACGACGCGACGTCACCAAAAAAAATTAGGCCCTGTTACACCTTCATCGTAAGGCCCTCTATGCAGTGACTTTGATTGGATTTAATGGGCGATTGGTAGTAGATAGTGGGTCGTTTGCACTTTCCTTAACTCTTTCACCAAAATGCACTGTAGATGATGGCTGAATGCATGACAGATCGTTTTATCCGCGTTATTGGCTCATTCGCGAGATCTTCAGCCACAATGGCGATGTTCTCATCACAGCGAGCACTACAAGGCCTTCCGATTATTACGTATTGTCCTAGTCTGTTTGATCGATTTCACCATAATTACACCATGAAAAATGAGCCACGAGTATCCCCAGTCTTAAGGATAATAGCCATGGCTTATCAACGTGCATTCTGCATCTGTCAATATCAAAAGAAAACTGACAGCTACCGTCATTTGTAGAAAATGATAGCAGCCGATAGGGTGGTATAAGTATGTACTTTGCTTTGGGTCGCCTTGTACGTAAAGTGCGTTTCAGTTACAAATACTATTTTCCCTATGGTCCTTTTTTATCTTTGACAGAAGACGCCTGTTAATTTGTCATGACATTTCATGATGTGCTAGCCTCCTTCAAATTCAAATAAATCATGCTTTACTTATCATGAGTCACTATTTTCAAAACAAAAAAATATCCAATAACAAGAGACTATAAATCAGTATCATTTGCCCATTCCTACCCCATTCCTGTATGCAAATTCAAATTAACATACGATCCCTCGTGACGATTCATATCTCTTGGTTGTTTTCTTATTTGCTTTTAAATCCCATCTAGAGCCTGCTCTATCATGGCTGCTATAATTGCGTCCAAAAATCATCACAAACACTTAACAAAGCAATTTTCACAATCCACCTCCAGGACATTTCCATTCTTCAATCTGTCATTTATGTACGTCAGCACGAGTCCTTGAAATACATTTTATTACCAAAAAGAAATGAATATTTAATGTTTTTTTTTTTCTTCCTTTTTTCCTGCATATTAATTCTATTACATCATTGTGCCTTTCAAAAAAATAAGAGGAAGAGTCCTTTCACTCTTCAAAAAATTAGAAAAGAAAAAAATATAAACATTGTATAGGTAGGAGTGGAGTAGCAATATATTCCTTTTTTGTAATAAATTCCCATCACCTAAGGGAATTGAAAGTATTTGTTACACATCCTTATCGTCCCTCTCTTATCTGTGTGTGGTTTCACTTTACATGACATCTGCGAAGGATAATCCTGCGGTAATAATCATTACATGTCGTAAAATTGAAAAAGATGAACACAAAATTTCATTTCTAAATCTTCCCCAAAAGGTGTATGTGTATTCCCTTTTTAGTCCTGAATCTTGAAACCAAAAATAAACTGTTGACAACCCATTCTTTTTTTCTTTGTGTGTGTTTTCCTTTTATATTTTCGAAATTTGATGTTTCTTTTGAGCGAGAGAGAGCGATAACAATCGAACTGGAAACAAACATTGAATTGATGTTTTACTTTGACACGTGTGATAAGATCCTTAAAGGACGACACGCCTGAAACTATCTTTGGACTAACACACTTTTTCCCTTGCTCCCTCTCCGCCAAAAAGGGGTTTAGCTTTAGAACTCTCTTTTGAAATAAATCTGAAATTAAAAGGTCCTTGTTGTGTGCATATGAAAGCAAATGAATTTTGTGTTGAAATCTTTATGATGTTTACGTTTTATGTCATTTGAATTTGTAATTAACATGGTTTTTATCGCTGAAATAAAATCAAAGCATAAATTATTCCCTGCGTATGGCTTTAACGATGTTTTGAAAGGACGACGACAGGGGAATGGGTTAAATGGTATTTATGTATCCTTTTTCTCGATTTTGTCAGCTGCTTATTTGCATATAGAAAAATTCATATTTATCATAAATATTGATGAGGATATTTACTGAGGAAATACAGGCACATGGTAGGCAAATTATTGGAAAAGCTAGCCAGTGTATTTGCGCTGGGAAAACTGGGACAAGAGAAAGTGAGTCGTGCAAGGACGAAGGGAAGGAAGCTGTTTAGTGATTAATGGAATATTAATGTTCATAAGAGCTTTGACTGACTGGCTGTAATGTATTTTGTTTTAAAATTTCGGAGTTTTTTTTCTTTTCTTTTAAGAAACAGATGTATACACTCTTGACGAAAAGACCTATACATTTCGTTACGTATACGCCACCGAATACTTTAAATATCTTGAACGTATTTTTCGTATGAAAATGAATGGTATAAACGATACGAGTACATATATGTATAAAATCTCAGCAAGTAGAAACGAAATAAAATTGATTTTTTAGAGTTTATCTCATCAAGGGGAACAGGGTGTCAACAACGTCTGAGCGCCATCCTTTTCGGAGTTCTGCAAAGAGTTTGCGCTGCCTCTCGCTGCTCAATCATAGCTCGAGAGCTTGATTCCTCCTCGACTGTTCAGTGCATCGTATGTCTAAGTCGTCTCGCTACTCCGCCTGCTAGAGTAAACAGATTTAGTAGTGTGTGTTCTGCCACTTTCCCCTTTTATAGTAATGTTCATAGGTCCTTGATCCCTTTTCGGATAAAGCTATTCGTTGGAAATACGAATCGGCTAAATAGTACACTATTCGGATGTAGTCAACGTTCTCGAGTTGGGTATTAGAATTGTTAAGGGCTTGTGGCTTGAATGTGTTGATTGTGAGCCCTACTTTAGTTTGCTCAGATTCTAGATTGTGACGAAGTCGTTAGCATTGTCGAGGTGTTTAAATTAAGTTAAGTTAGTCTAACGAATGTAATAGCTACTTTTCGTTATTTGTGCGTGAAGTAGATCGCTGAACACCATCAAGAACAACAGTGGGGTGGGTGAACACGCCTGACGTACACCACCTTGCACTTCATTAAACAGATTTGAGCGGTTGCATAGAATGGACATAGTACAACGGCAATCTCAATCTCATTCTTGTAAGATGTTGGCTTCCCATCTACTTCGAACGTCAAACAGACAATTTCCAAAGGAGACATTGACCGCAATTGATCTTGTAAGAATGGTCGATACATATCCTGTTGAAACAGGTGTTATGTATGTTTAAACATCTCCTATGACTAAAAAGTTAGTGTAGCAAAAATCCACAAACAGCTTGCTGTTTTCATATCGATCCCCAAGGCCTCAAGTCCACATTAAAGTCCTTAGGTTCGTTGTTGGCACTTCCTACCTTTGTATTGAAATCTCCAATCGCTATAACGATGTCGTATATTATCTGAAAAAAATATACTTTTCTTATCCATCCACGTTTTCGTTACTCTGGAATCTAGTAGTCGAGATCCGGTAACTCTTAGGTCTCCAATATGTGAGACTTGGATGTACTTCAGGAATTACTAAAAGTCCTGCGTATAAGAGGATGGCAGTCGTTTTTAGGTGGCGATTACATAGTATTCTCCAGAATTTTATCTAACTCAACACTAAAGTGACTATCTTTACAAAATTCGAATGGCTTTAATTCATATGGCTTTATGAAGCCCATCTTAAAGTGACTCATTGATGGTTTTAACGTTACAAAAATCGATACTTTCTATACTTTCTTACTTATGTCCTCTCCTTGTGGGTTCTAGAGCGACTACAATGCCATCGTGTGCGGTCAAGATGCTCAAGTTCACCAAGTTCACCAATTCTTTCCCAGTTGCCATGATCTCAACTGTCTTGCGCTTATACTTCCTAGGACTACCAACCTGAAATCTGAATAATACTGCAATTTTCATCATTATATGATGATGTCTATAGGTTCATAGCCTGTTCTCTGTTAAAGCTGTTTATTTAATATAGTTTGACCAGACGTTATAACTAGTAACGAATGTTTACAAGTTTCTCATGACAATAATGGTGATTCCCTTGAAGTACCACAGCCATACAGAAGCAGGTATTAACGTGGTAATGGAACAGCGGTATTTTGATGTGAATAGATCGTGCAATATCTTCTTTGCCCAGAGATCGCATATTTTGGCTGATCAAAGAGGTCATAGTTATTAATTTGTGTGTTCTTAACAGGAAAGTGAAAAGATTAATGGTAATCTATATTTTTCTACATTCACGTTTCTCATTATCCTGTGATAGACGCAAGGAATTAAGTGAATGCTTTTATAAAGCTTAAAATAAATTGCTTCCTTTGTTACTTTCACCGATAAGTAGTATAGGGCAAGTTTTGGATTCGTTATTTCCTATTTCGGCTAGTTCGGCGAAATGCTATAAGTTGCGTACCACATTTTTAGATAAAAGCGTTGATAACGTCACTTTACTTAAAGCCAAATTGTTAAAAAAAAATGCTATAAAATAGCTTAAAAAATTTCAGCCAAAAAAGTTAAACGCAGGTTTGCTAAAAAAACGTTTCTAACGATTTCATTTATATTTTTATTGTGTATAAAAATGGGCTAATGCTATGAAATGGCGTTCCACATTTTTGGCTAAAAGTAATAATAAATGCCCTTTTCTTAGGATCAAGCGGCTTTAGCCAATTTGCTAGAAAGCGGCTCTAATAAAAGTCTAATAAAATAGCGTACCACATTTTTGGCTAAAATTGCTTAGGACGGTACTTTACTCATAGCCAACTTAACAAAAAATCGGTTTACTCGAAAACGGCTCTAAAGATCATGATTAAACTTACCATTGACCTAGGCTAGACAAGTGTCATAAAATGACGAACCACCTTTTTGGCTAAAAAAAACTTATAAGGGTACTTTACTTTTTAGCTGGTTTTAGAAATATAGCCATTTCTCGGTTAATATTCAATAGATTTTGGTCAGAATAAAAATGCGAGCAAAATGTAATGAATACAAAAATATGACATTCAATTTTATGAAAAATTAAAAAAAAAAAATATTTTCTTTTATATTTTTTTATTTTCATATATGTATATAATTTTTTTTAAAAGTTCATTCATTTCTAACTAGCAGTACAAAGGTGCAAATACGTACGACCCCGTCGTGCACTTTATTTTTTATTCAAATCAAAATCGACTGCAATAAAATTAAACCGCATCACCATAATTGTATTAAATATTATTCATAACTAAAAAATTAATAAACAGAAGGTAATCAAATGAAATTGTCCACCAAAATAAAACAAACAAAAAAATATGTTTAATTAAATTGACGTTAATTAAATATTAAAACTTTATAATCACTAGTGGGTGGTTGGAGTGGAACTATGAACGCATAGAGTAATTAAAAAGGAACATCATATTTATATGTTTTTATTATTTGATTTGTTTTATGCCATAAATGTGGATATGAACATATTACCGTTGCATGCAACTGAATGTGTATATATACTCGTAGTTCTGTAAAATAATTCGCATCTGTGTCGTACCTGTGTTACAATTTGTGTTGCGCTCTATAGATATTTGTACTTTTTTTCCGCTGAAATCATAGTTTTTTCCATTAAATATTCACAATATTTTTGTGTGTTTATTTTTTTTTAACAGAATAAAGTCGTTGCTGTTGACAACACAAGGGTGAAGTTGCAAATCTGGGATACAGCAGGTCAGGAACGATTTCGAAGTGTAACTCATGCTTATTACAGGGATGCTCATGGTAAGTAATCTCCCTCGCTAATTTTTGTGATTAAATATTTTCTCCATGAAAGCGAAATAATTTAGTAATCAGAGTTTAGAGGTATTTATTTTTTGTGCTTGAAATTTGTTTATAAATAGCTAGGTTATCGGTTTCATAAACAACTCAACCTCAGTACTGAATGGCCGCGTTCCGCGTTAAAAGACGAAACGGTTCGCTAGAATTAATATATACTTATCCGTACTTAGTTGTGTCTTCTTTAATGAGTAGGTCCATTAGCATCATTCAGCCACAACGTAGCCACGTCGTACGAGCTTTTTCGGAAGGTGCTGCGTATTAATAATTCAAATTGTCTTCGTTTTCCTTCTGTACTGTACTTCATTGTATCAGTCCATATTTGGGAGGTGTAGAGCATCATCGATGTCGCAACTCTTACCAAAAGTAGTCTCTTCTTCTGTTTAGGTCCTCCAAGATTTGCCAAAATCCTTCCCGGAGCATCCGTTGTTCTTGCTAACTTCTCCCCTGTATGTTGCAAATGTTGCTCCATAGTTAATCCTGCATCTGCAAATGAAAAATTACTTCAACTCTGGTTCAGTAACTACAACGTGATAGCCCACAATCATCGGTCACTCTTAGAATCTCCCAAACTTGTCCGCCTGATGAGAAGTGCTTCCGTCTTTTCTTTCGCTTTTTGTAGATCCATTAGTCTAGCTATCAGGGATGGTACAGATCCCGATAGCGGCATCGCAAACAGACTTTAACTCCTCAGAGAGTTTTGCAACTACGAAGAGCGCAAGACGACGAGTATCTCGGGATTTGAAATTTGAAGACGTCGCGACGTACGGCATAGTCGTTTAGATTCCACAGTAGTCGACATAATACGCAGCACTGGGGGACACCGCCTATAATGTTATAAAGACTCATTCCGTCGTCTTTTTCATTCCGGTTCTCTCTTTACGAGTGCTCGCAGAATTGTGCTCAAGTTTGCTGCGAAAAAAGCATTCTTTGCATCCAGTGTAAAGATTGTACATGTACAGTACTATTTAAACTCGCCGCCTTATGGCCTTCCTTGTATGGTTTTATTCGCTGTATTTACAACTTTGTTATTCGTGTCGATCATGGATAATATGGAAACTATACCTGCTATCTGTGAAGCCTCCTGCTTCATCGATCGCACGCTTCCTTATCTTACACATTGGGCTCAGCCTCTTTACATGGCCTATACGATGAAAGTCCTTGCGGTAGCTCATTACCTTTTGGTAAGAAGACAAGTCTTTATTTCCTCCACTGTTTGGGGAGTACTCTTTCCGAGGCTACAATCTAATTACCTACACAAGCCAATTTGTGCACTGGTTAACTAGGTTATCTGCTAATCTGGTTAGCGTGGGTGCCGTGGTTGGTGCGTTGGGCATCTGTACATGGGGTTCCAAGTTCGAATCCAGAAAAATACCATCAAACGTTTTCTTTTTTCAAGGCCCCAACTCGTCTGGCGAGCGTCTGGCAAACTTCCAAGAGAATAACTGTCATGAGAAAGCTTCTCAAACCTCCGCTGCCTCCGGATATGGCATAAAACTGTAGGTCACTTCTGTACGTACAGAAATTTATTCCAAGTAAAATATGTACAATGGTGAGAAGCAAGGTCTTGGCCTCCTCTATTGGGTGCTGACGGCCTAATATTTATTTATATGCTACTGGAAGCTATCCTGGCTAGCAAAATAGAGAGCGCGTATGCTGACATCCAAGAACTGCCAACCTCAGTCAAAGACTAATAACTTGGCGAGGTATATCCAGTATTCTTAGGGAAAAATAAAAAGCCAAAGATGACTCCTGCGTATCTAGAACTTGAAAACTCAAAAACTACTCCCTGACTATATTTTGAAGTTCACTTTTCAAGAAAAAAAAAAAGCACAACAACTTCTTCTATTTGACTTCAAAGTCAACATTAAATTGAATTTTTATTTTATTCATTAAAAAACTTTTCTTTAACTTCGACCTTCTCTAATGAAACATTTCCGTTTCCGTGTATATTTGTAGCTCTTCTACTTTTGTACGATGTCACTAACAAAGTGAGTTTTGACAACATTCGGGCATGGTTGGTGGAGATTAGAGAATACGCACAAGACGATGTTGTGATAATGCTTCTAGGTAAGTACCAAGTAGTGGGTGTCCTTCTAAAGGATTTCTATGATTCTTATCTTCCTAACTAATTACTTACATTTTACATGTATGTGTGTGTGTGTGTGTGTATGAGAAGATACGAATTAGAAACTTATATTTTTCATTGCTGTACCTAGGTAACAAAGCTGATTGCGGTAGCGACAGGCAGGTGAAGCGAGAGGAGGGAGAACGACTGGCACGAGAATATAATGTTGCCTTCATGGAGACATCAGCAAAAACAGGACTCAATGTGGAGTTGGCGTTTTTAGCTGTTGCTAGGTAATTATTATTTTTTCCTTCCTTTGTCATTGCCAAACGTATAGAAAGCTTATCCATTGGTATGGTGTTGCCCCCCTGCTGTTGTCCGTCAAAGTTGATAATAATTAATGGACTATACACAGATTTTGTTTCTCGTTACTTCTTTTTTTTTTAATTATGTTTCAAAGAATTAATTTCAATTTTTTTCCTCATAACTATAGGCAACTAAAGAGCAGACGAAATGAATCTATCGATGAGGCTAAATTCAATGTACAGGACTTTGTGCGGGAGCAAACACAACCGAAACAATCCTGTCCGCAGTGTAATATGTAACGAAGATGTTTGTGTATGTAAGCATGGTATTTATTTTATTTTTTTGTTTTTGGTACACCATTTTTGTATGAAATAAAAAAAAAATTAGCAAAAAAAAAGGAATTTAAGGAAGAAAATAAAGTTTTACAATGAATTTGAAGGGAATTTTTTGTTCTGGTTAAATGTGCAATGTCGATAGGTAGAGGGGAATTTTTCATTAAAAGGGAAAATTGTAGAATAAAAACCTTAAAATTGCAGTGAAATTCAGGTGGAAACCACGAAGTTTAAGCAAATTTTTGTGGTGTTAAAAATCGTTTGGTTGATGAATCGATTTTAAATGGAATTGTTCTTCGTGGAATTACAGAATATTTTGTGGTACAAATATTAAAAATTTCTTTTGGAAATTTATGCTCATAAGTGTACTTGATAGGATATCTGCATTTGAGCGGCTTGTTTTTGGAATTTCCTGCATTAAGTGCTCCTTTAGGAGGTTAACACACTCTGTGGCATTTTCTTGCTCGTATTCCTGGACCTGAGCCATATATATTTGTAGTATGTTTTGGTTTGTTTAAAAGTGGTTGTCAGCTAAGAAACACCAACACACTTGGACGTATCATAGGTCCATTGTGATACCACAAATATTTGAAAAGATATGTTTACGTCTTTAATCGCCATAATTTCTGAGTGGATCACCTTACAATAGTTTGGAAGACGGAAAAGTTTGTCAAAGTTTAAACATGGGGTGGCTGCTCTCTGGGGAGTTGTTTGAAATTCAGATGGTGTTAGGTATCATCATTTATTCTCCATGGTTGTTGTCCAAATTAATGGGGGATAGTTGTATGCAACTTGCTGACATTTATAATTCACAGTTTTTTTTTCGTGATTTGAACTTTTTGCATTTGGGAAGCACTTTCCTGCCTGAATCAGACAACATATACGGCACCTATTTACTTCTAAAACATCCACTCATACCTAAGAGATTGTTACATGGACATTTGATGTTCAGCAAAGAATAACTTATACACTTTGCGGTCCGTCATTTTTCGGCTAAGCAGAAAATCAAAGACTGCAATAAATAGCACAAAAATATAGGCCAAAAGAAAAAAATGGTATTGTATTTTAAATAAATTAGTTCCACCACGTACGTCTACATTGCACATAATAAAACATCCATATAAATTTTGTACATAACCCCTTGAGACATTTTTTATAAGCAAAACCAAAAAAAAATAAAACTTGGTAAAAGTAAAAAAACTAGAAACCCAAATTTAGAAACATAAATATAAAGTATTTGTATTAAAAATTGGAAAGCGTAAAAATTGTATTAGAAAAATTAAAATTATATATGATGTTGTAAAAAAAATTGAAACTATACACCAAATTATAATAATCAAAGCATTCTACACATAATTATAACCTAAATAAATTTAAAAAAAACTGCATATCTCCTGTTCTCAACACTATAAAACAAATGCTCTTCTAAAAATACCTTAACTGACCAATTGTTATTTAAATAATATTTAAAATAAATGACAAAACAAAAACACTACGACTTTCTCTCTAAAGGTTGTCATGACACAAATATTTCCACAATTAATTTCTGTCAATTTTTTTTATTTTTTAAGAAAAAAAGTTGTTACTTCATGCACATAATTAAAAAGAAAAAAGAAAGAGATATATTTAATATAAAATTAAAAACCTCTACAAAACTAAACAAAATAATGTATAATGGTAAAAAAAATGCTGTCGCATACAATAACGTAGGGAAAACCATATATTTATAACAAAACCTAAATAGAATACAAAGGTGTATTTGGTAAATTTAAATAAATTGTTGTATAGCAGAATTATGTGGAACATACCTATACATATTTAGTATTTATTCTTGTTTATCGCTCAGTTTTGTGGTAGCTTTTGACTGGAAGAGAGTAAAATTTGAAGAAAAAATGCATATTTATTGGAAGGGAAACGTATCAAGTAGATATACATATAACTTTTTTTTGTGTTAATATTTAAAAACTGAAAAAAAAACAGTGAGACAATTTATAAATGTCACTTCAACTTGGCTAATATTATTTAAAATGTCGGGTGCACTATTGAAATTAGCAGAATAATTTGTTAAAAATTACTTTATATAAAGTGTTAAATGTCCTTAAACTTAAAAAGAACCCTTAATTTGAAACCGAGTCTTCGAATTTGTTCTCGTTCTTTTGTATCTTAAAACAAAAACTACTGAATGAAAACCTTATTTGAATAATAAATTGCCAAAATAAACATATACGCACTAAAGATTGTGTAAAACATAAAAGATATATATAAAAATTTTAAGAAAAACAAAACCTTAAACCCACGTGATAAAACTATTTATGACAAATACCTATAAACACCTAATTATACTCGTATAAACAATCACATTTACCCAACAAAAAAAAATATATATATATATGTATATTTAAAAAATTGGATATTGATATATACAGATACAAGTTGTGTAAATAAAAACCAAATTGTTTATTGAAATACCTAAATGTATTTAAAAAAATATGTATTTATTAAAAAGAAAAAAAATCTTGTAAAACGAAAAGAGTATTTATCAGCTGCTTGTTAAATGAACCAAAAAATAAATAATGAATATATTTATGCATAAAATGGAAAAAAAAGTTTAAAAAATGAGTACATTACAGTGTCTAAGAGAGAAAAATGTTCCCAACATGCTATAGAGACAATATATAAAAATAAAAAGGAAACCTAAAAGAAGTTCTGTTCTATTATTGTAACGCCATCTAGTTCTAGCCAAGTGAAGTATTCATGTTACCGCAGCGTTAGGTATTTACATACTTCCTTATGTTCTGTATCCCATTGCGGGTCGTAGGGTCTCTACAACGCGCCTCCGTGTTGCCGTACTAGAATCGCCGTATCCTGCCATCCTGGGTAAGCTGGTTCCATTGCGTCGCTTGGTTAGATATAGACCTGTTACCCTTTCGGAGAGTGTGGCCAATCCACTGCCGCTTTCGTCGTCGTATGGTTGGGCCCATATGTTCGTTAGAGATACGGTTTGACAAGAATATCCTAAGATGTAGGGTAGGTACCTATTAGCAAACGTTTGCAGCTTCGTCATGATAGTGACGGTCACTCTCCAGGTTCCGCATCCATATAGCTTCAACTTCAAGCTTCCATATGGCTTCAACGTTGGAACGGAACAGCTATTCGACCAGTTCGGTCCCGCCATCGGTTGAGACAATACTCCAAGGTATTGGAAACTCTCTACTTTCTCATCCTCTACTTTCTCATCCGTTTGTACATATATGAGTCGATGAGTTTAGTGCTAGGCTGATAACTTTTTGTTTTTGCCCAGTTAATTTTCAGCCCAACAATGTCTGCTTCCCTCTTCATATTATTCAGTGGAAGGCACACATCATCGGCGTAGTCGAGGTCTTTGAGTTCAGATCCATCGAATTCCCCCATTTCCTTTTGATAAGGCCGCATTTAGCACATCGCTAATCACCTATAAAAACAGTATTGGTGAAGTATGCTGCCTTGCCGAAACGCACTTTGGTCTTCGAATTCCTCAGACAGCCTACCTCTGTGCAAGAAGTGACATGTGGACCAATCGTACATAAGTATGTAGCCTTGATAATTGCTATTATTTTATCAAGAATGCCTCTCCTACGTAAGGCACGCCAAATAAATTCCCGAGTAACACTATAAAAAGCCTTTTCAAAATCGATGAATGGGTGTTAATGTTGTCGACGCAGGAAGATCCAGAGCAGGAACCTGCTTGTTCGGCGTCGAGTGTATCTTCAAGGTATTCTTTGATTCGCTCCAGGATGATTCTAGCTATTGTCTAGGCCACTGCAGGCAGCACGCAGATACCTCTCCAGTTTTCGCACTGCATTAGGTTGCCCTTTTTTAGGGAGCTTGACGATCATTCCCTTCTTCCTCTCATCCCATGTTCTCCCGACAAGTGGGAACAGCAGCTCTGCCGATACTGTTGGCGCAGCTTGAAATATCTCCGCAGGTACGCCATCAAGTCCTACTGCCGGTTGATCGCGGTAATAATCCCTTCCTTACTGGGGGTTGTGGTGCGAGTTCGGGAATTTCTTTCTTCTACGGATATTTCAGTCTGACTTGGGCGAATATTCGGTTTAGAACATAAGCAAAATGTTCCTTTAATCTCTTCAGTTGATCCTTATTCGATATTAGCAACGACCCGTCTAAGCCTTTCGCTGGGTGTTGAGTAGAGCTTAGGCCACCTATAAGCTCTTTGCTGCTTCTTCTGCTTGTGTGGCCAGCTCATAGATGTAGTCTCATAGATGTAGTCTCACGCTACGCTGCACTTCTCTCATCTTTATGCGATATAGGGACTCTCGCTCGATCCTCCTAGCTGCTGGAACTGCTGCAATTCGTGCGCTGTGTTTGTTCATTGATACTTCTCCAGGTAACCTCGGAATGCCACTCCCTATGGCTCCCCTGCGATTGACCGACCTGATGTGAAAACAGTTTTCACAGCACACCAATGGTCTGGGGTGGTGACGGGCAATGAGCTGCTGATTGTTTCCACTCCACGTGAGAGATGGTTTTTTAGTTCTTGGCGCTCTGTGGAAACTCTCAGTCGGTCTACGTTAAGCTTAGGTGCGTAATTGGACAGTAGCTATCATAAGATGGTGGTGTCGTACCAACCCCATGTCAGCTCCTTGCCTGTTTCGGAAGTCTAGAAGCCTACTTTTAAAGCGGCGACTTATGGCAGAATGGTCAATTTGGTTGGAGGTTGTTTGCCTGTCAGTTGACATCCAACTGATATGGCAGGTCTTGTGCTCAAATATGGTGCCACCTATAACAAAACGAAGTGCGTTGCAAAAGTCAAAAAATCGTTCACTGTTGTCATTGCGACTGCCTAATCCGTGCCGTCCAATGTTATGTTTGAGCCCTTCGTTGTCGCTGCCTACCTTGGCATTCAAATCCCCCATCACAATGACACTGTCGCCTTTGGGTGTTGCATTATAAACAGCTCCCAACTGGTTGTAGGTCGTCTCCTTATAATGGTGACGCGACGTACTCTTGTCCGGAATCTGGCCTATAAAATCCTGTCATCGTGTGGCTGCCAAGAGATTAGTCCTCTGCGTGTTGTAGAACAGCAGTCCAACTCCATAACCACGAGAGCTTCCGGTTGGTTTTCCGGTGTAGAGTAATATAGTGCTACGCGTTGGGGATTGGTACTCACTCGCATCCCACCATCTTATGTCGTTTACTCTCAATATGTCCAGCTTATACCGCATGAATTCTAATTTAAGGAATCTGGCGCTCTGACGTCCTTCACTCTGAGAGTCATATTCCAGAAACCAATCTTGGCCCGGGTTCGATAGCCAAAGGTCGTCAACGTGTTATCAGTCCTTATCCGAGGCATTGTGTCGGTTTCCTTACCGGGCTGGTTTCGGTAACGCAGGTTGCTGGCCCAGGTCACCTAGTCTAGGCACAAGACCCTAGACAATCTCGCACTTGCAATTCTGGCCTACATGTGTAACGATTTATACATGAAGTTGCCCGGCGACCACCACAAGGAGGTAAAGCAAGCACTACATTATGAACTTGATTGTTGCGCTACTGGTCCAATCCATGTTTTGAACTGTCAGTACTACAACATTACAAGAAACAACAAAAAATTTATTAAATACATACGATTACGTATTTATTCTATTTTTTAGCATCGGGCAGCACATTGCATGTTTCATTTACATCTGGCATTTTTTTATTATCAACCGGAGGACACTCGGCGCAAAGCACCTCCTTGTCGTTCCGACTTTTCTCCAATCCAGTGATGTTTTCTTTGTTTGCTGGCTTTGGACGTGCACTTGATACAACTTTAGCTTCAACATCATGCGGTTTACGATGAGCATGACCATCAGTTGCTTCTTTTGGCTTTTGTTCTGGCCAATATTGCTAAAAGCGATACAAAATTTATAAAATACTCAAAAATTTAATATGATTCGAGTACCTCAGGTACATCCCAGATAATCACCGATCCATTTGCGCTTCCTGAAATACAATATTTGCCGCACGGGCTAAAGGAACAGCACTGGACTGAACAGGCATGTTGCCCAGTACAAAGTACTATACCTTTTTGATAGTCCCACAGCTAAAGGGATACAGTTTTCTTTTATTTCATATGCAAAATAAATTATTTTGTACCTTAACAGTTTGATCAGTGCCAACAGAAAGAAAGTAGTCACCAGTCGGATTGAAAGCAACAAAATTGACTGGCTCCTTGGCTGATCCTTCAAGTTCTCTTAAGAGACTTCCGTTGAAAACCTTACAAAAAATAAATATAATTAAGTGCTTTAAGGTTGGTTATAACTCACCATCCAATAGTTTATTCTGCCGTCGGATCCAACAGTCAGCAATTGAACACCAGTAGGGAAGAATTTGGCGCAAGTAAACTGAGTATTGGCGGTTATTACTTGCTTTCTGGTCATTCGACTGAAAGTATACAAGGTAATAAAGTCTAACTCTAATGCCAATACTAATGGTCATATGTAGATCTAGTTGCAGTGGCGAAATGCGTTCACTGGAAGAACTTTAGAACCGAGAAGAAAAAGGAGTCTGCGTTGTATACCGATGGCTTTAAGATGGACATTGGCATGGGAGCTAAAGTTTATTGTGAAGCTGAAGGAATAAATCACGAGAGTAATATCGTATCACTGTCTATGTAGAGATAGCCAGGCAGCTATAAAAGCTCTGGACTGTGCTGTTATTAGGTAGAGATATTCAGAGCCTATGTGATGACCCTTAGCTCCATACCTAGGCATAAGGGTATCGAAGGACTCTGCTGTTTTTAGGAGGAGGCTTGTGAGATATTCAGAGCTAATGTGGTGACTCTCAGATCCATACCAGGGCATAAGGATATAGAAGGAAACAAAAAAACCGACAAGGAGCTACTGTAGAAGTTAAAGTCCTGCTTCATCCATCCGAAGAATGGGAACTCTTAGCAATTACTACGTTGAACTAATGGATAAACAAAAACAACCAACAAAGCGATAGCCCTTTCCAGTGTTTCCTGCGTTAAATTAACACAATGGACCCAACCTTGTTGGGCTTAGTGAAATATGACCCCTCACCCTTATACCTAACTTAAAAGGCTTACATAAAACCAACAAGTACTTACTCCACATCCCATATAACGCACGACCCATCAGTGCCGGCAGATACAACTTCGGTGTCAAATTTGTTAAAATTCAACGAGCTTATAGGTCCACTGTGATCCTTCAGAACCCCAACCAAACTCTGGCGATACGGTTCGATTTTCCAGACACGAACTTGTCCCTCGAATCCTGCACTCACAAGTACTTTGTCATTGCTCGATAAAGCCAGCGCACTTACCCCTAAACGTAAAAAGTTAGACAAGCTTGAATTCATCTGCATCCCCTTGTTTGCTGCTCACCTTTGTTGTGTGCATTTGGAATGGCAAAAATTAATTTCCCCGAGATTGGAGTAAATGCCCGGATTACACCATCATTCCAGGCCGATATAATACTCGTTCCTTCGTGTGTGAACACAATTGAAGTGCAATGGAAATTGTAGACCATTATTCGAAGGAGCTCCTTGTACAGTTTCATTGACCAAATCCGAATTGATTCGTATCCAGCTGAAGCAAAGACTGTGGATAGTTTGCTAAAGAGAATCAAACTGCTGTTACTAACAATCTATTTTGGTGTTTCAGAACTCACTGTGGAAAGATGAGCTCGTTAACAGTTTCCTTGTGGCAGGTAGTCCATAGCTTAAGGTTAAATGTATCTGTGGTCGTGGTCAGAATATAGATTTCACTATTGTCCGTTCCGATGTAGTATTTATTTTTGCCATTCTTTGCTATACTCGTCACTGCGCCATTTACTTTTGCTGTTTTAACCTAAAAACAAACAAAAAAAACATTGAAATATTGGAAGCTCAGCTTCAATCAAATGACTTACTGGCTTGAGCTTCGGCCATGTCGGATTTGGATAGTTTCTGAAGCACGCATCTCGGAATTCTACTAGCTCGACAGTTCCATCGCCGGCTCCAATCAATAGACCATTTTTGGTGCATACTATTTCTCGAATGCCGTTTACATACTTCTCACAGTCCTTCCCGATCGGCTTTCGAGGATTATGTTTACCATAGAGTCCTACCAGAACAGCCGATAAGCCATGTTCGCCAACTGCCAGCTTTACATGAGCTGCATCGCCCGTCGAAGTTCCGATGTAGATATCCTCATCATTACTGTGCAATACCATGGAATTATATCGACGTTGAGTTCTTCCTACTTGAACCTCCGTGACATTGAGCTTTCGATGTTCTTTATCGATAGTCCACATACGGAGGTGACCTTTAAACGAGAAGTAAGTAAACACATAAATACCTGAATCTTCTGATCTATACTTTGCTCAGGACATAAATATTGCAATCAAAAGGAATCTTCTTTTGCGATAGTGAGTACCAGGGGCAAACAGATACTGTCCTCAAAATAAATGCTCGGGTCAAAGCTATTCGGCTTCCAGGGAATAGCAAAACTATGTAATGACTGAAGCGTAACCTAAGAATTACGTGATTGAACCTTGCAAGTATGAACGCTCGCAGCCACGAGCTTAAAGAGATGATGATTAGAAGACGAGTAGACATCTTGGGAATATAAAAAACCAAAGGCAGGGGAAAAGAGATGTATTCTGGCTAGACTTTCATGACCTAATCAAAAATATCTCGAAGAAAGAGCTTTTGTTTGGAAGATTTGAACGGACATGTTGCGAAGGGAAATGGAGTACGGAACCAGGAATTCTTCAGGTGAAGACATCCTAAGGCTCGTTTCACACTATCCGGTTTTAGCCGTACGGCAAAAAACCGTACGGCGAAATTATTCTAGTGGCCCGAAGAAAAGCATGGCCCCTTTCACATTACACGGTTACGGCAAAATGCCGTCACGATGCCGTGTAGCAGCCGTCCAACTGCCACTGCAACTAACGGCGACCGTACGGCTACCGATAACACAGTGGTGTACATAACCAAATGCGCGCTTTCACATTTGCCGGCTTTAAATCGTACGATCAGTTGTCTTCAAGCCAGTGTAGTTACACAGCACTTAATCAGAAACTAAGCTTGTGATGGAAAAAAGCCGTGCATAAACCGTATAGTGTGAATGGACAACAGCATTCGGATTTTTGCCGTATGGTTTTTTGCCGTACGGCTAAAACCGGATAGTGTGAAATGAGCCTAAGCATGTTCAAGTTATTCGGTTAAATACTATCTTCGTCAAACACAATAGTGGCGGAAATAAAAAGCCCTTGACAAATTACCTCTTCACCATCTTCCATCGATGAGATCGGAGATGAGCACAAGATAGGTGGGATTCCCCACAGTCAGCGATCTTGCTTAGAGAGAGAGAGAGAGAGAGAGAGAGAGAGAGAGGATAAATCGCTGCTTGGAGCGTTGAAAAGTAGCTGCCGACACGCCAAAGAAACGTGAGGGGTGCTAAAGTCCTGATAATGAGATGAAGCTAAAGTTGTGATAAGAGAAAAGAAAATGAATTTCAAGGCTTGATGAAAGAGCTCTTCTGCTAATAGGGATTTCTATAGATTTTTATTAGAAAACTGGCCTTGAGGTAGCATATTTCGCGAGTAACAAGTGCGTCCAAATCCAAACAAAAATTATGGAAAGTCTCTATCAGCAGTTAAAGGCAATATCGCATAAGGAATACCAAATTTTAAGACGCCTTAATGTACAATAACCCATCACAAGCAAGATATAGCTCGACCGACTCAGTGTGGGGAGGTATCCTTCAAACCTCATGAAAAACGTATTAACGTACCTACACACAGACAGAAGAGAAAATAACTAGATAACACAAATGCAAAGGCACCAGCATTTGATTGTCCTCAGTAAAGAATCGAAACCGGGAAGCCGATACTTCCTGTTGTCAAACGGTAAGCTCAATAGGCTACTTCGGATCATAACATAACACTTATGTATTATAATTGTCCAAAAAGAAACTCTCTCTATATAAATATTAGCAAATCTATACCCAAATAGACAGACATATGTAGATATTGTAGATAAAGGGTGATTCATTTACAGGTACTTTTTAGTCCATAGACCTTACGAATGACGACGCATGATCTTTGTTATCCTGTCATTACACTTTGGCTTAGTATTCAACATTTCATTTTGAAGAGACTTAATCTGGCACATTGTCTATACAAATTATTAGTTGGGACTAAAAAACAACCTAAAGAGATTAAAGAGTTGTCATTACATCCAGACAAAACAACGGTTTGGTATGGTTTATGGACAGGTGGAATCATCGGTCCATTTTTCTTCAAAAACGAGGCCCAAACGTAACCGCATATTAGTCGGCTAAATCGTGTGATATCACACCTTTAGACTTTTTCCATTGGAACTATGCAATGCTCAAAGCCAAGTACGATTGAAAAATTGGAAGCATTGCTCGCGCTATTCGCCAAATATCACTCGAAAAGATCGAACGTGCCATGGAAAATAGGAACATCGGAAACGACCATGTTGACAATAGTTATAGCCAACATTTGGAAGAAACGATATCTGAAACATAAAGGTCAAGAATAGTTCATTTGTTTAGTAAAAAGATGACCCGGTTAAGCCTTTCTTTGCTTTTTCTTTTACTTAAAAAAAAAGTACCTCTAAATGAATCACCCTTTACACAATTATAAAACTGAATAACAAACTTATATCATTAAAACTTAACTCGTTAACAGAGAAAAACTTACGATCTCCTGAAACTAAAAATGTCGATCCATGTTTGCTTAGAGCACAAACAAATGTTGGATATCCTGACGTACTGTTGACAGATGGTGTTTGGCATATCGGCGTCCTATATAAGACAAGCTTTTTAAAAATATGAATGAATGAGATAGAAATTTAGGACTTACCGTGATTCTACATCATATACAATAACAAAACCATCATCTACACCGCCAATACTAACAACATACTTGTCCTCTGCAGCAAAGCACACTGTTTCACAACGGACCTAACAACGGAATTTATCACAAGTATTTATACATCCTTTTCTCCTCTTACATACCTTATGCAGATCATGTCTCGCAATTTCCTTCATTTCCTTAAAATCCCATAGAATAACGTAAGCCTTAAATCCCATATGATTTAGCTGGCCAGATGCTACATACTGACCGCTACACACAAATTTATAGAATATTTAATTAATATTTAAAAAAAAAAAGACTATTCGTCTGTCATACCTCTGCGATACACGTAAACAGGACACAGAATTTGTGTGACCAGACAAAAACTTCTGCTCATTTGTTTTTAGATTTGTTACCACCACCTTACTGCCCAGTGGTATAAGACTGTGCAATCCGTCAGGATGTAAATTAATCCCAAACGGAACGTTCCCATCGAAGCCAAATACGGCTCGTGATTTGAGCTTAAACGTTTCCACTTCAGCCTGTGGTGGTTTCTTTTCAGTTTCCATCATCTTGTTGCGTAAATAAGTTTAAAAATATATTAGAAAGTGAAGACAAAAAAAGTACGTTCTATTGTAAACGCTTTTTCCTTTTGTTCGATTAGATTGTGAGCAGACTTCAGTTTGAAGTAAATTGCTTGTTGCTACGGTTCCCGGTTTAGGGGTAGTTTAGTATTTAAACAGTTGAAACATGCTTGAGAACTAATTTTTCTTGGGCTGTTTTTCTGGTTGAATGGTCACACTGAATCGGCGAACGGGTGCAACAACCACGTGTCGAAATTGTTTATTGACTTGGTTGCCAGGATAATAATACCCAAATAGGGGGTGTTCTCGACTGCGTTAGGGTGATTGGTACTTTAAAAAGTTATATCTGATAAATGTCGTTGTATTTCCTTATTGTTTTGTTAAAGGAGGATAGGAGAGAACAATTTAAAAGTAGATCCTTGTTTACCTGTAAAAGCATTAGTCATGTCCTGTATTCCTTTGTGGGACATAGGGCCTCTATAATGGCTACGGTTTGTGGCAATGTGCCTCAGTTCTCCCCAACTTTTTGCCAAACGCCGTGCCTCCATCTCGACAGCTCTGCTCCAAAATCTCTTCGGACCGCCCAGTACTCTGCCATCCTGGTTTAACGGGTTAATAGCATGGTTATAGCTGTCACTTTTTCAGAACGTGTGACCAATCGTCTACCAGGTTCGTCGATGAATGATCCGACCCATTCCTGGAAAAGGTGTTCATACGGTTGAACCATAAAATCCTTAAGATGTTACACCATACATTGGACAACATATCTAACGGAGATTTAGCTTTGGAAATTCAGTTGGCTAAATCAAGTTCGGATCCACCGTCAGTCAATACAATACTCCCAAGAAATCTTTATCTACCGGTTATCCAGCAATGCATATTTCAGCTGATGAGGTTGTTCCTAAGGCTGATTACTTTAGTTTTTGCAGTATTAGTTTTAAACCCGACGACGCATGCCTGCCCCCCTCTTCACATTAGCTGTCATTTGGTGGAGATCCATAATTCTGTGAGAAAATCAGCATATATCGTCAGCGTAGTCAATGTGTTTCAGTTGAAATGTAAGAGTCCCCGTTTCCCATCGACAACGCTGCACGAAGCATATCGCCAATCACCAAAAGGAATAGCATTGGTGAAAGAATCCAATCTTGTCTTACCCCACTTTGGATCTCGAATTTCCCTGACAACCTTCCTCTGTGCAGGTCTTGACGTTTTGACTCAGCATATGTAGCCTTGCAATTAATTTATCTGGGATACCTCTGCGTAAGGCACACCAAATAAACTCCCTGTTGACACCATCGAAAGCCTTCTCAAAATCAATGAGCCCCAGGTGAAGTGGCGATCGGTATTCAACGCACTCCTCTATTATGAGCAGGCCATCAAGTGTGTCTTCTAGGTGTTATTCAATTCGCTCTAGGATTATTTTAGTTATTATCCTAGCTACAACCTTAAAGAACATTACCAACTTACTAAATATGTCTACATTTTCATGGATTGAGTCTGAATTAAGCGATTAAAACCATCATTGGATTTGACTTTAAACTAATTAAAATAGATATCAAAAAGATATGTTATGTAAAGGTAGGGTTAATGGGTGTCTTGCATTCGAGGATAGTGTAGTGATAGTGTAGAAGGTCTACTTAGTTACTTAAGTGGCGCTACAGTCCGAGGTAGACCTGTGTCTTAACAAACACACCTTTTCAGGAAGCCGTGTTGGAAGCCAGCTCCCTCCAGTTGAGCATGCCAAGTTGACTGAGATCCCTCTCCACTTGTTCCACATCAACTTTCGAAGTCGTCATCTATTGCGCCATCCATCCAGGATGAATTCCTAGACATTCCTAGCTGAAACGTTGGGCTCCATCCGCTCTACATGACCCAGCCATTTTAATAGCTGTATGAGAACTAACTAACTAAATGGATGTCATTGTATAGGCCGTATGCTAAACTAGCATTGTATCTTCGTTTCCACTGGCCGTCTATGGAGCCAGGACGAAAAAACACTTGAAGAAAATAACCATGGTCATCCCTATTATATTTTATTAAAACTCCATGCCATTGCGTCATACAGGAAAACCGCGATGATGAGTGTCTTATTAATTTATATATAACTTTGAAGTTCGAGATAGGGCTTTGTGTTACTCAATTCTTTTTTTAGCGAGTCACCCTGTCTAAGACATCAAATGGGGCGGTGATGTTTTCCACTTTTATTCTGCACAGTCGGATAAGCCAACACTAGACATAACTTTTTATAACTCTTTTCTTTATACGACATGTAATAGTAGGCAACTTTAAAATCGATGCAGAGGTGGTGTATATCGATTTTATACTAATGGGTTTTTTTTCATGATCTGTCTTTCTTAAGACAGATACTTAATTCAATGCAAGTTAAATCTTATCTAAAAGATAACACATTTATGGTAAGACGCAGTACTCAGTACCTTTATTAAAAAAAGAAAAAGAAAAAACAGCCACATAAATTTACAAAAAGTCCATGACATAAATATAATCACGAATTACTTTGATATAAAGCAAAAGTCCTACAATTCGTCCTCGTACCCATCGGGTAAAGGATTTTTTCTTGGATTATGGAAGAAGGTTTTATTGCCATCACCCCAAGGATATCTTTTATTTCGAATCCTCAAATAGTCATATTTCACAAATGGAGGACGTTCTTCGTCTTCATGATGGTTCATATATACATATGCAGCTATACCACCCACGGTTGGGAATGCTCCGAAAACACTGATTTTCTTCCACATCGCGGCTTTTGAACCTTTAAAGGGAATATTATAACCCTCTTTAGTTAATCGTTAAACATTTCATACCTCCCTTTTCAGCTTTTTGATCTTGTTTTGGTTTAGCCGTGCCTTTGGAGGCCTTACCTTTCGCCTTCAGAAAGTTTGTCCTCATCACAAACAGATTTTGTATCATTTTATGAAAGCCATGCTTGATTATTTTAGACATCCTGTTGTGTCCTTTATGTTTTCTCTTGCCTTCAAAGCGACTTATTTGAATTGTGTTATCTATGCTAGGAAAATCTGTGAACGTCAATTTGTTAGTAAAAAAATTTAGTATACCTACAGTGTATTCTGTAAAATGCCTCCGGCTTCTTTCTGTGAAACTCCCAAGTTAGATAGCCGTAGAGCCATCTTAAGAAAACGATACAATTGCTGTAATAAACAGTATTCTACAGTCCGATTCCCCAAGGCTACGTACTAGGTTCGCTACTATGCAATCTAGCTTAAGATGATGTGCGCAGACTTTAATACAAAAGTATATAAATACATAAGTAGCTTTGTTAACTTTCTGATAACCAAACTTCTTGAAGAGCTATGAGCCATGCCTGCAATGAAGCTATCGAGATATTATAGGAAGGGCTAGTAAATAAGCATGGGTATAAGGAAAAAAGACAAAAGTAAAGCTCATTAGTAGCAGAGAAGCAATGGAGACTATAAGAGTGAAGTGTTTCACTCTGATAAAGGACGCATAGATTGATCCTTAATACCGTTGTTTGGATCAATAAGAAGTGGTGTGAGCTGACCCAGATGCCTTCTAGCCATAAATAGTTCACAGCCTCCCCAGATTTGG
Source organism: Chalcosyrphus nemorum (assembly GCA_949716465.1). Classification (NCBI taxonomy): domain Eukaryota; kingdom Metazoa; phylum Arthropoda; class Insecta; order Diptera; family Syrphidae; genus Chalcosyrphus; species Chalcosyrphus nemorum. The sequence continues at coordinate 31,783,904 of OX454334.1, forward strand.
GTACAAAATGTTTCTGTGTCTGCGATGTTAGGTTAGTAAACTAAATGGATAAGGACCTAGCCCAAGACAACATGACCAGACAAAAGATGAGCAAGTAAGAGGCTTAATAAGTAATTAGCGACAATTTGGAACTGGAAAAAAAATTACTGTGGACTACGACCGAATGCAAACTTTTGAAAACATATGGAAATGCTACAACTATAATCGGCCTGAAGCGAATCTAGTGATGTTCTATCCCTTTCCTATATACATTGCTCCTTTTTCCACTAATGCAATGTTATATAAAATAACTCCCTTTAACCAAAAGTGGACGTGTAAGTGGCGGATTTGATTAATGTTTACACCTGTACTGCTTACTTTTGCAAAAACCTATAGTCTGTCCAACATAAATTGTCAGTACACGTCTTATGGGAGAGATCAGTAGCGTGTCATATTTTTGCACCATACTAAATTGAGAGGAACCCCGCATAAAATGTGTATACCCGCCTGTGAATATCCATTTGGTGTGCGCTGATTGGCTGCTGCATTTCAACCCCTATTTATTTTCATGTTCATTCAGAGTTACCAGTGTCCGTTTTGTAACTCGTTCAGTTTTTTTTCCTTGGGTTTCTATTAAGGAGCTTTTGGTTTTAGAGCTTTGAAAAAAGTTCTTTTTTGATAAGCATTACCATCATGTTTCTTTTAATGTGTTGAAAATACGTTAAAATGCAGTTACAAAATTGTAAGATGTTTTCTATTCTAAAATGTTTTACTGTTTTGCACTTTGTAGGTACGCATACATTTTTTTCTCTTTTTGGGTTCAATTTTCAGTACGTTGAAAAATACCTACATAAAATACGCAATTGGTAAAATAGGAAGTTTACTTTTTACTTTGAAGCAATGCAGTGAGTGAATAATTTAAATTTTTTCAGCATTGTTCTATATAATTTGTTTCCATTATAGGAAAATTAATTGACAATTTTTGCATTTCAATGGATAAAAAATTGGACCTTTGCCGATTCGCCTCTCATGAATCAAAAAAAATTCTTTGATAATGCCGCCAGTGTACATATATACATAAACTCGGCCAAAAATATTTTTGACCAACATTGCATAGTTGTAATATTTTAAGCAATAAAATATTACAGAAGCAGGTCAATTTGGTCATCTTATATCCTTGCGCATATCTGAACAGAACACAGAAGAAGGATATGTACATATGTATGTACACAACTTTTATTGCTTTATTGCAGGAAGTGATTTTTAATTGTCGAGATTTTTCAAGACTGGGTTTTCTTGTATTTTATCTTATTTCAATGTATGACTTAAGAATTAATTGCTTTATTACAGGATGTACGACATTTAGTTCCGTTCTCGTACAAAAACATAATACAGGGTGATAGTCTTTGAGTTCTTATTTATCCCTGGGTGTTAAGACGGGTAGTTTTTTAAGAACTGTTTTCAAATTGTTTTTTGAAGAAGTATTGTGCAATTTATATTTTTAAGTCGTGAATTATTTGTTTTATATTTGATTAATAAAACAAATTAAATGAAAATTTCAATCTAAAAAACGGACGGTAACCCTACATAATATTCTTTCACATTTTTCCTGGTTTGAAATGATACTGCGGCAACCCTGTAAGAGCTTTTGTTAGAGTAGCACCTTACGGAAAACAAACGAGTGCGAATGAGAGACAAACATCCCTATCTTCCCTGTACTGACAATTTATGTTGGACAGACTATAGTACACAAAATTTCATCAACCTAGGTCAAAATTTAAGGTCCAAAAACTAGTGACATATGGACGGACGGAGAGACGCATTTAGGTCAATTGACTCGGCTATATGCTGATCATTTATATACATATATGCTTTATTGGGCCTATCTTTAATATTTCTCTGTCATAAACTATGCATCAAACTTAATATATAAATATTTTAAACCTTATTTTAAAATAATTCTGAATCACCCTGCAAGTCAGCCGCTGTACACCACCACTCGGTATATCTGTCACTGGTCAGTTCATGTGTCAAACAAAATTCCTATGAAAAGTCAAAGAACTGCCATCCGGAGCTCATTCGACCAACAATTTTAGTACGGGATTGCCGCGGTTAATTACTCCGCGAAGTTCGAAATTTCATCGAAACCATATCTTTAACTATATTAAAATAAAACTCAAAACATCGTGCACACTAACTCGCAAACAATTCGACGCGAATCGCTCGATTTCATTCATAAGATTCCCCCGCAAATGTGTTTCTTGGTGACACTAAACGCAATCTCTCCTATTACTTCGGTTTTCTAGTGATTTTTTTCGCATTTAATTGGCTTAACTCGGTCTAAAATATGTCACAGAGTGTCTCTAAAGTGTGCTGCATTGGGGCGGGTTATGTCGGTGGACCGACATGCAGCGTCATGGCTTACAAGTGTCCGGGAATCACTGTCACAGTGGTGGACAAAAGCGTCGAACGCATCGCCCAATGGAACTCGGATAAGCTTCCAATCTACGAGGTGAGCATTCTAAAAAAATTCGCCTGTCTGTTTATCCATTTAAAGCTGGAGGTCATCCTCCAATTTGTCTGTTCGCGGTTTGTGGTCATGGAAACCACAAAAGTACACGATATACGCGTGGAATTTGCTGCAAAACGAGAATCTTAGGCGCCTGGGCACGTCTATTTGATCGTTCGCTTCTGTGAATGGACAAGTGTTTAGCTCTTGAGAATAATTGTTTTTTTTTCTTCTTGTTTTAATGGGGTTTTGTGTATTTGTGGGCACGTAACCCAAACAAACACAAGTGGAGTTTAGTTTTCTGAGAAAAAAAAATAACACACACACACCTCTTAGGGAACGCTTCGATGGACATGTGAATTGATAAAGCCCGGAAACTCAGTGATAAGATTTGAAGAAGATTGTTTTTTGGAGCGCAAGCTATCTGGGGTTCCCCTGAAGATTAGGAGAACATCCTGACCAGTCTGTGATCAATAACAATCTCATCACCAACAGGAAATAGACTCACCACAAGTCTATTTATAGAACACAGCAATTGTTTCACGTTATTGTGCTCTTATTTTTTTAACCAAAGGCTATGTTCTTCAGCATTTTATCGAAATGATCGTTTTTCATCTCAAAATAAAATTCAAACTATCGTGTATCCTTACGCGCATTCAATTAAATGTACTTCACTTAATTCCATTCATAAAATTCCACGTAAGCGTTTCTTGGTGACGATATCCGCAACTTTTTTTGTTTTTTGGTTTTCTCGTCAAGTCTGCTTTTATTGACTTAACTCGTTTGATTTTGGACAAATTTGGGAGTCGACGTAGGGATATAATGGATAATGTACGTTAACAATTGCATCTGTGAATATAGGTTTTCACAAATAATCGCTTTCTTCCTACTTCTAGACCACTAATTAGAAATGATGCATACCTTCATAGTATTAGAGCCACCCCAACTATTCGAAAAGCTTGCTTAAATATACTGAGGGCCAATATACCAATAGCCTCTTGCTTAAAACCTTCGACTTCTTAGTGTTGTCAGCAACGTAATTTTAGAGCACTGTAAAATTCGTTGCGGATTTTCCGTCCATCTAACTAACTAGGACATTAAGTCGCTCTGCTTGAAGAGATTGGAACAACACTTGAAAGAAGTGGCACCAGTAGGCCGCATAGTGTTCGTTTCGAGCAGAATATTTCCGCTGTACCTGAACATCCTGGTTCTAACAGGATGGTGCAATTGCAAGCAAAGTTCACGCGATAATGGACTTTGAAGGTCCCGCTTTTCGGGGTAGCCTAATGTCTTGTTCTGTTCATTTGCGCTGGGCGACAAGATAGTCCTATTTGACAGTTCCAGACATCTTTCTTTGTGGGTTGGCCTATGAGATACACCGACTCTACATGCTCTCAAAGAGAATATCCGATAAGAGTACGACAGAGATTTGTACTGAATGAAACAAACATAGCCGCAGCAGTTGCCAGTATCGAAGCGTCGAGCAGCTTAATTGGTCTTCGCCAGAGAGTCTACTCGACTTATTTTGCGGTTGCATTTGGGCCTATATGCGTATAAGATTGTGCGGACGCAAGAATTGAAGCTGGACGACGTGAGTTGGCTAATTGGGTTCGGCAAATGTTTGCGGGAAATCATCTTCTCTTCTTATTAACTCAGCGACTATTTCAACAAGCAAAATAGCCATTATTGGAACACAGTCCACAAGTGATCGAAAGATTGTCTGTTTGGTGCGTTTTAGGGCAAATCGGCTCTTTCAAAATGAGCAAAATGACACCGTTGCCGTCAGTACTCTCAGGTATAGAGCGATGTTAACCCACTTCCTCTGGCTCCACAACATCGACATATCCGAGCTGTGATTCCAACAACTGACCGGGTCATCTCACGGCGAGCGTTCATCAATTGGCCACCGCGATCGTGCGACTTTAAACCACTTCAAGTCCTAAGCTTACGCTAAAAAGCCAACCACTTTGGACGAGCTCCAGCCTAACATTATTGGATCAAGTCATCAAAAATTGGAGTGGACATTTGAATGATGTGCTATTCCGCATATAATGGCATAAATGTAGCTTCAAAATAAAACTAATTTTAAAATTTTACATCCCACACCGTTGTTATTTTATTCAAATTTTTTTCCTATCGTTCTTATCTGGTCACCCTATACGCCACTGCTTACTTTTTTTCTTATTTCTTTTGAAATCCCGGAAGCTGAACATCACTTCTCAATCGTAACTTGTTTGTTCAGCTGATTGCCAGCCGGCTTTTTTTTTTCTTCCCGCGCTTTGATAATTTGTTTCACAAGATTTTTCATGCTTTCTTACGAGCATGTGTATTCATGACAATTATTGTTTTTTTTTTGCCTACAAGTGGTATTGTTGCACCATTCATAATTGTCCATTTGTAAAATCAATAAAATATATGAATCTGATTGGCGCTACTATTGTCCACGCAGAACGCTATGACGTGGGCTAGTATAATAATCGTTTATCTATTCAGATAATTGTCGACACATTTCACTGTAGTCAACCCATCTTTTTTCATTATTACTATCGATTGCCAATGTATAAGTGCTACCTATTGATTGTTTCAAACGGAACAGAAAAAAATTGAGAATATCTCCATGATTAACCCCGAACAATACCCAATTTGATATCAATGCATTAGCCCATTTCCGGTCAATAGCTCTTTTACCTATGACCAAGCTTAATGGAATTCTCTGATTGTGGCTTTTATTAAAAAAAAAAACGAATTTCTAACAATTAGAGGAAGGGAGGGCAAGTAATTGTTTACGCTTTCCCAAAAAACGTGCCATAAACACAATAATTCGACGAAAATCGACGCACAAACGAAAAAAGAAAAACTTCGACTAAGCGAAAAACGCATTTAGAAAAGTATCTACGAAAAACGAACAAAAAAATAAACATTTACGCATACCAAACTATTGCTTATCGACCTTCTGCTTTCCGCATGCAAGGCAAACTCTCCTAAATTACTTGATAATAAAACATAAGCAGCCACATAGGCCACCTTGGCTAATAAAAGTTTCTACATACATACATACATGTGATCCATTAGTACGGCGAAAAATTTATCTAAGAGTAATAAAATTAAAAAAAAAAAAAAAAACTCCAACACTTGGTAGCCATTCGGAATGATTGACGATAAAACACATGTCAACCCATGTAGACCTTGTGCTGTCATTACTTAAGTTTTGAAAACGATACAACTGCAGGGGATATGACTCATATGACCCAAGAGTCATCATAGACCACTGCTGCACGACTATCGGATGTTGGATGTGCAACTGATTAAATAAATTGCATCCGGACCTTCACATAAATTGAAAATAAAAAAGTTTCATAACACGGGGACAAACGTGTCAGAATGTTTGCTCAGAACTTAGGCAGAACAAAACAGTTTTTAATTTTAAACTTGGAAGAGAGCAAAGTAAACTTAGAAATTACTCGTATTACTCAACATTTGTGAAAATTGATTTGAAAAGTGACGAGACAAAATAAGAAATATTAGGCAGCCCATAGAGGATCAAGGCCTAGCTTCTCAAAACTATGTATCCATGCTGTTTGCGATATACATTTCCGCACGTACAGCTAATCCGAATGCAAGAGGGATTTATTTGAGAAGTTTTCTCATGGCAGCACTACTCTTGGATGTTTGTTTACGGTATTTTCCTGACTTAGAGCTTGGAACCCAATGCATAGTAGTCCAACGTACTAACCACTGAGCCACGGAACCCACAGTCCGACTAGACAACTAGAGTTTTCAACTAGAAGTCCTAGCATTTTGAGTGGTATTTACCGAATAACGCGAATAATGCCAATCCCTTAATCGTTCCCGGCATATCCCTGTAGACTCTGGAACTTACATGTATAGGGAGCCGATCTAAAGCGCGAAATAACCTGTCCACCGTATTGTTCCCGCCATAAAGGCATAGTTTCATGGACTATATGACAAGTTGATTGTATTGAAGAACACGTGCTTGAACTTGAGGCAGCAAATAGTCCGTATTTATAGCGCCATTGACAGCTAAATTTTGGGAGGCTTCGTTCTTGATGAAATACCCATGCCTCGAAGATTCCACCAAACACCAAACCGTTGTTTTATCTGAATATAAAGGCAGCTCTTCAACCTTTCGGGCAATTTTGCCATTGAGACAAATATGCCTCATCGCTAAGCAAAATTTGTGTGCAAATGCTCAGACCCGTCATCGAAAATAGCAACTTCAGAATGTAGCTGGTTACCAGCAGTTATGGTCAACATTTAAAAGAAATAATCTTAAAAAAACAAATGTAAAGAATGGATAATAAAGATAACTTGATAAAATTTAATTTTTTTTATTGTTTTTATTTTTGAAAAAAAAAAAATCTCTTTAACTGAATCACTTTTTACTTGAAACTTCATGCGATGATTTCTGAGTGTATGTGTATTGTTCTGATTATCCATCTGTTGCTTTGGGAAATTCTAAAATTTACGTTGACTGTGTTGCCAGAAACAATTTCAGTAATTGAAACTACAAACCAAGGCTGACAATTTGATTGGAAAGAATAAAATGTGATTTTTGCATTCGTTAATAAGTCACAGTACTTTTAAAAATACTTGTTACTCTGAAAATTGTATGAATATGGTTGGGGCCTGAGCACCGAACCTTCATTCATTCATCATCATAAACGGCTGTTGTCGAAAATAAAAATTCCTCGGTATACGTACTTACTATCTCTCAGAAAAAAAGACTCCTGTTTAAATATGCTATGTTTTAAGGCTGAACTATAATAGTCGAATGGTTTCGTACGACCACTTCCAAAAACAGTGCGAATACACAGGAATAGTACTGAGCAACCATAAGAAGCTTTCGGCTTCGATTCGTTTAATTTTCGGTCACTTTTTTCTCACTTCCGAAAGTGCGAATCCATTCGCTCTCACTTATGCAAGTGCGGCATTTAAATGGGGAAAATTCTAAAATGCGATTTTATAACGTGCAAAATGCAAATATTATTAATTTTCTCAAAACACTTAAAACTTTTTATGGAAAAACACCAAATTAGACAGCAAAACTACTTGACAGATGTTTCCGAACGCATACTCCCATTATGGGTTGCTTATGGAAATGACTGCACTGAAGTAAACGGAACGTAGAGTTTTGACATTAGCTTCAGATTGCTTCCGGCTATTATAGTTCAATCTTTAGCGAATCTTCAATCTGCCATCCTTCTGTAAAGTGTGACAAAACTGTGAAGCACTTCCTCTGCCTTGCCGCCTTGCCAGACTGCAAATTTTAGGTATGAGTACTACTCGTCTTCTTAATTTAATCTCATTAAGCATGTTACAATGCACTTATATTTAACACGTGAGTTATGGCAGAAAGGCAATGGAAGGGATAAGTAACAAGGCATAGTTAAGGCATTACCGAGTACGCATTTGCTGCCAAAGGTGTTTCTGGCATTTGACTTACGCAGCACTCTTGGCAATGGTTCATTGTAGCCACAGTTAGTACGGCGAACAGGTATACAGAATAGTTGGACAGACCTACGGTTGTTTGTTATCCGCCAAGGGTAGGCCGTGTAAGGTGAAGCGAATGAACTTGCGCTGCACAGTCTATCGCCCCTATCGTGGAACTCGTCGGAGGGAACAATCCACTAGAAGTAAAAAATTTGGACCGTGTAATCCACATGTAGGTAAAGTGAACTATTTCATTGTAGAATACCAAACAAACAAGTTGTCAAATGAGCACTTCCTTATCAATAACATACGTCGATAAAGTATCCGACGGATTCCACGATAGCTATGTGAGATTCGCGTGAATCGAATGGGTGTGAATCTCAGATCTCTCAAGTTCCATGATAGGGATATTGTTCCGTGCAGATCCGACGTGGAATCGACGTGAATAGGATATGGTTTTGTAATGCGATTTGTTGTTTTTAAGCTCCAATAAATGTTCATTACATGAGTTAGAGACATTTTTTAGATCATTCCGTAAAAGGTGAGAATCAGATGCACATGAAATACGTCTACCGTTTATGGCGTAAGCATAAGCCAGAAGTTCAGCGCTATTGTAAGGACACAAATCAATAGTCTAAATCGGCGCCATTGAATACAATTTACTTCACCGACGATGTAGCCATCTTTGTAGTGAGCAAACTGTAAAGTAAGCCAAGTAAAGCCATCGGGTGTACAGGACTAGCTAATAAGCTAAGCTTAAGCTATAAGCTTTTTTTTTAAACCAGAGTTGAAATATCTTGGCGTTACTTTGTGCAGCGAAGAAGGCAGCAAGACCAACGGCTCCCCTAGCAAGGATCAAACCAAATATTGGAGGACCTAACCGGTTCTACGGCTATGGGCTGGGGGAATGAATACGAAAGTATACAGTAGAAAGAGGTAGGTACAGAACCAGTGAGAGTTAGCATCGCCTTCGAAATAAATGAGCCGAAAATATAAGGCCGAAGTCCCCCCTCGCTATGAAACGCTTGACTAAGAAATGGGTTTAGTGAATTCGTATCCGATACTGTTCATATAAATCGACTTTGTATTGATGGTCCTCTAAAATCCTTCCTAAAAGCTGTGAATACGACGTCTTTCAAAACGTTTAGTACATATGTATACCTACTAGATGCAAATTCTGTTAGGTAAGATATTAGTTATTGCCCTCTCTTTCAGGATTTCGTGTGGAAAAGATGGGCTTGCAATGAAAGTACATTGCATCATACACGATGCTTGTCATGTATGAAAGCTTAGCAATGAGCCGATAATTAGAAACTTTGCTCATGCATCTCTTTTTGCGAATAATAAGGACGCTTACTATCCTTCCATAATTGAGGAAAATACGTTGAGACTAGTTATGTCTGGCTTATACAGTGCAGGGTTTTCTTCTTCGGCGTAAATACTGCCACCTCTATTTCAGCTTAACTTTCCAATCAACTATACTCTGTCCAACATAAATTGTCAGTCACGTCTTATGGGAGAGCTTTTTAGAGATCAGTAGCGTGTCATATTTTTGCACCATACTAAATTGAGAGAAACCCCGCATAAAATGTGTATACCCGCCTGTGAATATCCATTTGGTGTGCGCTGATTGGGTGCTGCATTTCAACCCCTATTTATATTCATGTGCATTCAGAGTTACCAGTGTCCGTTTTGTAACTCGTTCAGTTTTTTTTCCTTGGGTTTCTATTGAGGAGCTTTTGGTTTTAGAGCTTTGAAAAAAGTTCTTTTTTGATAAGTGTTACCATCATGTTTTGATCTGATATATTATTTCTTTTAATGTGTTAAAAATACGTTAAAATGCAGTTACAAAATTGTAAGAAAATTGTAGGTACGCATACATTTTTTTCTCTTTTTGGGTTCAATTTTCAGTACGTTGAAAAATACCTACATAAAATACGCACTTGGTAAAATAGGATGTTTATTTTGTACTTTCAAGCAATGCAGTGAGTGAATAATTTAAATTTCTTCAGCATTGTTCTACATAATTTGTTTCCATTATAGGAAAATTAATTAACAATTTTTGCATTTCAATGGATAAAAAATTGGATCTTTGCCGATTCGCCTCTCATGAATCAAAAAAAAATATAATAATAATAAAGTATATACATAAACTCGGACAAAGATATTTTTGACCAACATTGCATAGTTAGACTATTTTAAGCAATAAAATATTACAGAAGCAGGTCTATTTGGTCATCTTATATCCTTGCGCTCATCTGAAGAGAACACAGAAGAAGGGTATGTACATATGTACATAACTTTTATTGCTTTATAGCAGGAAGTGATTTTTAATTGTCGAGATTTTTCAAGACTGGGTTTTCTTGTATTTTATCTTATTTTCATGTATGACTTAAGAATTAATTGCTTTATTACAGGATGTACGACATTTAGTTCCGTTCTCGTACAAAAACATAATACGGGGGGATAGTCTTTGAGTTCTTATTTCGTTGCCAAAAAATAGATACAGTGTTTTTTCGATCCCTGGGTGTTAAGACGTGTAGTTTTTTAAGAACTGTTTTCAAATTGTTTTTTGAAGAAGTATGTGCAATTTGTATTTTTAAGTCGTGAATTTTGTGCTCAGTAGTAAAAAATGGCTTCCAAATCATCCAAAGACTGAAGTGCCGGAAAAAAAAGAAATTGTTGACGCGACAAAAAAATTAAAAGAAAATTTCAATCTAAAAAATAGGACGGTAACCCTACATAATATTCTTTCACATTTTTCCTAGTTTGAAATGATACTGCGGCAACCCTGTAAGAGCTTTTGTTAGAGTAGCACCTTAAGGAAAACAAACGAGTGCGAATGAGAAACAAACATCCCTATCTTCCCTGTACTGACAATTTATGTTGGACAGACTATAGTCAAAAATTTTAACATGTTTTGCCAAATTTCTCAGCAATTCGTTTTCACAAAGAACGACACGTTCTTACCACATTTAACACAATGACTTGCCTTCACTGTTAGACGTTAGATCGTTTATGAAGTAATAAACGTTTTTATTCTCTTGAACCTGACCTTATCCAAGGTCCATGTTTGAAAATACCTACGTGTTGGACGTGATTAAGTACTCTCTTCTCAGATGGCCTCATATGCTATATATGTATGTACCTGCAAACCTCGGCCGAATACCCGTGCTACGTAATCACAAATCGCCGTTTCTTCGATTATGTTCGATAACACCTGCCGATGGCATGACTACCTGTTGTTGCCATTTGCATATTTACGATAAAATTCCTCTTTCAGCAAATGAATTTCGAATAACATGTTCGTTCTTTTGGCCAAGAAGTGTGTAGTACAGCAAACCAGTTTCCAAAAGAACACAATTCCCAAGCACTTACCGAATTAATTAGAATTCCCCATGAGTTCAGATGAGTTTATGAGCGGTTCTATATTTGCCATTAGGTATACCTTATACCTGACTTAAGCCACCCGAAAATCCATTTTGCTGACTCAGCAAGTGTGATGAACTTGAACTCAAGTGAGTTGCTTCAAAACACGATGCCAAGTCATTTGTTCATAAACAAACTGAAAGTGTGTAATCATCTTTTTTATCTTCTTTTTTTTTTTTTTTTGTAGCCTGGCTTAGATGATGTTGTGAAGAAATGCCGAAATGTAAACTTATTCTTCTCGACTGACATTGAGACTGCCATCAAGGAGGCTGATCTAATCTTCATATCGGTAAATACACCTACGAAGACATTTGGAAATGGAAAAGGTCTGCACTTAAGTGCCTCTTAAACCTAGCTTAAGTGATATAATTTTACTCAATTTGTTTGCACACATTGCAGGTCGTGCGGCGGACTTAAAGTATGTGGAGAGTGCGGCTCGAATGATTGCCGAAATTGCACAATCCAATAAAGTTGTTGTGGAGAAGAGTACAGTGCCTGTACGTGCCGCTGAGAGCATAATGCACATATTGCGTGCAAATCAAAAGCCAGGTAAGAGATAGAAATAGAGTAAAGTGCCAGCAGAGTAAACTTGTCAACTTGTGAAGATAAATTGTTGATCTCTTTTTATTTTTGCTGAATTGGTTAGTTTTTCCATAAGTCTGTAGAAACATGTACAGAAAGTGGGTGCTGTTGATTTGTATGGTACATTGGAATCATGTACATAAGCCATAAGCAGCCCATAGAGGATTAAAGCCTAGCTAAATCTATTGTGCGCGGTGTACATTCCTGCATGCTTAAAGCGGAAATACAGTATTATGTCGCGTCGGAAGGGCAGGCGGTTTTTAAGAAGCTCATGACATTAATAAAGTAAAAGAAGTGCTCTTGTATGTTTGTCAAACAAATATGTCTTCGGTCGATTTGACCGTTGGCTTCCCCAAGAGCAAAACTACCAGCGATTTTGAATGTATTCTGACGTTTCCGGCAAAATCAAATCGGAGCTCACGTACACATTCTCAATCGGCGGTAGTTTTTATGGGCGCAGCCATTTTGTTGAGTCGTTCTGTACATTTGTTGTTGTTAATTGAATGACAGTCTGCTAAAAAGGTGGTGAGCAAAAGGAAAGAAATTAACACCTCGATTGTTTCTATGCCTTTCTCTGGCAAACAATAGCAGATGACGTTTATTACATTGGTGAAGGTACCTCTCTTTTGTGTTAATATAAACAACGGTTCTGGTTTTGTTCAGTGGTAGCCGAAGTAGTGAAGTGGTATTGCAATCATCAGTGCTTTCACTCCTTCGTAGCTCATTGGTTACTGCATATGCTGCTGTTGAGTAGTTTTTCACTGCATTTCATCTGGAAGCTTGATGCGAGTGATTTGCTAGTTGCCTGACTGTCGAATGACAATATTCGGTGTTGATACTAGGTCCATTCGTGTACCCTAATCTCCCAAAACAAGAAATTTTTACTAAATTACGATAGGCGTTCTACAAGCTCATTACTAGCCTTATAGTAGGCCGCTTTGATCGACATGATTGTAATGCAATCCAGGTGTCGCTTACCTTTCTGCATCCTTTGTGCGGTCCATTCTTCATGATGGAACAGGATTCTTTCTTTCCGCTACTTCTTTGATGAAAATATCAGTTCTGGTCAATATCAAGAGCGGCGGTCGTGTTTTTCTAAATGCGCTGATAGTGCCTTAACTTACTAGACGTTGGTTCCAAGTAAGAGTGTTCAGATTTGTAATATTTTCCGTATGTGAGTATGGGTCTTACGATCGTATTCCGAAAGTACTACCAAGCTGTCGAGGCTTTGCTTGGAGAGTTCCAAGATTTTGAATTGCGTTCCATTAAGTCTTGCTGCCTCCAAGTCTGCTATTATCAATGGTCCAAATTACTTTCTTCTCGTTAACTATTTGACCTATCAATTTGCAGTCATTAAAGTACTGACCCTCACTGTGTTGGTGAAAGATCAACCAGGGAAGTAGTTGGCGATGAGTTCTATAAGGTCCCAGAACTCTTTTGACCTAAGACAGGACTTTTCTAAAGTTCTAATTCCAGCCGAGGATCGTCCGTGAAGTCAGGGTGTTGGTTTTCAAAGCAAATAATTCGCTAAGTAAAACCCATAAACCTTGCATAACTGGAGCACAATAGATCTCCGGTCTAAGCACATCCTCATCGACGGCCGTTCACAACCAAACAGTCAACCAACTAGCCTTTCTGACTTTTGTTCTCCTAACCAATACCACGTGATCTGCGGCCTCTGCTGACACCAGTTATATAGATTACTAATGAATATACTATCTTAGTTGTGTGCCTACAATATCGATTACATTTTAAATACCATTTCCAGGTGTTCGTTACGATATCCTCTCGAATCCGGAATTTTTAGCCGAGGGTACGGCTATCCAAGACTTGTTACATGCTGATCGTGTACTCATCGGAGGTGAGGAAACACCTGAGGGCCATAAAGCTGTTGAAAAACTCTCCTGGATCTATGAACATTGGATACCAAAAGAAAATGTTCTCACCACAAACACTTGGAGTTCAGAACTTTCTAAATTGGTAAGCATTTAAATGATTCCCGCTCGAAAGTCATTAAATAAATTGAATTTTGTTTTATTGTAGGCTGCCAACGCATTTCTCGCGCAACGCATCTCCAGCATTAATTCTCTTTCCGCTGTTTGTGAGGCCACCGGTGCTGATGTCGCCGAAGTAGCACGAGCGATTGGCTTAGACTCACGAATTGGCAAGAAATTCCTTCAGGCTTCAGTTGGCTTTGGTGGCAGTTGTTTTCAAAAGGACATTCTTAACTTGGTATACATCTGTGAGGGTCTTAATTTACCAGAAGTCGCAGCCTACTGGCAACAGGTTATCAATATGAATGAGTACCAAAAGTCAAGGTTCTCACAAAAGGTAAGTGAAACATTACAAATACATTTTGAAGCATAAATATAAGTGTCTTCTATTCTAGATAATTGAGAGCCTCTTTAACACAGTATCTGACAAAAGAATATCAATCTTTGGCTTTGCTTTTAAAAAAGATACCGGCGACACACGAGAAACACCAGCGATTACAGTGTGCAAGACTCTCCTCGAAGAAGGTGCCAAATTAGATATTTACGATCCAAAAGTGGAACCTGAACAAATCATCGATGACTTGACGCATCCATCAGTTACCGACTCGCCCGAAGATGTCAAACAAGCTGTACAAATTCACAGTGATCCATATAGTGCGGTGCGTGACACGCATGCCATCGTACTTTGCACCGAATGGGATGAATTTATCGTACGTTCTTGAGACGCAAATCAACTCTTCATCTTAATGAGCTGCTCCTCTTTTTCTTTACAGACACTCGACTACAAGCGAATTTATCAATCAATGATGAAACCAGCCTACATATTTGATGGCAGAAAAATTTTAGACCATGACAAGCTTTTACAAATCGGTTTTCACGTGCAGACCATTGGCAAGCGATATAATCGTTCAAGTTTGATGAGGACCTGGGGTACTGTTCCCCAACTGTAGGGCGTATTTTTTCCAAGATGCTGTGCTTCCTGCCACAAACGCTCTGCGCGCTCTCTCCCTAGAAAGTATTTACTGGCTACACTCCACTCACCTATACGCAGTATTTCTATTTACGAGCATTTTTTTCTTCTTCTATATTTTATTTTGTGTTTCGTCCTGTTAAATTGGGACGCTTGACATCATCACACGTTGCAATATATACATTTATATATATTTTTTTTATCAATTTTACCGTTCTTTTATAAAAACTTAAGTCGAAGCTTAACCGTCTAAGCCATTCAAGTAATATCATAAAGTTAAAACAGAGAGAAATATATATTTAAGATTTAAATAAAAAACAAAAATAAATAATTTTATTTTTCATTGAAAACAACGTAAACGAGTTTAGACTAGAATGCTTTCCTTCTTATTATTTGACGATACCATAGGAGGGAAGTGGCTGCTGAGAGGGAGAACCACGTTACGATGTAGGATAAATGCTCGTTACGCAGTGTGACTCGAGTTTGTCCACCAATTGGTCCTAAGTGTATACTGGAAGGGTAATCCGCATCGAGGAAGTATGGACTGGCTCCGGTTTGAGCGCACATTCGGGGCAGATCTCTGTGGAGGAATTCAATTTAATGTAATGAACATAGTTATAGTTATAGACAGTTAGACAATGACAGTAAAAGTTAAATATATTACACAACAGATATTCAATATGTAACTAACGCCATGGATACGGGCGCGTAATTTATAGACGAATAGGACACAAAGAATGATGGATTACTGAAACGTTAAGACGGTCCTCATCGCACTTCAGGAAATGCCTCAAAATGCTAGAATGCGAGATCATACGATTCTTTTCAGGGAGCTTGTTCTAATGCAGGAAAGTACCACTCCTCAACAAAAACCAAAATTACGTGTGCTGTACTCTGACAAACCTGCTGAAAGTGCTCGAAATTCACAGAGAAACCTAATCTTAACTCAAGCAGCCCGAGGTAGCATTATTTTTTGAAACTCTCACAGGGTTAGCCCGATCTCCCAAAGGCTGAGAATGAGATCATAACTGTGAGTCTAGATTTCGTCAGTCCTCTATAAACCTCGTACATATTGCGCCAACCTTTTGCTGCCAACACGTTTTTGGAATTTTGTCCCGCCAATCCTCCTTGGGAAAATCTTAAATTTTAACAAACCACGATTTTATGATCAAGGATCCCATTGTAGACCTCACCCATCTAACCGGGTTTGATGTTCTTAGGATACTGGAGGGCTATCCATTTGAAAATCCAACCATTCCCTGACAAGTCTAATGTTGTAGGTGCAATGACTACACCAACTTATCAAAATAAGGAGACCCTTCTGATAGATACCTATCCATGTGGGCATAAATGATAAAGAAACAGTAGATTCACAAGCGAGAAGGGATACATCGGAAAACTTTTTAGTCCTCGGATCATTAATTTTTACATCCGGAAAGAATACTACGTATACTAACGAAGTACTATAGATTCAATGACCAAAGGAGGAAGTCAAAGACAGTCACTGAAGATTCTGCAATCAGTCCAATGAGATCGTAGAACATGTCTTAGGGTTTTGTTGGGCATTGACCTACAAAAGACTGGAAACGTAATTATCGTTTCAAATCGTCATCGCAATTAACTTTTATCGCGTCTCTAGAGCCAACACTCACTCTTGGCTTCCTGAGTGAAACTGAACTGGAGTAACAGTGGAGGAAGTTTAATGTGAAGAGAAACTCTAACAAGGGTACTTTAAGACCCTCAAAAATTAATCGGAAAGAAACGTAATGTGAGGGGAACAAGAAGAAAATTAAAAATCGATATAGAATCGGGTTAACTTCAAAAATATATGGGACTAAGGGCGAAAAGGATGTTTAAAAGCAAATAGGTTTACAATATCGTAATCCTTAAGGCAAGATAAAGAACGACAGCAATACGCCTATGACTACCTCGACCGATGTGTAGACGTCTGCGTTACCATCCACCCAGTCATACCAGCTTTTTAAGATATTAAAGCATAAAATCTGCCACAAGATCAGTTGGGTCACGACAAACATTCTGATCGACTATAATGCGATCGGCCTTCGTTTTACAAATTCGCTCCTAGCTATCCGAATCACCCGCAGAGCCGGCATGAGACATGAACGCGGTCATCACCAATTTCAATTCCTCTTGCTACGAATGCTCAAAAGCTAAAACGCACGGATTGCTGAAATTTTTCAAGGAGGGCATGAATGACACGAAAGTAGCACACAGTCAGCAACATATTTTTCGTAAGCCATTTAGATCACAGAAGCACATGGGTGCCTTAAGCAACGTGATACTGTATAAACCAATGCATTTTAACAAATGTCCGCAAATAAACTCATAAGAACTTAAACTAACCTGTATAAATATACGTCTCCTTTATGATCGGGTGTAAATTGAGGTCGAACTTCACCCAACCGAACTACTCCAGTGAGTTCAACTTCGCCTTTGATTTGGCCTTGTTGGCGTGTTTCTGGTTTTAAAAATTTTCTTGATATCCAACCTCTATTGATTAAAATGGTTTCTCTGAAATTAAAGAAAGCAAAAAATTAGTGTTTAGTCAAATAAGTATGATAAGGTGAATTCTCCTTTTCGCGGACAGACCCGGATAAGTACATAGAAAGTGATGAAAAATTTGGTCTAGTGATGTCCAAGGAAAACTCCGATTACTATGCAGCGATCTGCGAGCTTTAATGAAAACTTTATGCTTAGAGATGTTACACGTAGTGCTATTGAATTGCTAATAAGAATTACCTAACATGAACTATACTATCCACATGTGCAAGAAAAGAAGCAATCGAATATTCAACATTCCCTGACATACCTACAACATAATTTGCTTATCAATTTCAAGGAAATAAATCGACTTACTCCCTATCCGATAGTTTGAATGGTGTAATAACCAGATATCCAGGGGAACTATCCCTATGCGAAAACAGTCCACCACCCAATTCAGCGCCATCTGGTCGTATAAAAGACCTTGGACCCAAGTACAACTCTTTCTCGTGTTGGAACTCTCCACGAACCTTGACTAGCCGATATTCCATTTGATTAAGTTCCTCCAAGCTATAAAAAGAAACTCGAGTTAAAGAAATGCATTTTTCCTTCATCATCTTCACTAAATACTTCTCAGGAAGAACAATTGGCTCGGTGTGAGTCTTCTCCTCCAGTTCCTTAAGAAGATTCTCCTTCCATGCTTTCCGTTTCACTTGCCAACAGCCCAAACCGAATGATGTAGCCGGAATTAACTGTCGACAACACAAGAGTCCATTATGATGAAATACTTTGAATCGAATCTTACCAATAAGAACCACCCAAGGGGTGAAATCTTCTTCCTGTCATCTCTCTGTCCAAGATTTGTTCGCAAGACAAAAGGTTCGTTGCCCTTCTGCGCCAAGTATCGACGACTTGCAGTTGAAATAAATTGCCCTTTCAATTTAAGAACGGTCGATAGAATCAGAGGACGTCTTGTTAAAGCAGCGCTAAGTTGTAGCATTTTAATTAAATAAAAGAATAATATCACTTCTTCTTATGAAATAAGCGCTTTTCTTCTTCACTGCTTTGCTCTTCCCGCGAATAAATCCGGCTGTCATCAATATCAGCTGATTTCATTTGTTTTGAGTTGCATTCAACTGAGTGAAAACAGACGACGATGGTGAGTCTCGATGTATGAGTGGAATACTTATGTCAATAATTTTTTTTAAATTTCAAATCGTTATCTCTTTCAAATTCAGATCCACCCACAATTTGATAATTTGGTAACAAATGACATTTAGTTTAGAGAATATACATAAGTGATGCTTATCTATCTGCATAGTTTAGATTCAGCGCAATATGATAGAGTGGCTCAATAATTTGACTTTACATCTAGCTACAGTAGATCAACAAAGTGGTAAATATGAGCTAATTATTTACACTTGTGGCAGATAGCAGATACGTAGTATATAACCTTGTATCTGTTACTACGTTTATATGCAGGATCGAGTCGGGATCGAGTCGGGATCGAGTTGAGACTTCGATGTAGGTTTTTCTGCACACCGAGTTGAAAGATCGAAATCGGTTTGAACTGACAGATGAGTACACAGACATTCTTTTCTTTGTTTCCCATTTTGTTGGTTTGCTAACAAAAGCAAAATATTTCCCAATGCCAAACAAGAAAGAACTTATTCGCAGCGAAAACAAATTGGTTTCCCATCCCAGAAAAAGAAAAAAAGGATAAACAACACACACACAAATGTCATTTCGACTCCTCAACCCAGGTTGAGATCTGCTAGCTTAGTCGAGTTGAATCATCCCCCTTTCAATCCGATGCGTTTATATTTATTTCAATCCGGGTTGAAGCTGGCTTCAGACGCTGTATATATCAATTTCTTCGAGCAGAAATGTGAATGTATGGAGCTGTAAATTAAAATGTGCTCACTTTTGCGGTGGAACCAATTTTCAGCGCCAAAACTTCGGTGTTAACAATTTGTGTAATATAAATGCCTTGTGCTTGAATTACATATTACAGTATGTAATCTTAAAAATTACATGACTTACTGTACTAATGTCTTTACAAATTCACCTGCACTGTACGTTCACCACAGACTGAATGGCATTACAAAAAAAAAAACGATTTCATTCACGAATCACAGACGTATAATGCTGTCCCAAATTTTTTTAATTTTAATTTTTTTTTTTTTTACAATACTAAATGCGAACATTACTTACTTCACCCAAGTAAGGGTGCGGCTTTGCAGGATATGACTAATACTGCATTTTATTTAATGACTATATAAAACGTCTGGAACACTATAAATAGAATAGAATATGGTGCTTTGTCTCATTGCTACCCATTCCGCGCCAACTTGTCGTTGGTAGCCACTACCTCCAATAACGTTTAAAGTTGAGGCCAGCTGAAGAATGGGTGGCATGTGCGAGGACCTTATTCCAGCTGGTAAGTCAAGAACATCCAAAACATATAAAAATGCTTGTTTTGAAAGCCTAAATTATTTTAAGAATCTAGAAACAAAATAAGATTCATCCAAATGCTTGTTGTGTTATGCAAATTAGAAAATATCCACACTTATATTGCATTTGGTAGCGCAAGGATATCTGATTTGTTTCTTAGCTGAGTCCTTAGCAAGCGCAAACTTCTATCGTTTTCTTTGTCCTCGTCATCACTGCTTGAACTTAAAAAAAAATTCCATCGACGTAAACATTTTCTGTGGTCTCTAAACCCAAATGGAATCGCAAAAACTAATTCAATTGTATGAAAGTGATACCTCTTCACTTGTCACAAGGAAATGATCACTTAAATCTGATTATCACAGTAACTATCACCTTACATGGAGCAAAATAAAAAAAATGTGACTATCACTTATCACAAATCACCTTAGCCGATTCCACCCCTGATTTCAGTCAGTAAACATGGTTCGCGATCAAAATAAATTCCTCATCAGTTGTTGGTATAAATTTTCAAGCGCTGTCGGCTGATTTAATTTTACATTTCTTGACCGAAACTTCTATGTCCATGATCGATTTCATTGGGCAAGAATTCTAATAACCAGCGTTTCATCAATGTTTCTGATTTGTGCTGTGATTATCGGACAGCAATCATGTTTCCCAATATTGATAGAACTCACGACCTGCATTTTTTATCCAGTTTTAGTTAACATCAATACCGAAATGTCTACGGATAAAGGGATACAATTTCTGAAATTTTTCATTCGTCATCTTAGGCATTGTCAAAAATTAACTAAGAAAAACATTCACTTAAGTTTCTGTTTGGTTATATCGGTTATGTTGAAAATTACAGCTACTCTTATTTTCGGCGTAATATTTTGTAGCGATATGAATTTTGACCTCACAATTTGCTAATGGTTCTTTACAGCTGGCAATACCAATATTCGTACATACCGGAGAAATATGTTTACTAATGTTTTATATTGGATTTGTGTATAACGCTGAACTATTAGAAAGGGCTCTCCTTGAACTTATAGCGGATTAGTTTAACAATATAGGGCTGAAAAACCGTCTACGAAAAGTGAATGACATTGTTCATAAGGCTCATGAAATTGTTCAATGTCTTCAAGGGACATACAAGCTCATCTATGAGTTGGCTGAATTTATTGAAAGTAGCATATGTACGTCTTATATCGTTTGCGTTGTATGTGCTTCTCCTGGATTTCCTGTTTTCGTATTGTTCAAAAATATGGTTACCCACGTTGTGTTCTTTCCCTTCTCTTTCATTTCCTTAATATTTGATATTGGTTACTTGACAGTTGTTTGTAAAGGATTAATGCTGTCGTTTATAAAAACACAACTGTTAATACAGATCATAGGATCGAACCACAACGTGGAACTGAAAAGTAATGCATGGAATAACAAATTTGTGTTCGTAAGTTTGAAATAATATGTTTAATATCTCTTTTACTAGCTGGAAGCACCGATATATTACGGTATGCTTTTCCGATTTAAAATTAAATGGACAACATTTTGTAACCTTTATTTAGCCCTTTTTTTGTTTTTCATTTCATTAATTATATTAGAAACTTTGATTAGTTTATTTTCCACACAGTAAAACCTTATATCATGTAAAGTAGTTTAAATCGTTTGTAATGTGTTTTTAACAAGAAATTTAAAAGGATTTATTCTATATTCAATCAGCGTGTATTTATTTAAAATGTTTATTACTTATTGATTCAATGAATAACTACAAAATTGTGTATGTGTGTTAATTTAAAAAACATTGTATTAATGAATGTTTATAACCAATTTTTTCTATCCACCTAGACGAAGGTGCGGAAAAGAGACTGGAATGATAATTAGGCAAAAAGAATACAATCTTAAGGCAAACAACATAGACAAACTAATATAGACGGTCGTCTTCTGCCGATTTGACCGTTGGTTCCCACAAGAGCAAAAGTACCACGGATTTTGAATGTATTCTGACGTTTCCGTCACAATCGAATTGGAGCTCACGCACACATTCTTAATCCGCGGTACATTTCATGGGCGCAGCCATTTTCCTGTACATTTTGTTGTTGTTCAATGAATGACAGTGACAGTCTGCTAAAAATGTTGTGTGCAAAGGGAAAAAAAGAGACACCACGATTGTTTTTATAGTTACGTCTTGTTCGCACGTTCGGTCACATGTATTCACAGATAGGAAAATTCAAATCGGCGTACTTTACAAAATTTTCAGGTGGGGAACGTAAAGGCGACCGTCTATATTAGTTTGTCTATGGCAAACAAAGAAGTAGAACTGGCTCAATTGGGTGTGCATTGGACGACAGCGCATGGGATTTCAAGTGTATAAAGTGTGAAACATAATCAACATTTGGCTGCATATGCACGAAGATGTAAACCCACGAATACACACAATCATATGAGCCAGTTATAAGCCAAGCGTCGATTCGTTCAGTTTTCGGGCACTTTCGGAAACATTACCGAACATTAGAAGGAGCGCTCTCAGCCGCCCATTGCATATGCGAATTTCACAGTAGTTACAAGTTACCCAGCCATATTGTCACCCCAGTATTAGAGTGATCTATATGCATTTTCGTCATTTTTGAGTTAGGAGTGTTTTCATATTAAAAAAAACAAGATCTTTCGATTGGTGTAATAAAATCTCTCTTATCTCTATTACTTCAAAAGATATCAGTGTTACAAATAATACATATGCACTTCTTGCGTGAAAAGCTCAGTATTGATCTGCCACATAAGCATTTGTATGGGAAAGTCATATTTTTGTATGAATTTTTTTTAATTTTTTTAAAAATTTTAAATGATCCATACGTACAATTGAAGTCAAATTATGCTTAATTTACAAACACATAATTCAGTGCTGAAATGCTCTATACATACAATTTGCATTCAATAGTGCTTCATATGCATGATTTTTTTTGAGTATGTAAATGCTTCATAACAACAAAATTGCGAGCCAATGTTTCAAGCATTTAAAATGATTTCAGTGTATAAATGCCACATAAATACAATTGTTCTTGCAAATGCCTTATGCACAGTTTTTTCAAAAAGAGCAAAAAATATTGAATTTTTAGATCTCAGTTATAACCAACCGCGTTTATTTTTAATAGTTATTTTGCTTTTAAACGTTAACTTAACTTGTTTTTCTTATAAGAAGCAAAGTTTTATAAGAAACAACAATAAGGAAAAAAAATAACACCTGTTTAAAAAATTAGTTTTTTTAACATTTTGTATGCAAATATGATACATATGCATCCAAAAATCGCAATCGCGTTCAGTATTTAAATGATACATAGGTTAGTCAAAAAGTGCCACACACCATACAAATTCACTGAATTTGAAGAAAAAATCGTGCCCTTTATTATCTTCTTTTTCTTAAATTAAAATAAAAAAAAAACTAATAGCCCGATTCAAAAAAAAAAAAAGTATAAGTAAAGCACATTGCCCACTATTTTAATAAATTTTGTATAGGCTTGTACTACATACGACTAATGTTTTATTCGCATCCAAAACTTCAAACGTCGTTTTCTCGAAACTAGTTTTTTGTCGTTTAGATCACTCCAATACTGGGGTGACGATATGTGTTTACATTAATGATTTCTCTCATATTTGTTTATATTTTATATTTGTCTGCTTTCATTCTCGTTTTATTAAATTTCAGCTACTATCCATTTTTTACGCGAAGAGTAAAAGCTAAACACCAACAATGACAGAGAAAAAAAATCGTATTTTTGACGAGTAGCTATGCGGGCAAAAGTATTATGGTCAGTGATTGGAGTTGAGAGAACATAAGGAAGCATTTCGTTTAGTTATGACATAAGCTCATGCTTCCCAATGTTGATTATGATTGGCCCTTAACTGTCATGAGAGTTTCTAAAAAATCTATCTGCCCTTTGAATATGGCAAAAAACTGTAGATCTTTTCTATACGCGCAGAAATGTATACCACACCCAACACGCACCGTTGTGAAAAGCTAGGCCTTGGCTCTTTATCAACTGCTTATGACTTCATATTTACACTCTTGCACAAGGCCCGCCAAGCACTTGTCTATTAACGTACTGTCACCATGCACTCATGGTTTCAAAATTATTTAATACGTGCAATAAATATTTTGTTTTTGTTTCGACTCCTTTCATTTATTCTATGTTATGAATACCGTAAAAGAAAAACCGTTACACTTCTTGAACGCCAAAACCAACTAGACTCATGAACACATCTCCATTGAGAAACTTGAAGTTAGTTGCGTTAGCTAGAAACACTCCCGTTGAAAGCAGTGCTGCCACTACAAAAACATGAAATGCCAACATTTCTAAACAAGCTCCTTCTGAACTTACCCTTTTGGCAAATAAATTCCCCATCTAGCCGCTGCATCATTCGATACTCGAAGGCTTTTCCAACCTACGGGTCCGTTACAACTGCTGAAAAACCGTCTCCAAATAAAAACAACACTCACTTTTTTTCTTTTTTTCTTTTATTCTCCACTTTTTTTGTTTGTTAATTATCTTACCTGTTATAATAATAAAATGAAAAAAATTATAATTGCATACAAATGAACAACTAATGTGTTTTCTTCTAATTTTCAAAGGTAGCTCTTTTAGCTAGTAAATCAGGAAAAAAAGTAATTAATTTATATTTTTCTTTTAAATGTAGCATAAAGCAAACTGTTAAAAATTACTTTAATTTGCTCCAACACAATTTTTGTGTAGGAGGTTATATGATAAAATGAGGATAGAAAACCATCTTTGTTTAAACATTTAAATAAATTGTATACACAACGTCCAATCCTATTATTTGTTTCTGTTATAATGGAATTAAAATAAACATGTTTTATAAGAATATTTAAATTTGTTTTTCGTTTATTCTTTTTTGGAAATTTATTGATCTTTTTTTTATATTATTTTGGGTTATATTCTATATAATGACTACTTATATTTAACATAATAATTATAATTATTATTATATATATGTATCCTTGTTATTCTTTTTGTTTTATTTTTTTCTTGTCTTACTATTGAAATAACGGGCTAACTGATTTTTTTTTTTACTGTTGAAGGTGTTTTTTTGTTTCTTTTCCTAATCATTTGTTTTTTTTTTTTGTTTTTCTATTTTTTTTTCCATAAAACAAATGCCTAATTAAATTGTTTATTTTATCTTAATTACAAAATAAGATTAGATGATAAAAGGGGTGCGGTTGTTTTTTTTTTTTTTTTTTTTTTTGAGTTATCTTTTTCTTGTTAAATGTTAAAACAATTTTATTTTACTGCTGCTTTTGAAAACTACACAAAAAATTTGTGTTCAAGTGCGCAGTATTCTTTGTATTGTATAGTCTGATGCCTTTGTATTCGTGTGATTGGTGATCTCACGTGACAAACTTTTGAGAAAAAAAAAAAATAATAAATTCAAAACTGAAACGTATCTTAAACATATGTATAATATATTACAAGGTAGATGGATTTTTTGTATTTTAAAAATATCGAAAATATCCTAACAGCGTGGTGACTCCAACAACGGCTACTGGTGGTGTTGGTGGTTGTGGTTGTGTTGCGTGGAGATGGTATTATGTCTGTGTGCCATGTACATTACGCTATATTTTGTTGAAAAATTTACAAACGGTTTTTTTGGGGCCGTTGGGCGCCAGTTAAGTGTGTTGGTATTTGTGAAAAGCAATTCTTAACCAGCCATTCACTGTCCTTTTGTCATCATCTAGACGTCGATTGTGGACTACTTTGCATGTGGATGGGTCTTTTGCTTCTAGTCTGATGCCTTTGGTTGATCGGGTTGTTGCATCAGGTCTTCCAGCGCAAAGTAGCTACCGGGCGCTTGGGAGAGACTCTGAGTTACTGCTGTTTCACCACCGGCTGTCGTCGTGATCACCGTGCCGTCCATGTCCTTGCCGTCTATACTCTCGGGCTGTTGGGTGACCTGAACAATTGGCTGTCCATCGGCAGTATACGATACAGAAACAGGAATTCGAACGCCTCCTTCGCCGATAACATGAGCTCCTTCGCCTAATTCACCGTCCTGACCTTGCTGAATGACAATATGTCCGTCGGCATTCAATAACGACGCGTCAATTAGCTGCGGTTCATTGTCGCCTTGCTGGACGATAACCATTTGATTGTTCTCTCCAATCATTTGAAGAGTCTCTCCATCTAGGCCATCGCTTGTCTGCAGGACTCCTACACTTTGAAGCAACTGCTGGATCTGTTCACTGTCCGTTCCCTGCACTAAAATCTGATTGCCATCGGCATCTGTGATAATGTGGTTATCCAGCTGCAGAAGTTGGCCATTCTCGTTGAGAATAAACTTTATTTGGCCACCGTCGACACCGGCTTGCATGTCTTCCAAATCCATTGGAACCTGATCGCCACCGGCCATGTTCTGTTGGTTTTCATCATCTTGATTCTGATCGCCTTGCTGTTGCTGTTGATCATGTTGATCTTCGGTTTCTTGGCTTCCTTGTCCGGCTGAGGATTCTTGTTGGCCTTGTTGTTGATCAAGTGTTGCAGTTGAATGTTGACTATTGCTGTCTTGGCCTTCATTGTCGTCATCTAGGCTCGGCATACTCACCGGATGGGCGGCTGATCCTGTGACATTTGTAGGGCTGTTGGATTTTTTCACATTCTCACCAGTGGCCGATGATTTTTCAGTGGAGTGTCCACCATCGGCTGAAGAGCCACCTTTGTCCATTCCTTCGTCGGGATGATCTAATACAGGCATATCAATGCTTACAGCCACAGGCGCTGAAGAGTTGTCTCCACTTCTTTGTTGTTGTTGTTGCTGTTGTTGTTTGGAACCACCCTAAAAAAAAAAAAAAAAGAATATTAATACACTGTAGATACATGTGCGTAAAAAATAAATAAATATTAGCCCGTAAGCAGCCCATAGAGGGCCAAGGGCTAGCTTCTCACAACTGGACATGTTGTGCGTGTATACATTTCTGCATGTACAGAAGGGACCTACAGTTTTATGCCGTATCCGAAGGGCAGAGGGGCTTTGAGAAGCTTTCTCATGACAGTGAATACTCTTGAATGTTTGTCAGACACTCGGAAGAGGTGGGGCCATGAAAAAACTTTTGATGGTATTTTTCTAGATTCGAACTTAGAACCCCTTGCGCAGTAGTCCAACGCACTAACCACTGAGCCACGGCGCCCACATGTGCGTGTTTAGTGTTTATATTTGTATATGATAATGCGGAACGATAAGCGAAAAAACAGTCCTAAAATTCATAAAATTTTCTTTTAATCAACGATAGACTAACTAATGTCTGATGTGTGCATTTTGGAGAGTTGGAGAGAGCTGAGGCACATTTCCAGAAATCGCACACGATGGCACGTAGGCCTTGTAGAGACGCTAGAACCCACAGGGGATACAGGACACAAGAGTAGTTGAGAAGATTCGATCAACTTCTAGATGTAATAAAGAATATCGCGTTTGTGCGCACGTTCAGAAGGAACCTATCGGCTTTTTGTCGTATCTAAACGGCAGATGTTTTTTTTTTTTTTTTTTAGAAGCTCTGCTGGGTAAGTTATTCCAACTTGGAACTCCAGCAGTGTCAGTCAACTCTCAAATATGTATATATTATATGTACAACATATAATTGGAATTAGGGCGACCTTACAAGTTCTTTCCCTGCTTTTACTGAAAAAGCATTTAAGTGGTAACACAAATTGGAAAAGTGGCTGTTTAGTTTGTATCTTCGATAATGAAAAATTGATCTCCTCTGACGAACACACACGTTCAATAAAAATAAAGGGGGACCATCACTACATATATGGGAGTAAAAAGTAGAGCGATGCACTTGATTGCAACTCGGACAGTTTAGCAGATCATATCACTCGTTATTATTCAATCTACTGAGGGAACGATCCACCGAAATTGGAACATCAGTATCATTTAAATTATCATATAGGTCCTTTCAAATGTGTTTTTGGACAGAAAAGAATTCACAAAAATGCGCCCATCTGAATCCGGAGCTAATGCCAAAGCTGTACAAGTCTGGTTTGGTTGAAATCTATAGAAAACAAGTCAGACAATCGCGATTGGCAGCTAGGATTATGTTTTACTTATATGCCTAAGCAACAGTTAACGTGGTCATTAGAGATTACTTTACTACTTATCATCCGAAAATGTCTGTAATAGACAATAAATATATATCGATAAATTTGTTGTTAAGTGCCTTAAACTGGCTTTCTGTAAAGCAAAGACTAGTGATGAAAAAAAAACTTAATGCCTAGGTTTTATTTAATTATGTGCAATACCTAGGCGATTTTTAGCCATACTATCTTAGAAATAGCTCGGCCTCTTTGGACTAATTCAATAATATTTGTCGTCGAAACGTTGGCCTATCGCTTCGTACCATTTCATTTTCAATTTATAGCTTTTTCTAATTACATGCAACCATTTTTCAGAGAACTGAAATGAAGCCTTCGCGAAGCAAGCAATAATATCTATGGATATCTTTATATTGGTATTCAGGACCTGAAGGTTGGGGAGATGTTTATGTATGACTGAAAATAGTTGGTGTGGTAGTATTAATGCCTGGTCCAAAACAGACAAAGATGGAATTTTTTGCTTCTGCAATGTAGTACAAAAGTTTTAACCATTTAAAAGATAGCTTACCTCATTGCCCTGTTCAGCGGCATCTGGTTGTGGGATGGTAATATTAAATGTAATTCCACCAACGGCATTCTCTTGACTCGTAATCACCAAATTATCGCCTGAGCCTGATGTACCATCGCCCTGGCCTTGTCCTTGGCCAACATCACTATCTGATTTGTCGGAATGCATTTTCTCGAAAATGCTCTCAATGTCCGCCTCTGATATCGATGCAGTGTTATTGGTGCCACCGCTCATCACCAAAGTGCTGGTATCATTCGAATCCTTGCCATCACCACGAATAAGACTTTGACTTATGCTCGCCGCTGTTGTAGATGATGTCGTACTAATGCCCGCACTTGTTACAGTCGAGGTCATAGACGCTGAGGTGGTTTTCTTTTGTGTTTGCGATTTATGTGTCTCCATGTGTTGATTGTAATAGTTCTCTTGTATGAAGGTCAACGAACAGATGTGACATGTGAAGAATCGAATTGCTTTCGAATCGACTCCAGCTTCAGCCGATTCACTGAGCGCCTCATCGATAGTCTCTTGTAAAAGTTTCTGTGTGGTCATCACATGTGGTTGCGATTGAGTCGTTTGTGTCTGTTGCTGTTGGGTGATTATCTGGGTCACTTGTTGTGTTTGTTGCTGTTGCTGCTGCTGTTGTTGTTGCTGCTGCTGCTGCTGCTGTTGCTGTGGTTTTGTTTGATGAACTTCAAAATGTTTTACAAGCATCTCACGCTTGGGAAACGACAAAGAACATGTTCCACATTTGAAATAGTTCGGCTGATGTGCTTTTGCATGGATGGTGGCCTGTTCGCGAGTCTCGAACCGAGTCGAACATAGGCGACACTTGAACGGCTTCGGTTTAACGTGTTTTCGCATATGCTCGTCAAAGATCGCCTTGTCAGTCGATTTATACTGACAATGGTTGCATGTATACAGCTGGGTGGTTGTCTCGCCTTGTTTGTATTCATTGTGATTGACTTCCATATGCTTTTTCAGAGCTAACTCGCTGGTGAAATTCACCTGGCACAGCTGGCAGGAGTGCAAATCATTGGATTGTTGAATTTGATTGTTGATAGATGCGTTGGCCGATTGATTTGTTGGTGTAGCTCCGTGTTTTTCCGTCATGTGTTGTTTCAAACCGACTAGATTGGCAAAGATCTTTTTGCACAGTTTGCAGTTGAAATTCTGTTGTTGCTTGCAAGTTTCGTAATGTGGATTAAACAATTTCAAATCTGGTGTTTTGAAGTCACATGCCATACATTTGTAGACTTTTGTTGGCGGCTTTTTCTGGATTTGCTGCTGTTGCTGTTGTTGAATTTGTGGTGGTGTGATCTTGATTTGTTGTACTGCACTCACTGGAATAAAAAAGGCATGGGATAAAGTTAGACTCTGTTTATTAACGTTAAGCAATAAATAAAATAAATTTTAGCTCTCCTACAATTGTGGCCGTCGTGGTTTCAAAGCAAAGGGGGAAGGATTGCTATGATAAAGGCATATGATGCCTCGTGCCAACAACTACCTTGTAGAGAGGGCAACAAGACTAACAGACGGAATCCAAACTGCTGAAAGCTGGCATTACTGCCAAAAACCTTGACGATGCGCAATTGATGCTAGGACTTAAGTTAGCTTCGAGATAAACACATTTAGTAGTTACTGGCGAACAACTACTTTGATAACAATCAGTGAGGGGGATAGCATTGATAGGAATCTCGAAAAGAGTCCGAATAAGTAACAATTAAGTACGCTGGATCTGGGGCGAAGCGCCGTTGTATTGGCAAAGTGGAGATGGGTAGGCCATGTTGCCCGCAAAACAGACAGTAGATGGAAGTAAGAGGCAGAACACCTTCACGTTTGAATTACAGCTGAAAACTTGATACGCAGAGCCCAATATCAAAACCGATGAAAACATTTAGAAGAGGCCTATGCTTAATGTTGGGCACTACAGGCTCCGTGATGATGATGATCGAAAGAACAGCTGGGGGCACAGAAAATTGCAAACAAAGCTGACAAACATTTCAGAGTATTATTTTTTGAGAAAGCAGCTCTGCCCATCGAATGCGACAAGGTCTATATCCCTTTGATTTACGGAAAGATAAAAACCGTTTACAACGTACTATTTGTGTCTTTAAGATACTTTTACCTACAAACAAATCGCATACAAGCTCTTCTGACTATTTTTCTTAATCAAAGCTCCTCGAGAGAACGAAAATGTATGCCAAAATCAGTCGTTTTGTATATGCATACATAAGAATAAATGCTTTATCACAAGAGCACGCTTCTCGCATCACATTGCTTTATCGCTTGAATATGCTCGGGCTGGCTTTATGAATGGGAGGGAAAATGCATATTTCTTGTGATTTCCATCTGTATTACGACCTTCAGATTAACTAAAAATTTAAAATAAACTTATAAGAGCGTATTTGTTTTTGAGTGTAAAAAAGGGTCCTTGCACTTCCAATCGCAAACGCGATTGTCATTTTGGTCCAACAATACGAGTTTACAGTTCTTTTTTTACTCCAAGTTTGTATATATCCGCATAATTAGTGAGATAATAAAACCTAGTGTGAATATACACTATAAAATCAGAGTTGTTTACATGACGAATACCTCTAAAGATGTATTTGCTTTGAGTTTTTGCATTGCACTCTAAAAACTGAAATAACATTGAATAATGGCGAAATTAACTTGAAATTGAACTCTTGAATGTACAATTATGTACAACTAGGTGGAATTATTAATTTCTGATTAGACACTGTGGAGGATTAACCACAAAAGCTGGTTTATGAAGATGATGAGCTATCATCGAATAGTAAGTGTTAGGAAGTCGTCACCGCATCAGCAATTTCGAAAGAGTGGCCAAAATCGATCTTTAAAACCCTTCCAAAAAAAACCAATGCAAACAATTGCGTAAACTTCAGAGCAATGACTTGCTCTTGCACTTGCTGGACATTAGTGAAAAGCAGTATTTAGCTTCAAGGAAGGATGTGAAATCAGAGAAGCCCTCTTTTTGGTTGAACGTTCTTGCACAAATATGTCTGACCTCTACATATGTTTTATTGGCTGAAACTACGGTTTCTGATAAAGTTTGTCGAAATCGTTTAAAGTGTTGGTGTAGGTGACTGCGGAGAATCGTCGAAGTTAGAAAGCCAGTATAAAGTTGGCAACGAATAGGAGAAAATATTAATCTTAAGAGGATAGCGGCAGGGATGCATTCTATCACCCACTTATTGAGTATGTATACGTATATTCAGAGTAAATTTTCAGAGGCGTTAAAAATTGAGAAAGGTGACATGTCTTTCACTCAAGACGAAGAAACAGAATGAATTCATAAACATCATACTAACTAGAAGCAGCATACCCACGTACATAAAGTCTGATTTACAGTGCATCTAAAATAAACGTCCATGTATCGTCAGTTGGGTTAGAAAAATTATTCAGACTGCAGGCAAATTTTGACTGGTCACATTGCACACGAATATCTTATATTATCACTCCACAAACGGCTATTTTGCTTGTTCACAAATCTATTGAGCCAAAATTAGCTGCTGGTGAGTATAATCCACGAACTCCCGATGCCTTAAGACGTCTCTATCTACTGAAAGAAAGCACTCCTCTTACATCAATGCCCTATGGCTTGGATTACACCATGAATCAATGTAATTTAAATCCAAAATAAGGTCAGTAGAATTATAGTTTAAATTCGAACAGTAAACTAGCATACAGTATGGCATTTGTAAATAAATTAGCTGGCAGCCGATCGCTGCAGCATTTACCCGATATGAGCACATTTAAAGTGCGATATCATCTAACCCTGAGCTTTTATGAGTATATACATACATAGTGTGCTTGACTATTAATATGTACCTACAAATGCAACAATTAAGAAATACATATATGTATACGACTAGTACTTACCCTTTCTGGATCTTGCGTCTGCTCCATCATCGTTCATGTTAATAACACGATTCATGGCATTCCCACTGTTTAGTTTTTGCATTTTAATTGGTGGTGATGCTGACGCTGTTGTTTGAGTTATAATACCACCGGTGTTATTGCCAGTTTCATTTGACGTTCCCACAGAAACTCCTCCTCCTCCGGATGCTGATGCATCATCATTTAATCCGTATTTCTTGTGCAGTAAATTCATAATATTATTACGAACACGTTCCACATCATTCTCCAGTCGATCCAAATAATTTATTAAATTATTGCAACGCGGACAGACAACATCCTCAACGCTGACAATCACCATAAACGCATCTCCAACCAATTGGCCAATTTTATTGGGA
Organism: Chalcosyrphus nemorum; assembly: GCA_949716465.1. Classification (NCBI taxonomy): domain Eukaryota; kingdom Metazoa; phylum Arthropoda; class Insecta; order Diptera; family Syrphidae; genus Chalcosyrphus; species Chalcosyrphus nemorum. The sequence goes on from OX454334.1 coordinate 31,816,688, forward strand.
AACTTAGTACTCGTATGCGATGTTACCATATCGGTAAGCATCTGGTTTTGCGTGCCATTTGTTGCATCGTCACAGATGTAGCATCTGCCCATTATGTTGTTACTTTGTTGGACATTGTTTGTGGTATTTGTTGACGACGACACTATGGTGGTGCCTGCCTTCTGTTTAAGGATTCGTGGTTGATTTGGTCCAGTGACGGTGACAGCGCCACTCGACAATAAATTATGAATCTTACGTACTGCACTGTTCATTGGGTTCATATCGGGCTGATTATTGACCATTTGCTGTGATGAACCACCGTACACCTGCGAAGAGTGGATGTTAACATGAAATACACAACAATCTACTCCTGCAATATTTTCTTATATTTATAAAATTATTTTCGTTTTTCTTTTGTGGTGGTGGTGATTATATTATTAAGTGCTGATAACTTGGAACGCGGAAAGCCGCGTCTTTCTTTCGTTCAAAGTCGAATTATACACGATACACGAAACACGGGTCGCGCTTTAGCGACATGGGGAATAGAGAGAATAGAGAGAACCGACAAAAATTTCCCTTCTTTCGTTATGTTGTGTAAGAGAGAGCAAAGGAGAAAACATGAGAAACGAAGCACACGCGCACTCTGCTCTGCTAGGGGGTAAGAAAAAACTTGACGAAACATGGTTCTTACTTTCTCCCTCTCTCTTGCATTAGTGCAGCATAAACCAGTATTGCCAGTTTTTTTCCAACAAATGTTTTTTTTTAGCAGATCCTAGATAGAGACTGCACTATGTTACATGGATTGAAGCTATCAATTAATTTTAATAAGTTGCCTTTATTGATAAAGGTATAAAGTACTAACAAAGGTAGTTTTTTTTTCTTGTGCACACAGGGAAGCTGTGTTATGTATTTCGGAGAAGAAGAATGCGAATACTGTTATTAGGATAAATGTACATATGTAACTCATCAGTCACTTAATTTCACAATATTGCTTGCAAGTTTGACAACTTTTGTGATTTAAAAAAAGCCAAACAGGGTTGCCATAGTTTTTTTTTTTTTTAAGACAAGGGTAGAAAAACCTTGTATTTGAACAAATAAATAAATACTACTAATAACGTTCCGAGGAAAATTATATACTAATGCAAATTAGAAAGCGAGGTAGATTTCAGTCAACTTGCTCAAGAATAAGTATTTTCAAGTTTAAAAACCTGTAATAACAAGTCCAATTAACGGGGCGTAAAAATGAACACTTTAAACTTATTTTATTTGAATAAAAAAGTACATAGGTGGTGTATGGTACTTCTAAGTACCTACATACATCTATGGAGTGATTTTTAGAGATATCAGACGGGTTTTGAAGATGGTCATTCGTCAATTCAATGTCTTAAACAGGAAGTATCACAAAACATGACTGTAGCATCTAGGCTCTTCTTCGACCAGGCCCTTCAATTGAATGAAGAAGGGAATAAATTCCAAAATTTTTTAAAAATCTAAAATACATTTTAAAGCAAATGTTATTTCTATACGTAGACGCGTGTTAGGGAGAAGAAAACAAAGCTAAAGGAAAAATCGAAGATTTCAAAAAGCATTAGCTGGAAGAAGGAAAATAAAATTTCTAGCAATTTTACATAAAACATACGCAGGCAGAAAAGTAGATATTCTTCTTCTTAACATACCTTTCATATATTGTTTTTAGCAACACCTACATTTTAGGGTCGTTTTTCTCAAAAATCTTTTCCCTTTTATGTTTTTAGAATATCAATTCTTAGCAACGATATACAGTATTTTTGAAAATATATTTTCAAAATCAGCCCACTTTTTGAGAAAATTCACATTTTGGAGTAATTTTATAGAAAAGCGCCTAAGAGGAAGAGGGATATAGAAAACTATAGGTTACATACAAACTTTCAATAAATGGCTTTTTAAAATTATAGATTTTCTACTATGTCCCTTATTTTCAGCATAATACAATGTTTTAAGCAACAGACAAAATTGTCTCCCCCCTTTTAATAACTTTATCTATTTTTTATAGCTTAAGCTTTTTCTTTAAAAAATAAAAATCTTTTTGCGTTCTTTGGTGATTTAAATTTTCAGTTGGAAGAAGGAAATAAATCAGAGCCACTTAGCACGGTAGGCATATCTAGCTACTAAATTACTTAGACTAGCTAAGTCCTATGTTTTCGGCGTTATTTGCAAGTTAAGCAGCCCACCCTATCACTGAAATTTTTACTTTTTTTCAAAAAGTCATCTAAGCCGTACCAACCTAAGCTAACCTGAAAACATTTTAATTTATTCGAATTGTCGATAATCCTTATTATCATGAACTTTTGAATAATAAATGAACTCATGAATGGACTATTGATACAAACTCAATTCCTCTCATCATTGTACAAATAAAAAACTATATATTAATCCAACCATAACAACAGTTATGATTATTTTGGTACCATCAGTACCACCATGGAGCTCGAAAACAATCGGATTGCTTACCACGCAAAATGGTATATTTTAAGCATAATTTTTTATACCATTATTAAGTTTAACTTAAGCTTAAGAGTTATAGATTATAACCAGTGCAGGTTAAGAAAAAATCCAAACCCAATATACATATGTACATAGGTATAAAGCAGTTCAAAGGCAAGCGCTAAAATTCATAAAATATTAAATTTCAAGGATTGGGGGTAAAAAAGATATAAAATTAGGAATTAGTACTCGAACGTGATGAACAAGAGAAGGTCTAAACTACACTGATTTAAGTTTTTACAAACCAGCTCAGAGATTTTTTGCACTAAAATTAGAAGCACGGGGAAATTTACTATTTTCTCATTAGCACTATCTTTGATTTTTGGAAAAACTCCCTGTTTTGGGACAGTACGGGAATGGCCCTAATAACTAATATCAGAATCGACAAAATTCCGTAACCAAAATTTCGCTCAGCAGAAACAAACTCTTGAAAATACTTAATGTCTTGTTCAAAGAATGAAGCTGAAGAAAAATCGTATTTCATTCGCAAGTTTTAAAAAATAAATTAAGAAAAAAATGTACATATATTAGAGCCACTGTACTTGATTACAATTCTGACGACAAGACCGCGAGGTATTGCGAAATCTGATTTCACATTGACAATTTTCCAATCACGTTTATACCCCGAAATACTTTCACGATTCACTAATTGACAATTGGCGCTAAAATAATAAGCACTTTTATCAAATTTTTCTGCAATACTAATTTCATTACTCTGGCAGCTCTTGGGGAAAAAATAGTACGTTTTCCCCACTATGCCAACACCGAGATATTTACCCGCAGCCGCGCCAAAATATTTCACACGATTATTTTTTTTCCTTTTCGCTTTATCTTTTGTTCATTCGTTGAGAAATTGAATGTTCTTCTAATATGCAATGGCGGCGTGTCCGACTCCCCACATGAAGGCAGAGAAAAAAAAAATTAACTCGGCACTCACCACAAAAAAAAAACGAAGAATGATAAGAAAAAATAGTAAAAGGATTACTAGACTATGTATTACCTTTCGATTATTGTTCGTCGTCGTCGTCGTTTGAACTATTCTCTTCATCATTGGAACCAACAAAAAAAAAAAAAAGAACGAAAAAAAAGGAAAACCTAGAGTATGTTCAAAATGATTGCGCTCTCAGCAGCGGCGCGAACTAATTAATGCTAAAGTCGGGACAGAAAAAAACGATGAATTACTCTTTCTTGCTCTAAGTTAACCGTTATAAATTATATATTTATTTTATTTGCTAGGTCTTATTGGTTGTCGCCGTCGTTGCCTTCCTCGCTTGTTATGATAATTTCACACAGAGACTTCTGCGGGGGCAAACAGGCAGCGAAATATCGCGCATTGAAAGAACAAAAAATAAAGGAAGATCTTTTTTCAAAAAAAAAAAAAAAACACTCAACAACACTCGCGAGTCTCACCGACGAAACGTAACTGAAAGAGAAGAATCGACGAAAGAATGTGAAATAAATGAAAATGGCGGCATCTCGTCGTGTTGTTCTGTGCTGCTGCTGTTGAATTTTTTTTTTGCTGCTGGCTGCTTCGTGAAGTTTTTTTTTCTTATTCGTTCGATGAGTAGTTGTTTCTTTTTTTCCTTTTCTCGGAATCGCGTTGGTTTAACAGAGACAAGTAGAGTGGGAAGAGTCACTTGCTACTCTCTTCTGATTTGCCTTCTCTTTTTATGGCTATAAATGCCGTCGCGAATACGGGGTTGCTCGAGAGCGACTATTGAAATTACAAAAAAAAGATTTTCTTTTCTTTTTTTTGAAAACTTTTTTCTATATTTTGGATGCAATTTTGGATTTTTTCCTATTTGTTTTTGTAGAACTTAACAATGAAAGAATTGGAGGGGAAAGTTAGCGATGAATATTTCGTTTTTCTTGTGATTCACCGGAACACCGTCGTGTGCTCTGAATTAAAGCGAAAAAAATGCCGAACGCAAAGTACTGAGACTCACGGTGGGAGCAACGACGTGGTATTTCTTGTACTGTGCGTCATGTTTGTTGGATGAGAAAGAGAACCGCCTGCATGGCTGTAATACTTGATAGGGGAAATAACATAACCCCTTTTTGTGGAAGGAGAGGTTAGTTAAAGGCGCTTGTCGACGGCCGGAAGCACGCTAAGGGGAAATAGAGTTGCCGCTGCAGTGTAGAAGAACATGAACACAATTTAAACAAACCCTACACATGTCGCACGACTTCTTGTAGTAAACTTCCACTCCATATTCAAAATGTTACTATATAGCTTAAGTATTCCATGCCTAATTTTTAATCAGAAGTTAAATTGGAAAGACCACTGTTTAGAGTTTTAAAGAGTCTATCTGCAAGGGTAAATATTGCAAGCTACTTAGCAAGAAAGAAAAGTAATGCTCATATTAACACTCTTTGCTACGTGACTTAAGCCCTAGTTTTAAGTACAATTGACTATGGATTATTCATTTTCGGAAACTCGCCAAAATCTACGCTTACTCTCATGAAAGGACTTGCCCACCAGCACCGTTAAGAATATGTTGGTAGAAGCCGGCCTCCCTTCAGTTGAAGAACGCATCAGGGCTGCAAGAGCGAAAATTTACACCAAATTTTCGTTCACCCAGGAAATCACTGAGAGCGGAGGCCCTTGCAGCTGGTGCTCTTTAGCATTATGAAATATATTATATATACCTGTGATAAATTAAAATAATAATAATAATAAAGAAACAATAACAGCCACATTTATGCTTGTTTCTGTACAAAATATTGAAACAAGTTAACAATAAGGAGAAATAAATTCCAGTCAGAATAAATTCAAGCCAGAATTGAGATTAAAGCCATTCCCTCGTTTTATCTTATAGGCGCGAAATTACTCACTATCCGTAAAGCTTAGTATCAAATCAAGTTACCAGAAAATAGGATCACCCAGTTGGTATCAAGGATCTTTCTTCGATAACCATGCTATATCAACTAGAAGTAAAATGCCGAAAGTACTAGATTGTATAAACCAGGTACTTGGCTAGCCCCGCTAGGGGACCAAGTTATGGTAGGTCACCCTGATCTAGAGTCCAGGACACAGCAACTTTTTTTAAAAACGAACACGTAGCCGAGTTGATTTACATCCCTCTCGGAGCGATTAAAGCAAATATCCACCTTAGATATACTGACAAACTTCATCACATGCAGAAAAATGTGATAGAAACTGGTACCTCATTACCTACTTAAAACGGTCGAAGTTGCAATGCCGCACCTAAGAAAAGAAACCACCATCCGCTGTAAATGCCTAAGCCGCATGAATTGTGATAGCAAATCGCAACTTCATGCTAATTGGGTTCTGCACAACATGACCACTTCTACTTACCTACATACCTACCTATCACTGTGGCCGTCATGGAGGATGAGTGGGAGAACTGACAATGATGATAATGAGTAGCTTGTAAATTGTTACAGATACACTTAAACACTACCAGGTCCAAATTTGAGGTTCGAAATACCGAAAAGATAAGTATGAATATGAAAATATGTGGCTTTCGTATGAACTAATTTCCAAGTCGGCAAGTCTATCTGCGTTTGTGAAACTATGTTTGCCCGGCTAGTCATCAAAAACTAGCTCTCAGAACTTCTCGACAATTGTTTTTTTTTATATATTTGCCTATACATAATTGACAACTTATGAGAGAGCAAGAACAAGAGTCAAAGTCGGTGAACACCAGGTCACTTCCTTGCTCAGCATTTTTCTGTTTATTTCAAAGTACGAAAAGTTTAAACGTCTGTGATACCTATGCTCAATAGCGAAGTAACAATGATGACATCAATCATCGCGTGCACAAAGGGTGATGTGGTGATAAAACTTTGCTGTGAACAAAAATATACCCCTCAAGCTGAAACGAAGGTTCTAAAAGAAGTTGTATGTCCGGCACTCACATACGGTCCACAATGCCGTACAAAGTACAAAAAGTATGATAGTATGTATATTAGTAGACTCACAAATTCAAAGGAGAGTCCTTCAAACCCGATCAAAAAGGCAATATCTATCAACGTTTCTATACACAATAGATTGTCGGTACTTGCTGAGCTCAAACCCGCAAACCACATAGACCAAGCAGTAAAATAAAGTAAATATTAGGCCGTAAACAGCCAATAGAGGGCCAAAGCCTAGCTTCTCACAATTATACATGTTGTGCGTGGTATACATTTTTGCATACAGAAAGGACCAACAGTTTTACGCCGTATCCGAAGGGCAGGGGGGTTTTGAGAAGCTTTCTCATGACAGTAATACTCTTGAATGTTTGTCAGACACTCGGAAGAGGTGGGGCCGTGAAAAAAACTTTTGATGGTATTTTTCTGGACCAAACAGTAAGGATGCAAAAAAGTTGGAGGAAATCGTATTTATAATTGTTAAGAAATACTTAAGAAATTAACTATTGTTAAAGGATGTGCTGTGCAGTCGTAGTTCTCTATTTAAGCCCGTACGACACTACATTTTTTTTATATTTTTAATGTGATTGATATTAAATTAGAGCAGTACGAAAAATTCTCCACTGAAATTCTCAGTAGGTGTGAGTGTATACGCACTAAGCCCATAAACGTGAAAATGTCAAAAAATATACTTTAAAAATGGCTGGCGGCTTTTTTGACATTTCTGCATTGAGCTTAGACATTGTTGCTTGTTGTTTTTCCTTCCAGCGAAATTTAAAAATAAATTATGGCACTGTACAGAAGCTTTGCTTTTCGGTAAAAACAAACTTGCTGTCTTTTCACGCGAAGCAAACACTTTACCTGTGTTAAGTATGCAAAAAATAAGAAAAAATATAGTATTATATATGGCTTTAGAGAACTCTGATTTAATAATTATGACTTGTGTATGTGCTCACAAAAGTTTCGTACTACGGCAACTCTGTTTGTTGATTACACGGCAAATCTAAATCCAAGCCGAACTTTAAAGGGAAATTTCCCCTTCCGATTGCAAAGCTTTTTTGTTTAAGTAATCGTGTATCTCACTCTTACACATGGATGGTATTTCATGCTGGATCATTACACAAGTTCAAGTGTTTTGTTGTTGTTCATGTTACCTGAGCAACATGTCAGCTACAAGAAACTGTAAACAAACAACAAAATGAAAAAAAAAGAAGTAAAGCCATAACAAAAGTTGTGCACCGGTTAGAGTTGTAGCCGCTACCACAAAATAACTCAGATTTTCCCCGGGGAAATGATTTATTTCTCTAGAAATTCTATTTAGAGTTTGCAAGATGAGAGGCGTCCTTAAATGGGTTGAAAAAATAAACATACCCAACACGAAAGAAGACGACGTGAGGTAGATTGTGTCACAATTCCATTTGATTCTTCAATTAATTTAAGATTTTGCAGTGTTCATGCAGTTTGCTATCATCCCGAGGGTTTGCATTTAATTGTCGCCGCTGGAGATCGGGTTTTGGTTTATGATCCAACCGATGGAAGTGTTTTGAATACTCTAAAGGCGCACAAGGACACGGTACACTGTGTGGCCTATGCTAAAGATGGAAAGAAGTTCGCTACTGGTGGTGCGGACAAGTCTGTAATCATATGGACAAACAAATTGGAAGGACTACTTAAGTACTCGTAAGTACATATACATGAACGTTGCGGTGGGTTTTAGGTTTGATGGTGGAAATTGATTCCGTTTAAGAGGAAAGATAGATCTTAAAATCTTCTAATTCTGTGTATCAACTTGATTCTTGTCCTTGCTCTGCGTATACACAAGTATGTCAATTAAGGCATCTACATCGTAGAGTTAGTTACTGTCAACGTGTTTCATTTATCGCCAATTCTTTCTGAGTTCACTAGACCGAAGCGTTTGCTGCGTCACGTACTTCTTCCGGTCGAAGAGTTCTACCATCTGGAGTAAAACTGTTGCATTTCTTCACGTAATACCTACAGTTTGAAACCTAGGTAAATATTTGCTTAGGTGACGCAAAAATGTACGTTAGAAATAACATTTACAGTCAACTTGGAACTTGTGGTAAAGCGTACCCCTACATCGACTTACTTTTCAAAGAATTTTTAGGCTGGAGCACCAATGTCTTCTGCATGTCCCAACTATCGGTACGCCCTGGATATGAACTGTACCAGGTCCAAATTGCTGTATAGACGACATTGTTTGTCATTGTAACCTCTTCACGTACTTCTCGTCATCTATGTACACTAGATCACTCTTACAGACTGGATGCTACTAAACATTTCTGTAGCTCAGTATGACAAGGTTAAGTGGTGTTCTTACCTATATTGATGAGGCAGCGAGAGCTTTTCATTGTCATCCTACACAGCAGACTATTGAGCTTCGCAGAATCTAGATGTAGACCTGTTAAATATCGTCTCTAAGCATGCTACTCTTCTTTAAAACCTATAATCGGCTATGCTGTTTCCCCTGGTGTGCATCACCAATAGTAAGCTATGAGGTTATTGACGAGCGCCATAAGACGTTCACATAATACGGAAGACAAGTATGCGAGGTTAAAGAGAACTTTTTTAAGCACATATCACCGAAAGGTTTGCAGAGTTCGATAGCTGTGGCCTCCTGCGGTTTTATTTGACTCGAAGATTGTCGGAAATTTTGGCCACAATCGTCACTGTTCATACAGTACAGTCTCTTAAATCGAATACGTATATAGAACTGTGATTAAATTTCATAACTTTTTTTTAATTTCAATACATATTTTGTATAGCCATGGCGACAGTATTCAGTGCCTTGCGTTCAATCCTGTATCCCACCATTTGGCATCATGTTCCACCTCCGATTTCGCCTATTGGTCATCGGAGCAAAAAGCGGTGCAAAAATACAAAATCGGTGCGCGTATTAACGCCTGCGCATGGACCAACGATGGACAATATTTGGTGTTGGGCTTATCCAATGGAACGATCTCAATTAGAAATAAGGTAACTATTCAACTTGACTTATAATTTATATCTTTTAAGCTTGTACAAACTGTTTGTAGTCTGGTGAAGAAAAAGGTCGCATTGATCGAGCTGGCGGTCCGAGTAGTGCTGTTTTTGGCATTCAATGCAGTCCAGTTGCAAACACATCGAATACTGATACGATTGCGGTAGCTGATTGGAGTCAAACACTATCCTTTCATACGCTTGGGGGCCAGATGATTGGAAAAGAACGTGCTTTAGGATTTGATCCACTTTGCCTTACATACTTTCCAAATGGAGAATTCCTTATTGTCAGCGGATGTTGTAATTCTCTTCAAATTTTCACAAGAGAGGGAGTTCGCTTGGGAACATTAGGAGAAGCTTTTGATTCATGGGTTTGGTCGGTGGCACTACACCCAAATGGTTTCACTTACACAGTTGGCTGTCAAGATGGAACACTGGCATGTTATAGTATCGCCTCGAGTACTGTGCATGCGTTGTATAGGGAAAGGTATGCCTTTCGGGAGAATATGTGCGATGTGATCATTCAGCACTTGATTTCGGGACAGAAAGTTCGTATAAAATGTCGAGATTTGGTGCAAAAAATTGCTATCTATCGCAATCGGTTGGCGGTGCAGTTGCCTGAGAGAGTTGTGCTGTATGAATTGAGCTCGGCTGAGGATCAACCGATGCACTATAAGGTGAAGGAGAAGATCACAAAGAAGTTTGAGTGCAGTTTGCTTGTTGTCTGTGCTCAGCATATAGTTCTTTGCCAGGAGAAACGTCTACAGAGCTTGGACTTCAGTGGAGTTTTGCAGAGGGAATGGATTATGGACAGCTTTATAAGGTATATCAAGGTGACTGGAGGTCCTGCAGGACGTGAGGGACTGATGATAGGTCTTAAAAGTGGACAAGTAAGTACCCATCGAGTGAGAGGAGAATTGGTTTTCTCTTAAGGCTTATTTTATTTGAAGGTTTTTAGAATTTTCCTGGATAATGCTCTGCCGATTTTGATAACTACAGTTATGTCAGCGGTGCGTTGCTTAGATCTGAACGCTGGCCGAAGTCGAATAGCTGTTGTGGATGATGCAGGAAGGTTGGTAGTACGAGATGTGGTGAACGATACAATGCTCTATCAGGTAACAAATTACAGAGAATAATTATTTCAAAAGGTAGCTCTATCATTGTTCTTTTTTAGGACTCTGGAGTAAACTCTGTAGCTTGGAATACTCACTTGGATACGATGCTTTGCTATACCCATACGACAGGAGGTTTGAGCGTTCGGGTGGGTAATTTACCTCCTCGAAGTCCTCAGAATATGATGGGTGTGGTTGTGGGTCTCTGTGGAGCTACAGCGTTCTGTTTACGCGGGAATGTAATGCATAACATCCCACTGGCATTGGGTGCTACCATGTGGCAGTTCATCGAGGCTGGATTTTTCGAGTATGCACCTGAAATGGGGTACAATTCTCATAGATTCCGTGTAACTGATTCTTTCATTTAAAGGGAAGCCTATCAAGTTGCATGTCTAGGCGTTACAACAGCCGATTGGGAAGGTCTTGCACAAGCAGCTCTAGAATCTCTACACTTAAACATAGCAAGGGACGCTTACGTGAAAGTGCGTAACCTTCCCTGGTTACAATTGATTCACAGTCTAATGGACAAGCAAAAGCGCTCGGAGGTTCCCAAAGAAGTGCTTCAAGCTGAAAACTTTTCATTTGCTGGAAAATTTAAAGAAGCCGCTAGGCTGTATCAAAAATGTGGACAAAAAGATCGTGCCTTAACGATGTATAGTGATTTACGAATGTTTGATTTAGCACAAGAGTTCCTCCAAGACGGCGACGAGAATGAAAAGCGAGAATTGATAAGAAGGCGCGCTGAATGGGCTTGCTCTGTGCACGAACCAAGAGCGGCTGCTGAGCTACTTCTATCCGCGGGAGAGAATGAAAGAGCAATCGAGATTGTATCGCAACAAGGTTGGGCTGATGTGTAAGTTCTAGAATTCTTTCCTGCACAGCAAGATTTTATTGAGTTGTCTCTTAGGCTGTATGACATTGGTCGTAGATTGAGTTTGAATGAAAGAACCTCTTTGGAGTTGGTTGCATTTCATTTAAAGCGACTAAAAGCTCTACCACTAGCCGCTGAGGTATACAAGAAGTTGGGCGATGAATCACAAGTTATACAATTACATGTGGAAGCAAGAGACTGGTATGAAGCGTTTCGTTTGGCTGAGAATGTGCCTGAAATGTTACCCTCTGTGCATTTTCAACATGCACAGTGGCTGGCAGAATCTGATCAATTTATTGAAGCCCATGAGGGTAAGTAGTATACAAGTTTTTTGAGTTTGTATTAAAAGTGGAAATCTTTTAGCATACCTTAAGGCTGGTAAAAGTAAAGACGCGAATCGCCTACTGAAAAGTCTTAGTTCGTCTGCAATTTCTGAGGAACGTTTCTTGGATGCAAGCTATTTTTATTGGCTTATGGCTAAGCAGTTTTTGGAAGTGTATATCTCAAAGGAGTAAGTAAATTTAGTTGTTAAAATGGAGAAATAGGTAATGTTTTGGTACCTACTAACTTACTTATATCCTTCATACTCTTGCGGGTTTTATTGCGTCTACTAACATATGTTTAGCTAACTCGATTAGTTTTTCGAATAAAAATCTAGTTACTGTGGCTTGTGTGGTCCCCTCTAGAGCTGAAGATTTGCAAAGAAAAGTGTAAACTGTTTATTATTCGTTACCAATATTCCAACTGCAAGCCTACGCATTGAATGTGAGGCTTAGTTTGACCAAGTGAACTGTAATAGAGTAGCAATCATCAATTTAGAAATATCTGCCCCGCTACACCTGCTTGAAGTGACGCAAAACCGAACTCCTTGTCTTCTGTCATCGTCTTGATATTTGAAAGAAAACGCCCGAAGATACTTCTACAACGATATGTGTACAACGCGACGTCCGCAAGAGATCTTTTGTATACGCCTCACTAATTCATTGTATCGTTCTCTTATATGTAGCTGTGCCTCAGTATCAATTGGAGGCTAATTCTAAGAAACAGCCTAACGAATCGAATTCATATTCGCATTCCTCCACCAAATTGGATGATAACATGATGAACAAAAAAAGGCTTGATATTGACTTGATTGTCAAGTAGGATAGCGATGTTTGATATTGTCTTGGTAGTGCGATGGCTATCAATGATGGCGACGCTTCTGCATTTTTCCCCATTAACGTATTACAGTTCACATCTTTTGTTCTTCCTATTGGCGTGCAAAAATCTATCATAAGTTTGTTATTGTTTTTTTTTGTTTTCTTTTAATTGAAGAGAGCAATCTCCGATGGATCATCACTTGAGAGAGTACAAAAATCACATGCGTATAGCGAAAGTCTACTACGCATATGGCGTTATACACAGTTACCTGAAAGAGCCCTTTACGAGTTACTCCCCAGTCAGCTTATTCAATGCAAGTCGTTACGTAGCTAATGAGATTGAGCATAAAGGAGCACCGAAAGGTGTTAGCATGTTGTAAGTAGTATTCAAAGCCATTTAGAATCTATTTGATAGAATTCTATTATATGTACATATTTCCCAGTGCCCTCTACTATACTCTCTCGAAGCAAGCGAAAATCTTAGAAGCCAATAAACTGTGCCTTCAAGTTAACAAAAGGCTGCAATCATTGAAGCCCCCAGCTGGCGTACAAGAACAAATCGACGTAAGTAGTCTTTTTTTCTGATCTTATATCAAATCAACCGGTTGTGTATGAATGTGTCCGTCCAGATCAACTACTTGAACAGCAAAGCATGCAAGGGTGGATTTAATGATCCCGAAGAACTGCTCCCGCTTTGCTATAAATGCTCCAATTATAGTGCACATTTAAATGGCAACAGTTGTCCCACATGCAAACAGGATTATATATTCTCTTTTGTGTCTTTTGGTGAGTCTATTAAAAATACGCAAAGAAGAGCTGTTCAAAATCCAAGAATTTATTTACATGAAACTAGAAATCTTACCTCTGGTTGAGTTTCATCCTGAGATGGACATCAGCGATGCAGAAGCCGAGAGACTTCTTATGGCACCACCAAAGTCTCCCGACGAGAATGACCCTTTTTCAGAGGTAAGCAACATCATTTTTCGATATGATTTTCCATATGATTCTTGTTGATTTTAGGACGTTGCTGGTGCCCTACCTTTGAGTCTAGACCGAAACGCCCTTCGAGCTATGGATCCTAATCATATTCTGATTGTTAAGCGACGTGAAAAGCAGATGAGAAATATTTTCTATCGAAATATTCTCCCGGACTTACAGGTCACATTTTGTCCAGAGTGTTTATTAGTGCGTGTATTTTATAACTTTTGTTTGACAAAAATATTCCTTAATTTATAATACTTTCAGTTATTTTACGCTGAGGACTTTGAGCTACAAGTATTGCAAAAAGGACACTGTCCATTCTGTAGGACACCATCTGAAAAACTTTTTGAAAGTTACTAGATTAAGCCCGTTCAGAACATACGTTTATGTATTTTAATTTTATTTATTGGCATTTAATTTAATGTAATTTATTTATATTTATTTAAATTAAATCGAAAAGTAGATTTAATGATATTCTAAACTTGTCTTTACATTACATAACCTTGCATAACTATGTGCTACTGGAGAGCTACGATGAGCGTATATATCGTCATATCTACCTATTCAGATTCAACTGAACAAAAGCACAACTTCCGCTAACTTTAGCGCACTTGGAGAAACCAACAAGGCACCATGTAGAATGTCTCTGCTAAGGCTATATCTATAGAGTTTTGGAAATGGTAATGAATTCTGAATAGCTTATACAGTAGAACCCCGGTTATCCGGCCTTCGATTATCCGGCCCTCCGCGTTATCCGGGCTACTGAAGAGGTTGATCTCCTCTTAAACAAGCGATGGCGAGATATTGCAGCTAAAAAGCGAATAAGCAATTTGAGGCAGAGGTCAATTACAGATTTTCTTAAACCTCATCAGTGACCTGCACTTTATATTCAGCCATGTTTTGTATACCAAATATTAGACTATGTCAATACATTTCCTATTTTGTATACCTCTACGACTAAATTTGATTTCACCTTTCAAAATACGTAGAAAATAATTGAAATTTTTTAAATCCTTTATGTCTTCCGTGTTATCCGAATTTTCGATTATCCGAGGCACCCCTTCCCCACATTACCTCGGATAAACGGGGTTCTACTGTATCTCTAAAACTGAATGGGAATTGGGGTTCTCCCCTGTTGGTAACAATAAATAATTAGTAAGTGACTCGAGTTTGCTAACCGTTCTAACATTCCTAGAAAGAAAAAGGATAAGCGGAGGGTCCTGATTATTCTGATCTGTCAGAACAAAAATTAAACGAATACCTATCCGGTTTAGGGCAACATGGTACAGAAGGATACAGCTTCTATAAACTGCTACTAGACCACCAAGCTTAACATTTTTTTCACAGTAATTGTAAGACCGCCCACACACTGCAGACTTTCTATCGGTCGATAATTTAGTTTGGTTGCGCTGCTAGCGCGCACACAACAGTCGGCCGTCTTTTTTTAGAAGGATTTGTTGGGAATTTTACATAGAGCGGTCTCAATAAAAAATAAATAAATAAATATTAGGCCGTAAGCAGCCCATAGAGGGCCAAGATCTAGCTTCTCACAACTGTACATGTTGTGCGTGGTATACATTTCTGTACGTACACAATTGACCTACAGTTTTATGCCGTATCCGAAGGGCAGAGGGGTTTTGAGATGCTTTCTTATGACAATTATACTCTTGAATGACACTCGGAAGAGGTGGGGCCGTGAAAAAAACTTTTGATAGTATTTTTCTGGATTCGAACTTGGGACCCCTTGCGCAGCAGTCCAACGCACTAACCACTGAGCCACGGCACCCACACAGAGTGGTCTCAATATGAAACTTATTTTTAGAAGTATTATTATCCCAACCCAACTATCAGCCTACTGAAAGTCTGCAGTGTGCGGGGGCTCTATATGTATATGATATTAGGACAGGACGATTTGATATTAGTCGAGCTGGTATTGCCTAAGGGCTTTTCACCCTTATCGACGTCGTCCACGACTCTAAAAACAAACGACACGACTGTTTGGCATTGGCGATGAAGAATTAACGACTTTTGCCGAGGCGGCGATCGACAAAAGTCGTGTGAAATGTATGTAGACGACACGACTCGACAGGTATCGCCAGTCGTTTTCGACAGACGAAGACGACGACAATAAGGGTGATTAACCTCTAAGTTTATTCTTAATGGCGTTCCAAAGTCTTAACCCTTCCTAGAGGGAGGCCGACACTTTAAATGTCGACTTTATATTTCGAATATCGGTTAAATTGTCAACAAATTTGCATATACTGTATATATGTAGACAACGCTTATCTAAACTACGCTTTACTGAAAATTCTCGGTTAACTGAAGCACAAAATTTGTTACGGAGTAGTTTAAGTAAAACAAAAACTATGCAAAATTGACGAAGCAGATTTGACTGTATGTTCATTTATGACAAATGTATCGGTATATCGTCGACAAGCCACCAGATGTCGCAATAAATAATATTCATCTATAAAAGAAGTTCTACGTTTGGTCGAACAATAAGGATTAATCTTCTATAAGTATTGTACAAGATTTTTCTATAAGTTATTTATATAGGAAAAGTTCACCAAGGGCCACGGACGTGCTTCATCGTTAAAAAGATACAATTTTAAAACACACGCTAAATTTTAAAGTAAACTTTGTAACAATTACTTTGCAGTCAAAACTTAATCTCTAAGAAACGTTTGACTAGATAGTCCCTAGAACGCGGAACGCGCCCATTATCAAAACTATTTACCTTGTCCTCTATATCTATCGACTGTTGATAGCTGCCATCGCCCCTTTACAACTTTATTCTACTCCTTGTATAGATTTCTCTTCTCATCTAATCAAACTAATTTGCACAATATCAATGCCTACCTCAAAAAATGTTTCTTTGAGTTTGCAAATCTATCTTTAGGCGAAAGTCCTTACTATTGTTAACGGAGAAATGTTTGATTCTATGTATTTCCTTATACATAATCTGTGTACATACATGCCTCCTGAATAGAATCTGAAGCTTTTTGCCTTACCTAACAACAAGAGACACATCATATGGACAGTTTTTCTTGACAGCAATTTTGAACATTCTTTTGACACTGACCACAGTGTAGCGTCAGTGTATTTAGTCGAATGAAAGTACAATTCACTGGGAAAGCCCTTAGTCTACTTCAACATGAACGTAAAAAATAATGTGAATTACAAAGTAATGCAAAAATTGCGTACAATTCTCCACAGTCAACACCACTGACCCATGACCCATGGAGAATAAATATTGAAGTAGGCGGCCTATCCCCATCGAAAATGAAAGGGTTTAAGTAAGTATGTACCATAAATGGGCTGTTTCTTGGTACAACAAGTTCCCAAGTAGGAAGTAGTATATTTAATTTTATTTTTAACTTAATTATTTGCAAATAATTACTACTTTATTGCTATACTTTTACTAATTTTGACCTTGTGCATGTTTAATGGAGTGTCCACACCCAAATTAGTATTGTGTTTTCGTACCATTTGAGGTATACGAACTTGTCCATTGTTTTTTGGTACCTCGTAAAAGCTACGATGATGCGATGTTTTACCATAAAAGATCTCTTGTTTTATATGTTTCGTTTAAATACATATTTATACAGTCTCTGAAATGCCAGTCGTCTTTCAGAACATGGACACAGTCACCTTATTAAAACTAAAACATGATATTCAAATGTAAAATGAAATGAATAAAATTTCAATAAACCAACACCCACATTAAATGATCATTTCTTATCTTTAACTTCTGACCTTAGACTTATTAAAGACTTAAGTAGTCTTTTTATATATACGTACGGACGCAACCGTAAGCGTGTTTGAATTAACCTAAAACAAGCCTAAAATTTGATTGAATTCAGAGGTCAGAATAGGGACAGCTTTTATTTTGAAATAAAGAAGCGGTTCGCCAAAAAATAAAAACTAATTAGATAAACCACTTTTATGAATAAATTTTAGTTTGTAGTGCGATGTCGAACGGTATAATTTATAATGGAAAAACAATGGAATGCTTTGACGCAAAACGCATCATTGAATGGGCGGAAATAGAGATCGCCATCGGACATTCGACTTTTATTTTTGCATTATTTTTTTTTTTTATTAAAATGTTAAAGAGATACATATGTACATATTTTAATAAGTTAGAAGCGTCTTTTTATCAGTATGTATTGATAGTAGGAAGATGTTTTGGTGTTGAAGTAATATTTAAGTTTAAGAGTTGCCGAAAAAATGCTTTTTAATGAGTATGATTAAATATTTCCAATTATGGTTGGTTATTTTCTGCACTCACTTTGGTCAGTTGGGATTTTTGTGATGTTATAATTTATCGCTCTTACTTTCCTTTTTAGGAAATTTATATGTTAGTAATGGGTTTGGGTATTTATATCATTGTTGTTTCTGCTTCTCAAGTTTTTTCTACTTTATTAAATCCTCCATCCTGACGTTTCGTAAGTTCTTCTTCTACTACACCTGCTCTTCCTCTGCCACTGTACTATAGGCGTCAATTGTCCAGAGTCTAAAGACAGTTGATAATTGGAGATATGTACATTGGGGATATGTACAATGTTTCCTAGTAGATTACTCTAAACAATAAAGTTTTTCCGTATGCGATCATTTTTAAATGAAGAGTCTCCACGAACTGATCATTTTCGAACCGAATTCTCTTCTCTCTCAAGTTGAATAACGTAAATTTCAAATCCTTCAAAATCCGCCATAAAGTCTACTGGTCTATTTGCTCAAAAGTTTACCGCTACTTTGGAGACTCTTTGAAAGATTATTCCGACAACTCTTTCCCTCCTATCAACCGTCTTCCCAGTATCATTTCGCTAAGACATTTCGATAATTCCAGATAATTTCGAATAGTGAAATGAAGATCCTGGAAAACTTTTTGTCAGGAACGAAGCCGTAAATCTGCGGAAGGTCTCCATACTCTCGGATATATCCAGAAATACAATGGATCACGGACAAAATCCATCGAGGAATTCTTAAAATTTGTAATGGAAACTTTAACTTTATAACTTTCCCGGTTCGAAAGATCCAGTAACGGCCACTACCTTTAGGCCCGCCGTTTTAGGGGATCTCACAGGTGAAGAAGCAATTTCATCGACGGCAAAGTAAGTTGGGTCATACGATCAATTGCACGATCAAGGGCCTACACCACAAAACTACAAGTGCTACAATTATAAGTGAAATTAGACAACTAATAGGTGGTATAGGCCCCTAGTTATACTGATTATAGGGACATTTTTGTCAACAATCAGCGAACATATGGAATCTAGATGGGTAGACCCTCAAAACCGAGCTGGTCGTTTTCATTAAGAATAAAATGATACTCAATTTCACTCTACCACTAGAACGAAGCACAATAAAGCTTTCCACTGAGGCGGATTATTTCGGAGTTATTCTAGAGTCTTAGTTATGGTGACGAAGAAATGAAAAGAATAAAAAAAGGGCTGTGATTGCTTTCCTCGCCTGCAAAATTACTAACTTGGACTAATTACAGGAACTATGCTTCGTAATTGGAATGCAGAGTCCAATGATTTATGCAGAGGTTCCGAAGACGAGGACGAGATAGAGTCAATTTAACCGTGGCTACAGATTCTTCTTTGGCACTGCACAGTCAGGGTGAATTAATCTACTTAGATTCCTTAGAAGCATCAATCGGTTTAGGAGTACACAGATACCGAAATAGGTGTTCACCTCTCGCTCCCATTTCACTACAAAGTACAGTGTACTATTGCTATCTCCGAGTGCATGTGATGAGTTATTTTCCATACGACACCCTCATAATCTAACCGAACTTATCCGGGCTCCAAATAAATAAAAGTAAGTGAATAAGTCCCAGCGAATAGTCATTATGATTGATTGCGCATAGAGTTCTTACAATCATGTGTTATAAAAACCGGTTCGATGCAGACATATTTTTGCACGTTAGAATACAGAATACAGCGCTTATCTAAATATGTCCTAAACTAAGCCAAAATGCAGTTGAAGCTTTCTTTATCGCGGATAGTTAGTCAAAGTCATTCTCTACAAAACTATAGATCAATCTTAGAAAGCCGTTTTTTAAGAAATCTTTTAGTAAATCCTGGACTTGGAGCTTTAGAAAAGTTGCTAAGACAATCTATAAAACAAATACATTGACTTTTTTTCATCCTACAATAGTAGGTAATCTCATTTCCAATTGTTTTTATTGATTTTTTTTTTTTTTTTTTTCAAATTAAACGAATAAATAACCGTTAAATGTACTGCTTAACCCCTGAATGGAACAGCCCTGATGGGTTCTTCCTTTTGTGGGTGAGTCCTAATGTATTCCAAGGACCTGAGGATAGCCTCTGGGATTGGTGGTGGCACTGGCAAATGGGCACCAGATGGTTGGTATCCATTCTCATCAGCAGTGTAGACCAATTGGATTGGGATACCTTCGGGTGATACCCAAGCAGCTGAGCCACTTACACCGGCGGCGTTTCCACCCTCTTGTACTTGGATTCCATTGGTGGTCTCGAAGGCATAGGCGAAGTTGCCAGCAGCATCAGCAGGGTCGTTCTTTAAGCTACGGATCTGAGCATCCCTGTTAATGTTATCGGCAGCGGCTAATCCCAAAAGGACGGTGACAAGGACCTATACAAAAAGAAACTAAGTAATCCATTGCGTTGATTGTATTCAAATATGAAACTTACAAGTTTGAACATTTTGAATTCAGTATGATTATCCAAAAGAAACAAGAAAGATACTGTTGATGTTATGCACAGTTGCCAATGCTTTTATACCGAAAAAATGGAAACTAGATCGTATAGGTAGCCGTGTGGCTGCGGTACGCAATTCCAGTTTGAACACTATGCATATTAAATCGAGCACTATTATCACCTATTGCCTATATTAGTTCGCTGCGAGGGCCGCTTATTGTTTTATTTTAATCGTTCGAATTGAAATCATCGGAAATTTGACGTAACCATGCAAAAATGATGATTAAGGTGGTTCGACTATTCAAATGGTTGGATTAACCTTCGTTTAAAATATTTGCAGTTATGTTCTTCTTTGATTCTTAATGATGTTCATAATATGTATATCGTTTTCTTTTGTAAGTTAGAAGATGGTTGCGTTTAATTTGCCTCTTCAGTATTTAAGCAAGTGCTTTGCAAGGTCCTAACTCAATGGATGATTAGATAAATAATTCTTTTGCGTGGTCATAAAGCTGAGCAATGCTGAATGAGATGAAATTTCAAATCATTGCCTGAAATGTTTGGTCATGATGAACAATTGATTTAGGTGATGAGTTCTTCATAAGCATTACTCTCGTTAGCAGCTCTCTAGTAAAAAATTCATACAAACTAAAGGCTGAAAGAAGACTAATACGCATAGAGACTCCCAGGCGAGAACGACTCAAAGAGAGATGGACAAAATGGAGGGATACACATACACACTTGCGACAGAGAGATGTTTCAAAAAGTAATTAAGTATACATCGCCTCGGATCAGAACTAACCTAAAATGTGGTGCTGCAACCTAGGGAGTTAGTGTCTTTCCCATGCGATGCCAAGAAGAACACCCATCACGTGTTAATCACTCTGCTACTGCTGGAATGAAGAAATCTAATTTCTCAGAACATTCTGCCTACAAGTAAGACGCAGAGTTCAACGCTTTAGAGCAGTAGTTCTCAAACTTTTCCACCGTATGTCCCACTCCACATGGCAAATCAAAAACACAGAGTCATAATGTTCAAGAACATGTGCAATTGATTGTATTGCTTTATGAAAGTGGGTCTTCTGTTCGAACAACATTTCGCGCACTTCGCCCATTTGACGATCACCATAATCGTCCCTCTTTGAGGACTATTCGCAACGTGGTGGTTAAATCTATAATAAAGGTTCAATCAACAATGGACGAAATGCAAGATCTTTAGAAAATATCGTAGATATCCGTGAGATTGTGCGGGAGAATCCGAAGCATTCAATTGCACGCCACGCCCAGGAACTCGGCCTTTCGCAAACTACAAATTGGTGAAATTTGCGTCATGATTAGGCCCTACACCCGTATAAGATTGAATTGACTCAGGAACTCGAAGTTAATGACCATAGACTACTCTACTACCCCAATTTCGGTCGAAAAATTATATTCAGCGGTTGGACTGTCCACACAATTTAATAATAAATGTTAAAGCCTTCAACATTTATACATTCTTTGCATCCCAAATTCACAATTCAAATAGTGTCCATGCCCCCCGATAGCGTCCAAACTTCCCCCTCCCCTGTTGTAAGCCACTGCTCTGGAGGAAGCCCGGAATAGAACAAAACACTAGAAGCTTTTATAAATGCCAGGAAGACATTTCACATTGGTAGGCAGCAAAGGAAACGATTGCTAAAAGAAGCCAAATTAACGCATGGGGAACTAGTCTAGTCTAGTCTACACGGTCGCTCTGATGAAGTTCAGGCAGGCAGGCTTTGGTGATACCAAAGCACCAAGTCTAGATGAAATTCTGTACAAATGCCTAAAAGCAGCTGGTTGTTGGAAGGATCCCCTTCATCATATCGCCTCATATGTCTACTAAGCACGAAAGGAAACATACTAGAGAAACTCATTTTACCTACACAATATGCTGCTATCAATACTAAGAGAAAGCGGCACCTTCTTCCAGTGGTAGTGATTTAAAGAAACTGAATGCATTCAATGAATGAGAGTGACTTGAAATAACTTCAGTGAGCGGAAATTGTCCGGAACAATCATCTTACTTATGATACTTTGCAGTATATCCATACATTCTACCATGGTAAGCATTTTGAAACCGAGTCGGCTCTAAAATTTTATTTGCATTTTATTATAAGTCTAGAAAAACAGTTGAATCACCTCCTTAATTTTTGCAATCTTCTGTTAGTCTTTGGACATGGTGTAGTGGTTGTGAGAGGTTCGGTGCTTAAGTCCCAATCATATCCATGTTCATGGTAACAAAAATTACAATATTCGCTTAAATAAACAAAAACTGTGAATTATAAACACAAAAAAAAAATACATATAACTCTCCCCAAATTAATTTGAACACCACCAATAAAGAACTTATGTTGAAACCTAATCCTTTCTTTGGCGCACGTTAATTATAACCAAAAAAAAAGGTACGTGGGCTGGCATACAAATAAGGTACTCTACGTACAAAATCTATTACGATTGCGTCGCTGCGTTGTCGTTTCTTTTGTGGGACTTGCATTGGCTCCCATTACGATACGAGCGAAAACCTTGCTCAGATTCTGATAGCTTCCTCATTATCAACCTGATAATTACAGCAATGTCTATGCTCCAACTTCAATACTATGTCCCAATACAAATTTTCGTCTTAAATCTCAGAACAAACTTTGTCCGCCATGGAAAAAAGTCATTTATTGCCAATCAATCAGTAGAGGATATTTAACTAAAAAATACACTCGCTTCTACCTAATAGTCTAATTAATTTTTCACCCAGGCCTTCTGTTTCCATAATGATTTCCTTCGTTCGATTAACATAAAACCAAATCCTCCACAATGAACTAATAAAGCCACTAGATAAAAATAGTGATCGATTTAATATGCAAAAATGTTCAAACTGGAATAGCATATCGAAACCAAGCGGCTGCATCACCTTATGCTATCTTGTTACCATTTTTTCGGTATAAAAGCATTGGCAACTGTGCATAACATCAACAGTATCTTTCTTGTTTCTTTTGGATAACCATCCTCAATTCAAAATGTTCAAACTTGTAAGTTTCATATTTGGACCCAACCAACAATGGATTACTTAGTTTCTTTGTATTTAGGTCCTCGTCACCGTCCTTTTGGGATTAGCCGCTGCTGATAACATCGACAAGAATGCAGAAATCCTTAGCTTAAAGAACAACCCTGCCGATGCTGATGGCAACTTCGCCTATGCCTTCGATACCACCAATGGAATTCAAGTTCAAGAGAGCGGAAACATTGCCGGTGTAAGTGGTTCAGCTCAATGGGTATCACCCGAAGGTATCCCAATTGCCTTGTCCTATGTCGCCGATGAGAATGGATACCAACCATCTGGTGCCCATTTGCCAGTGCCACCACCAATCCCAGAGGCTATTCTCAGGGCCTTGGAATACATCAGGACTCACCCACAAAAGGAAGAACCAATCAGGGCTGTTCCATTCAGGGGTTAAGCACTACACTTAACGGTTATTTATTTGTTTATTTTGAAAAAAAAGTCAATAAAAAGAAATGGTAATGAGACTAACTACTTTTGTAGGATGATATGAAGTTAATGTGTTTGTATGGATTGTATTAAGGAATCAATTAACATTTTATTATTGTATGTATATATTTTGCCGTGGCACAGTGGTTAGTGCGTCAAACTACTTCGCAAGGGATTCCAAGTTCGTATCCAGAAAAATACCATCAAACATTTTTCACGACCTCACCTCTTCCTAGTGTCTGATTAACATTCAAGAACAACCTACATTCACGACAGTTTCTCCAACCTAGTTCTTTTTAGTGTACCGGACCTTAAAAGGAAAGACCGAACACTTATGCGTTTGATACCGGGTCTGTCCGTCAGTCTGTCACAGCCCTGTAATTTTCTTTGGTGCTGTAATTTTCTTTGGTCTTACAAACTTCCACATATTTTATATGCCTTTGGATCCATAATATTAAGTTTTTTAAGTAGAATTTTGTTGAATTGGTTATAAATAAGGTATGTGCTATTATTACACACTTTGAACAAAAACTTAGTATGCCATCTCATATAGGGCTTTACAAAATTAGTGGAAATATGAAAATTAACCAACATTGTCTTAGACGTTTTTATAAAAATGGCATTTTGTTAAGTTGGCTATAAGTAAGCTTCCGTTACTAGTAATTTTGACTGAAAATGTGGAATGCAGTCTTATAGGACCTTATGAATCTAGTCTACGCATGCAATGTATGCAAATGCAGTGTTTTTTTTTTTTGTCAAATTAGCCTTAAGAACAGTACCGATAATGATCGGGTTAATACACAAAATTTAATTTAGCCTCTGGGTATTACTGCAGAGACCCCAGATAACCCAGTTTCATCAAAATGCGTTCAGCCGTTTAGGTTTCTATATAAACGCATTGTCAGAGTTTATCACAATCTCAAGAATGAACATTTTCACGAATCCAAAAATTTGCCCTATATAGGCTACTATAGGGCCCTATACGGGCTGAATAGAATGTGTATCTGAAGCTTGAATCTGTATCTGAAATCGAGCTGTCAAAAGTCGAAAGTAAACGCGAACACAATAGGTCTGATCCTGTACTAAGAGTGGGGGTAAAATTTCTCAGAGAAAGTCAAATCTTCAAAAAAATACGGGAACGGGTTGAACAAAAAATCTGCCCACTTTTTAGACGTCACTTTTTTGGTATTGATTTACTTCAAATTATCTTGCCAGCCAACAACAACACAACCATTTGACAGAACTCATATTTTTGCCCAAAAAAAAATCTTGGACTGAAATTAGCAGCTCTTATTCTCTCGTGAGCCTTCTCTTCGGTAAAAAACTACGAAACGTTGACATACGGAAAAAGGAATAAGCTATTTTTCGTAAAATTTCGTAGATTTTTGTAGTTTTAGTCAGTACCGGAACAGACGTTGAATTGTGAATCTTTATCTTGAAAGTAAATAGCACCCAACTTCGCGATACAGATTCACGATTGACGTTTCTTAATTTGTACGCGTTGGTTGGACTTTCGTCATTTTGGTTTGTGAACTTGAAAATGGACGTGGGAAAAATTATTGAAGCGGCGCGAAATGGGGAATCGGTGTGGAATTTGGCAATTATTAGAATACAAAGGAAAGTGCGCATATGGATAAAAATTTCGGAAGATTTTGGTATAACGAAAAAGTTAATTAATTAAGTAGTTTTTTGGCATTTCAATCTTCTTTTCGAATGTTTTTTTCCCAAAACAATTGCAGACGGACTGCATACGTTTCCTCTTCTTAATAAACTCTATCGACACATTATAAATGCGATTTGCTTCTTTTTATAAATTTCTTTCTGTTAAAAGAACTTCAATACAACTTTAAATCCATCACATCGCAAATATTTCTGACAAGTAAACAGATTTGATGAGCGCCACCATGCTGTTCGATGTAGCCACAACTGTGTATCTGCCTTTGACAGCGATTCAAGATACAAGCTTCAGGTTCACATTCTGTTCAGCTTCCAATGGTTATTCTAGTTCACTGTCGAGCTTTTCCGATGTGATCAACTCCAAAAAACATTCTTTGGTTACTTACTTAGTTACTAACTTACTTACTTAGGTGGCGCTACAATCCGGGCGGAGCTGAGTCTCAACCAACAAACCTCTCACACAGTCCGGTCCCGGAACAGCTCTCTGCAATTGTCCACTTGTTTGTGCCACCTGCCACGAGGTCGTCCTCTACTGTGTCGTCCATTCGCGGTGAATTTGAAGACGTTCTTAGCTGGAGCGTCAATGTCAAGTCAATGTCAAGTCAATGTCTCTGTGTCATCTGCTGTATGACTGGGGTTATAAGTCGTTTATAAAGATTTACTTTAGTAGTTTGAGATAGAGCATTGTTACTCAAATTGGCTTCTTAGGCCACAAAAACACCGATTGGCAAGAGAAATTCTTCTTTTGATCTAACAACGCGGAGCTCATCATTAAATTAAGTAGACAAAGTTCTTTAAAGCGTCGAAATTATATCTGTTTATTGTGGCATTCTGTCTAAGACGCCGATATTGAGTGTCCTTTTTTGTAGACAGCATATATTTTGCCTTGATAAAACAAATATCGTTTGGGAGAATGGTAGGATGTGCAATAGTTCCAGGAAAACTGGTCGGAACGAGATCAGAGTCTATCCAATCAAAGTGTACAGCCATCGACATCTTTATTATTGTCTTCAAAGGACACCTCCTTAGAGGTCGCCACGCTAAAAATAAATAATTTGTATCTTTTGAATACACAAATAAGATGAAGAAACGAATCAGCAATTTCTGTGCACCTATCTAGGGATCAGTACAGGATTAAAGTCAAACAATTCCTCAATTTGTTGAAAGTTGCTATTAGTCCTGTTAAAGACAGACGATTTCCCCTTTTGTTGAATGTTTCTATTAATCCTGGCTTTTTATACTTGAAACCTCTTAGTAAAAGAATACGTTCGTCGATTTGTGTAACAATTATCACATTGTGATAAATTAATTAATTCTTCTGCTTCTAAAGAGCCAACCATAATTTCTTTAAGCGATAGCTTGCCGGTATCCAAATTTATATTAATTAAACGTGACCGTCTTAACATTTTTCTCTTACATGTCCTTATACTCAGCGTTCCGTAAAGAACGAGGACAATGAGGACATGTGGCTAAGTATTATCAGCAGAACAGCAGTTTTGGTTCACTTTAAGTCTATGGAACAACAATGTACATCTCTTTGAGTTAAGCTTAGCTTCAATTACCTAGATACGTACTAAACTTGGTCTACTGTGAAGATAGTAAATTTATTGCTCATTGTTATGTATATGATCAATAAATCTGTGAGTGGGTATTTAATTAAAATGTATACTGCGGTCGTCTCTAATGGTCCAATTAATTTTGCCCCAGACCTTCTATCGTTACAATGATTTTCTTCGTTGGCCCTCACAGCGAACTTATATCTATGGGCCATAGGTGATAATAGTGATCGATTTAATATGCAAAAATGTTCAAACTGGAATCACATGCCAACGCTACGCGACCATCTATGCGATATAGTTACCATTTTTTTGGGTATAAAAGCATTGGCAACTGTGCATAACATCAACAGTATCTTTCTTGTTTCTTTTGGATAACCATCCTCAATTCAAAATGTTCAAACTTGTAAGTTTCGTATTTGGACACAACCAACGCGATGGATTATTACAGTTTCTTTGTATTTAGGTCCTCGTCACCGTCCTTTTGGGATTAGCCGCTGCCGATAACATCGACAAGAATGCAGAAATCCGTAGCTTCAAGAACGACCCTGCCGATGCTGATGGCAATTTCGCCTATGCTTTCGATACCACCAATGGAATTCAAGTACAAGAGGCTGGAAACGCCGGCGGAGTAAATGGCGCCGCCCAATGGGTATCACCCGAAGGTGTCCCAATTGCCTTGTCCTATGTCGCCGATGAGAATGGATACCAACCATCTGGTGCCCATTTACCAGTGCCACCACCAATCCCAGAGGCTATCCTCAGGTCCTTGGAATACATTAGGACTCACCCACAAAAGGAAGAACCAATCAGGGCTGTTCCATTCAGGGGTTAAGCACCATGCTTAACGGTTATTTATTTGTATAGTTTGAAAAAAAATCAATAAAAAACGAAATTGAGATTACCTACTATTGTAGGATAAAATTAATGTGTTTGTAATTTTGATTTGAGTGTAGGTTTGTAGGCTGTATGACTTTTTGGTTATTCACCCTTATTCAAAGGTAAAAAAATCAAATGGCCGTGGAACCCATGTGGCTAAAGTTGTCTTCAAAACTAAGTGTCATAAACCATTCCTCATAATGAATAAAGATTCTATTTTTTATTGTTTAAAGGAAAGTTGTACAGTGAAGTTCTCTAAATGAAATTGCTCAAAAGTTACAGGCCTGTAACAGACTGGCAGACAGAGAGAGTTTTTGCACTGAAAACGGAAAATGACTCACCATTAGGTTATTTGAATGTCATTAAGGAAAAAAAAAGTGTCAAAGTACTTGATAGTTATATCGGTCACTTAAGATGCATCAAGATTGGATAATATGCAGATACACCTGTATGCAGGGTTGAGATAGTTACCGACTAGGCTTGTGAAAGGTCATGTTTATGGCATCGTGCGAAACAATTTGTTCTACGAAGACGATGAATAAATTTGCAGTTGCTTATGACTTAATCGTACAGTGGCTGTAAATGAAACCACACCACCTGCAAAAACTTATTCTTTCTTTATTTACAATGGTACTGTTAGATATATTTACAAATAATGTCTTCAGGCAAAAAATTCGTATACTGGGAGTCCACTTTTTGAAATTTGAAAGGAAATTTAAAGAGAAAAAATAATTTAAGGAAAAACTGTGTCAAGACTCAAAGCCCAAAGAAAAAACGCGGATTTAATGCCTTTCCAAAGTGAGATACAGGAGAGAGAAATTTACAGGAGTGTAGATACCATACCATAGTTGCAGACCGAGAAAAGAAGGCTTATTGGCTATGAAACCAGCAAATTAGCTTTGGCTCTTCGGCTGAAATGTACCAAATTTTGACGATATTGAACTGTCGAGCTTTGGGGAACATCACAGTAACTAGCGGTTAAGCAACCCGTAGGTAATATTATTCGGAAATGCTTTTCATTTTAAGTAGGTGTCGGTCAGCTCTACATGAAGTGGTAAGTACCAAAAAGAATTCATACTAGCGTTCTTTCAAGACATACATATGTATTACATGGAACAAGCTTTTAACAACATGGAAACTGAATCAATAATATCAGCCTTTGATCAATTCAGACTAAATCCTGGGCTCTCGGACTGGATTGCCGTTTTGCTTCCAGGCACTATTGATCAGAACAGGGCAACAGCTATAAACATAAAAACGCTTATAACGGTAACCCCAAGTCTGGATAAGGGCAATAACGAAGAAGGATGCTATCGTCGTCATTGGGATGCATTAGGTACAATAAAGGGATTCGAAAATCTCGAAAACAAATTGCTTTTCGAGATTTTTTTTCTAGATATGGTCTTTCGAGATTTCTTGTACTTTCTAGATCTTGTCCGTTCCAAATTTTTGTTTTCGAGATTTATAGTATGTATTTTCGAGATTTTTTTCGTTCTAGCTAACGCCATGTTCGAAACTCCCACCGGCTAGGAGACTCAATGTTGCACAAAGCTGTAACAACATTTTGAACTGATGTGCTTCTAGGTTTCTTCGAAGGCTTAATATTGCACAAAGCTAGGTAAATAAATAGAATTTATGTTATTTGTTCCTTTTTGATCAATTACTCATAGTTCTAATAGGTTCCCTTTTATCTCTAAATTAACACCTTCTAATTTATATTTTTCCGACTCAAAGATCATCATTTTTTATTTAGACTTGCAAAATATTTTACGAATTTAAGGCTAAAAATACGCATTTAATACTTCAAATTATAGTTCACATTCACAATGACATTTTTAAGTTCAAATCACAATTAAACTCGTCTGAAGTTACACGCTGGCAGGAAACATGTCGAATTAAACATCGATCATCAATTCTCGATTGTATCAAGTTAAGTGCTGGAACCAGGATAAGAATCGAGGGAAGCAATGATACTTCTTCCAATTATTATGTGTCAGCAGCTGTCAAAGTTACCAATGACATCCAGTTGTCAAAAATGAGCAGTTGTAAATACACAATGTGTATCTTGTCGTGTGGTCTGTTGTCATCATGGCTTTAGTGTGCAGGCAATTCGTCGCACAGTGGAATAGTTTCAACTTAAGTACACTCGCTTGGACCTTAAGCTACCAAGCAGATAGTGATTGGTGTGAAAGAAGTTGTAGCGGACAGTATCTTATAAGACCCAGAAATATCGCGCCGATAAGCTTAAAGTCGTCTCTTTGCGGCTGGAATTCTGCGGAAGCAAAAACCTGATAAACATCGCCGTGAGTTTTCAATTTGGGCGTTAGGAATGTTGACTAGAGCCAAAAAATGATCTTTTCGGACTAGGCCCATTTTTAGCTTAGCGGTTATGTTAACAAGCTAAATTACCGTTATTGGAGCGAACACAATTGACAAGTGGTCGACTAAGCATCTAGCCATATACAAAAATATTTTCTTTAAGGCTACGTTCTCTGTCTGCGCTAGCAAAAATAAAAAATATTTCACACACAACGGCATGAATGTAGCTTCAAAATAAAGTAAAAGTCAATTTTATATCTCTCACCGTTGCTGTTTAATTAAAGGTTTTTTTGCTATCGTTCTTTACTGGTCACCTATAACAAATTCACATCGCTTGTACTTAGAATCCATAAGCCTTTCGACTTCTTCTAAAGGATTTAGAGGTATACAGATTCAATATGAAATAAAACACTTAAAGCTTATGTTAATGTCTATAACAGTAAAATAAATAAATAAATATCAGGCCGTAAGCAGCCCATAGAGGGCCAAGACCTAGCTTCTCACAACTGTACACGTGAAAAAAAGCTTTGATGGTATTTTCTGGATTCGAATGTCTATAACAGTAGTTTTAATTAATGTTTGTGTTTAAAAATGCGGGCAATTGCACGCCACGGCTAGTTCAAATGAAGCTCAACCGTGACTCCTAATTTTCGACAACTTTATCGCGCAACTGGGCAATAACACGGCGAATGTTGACTTTCACATGCTCCCAAAGAAAGTAATCGCAAGGTGTGAGATCACACCATCGTAGAGGCCGATTCAGAGCCCCAATACGCGAAATTATGTGCTCAGAGTTGTTCTGCCGTTAATCCATCTATTATAAAATGGCAAAACGTAACAAGTAACTACAAACTAACAATGGATTTGAATCTTTAGAAACAGTGTTACCAGTTTAAAAACCAAACAAAAACACCCCTTAGTTTCGACCGGCTTAATTCCTTCATTTGACACCCAAACAAAAACAATTTAATAAACGCAGATTTATTATAACAATATTTCGGTATATAAAATGAGTATGCTCGAATTCCATTATCCACCACTGTGCGTTCCAATGAATGACTCTACCCAAACCCACTCCCTATCATTCGCTGCACTTAAAAAGAGCTATGACGATAACTTGCATAACTTCCACCTCATGAGTTTTTCTATAACAGTTGCGATTCGAATACAAGAGAAAAAAAACTAATAAAACTACTCAGCAATGTCCTTGAAATCTTTAGACATATGTATGTACAGTGAAAAAGAAAAAAACTGCATGCGTTCATCACTTTTTATGTGAAATACATTTCAAAAGATTCTTATCATTCGGCAGGCAAATTTCATGTACCAGCATCACGAGCTACTGGTTTTCTTTCATCTTTAAGTTAATTCATTAACTATAAGTCCATGTAGGTGTGATATAAAAAGTAATTTATTGAACCACATTAGTGGTCGCTTGTGGAAAGTTCTAATTCGCATGCAAAAGAGCACATTAACATACAAATTGTCCATCTAACTGTTGTCAACTTTTAAAATGTCATCCAATGCTAAGATTAGCATTAAGTAACATTTAAACTTCTCCTCAAATCGGTCGAAATATTAATAAATTAGAGATCCGAATCCGCCAAGTACACATGTAGGTATTCATATGCAATTCGCAACCATCAGACACCGGTTAGAAGCACCTTCAATATAATAAGTGATCGCATCAATAATCATAATTAGACAAACAAGGCAGCCAGCTCCTCAAAAAAAAAAAAAAAAACGATCGATATATTCATAGTAGGTACCACTTTCGATTTCTGCCGTTCTAAGCCACAAACCACATGTCCGTCCAACCAACCGGCACAGTATTCGATCGAAAAGAAGGCCATAAATTCAATTAAATGATCGTATTAAATTTTTTTTTGTTTCCAAAACCAAAATTAATGTCATAAAATGAATTTAAATAGCCAAAAAGAAAAGAAGACGAAAAAAAATTGTGTAAATTAGAAGATTAAGTAATTCTAACCTCTGAGTGGTCATGGGTGGCACCCTAACATGTTGTATCGATCACACCTCTGAAGAGATACGCAAGTTAGTGTCTGTGTACGAGTATATGCTAATGCGAAACGGCCATTTAGACCGCTTTTGGGATCTGGAAATGCCATCATCTACCTAGAAAGCATTTACTAGTTGTAGATCTCTGCAAACGTTGTTGTGGTTGCGCGCACGTTGATCGAGTTTTCGTTACTTTTTTTCGGTATAAAAGCATTCGCACCAGTGCAGATGATCAACAGTATCTTCCTAGTTTCACTTGGAATATCATCTTCAAATTCAAAATGTTCAAACTTGTAAGTATCTCTTGGATTGAAGACACCGGCAAAAGTTAATTTTCCTTTCGCAAACAAAAAAAAACAAGGTCCTCGTTGCCGTCCTTTTGGGATTAGCAGCTGCTGATAACATTAACAGGGATGCTGAAATCCGTAGCTTAAAGAACGACCCTGCCGATGCTGAGGGCAACTTCGCCTATGCCTTCGATACCACCAATGGAATTCAAGTTCAAGAGAGCGGAAACCTTGCCGGTGTAAGTGGCTCAGCCCAATGGGTATCACCCGAAGGTATCCCAATTGCCTTGACCTATGTCGCCGATGAGAATGGATACCAACCATCTGGTGCCCATTTGCCCGTCCCACCACCAATCCCAGAACAAATCGTCAGGGCTTTGGAATACATCAGGACTCATCCACCAAAGGAGGAACCACTCAGGGCTGTCCCATTCAAGGGTTAAGTTTCCTTATTTGAGTCGAAGATTGATTGATCAGTGACCTCTCTCTCTAACTAGTTAACTTGTTAATATTTTGTTTTTTTATTTTAACGCTAATTATTTGTTTAATTTTCGAGAAAAAAAAAGTCAATAAAAAGAAATGTAAATACCTACTGTTGTAGGATGAAGTGAAAATGAAATGTGTTCAGTTTTGGATTTGCATTCGCTTTCGTGGGCAGTGTAGGAAGTCGACAGAAACATGATCAGGCTATAAAAATTTTATAACCTATTAAAGCTAATTCATGGACAGATGAGCTTGTTTTTTTCGCATTCGATGCCTAGGAATCTGTGTCAGTGGATGAATAGGTGCAATGTCATTGAGATTCTTTTGGTTTGTTTGTTTTGAATTATGTATCTCAGAGAATTTCCATTCACTTTTTTTTTTTTAATTATGCAATGCAAGAAATTGAATATTAATTCCAGGGGTTTTAACAAGAAAAGAAGACATTAACAGTTGATGGTGTGATATATAACCTTTTAGCGACCATATCAGACTCATCATTTGTCGAGGTATGAGTCTTATAAATCTTGTCATTGGGAACTGGTTTGGATGGGATCAATGCTGATCGGGTGCAAACTCTTAGGACAAGGTTCTCGTACGATTGCTTTTGAGCAACGGTCACATGAGAACTAACTGTCTCCTCAGCGCGGTGAACGAGCAACGAATGCTGAAGCTATAATATCTACTCAATGGTCCAATAGCTTCAGAAGTATTCGTAAAACCCTCGACAGTGATGACGGCTGTGATAGACGATAGAGATCACAAACTCAGCAACACATCAGCTTGAAAATGTATTAGTTTTAAACATCGAATTAATCATCAGAGTGTTAGCAGATATGACCAACACCTTGACTGGAGCCGTCCACGATTTAAGACGCTGCTGGTTTCAAAGGACTTGAATTTGCTGCAAAGAAACAGCATCTGGACATTGGAATTGACATACTTTCGGAGGCAAATACTGAGCAAACATTCATGACATGTATTATTGCTGGTGTTCAGCCGTGAGTTTATGAGTAGGTATGATACGGAGACCAGACATCAAGTAATAAATAGCGTGCTTTAAAGGAACCAAGACAAGGCAACGATGATTCTCTTTATGGATTACTTTGGAGTTGTGCATCGTGGTAATGGTACATGAAGAGAACATTGAGTACCATTTAGAGGTTCAGTCTAACGTACTCGGGTCACTCGTGTTTGTAGGCATTTGCGTTGTTCTTTTCTGTCTTCATTTACTAAAGTCCCGCAACTTCCCGAGCTTCTTGCTTGATCAGCATCAATCCAGTTGTGTTGCTTTAGGTTTGGCAGGACTTTGCGTTCTTCATAATACCGCGGATATTGGAGCATGCTGTGAGCTGTATCCTCGACTACTTTTGTGCCCGTCAGATAATTGGGGTTGCTCTCGTGTCCAAATGTGGAGAGGTAGGTCAACCATGCACCCATGTATCTTATAGTGATCCAAGCGTCTCCATTGGGGATCGATCTCTGCCTTTGTCAGAGTGGTCTCTATTGCCATCATGCGAGACTTTTTCTTGATAGAACATCATTATTACTTCGAATTGTCGTTCTTGGTGCAGATATATTGTTGGGAAGATATTTCCGTTACCAGAAAAATGGTATAATTTAGGTTATGCAAAAGGTGATGTATACTCTCGAAATGTTGATACTGTAATGAGCATCCGTTTTCCTTCTTCATGAGCCGTTTCTTTTTTTGGTGGTTTTATATTTTTTTTTAGTTTGAAAACTACAATTACGCTAACGGTTGCATTTGTAGTATCCGTGACTCGTCTGCTGCTGAGCACTAATTCTGTTTTTCCTTCTGTTAGTATTAGCAAATGCTGTACCATTTGGATAGATTGACTGCATTCATTCTCCAACTTCAGAGTTTTGTCATTACAATGACTGATATGTCATTGTCGATGCCTGAGGACGTCGAATCCGTTTGTGGTGTTACACCGCCTCAATCCATTGTCGGTGCGTAATGGAGTATGCCAGGAGTCTACTCACTGTAATACTGGTGAAAGAGAACTTGATCCAAACTCGCACAAAACGCTTTTTCCCGGTCAAATTGGTCCTAAAGAGCTCCCATTACGTTTCAGCGTTGGACCGCATGTGGTGTAATTAGGTTCTCCATTCTAACTGCAGAAATGAATACGATGCAGGATTCTCTACTGGGTATCCATAAGGATAGCAAGCTTGATAGCCATAAGACAGCCACGGTTAATATGGCCAGAACTTCTCTCCAGACAAAAGGCGGCACTGCAAACACAGCAGTTGGTTTCCTTGCCTATTGTATTCACCGCCGCTTCAGTTAATCTTCTTAGCACTAGCATAACAAAACAGAGCTTTATTCATCCTTATGAGTTCGGTAACAGCACGGTGGAGGCATTATCGAAAATTAATAAAATATGCTGATGTGACTACTAAGTATTTCTTACCCTATTCTGGCCAGAGAAGTTTCCTTGCTTGCGTACCGTGACTTAGTATATTGTGCTATGCTAGATGGAGCCACCACTATAGGATCCCGTTACCAACGCTTGCTTTATTCAGAACCTTGTCTAAAAATATCTGAAGAAATTTACATACAGATTCAAGCTGTCAAAAGGATGACGCTTCAGCAAACCTTCTGTCAAAAAAATCAATTTTGTTTGGTTTCAACTTACTAATTCATAAGTTTATGACAGCTGAACATGACATTCCAGTGATCTCAACAAAATCAAATTTGATTAATTTTGACTGTAAATTTAAAAGAAAACTTGATTCAAATGAAAACTTTAACCTCTTTGGATGACATATTACAGCTGTGGTTCATTAAACTCGTTTACCCTCCGTTTGACAGTTAATATTGATCGCTGATCTTGTAAATCACATTAATACAAATAAATGTAAATTAAAATAAAGGTCAAGGCTATGATGACCAGCCAAATTGTTCCGTTCCGTGGCGATAATATATTATAATCTATTCATTCTACGAGTAATACCCACTCAAATTTAAAAGTGTAACAGCTGCTTGGTCATCCAGTAGGTAACCGGATAAAGATTTTGTAAGATCAAAGTTAATTGATTGTGTCAAGCCCTTTCTGTTATCCGACACTTTAATTGGCACTCGTGTGGAATGTGTACCATGTTTGTTAAGTCTGCGCTGCGATAATTGTTTGATATTTGTGATCTTGAATTTCATATAAACAACATTTGTTTGGGTGAAGAGATGATGCGTCTTAAAGGAGTGTCAGCAGTCTTCTTAAATAGGTGCATGATTAGTTTACTTTCTTTACAAAGAGGATGGACAATATTTAGAGTTACATTAACTTGAGATGGCTGTTCTCATATGTAATTTTATAATTGTTCAGTCGCTGATTTACTAAGATACAAAGAAGGTGGACGATAGTTGCTGTCAACTTTAACCTTGTTTTCATGAAACGTCATTTGAAGACGTCAATAACGTTACTATTTTTGGATTGTTCAAGCAAAGGCCGGATAATCTAACTTCAGTTCAAATGACGCAGTTTGATGGATAGTACGCTGGATTACTAAGCTTCAGAATCCCTAAGGACATAAACGAGACTTTTTGAGGAGACCAATTCTCGTGACTGCAAACTTCATAATACTTAACATATTGCCTTTGTTTGTTAGCAAACAATTTCAGGTATTTGTCCATATTCATCTACGAGTATATCAGTACAGATAAGAAGCGTTAGAGTTCCGATCAGTCATTGATTATGAATCTTTCTCCACATTCCACACTAAAGGTCGTCATCGATTACCGCTCCTAGCTCTCAAAGAGATCTCAGACCACTTTAACATTAACATTCACCTCTGCTGGGTGTAAATGGAAAAAAATGTTGCAAGGCTTATCTTCGCGGATAAAAATAATCTGGTTATATGCTATTTCCTTAGCAGCACGTGTAATATCTCCTCGCAATTCTAAGCAAAAACGAAGTGCTTTTTTAATATTCAGACCTTTACTTCCATCTGTGTTCTCGCAAGACTTCTCACTGCTCAGTATCTGTTCTGTGCCCAAAGAGCAGACAACTCCCACCCATCTGAAGATCGCTTCTGTACGTACAGAATACATACATACCCTGATGGCCCTGATAACGATTCCCAGCAAAAAGCATAAGCCTTATTTAAGGTTTACTACAGTGCATTTTATTCCTTAGCATGTAAGAGTTGTTATTAGTAAGGGATGTTAAATCGCATACATCATACCTTATTTTATACCTTACTCTAACACAGGCCATGTCCTACGAGATCAGGTATACGTTGACATACCTTTAACATACCTTATTTATTGCTTAGCATAAGCATTAATTAAAACCTTACTTAAGGCTTATTATAAGTTCTTTTTTCGCTTAAAATAAGTATTAAAAAATACCTTATTTAAGACTTATTATCAGTTAAATAAAAGACGTGCTATCTTATTTAATTGAAAAAAACTTTTATTTATTTTTTTTTGTTACTCAAACTAAAACTTATGCTTGCGTTGATCCAATCTATTTTTTCCTTTTTTAATCGCCTCCTTAACATATCATCGATGGACGAATAAAATTTATTTACGGAGCCTAAATAAAGATAAATATTTTAGAATCTTGTAATTAAATCAAATATCGATATAAACTTACCGTACAGCGTTGACCGGGAAAATTTGAAGGCGTTAATTGGCGTCATGTTTTTCCGGCAGTGAAAGTAATTTTCCGCCAGTTTCTCTTATTTTAAAATTCACTTTATCACTATAAAAACTTGTCCGCTTCCTTCAACTATCCACGCACAAATGACGAATCAGCACTAATATATTTGATGTATGCCTTACTATAAGGCGTCTATAAGAATTATGAAGTCATATAGTGCCGTTCATTTGCAAAAATGTTCCTTCCTGTCCTGTCTGGGCTGTTTTTCTTATATACACCTTACAATAAGTCTTATTTCAGTCTTATTAGGGGTATTAAATAAGATTTATTTTTTTTGTCTATACCTTATTTACACCTTAGCCTGA
The DNA here is from genome assembly GCA_949716465.1 of Chalcosyrphus nemorum. Lineage (NCBI taxonomy): Eukaryota > Metazoa > Arthropoda > Insecta > Diptera > Syrphidae > Chalcosyrphus > Chalcosyrphus nemorum. The sequence continues at coordinate 31,854,555 of OX454334.1, forward strand.
CATACCTTATAAAATTTTTTGCTGGGTTGCATCAAATGTTTGAGGACTAATACAAAAGAAAAACTATGCTTATGGCAAGAGTTGCAATCTCGATGAGTAGACGAGTATGGCTCGCAGATATGAGCTGTGGCAATAAGCACGAAATCATACAGTAGAAAGTCATAGGTAGTTTATAGAATCAATTCATTGAGAATATGCAGCGTCTTCCGAACAACCACATACGACGCCGCATGCATAGTGGCTAGTATGGTGCCAATAGACCCATTCGTGCCAGCAGGACTACGATCCAAACAGCAGCGCCTCGTGGTGATATTGAAGGAACCCAAAGAACAAACCTAGAAGAATGGTAAGTTAGATGGAAATCTTTTAAGAAAGGCAGACGGACGCAGAGATTGATCCCCAATATAGAACTTTACGTCAATAGCAAATATGAAGAGCTGAACTTCTGCCTGACGCAGTTGATTACTTATCATGGGCGTTTTAAAGCATACTTCCACAGACTTGGGCAGGAAGACACTGTCGACGATATCGTGAAGACCGTAACCTGTTGGCGAACAGACTGAGTATGGACTTAACCTCAGAGTAGGTACATTATCAGACAGCTATACGCCGAAAGTGGCATTCATACTCTCCGAAAGGATGTCAGGTCCATAGCCAATGCAATGAAGTAGAGAAGAAAAGCACTGGAATTGGGAAATAGTTGGGGAGAGCTGCGGCACATTTCCAGAAAGTGCAAGCCATGACAATAGGTCGGCGCTAATACCCTCAAGGGAATACAGGGCATAAGTAAGTAAGTATCATGAAGGAGCAACGAAGACAGAAACAATAATGAAATGCAGTATATTAGGTTATATTAGGCTGAAGTTCCCTCTCGCGATGAAATGCTTCATGGAGTGCCGCGAGGATCAGAGTTCGAAGGGTAGGTGGGTGAGCACGGTCTAAATTTCGTCTTTGAGAGATTCCCACCTCCCAACCTATGGGCTACTTATTGCATAATATTTACTTTTATTTTTAAAGTGAAATATAAATACTCCTATTCCACTGTGGTCAAACTGGTTGCGGACACAGCTACTTAACAGCATATAAAAGGTAAACAACGTCTGCTTTGACTTGCAGTGACGTTACATACGATTATTATGTGGGGAGGTCTAACGTCTAGGGGCTATGCGGCATTTTGCTATGTTGCATTGACATAAGGTACATATTGTACCAGTTCACTAGTTTGTTAGCTGAATCAATAGCTTTTATTTAAACGCCCGAATTAATGCATTCTTTTACAGCTTCGTGCCATTGTTCAAAAACTAGATCTATCAATAAGCCATAGTTGAATATTCTTTCCAAAAGGTTACCATTTATAGGTGTCATTGGTATTTTACTCTCGCTCTTAATTTTAATTATTCAATTTTTTGTGACAACATATTTGCATAATACACTTTATTCAGAAGAAAAGGCAAAATAGTATTTTATTTTTTATTTATTTTTTGTTTGTTTTCGACTGATGATACATTTTTCTTTTAAATGCCAGTCCCCTCTTGGTGGTAAAGACCAAGAAAATTTATTAAAATATGTTAATTTAATTTTGTTAAAACACAAAGTTTTGCTACCCACTACTATAGTATGCACCGAGAGTGTTAAAAAATCACTGCAGTTTTTTGTTTTAATATTTTTTTCGTACATATGTATATATGAAAACAAAAAAAAAAAAAAAAACCAGACATAATTAAAATTCTAATTTCATTTCATGAGATTTATAGAGAAAGACAAAATAACAAGTGGAAATATAATCCTAATTCACATTATGTCTGAAGGAATATTTTCATAAATTTAGCAAACGAAATGCAAATTAAAACTAGTCTTTTGGCAGCTCGGTATGACATAAATATTGTCACACAAATATTTTGTTAAAAAAAAGAAAACAAAAAAATCAGAGGTGACAGAGCCAGGTATTGGGCGTTATTTTGCATGAATATTTAAATTAATAAATCTTCATAAGCCCATTGACTGCCAATGAGTATAGTAATTGCCAATTAAAAGTCTTAAGACAGCTAATATTCACGTCACATGATGGATGGGCTGAAATTGAAATTGAAACCGCTCACAGAATGGGGCACTGTGAAATTTTATTTAAATTAAAATCTAGGTCATTAAATTCTTTCCGCAATAATTAGCATAATTCCTAAGAAAATTAAATAACAAAATTTTTTAAATGTTAGTAGTCCAAGATTATAGGACCGCTAATGTGTCATGGTTCTTGTTATGGGAAAGTTGTTTCCGTTAAAATGAACAAAAATATTTAAGAGGAAGTGTATTTTTCACCCTTGAATGTAGGTTATTGAAAGATTTTTATTTAACTATAAATTGGTGCATCAGTTTCGAGGACAGTATTCAACTCAGTCAGTGTATTGTTTGTTCTATAAAACACTCGGTGAGTGGGCATTAGGATGCCACATGCCACATGCCGGACTCGGACCATGGACTGTGAGATCATCTTAGACTTTTACCGCAATTACTGACTCACCACCATCATAGCAAGGAAGCTACGCATGCGGTATGATATAATAAAAGCATACAGGAGAGATACAATTGTATAGATGCGAATTGTATAGCACTCTATCGGATAGCGATTAAAAGACTCAAATCTACATAGAGTCAATGATATTCCATGCAGCTTTTAAATAAAGACAAAAAAATTGCACTCAAAAGGTCATCACAAATTGGAGCAACCCAACCCCATACATACAAATGACGTAAAGCTAAGGGTGAGTCAAAGTAGAACTGTAGCATCTTCGATTTAAAATGAGTGGAAGATCTGTAATTGTCAACTCGATAAGAGTTAAGAGTGCCATCGAAAAATCGTGTTGACGAGGCCCTGACGACATGGGTACTTACGTATACTGAAGTTTAAATCTGTTGAGTTGTCCACGAGATTGTAATGCTCTATAGCTCTAAAAGAGCCCAACATATGAAATTCATTGCCACCATCTAATGCAGGTTCCCACATAATGTATACGTAGCGAAAGTTTTATCCCTCTATGTTTAACGGTTCAAAAGTTACAGGGCCGCGACAGACGGACGGACACTGTATCAAACCCATAAGTGTTTCATGATTCCTTTTCAGGTTCGGAACGGAACACTAAAAAGACATTCAATTTAAAATTCGGAAATGTCCCCTTATATTGGGGTCTAAGAAAGACATGGAGGGTAACTGGTGAATGAAAATCAAACTTTATAGAATGAGAGTTGTATCGGCGTATTTGTAGGTTAACCTCAGACAAGGCAGTGAACGTAGCAGCTGATGTGATTCTCATAAAAATCCTAAGTGATGAAACAAAACGAGTTCAGGATGAAAAGTTAGAGAATGTATAGAAGACATGGAGAAGTTAATTACTTATTGACGCTGTTTTTATCGGGCCACGGTAACTCGCGCACCAAAGGGGATATGAATGCCCTTATACTGATGATTCAGTGCGCGGGCGTTAAGGAAAGGGAGAAGAGGAACAGAGGAGGTACCTGTGCACGTTGCCCTTAAATGCTTGAAGGCTGTAATGATGAGGAAACATAGAGCCTGGAAGTTCGTTCCACATACATACGTGTAGTTTGGCTAATGAATGAATCTCTGTACTTGACAGTATGTCCGAAGTTGGGCTTGAGGGTATTCAGAGCGTAACGCATATTGCGGGTGAAATTTTGAAGGGGCGAATGCAGTTGGCTATTTTGCTGGAGCATTTGAAAAAAGCGATAATACAGGGAAAGACATGAGACATTTCTTCGATGTTCTAGTGAGATTATGCAGGTCACAATGTCACTATCACCTATAAGTTTCAACGCTCGCTTTTGGATCTTATCCAGTAAGTGCAAAACGGTCTTGGGTGCACCTGACCAGATGTGGGCTTTGTACTTCAGTTTATAGGCAAAAACACCACTCCTACCTAACATTGCCCAGCTTTTTTACCATTCGCTTTTCGTTTGGAAAATATATTGCAACAAATGAATTCTCTGTGGCGTAAACTCTATACCAAACCTATAAGACTCTATGCGATTTAATATAAGAAGCGGAATTTTTAGAACAACTTATGAGGTGTAACCAGTTTAAAGACTGTTATAGAGGAAGCAGACACTCTTTAATACATAATAAAAAAAAAAGCAACAAATATTTTAATATTATTTTTATATTAACTTGTGGGTGGCCACGGTAAAGTGGTAATGGACTAAAGTGGAAGATTTAAAGCTCAATCTAGCATTTGCACACAAATGATGTGATAAGCATAATTATCGGTTCGTTAAGGAGTACGTGGGAGTAATGTGAGCGCTGCACTTTAATAGAAACCAGTTTGTGCTGACTTAAATAATACGCATGATCCACGCGCCAGTCCTGTTACTATATAGAACTGAATAAAACAAAGTGATGTACAACAATTAGAGCGTTATGAAAACCTGGAAAAATAGCGTTAACTCAAGGAGACTATCACTGTTGGACATGGTTAGCGGATGTTGGCAAAACATTACCGCGTTTTAGGGTAATTTAACGATCTTTAGGTGGGATGATGAGTAAAATGCGACTGACCTCTTTTCGTGTTTCATAATTGAAATGCGAAACACCGCCACTAGAATTAGTCTTCGGGTTATACATGACCTTCATCAGGACAACTTTAGTTGTCTATGCCACCTTACGCCTGGCTGTACTTCATCCTGCTTATCTATTTTTTACAATAACAGGTAAATGAGTACGTTTTTTCTTCTCTTCGTTTTTTCGCTCGGCGTACGACTCGAAAATAACGTCTACTGACACCTAAAATTTCGATAATATACCATTTCGCTAGAATAACTCGTTCTTCTTGCACTTCTAATATCTTCGTATCGACCATCGCTCCTCCGGTAAGGTGGTCCTTCAACGTACTTTGACTGTGTTCACTGTTTGTTTTGTGTACAGGGGCAAGATCCATCGCGATAGCTTTTTCACATTTTCCAATTTGCTCAAAGGCATCCGGATACTATTCTCACTGCTTTTTCCCTAACACTCTCGACGAAAACTCACCGTACCTGAAGCAATGAAGTGCCATGTGTCCTGTCTTCCCACAGATGAAGTGAGCCTTTAACCTGATTCTTCAGCCAGAACTGTGATCTATACTTCAGTTCTAATCTAATCGTATAGAATATAGCACACATGCCAAGATCGCTACTTTGTAAGTTAAGTGTCCAAGTCTTGTCCAAGGTGGCCATGAATCCGGTTGCTCAATCAACTCTAGTATGGCAGATGTGCCAACCGCTCAACCTCTGTTGCAAGAAGCTCATTTTTACAATTAATTCATGCAAGAAGCTACATGGTCAGCTTCTGAAATAGTCTCGAGTACCTATGTACATCTGTAGCATAAACTTTTATAGATACCACCAAAGTAGAGGTACTTCCGTGGTAAGTAAGGTTCTGTTCATTTCGAAGGCTTAAATTTGCTGGGGCCACTTCCACTATAAACTTATGCGTTTTTCTATTGATTTCACCATCTTCAAGAGTCCCGTAGAGTCGCTGTTGTAATTCTATTTTGCTCCATCCGTGGTTGGATTGGGTGTTATTATTCCTTTCAAAAAATATTACTGTGCAGTGTTTCATGTGTTTACTAGACTTCTTACCTCAAAGTAAGACCTAAGTAAGAGAACATCTCCCACCGCAGTGCTCCAAATTATGCTCCACCTACTTCCAACTAACATCATCAGCAAACAACTGGCTGCCTGCTCAACAATAAGACTGAGAAGTTTCAAACTATGGAAACAACAACACACTGGACACGCCAGAATACTTCTGATGCACCGCCATCTTCCAAAGGTCACCGACCACTTGCCCGGTGAACACAACTTCAGCATGGGCTATAAATGCTTAATACCCGACAGAACAGAATGGACACAACGGGATGTCCTTCACCATGAATGGCTGACAATCTTCACGGACGGCCCCAAAACCGGAGGAGGAGTCGGTGCTAGTATCTTTTCAAAAGATTCAAAAGGGAATTGCGAAGCTGACGAACTGGCCCGACGAGGCTCCTCAAGTCTAAACAGCATAAACGTCACCGACATCGAGGTGCCGACGTCCTATGCTAAATACCTTGTCCATGCCGACGCGGTGAGAGAAGCCAACCATCGGTGGCAACAGCTCGGCCACTGTAACACTGCAATGCTGCTCTGGCCCATGCTAAATGAAACCAGGTCCATCGGACTTCTGAAACATAAGAGAGGAACCCTCTCCAAAATCGTAAGCACCCTCACCGGACACTGTGCTATAGGAAGGCATGCCCAAAGACTGGGCATCTCCTATAATCTTTTTGTAGAAGTTGTAGAGATGAAGAAGAAGAGGAGACTATCAGTCACCTCCTATGCACGTGCCAACATTAGAAAGGTCACACTAGGTGAATACCTGTTCAACGATCTAAGTGATCGCCTGTACGGCTAAGATTGGCTCCTTCATACTAAGGAGTAAATGGTTCCCTGAGAGGGTGACCCACCCACCCACAATGGACCAACTACTGGTCTAAGTGCATCCTCACCGAGGGCCGGTTTCAACCAACCAACCAACCAGACCTAAGTAGGTACCAAAGACTATGTAGCTTCGATCTACAAGATCGATAAATTTAACTATCTTCAAAAGAACCTCTACAATAGGTCGTAGGCATAAGCTTTCAGTGCATAAAAAACACTCAATTCGCATTGTAATATGTAATTCTATCACGTCATAAATTGTTTGCCAATATATTTGGGGAAAGTGCGGCTCCCTCCCGATTTTTTGGCTTAGCGAATGTTAGTTTATGAACAGGTCCATCTGCTGCTCAAGTGTTGTGTACTCTGCTTTCACTAATAAAATAAAGTGTTTTTGTTTCGTTTTACATAAAATAGGCTTCAAACAGACGCAATGTATCTAATAGTTTGATAATAATCCTTCTTCAAACTTACAAAATATTTATTCAGTAAAATAAAAAGCCAACAACTTTATTCAACTTTGCGGTTAGTATTTCGTCTTGCGTTCATGTAAATCAGTTGCGTCAATACTAAAATCCAACGAGAGTGAGAGCACAGCAGTCATCAGCTGACATAAATTTAATTATTTATTTAACGACGTTGGCCTACTGTTGGGTATTTTTGGGCGGAATTTTTTAACAGTTTAAATGCAAACGCCAAGCCTTCACAATTTAAAATAACGAATGAGCTTACAAAGTTGTGATTCATAATTTTATAAAATTTGGTGATACGTAATTATAAAAATCCAATACTTGCCCTATATTATAGGTGCAAGTAAAAATATCTTATAATGAATTTGCAATTGATTTCAATTTAAGTTAAATTTAATTGAGCGAATTGGGTAAAGCCCTTTGGCCCTAAGAAAAGTTCAGGTATTCGCACTTTTTCAAAAAAAAAAAAAAATGGAACGCCATCTTACAGCTCTTTGCAAAACTAGTTGCAAAACTAGATAAAATATGGATTTCAAGAAAATTGTAGCAACTGTTTTCCAGGAAATCGTTTGTTTTTTTTGTCATTAGTAAAGTACCGTTAATAATAAGGCTAAAGCAAAAATTTCAAATTCGCTTCTAGCGATTACCCCACACACCACAGATAGATACACCAGTTTAGACTGTAGCCTCGCTAACAGGCAGATACACAGAATTGATTACTTACTTACTTAAAGGGCTCCCGACCCTTGTAGAGTCCCTGCCTGAGACATCGCTGCCTTCCATCCTCTGCGGTCCCGAGCACGCTGCTTCCAGTTGTGAAGACCAAGTTTTCTGGCATCCGCGACAGCTTGGTCTTTGTACCGGAGGTTCGGTCTTCTTCGCCGTCTCGAATCTGGGGGCTGGGATTCGAAGATCCTCTTGGCTGGAGCATTGTTGTCCATTCGCTCGATGTGCCGAGCCAATGTAGTCTGCGTATCTTGGCTTTTTGGACTACATCCACATCCTGTTACAGCTCATAGAGTTCGCGGTTGTATCTTCTCCTCCATTCGCCCTCCTCGCATAAGGGACCTAATATCCGACGAAGTATTTTACGCTCGAAGGTGCCCAATATTTGCTCAGCTTTCTTACTTATCGTCCAGCACTCGGCTCCATACAGCAGGACTGGTAAGATGAGCGTTCTGTAGAGCATTAATTTGGTCCGTCGAGTTAGGAGTTTTGAACCCAGTTGTTTCGCCAAACCGAAGTAGCAGCGGTTTGCTAGGGTTATTCTTCGTCGGATCTCTACAAAGGTGTCATTTGTAGGATTAATATTTGTTCCGAGGTAGGTGAACTCCTTAACTACCTCGAAATTATAGTTATCAACAGTGACGTTCTGCCCAATGTTTTGGACAGATAAATTTTTGTTTGTTGATAACACATATTTTGTCTTGTCCTCATTTACTTCAAGACCAACTCGTTTCGCCTGCTCATCAATGGCCGTAAATGCCTCTACGACGGCTTGCCGGGATCTTCCGATGATATCAATATCGTCTGCGTATCCCAGCAGTTGGACGGATTTGTGAAAGATAGTGCCTTCCGTGTTGACACCTGCCCTGCGCACTATCTGCTCCAACACGATATTGAAGAAATCACATGACAGCGCATCTCCTTGCCTGAATCCGGTGCATGTTTGGAAGAGCTCCGAAGAGTTGTTTCCAAATTGCACAGAGCATCGCGTGTTTTCCAGCGTTACGCGACACATCTGGATAAGTTTTGTCGGTATCCCGAATTGGGCCATCGCCTGGTAGAGCTCAAGACGATGAATGCTGTCATAGGCGGCTTTAAAGTCGATGAAAAGGTGGTGGGTTTCGACTTGAAATTCGTTGGTCTTTTCCAGGATTTGTCTGAGTGTGAAAATTTGGTCTATTGTCGATCTGCCGGGCCGGAAGCCACACTGGTACGTGCCGATTAGTGTGTTGCAGAAAGGTTTTAGACGTTCACACAATACGTTGGATAGGATCTTATATGCGACATTTAACACAGAATTGATAGACGCACAAAAAAGGGCTCCAGTTTTATATACAGTGCATCAGATACTAGTTTTGCACAACCGAATTGCAACAACCACCATCAATTACTTCGCCTTGATAATAAATTTATTGAGGCCTACTGATCAACATGTTATGGGGTCAAAACAACAGTTTTTTTTTTATTTTTTTTTAAGCTTAGGGTATTAATGTTTCATGAAGTATAATAGTGGACAATTAGTCCACTTTTTGTGTATGGGGTGATATCTTAGTGGTAGTGGAATGGCGCCAAATTGACAGTTGGTAACATAATGTAAGCGGAGCGACGAAGTCGTATGAGTGGCTAAATCCTGCGGAGAAAAGGGTGAAATTTTGTTATTGAATGAATTGAACGACCTAGCTCGAATTTGAAATATATCAGACTCAGTTGACACTTGCTTGACAGATTGACATGTCCTTAAGGCCCAACCATAATTAACTTATGTGAGCATATCCCGTATATCCCGTCCCATTACACAGAAATAGTGGAGCATGCCCATAATGGGATTATGCTCAGTTTTGTCGAGTTTCGCTAACTTCCGAGGGTTTACGGAAGGTATAAATTAAATGGGACATTCAGTTCGGACTTTTGACAGCTGACACAAACAAAAAGGGAAAAAAACTACAGCAACAGAATTAAGTTGTAAGTAGGGTTATATTACACTCGTTTGTATAAAGATTTTAATTCCAATGATGCAAAGAAATGAATGGCTATTTATTTCATCCTTGGGAATATTGAATAATTCTAGGTTACATTTTTATAGGGTTAGGTTCATTATAGGCAATTAAAACGGTTGGATGAGATCGAGCGGGTTAATTCCACTGAAGTCTATTATAGTTGAGGTTCATTCGCAGTAATTATTGTTGGGCCTTTATGTTGTAAAAAGCGAACTAACATTTAATGAATCGGCTTACTATGTTTGATTGTGGTGCAATACGTGACCGTATGTTTTGTCTAGCTCTCGAACGCTGTTCTCACCCTCACCTGTCCTTACGATATGAAACCGTACGGCGTCCAGTGCCTTAATTCAATTATGGGTGAGCCTTTCGGACTAAAATTCGCATGGGGAGATTCTGACACTCTCGTGAGCTCTCTGTGAAAAATTACGAAACTTTGACATACAGGAACAGGAATTCGTAATTTTCGTAGTTTTAGTCAGTACAGACTACGGGAATAGACCTAATATTAAATGGGAGTTCACATCTACATTCTTAATTTACGGGTGCAGCTGTTTTGTACATTTTATTGTTGTTTATTGAATCACAGCCCGAAAAAAATGTGAAAAGAAAGAAACAGCATAATAAACTTACATATAACTATGTCATGATCGTTTATTTATTCTTGTTTTAAGAAATGTGTGATCACTGATCAGGGGAATTTAGAGGTGTTTGTCTATTATACCTAATTCGTTTATGTCGACGGTCGATTTTCCGATGAATTTACAATAGTTTCTTCTACGCCTGAGTCTAAAAGGATAATTTGTAACTAGTCAAATTGTTTGTAGATGGCGGGCCGTAATATAAAATATGAAGAGCTGGATTCATCTGTTTTGCTCTAAGCAAGGATTCATTTGCGCTCTTGCTTGGTCGTGGTTAACGGCTTGATGGGAGTGAACTATTGACATGACTTCTTAGCCCCCTTTGTTTATTATTTTTCTAGTAGTACGCTTCGTAGCGTGTTTGTGTGAAATATTGAAAGCTAGGATAAAGTAAGGCAAGAAATAGTCTCATTCTTTAGACAATATACTACTTTTTATTTAAATTCTTTCAACATCATCTCCACTTTGTTATTTTATGATTTAAATGCAAAAGACCGTTGTAATTACGTTATGCGACTTAAAAACTGGTAGAACGAATGAAATTCAATTTGGAACTGACCCTACTTGTTCTCCAAACAGCCATTCCAATGGACTTTAGCCACCAACAATGTTTTGCTTCTTATTTGTGTTACAAAAATAACCTCAACACTTGCTTCTTGACTTCTATAAGAAAAAATTCCACCACTCAATACAATGTCACCAATTTCTCGAAATAATGCATTTTTTGTTCGATAAATTATGTCAGAAAAACAAGTTAAAAATACCAGTCTCGTCGAGACTAAATCAAAAGATTATGTGTAATAAAAATAAAATGTTAAAACAAATACGCTAAATTCTAACGGACAAACCTGCTTTCCTTCGTTAGTCAATCATTTGGGTAATTCTAACCAAAAATCATCTGTACGGGGATGCAGACCAGATCTACGAGTTAGCGCATACAAAATAAATACGTAACGGCTGTTTTACCTCTAACATTAAGGATCACATAAATTTGTTCGGGTATAAAAAGCCCCATCGCGAAAGGATAAATTATCAGTTTCCTTGGAATACTTCAGTTATCAACAAGCAAGCAACATGTATAAATTCGTAAGTTGAACAGAAATTAAAAATTTTCTCTGAATATAACGGTTTTATTTCTTTCTCTCGATATAGATCGTTTTAGCTGCCATTATTGGCATGACAGCTGCCCTCCCCATTGAAAGCGAGGCCACCGCTGAAACTAGGAGTCTGGAGAATGAAATCTCACCAGAGGGTGTCTTCCATTATGCTTTCCAAACTTCGAACGGAATCGATGTAAATTCAGCTGGTGACTTGAATGCCATCAATGGTGCCTACAACTATGTGTCGCCCGAAGGTCAAGCTATTCATCTTTCTTACACCGCCAATGAGAATGGCTACCAACCCGTGGGTGAACATTTGCCAACACCACCACCCGTACCAGAGGCCATCGTCCGCGCCCTGGCATGGATCGCTGCTCATCCACCAACCCCTGAACCAGTGCATGGTTAATTCGATCGATTGGTTCTATACCTCAGGCGATAGTAAAAACGAAAAAATAAATAACTGCAATTCATGTTGTTTCTATAACAGACAAAAAAAGATGGTGTTTTTTTTTCAAATGATATACATAAATAAGTCTGTGGCTTTACGACTTCAAAAAAAGATCATGTCTCCAAGGTCACTCGTAAGCCAATAAAACCAATTGATTCATACTCCAAGTTTTGGGGAATTTGCGGCGGCTTTAACTATGTATTTCCATCAACCGCAAACTGGATTTCAAAAAAAGATGACTCTAACTCGATTAGATTGCATCAAAAAGTTCAAAAAAAGAAACCAAAAACTAGTTCTCCATAGTTAGTAGGTATTTCGCGAAAGTAAGATTGTTGCTTTGGCTAAGTTTGATAACGGCCGGCGCAAGTTTTGTACGAAAAACAAAAATGGCTAATTAGCTTTAAATCGTGCGCGACGAAGAGCATTAACGATGAACTTTTGTGTATATGCAAATGAATCTGTGATTTTATCACAAAATCAGCCAGCCAACAACAAGTTGTCAACAAAAATCAATAAGGAATTTAGCTTCCTATATAGAAATTCATTAAGAGATTTATATTAATTTCGTTATCAAAGCCTTGGGAAGGATGATGCATAAGCATAATAGTTCAATGTCTAGTTCTGCATACAGAAATGCTATATTTGCACGTATGTATGTGGGGCGTTCATCCTTATAACAACGACTTTGATTAAAATGTCACAGTGATGCCTTGTGTCGGAAGTAAAAACATTTTAACCACGATTGTTTGGAATTTGGTTATAATTAAAAATAAATGAATGCATTTGTTCCTCGAACTAAAGGCATAACCACAATAGCGGCGGTTGTAGTAATCAAACACCTTATAAAGTTAGAACATGACTGCAACGACGCTATCCGGATAGGGCAGGAACGGCAGACGTGTCATCTTGACTATAAGAATAACCGTGGGTGCAAGGAATACATGCAGCCAGACTCGTCAGCCGTTTCGTTCTTTTCAATATACCCATATGTCCTGGTACTCAGCAGAGGATGGCAGTTATAGATCGCAACATAAGCAACCTAGAAAAAGGTCATCAACATAACATAATTTAATACCTTTATATTCCAAAGCATCGTACGACTTCATTCAAAGCGCTGAATAAGCGTCTGTTCGATATCCGGCACAGAAAAGTGATTCATTTGTGAAACAGTGCAAATGAACACCTAGAATAAGTTTCGTTTTCAAAATGTTATGATTCCAATAAAGCAAGTTCATAAAATAAATATTTTGTTTTTTTTATTTTACTAAAACTTCTTGTTGAAAACTGATGGCCGCATTGATTCTGGATATACATACATATGTATGCTTCAGTAGTGATTTGAAGGTTCTCAGAAGTTTTGGTGTTATTATCGCAGACAAAGTTATTGTGTTAGCAAAAATTGTGAAAAAAATGTTATAATATTTAATAGGATCTCTTTGTTCATCCCAAAAGGGGTTCCCTCTTTGGCCTTGAACTTACCGGCATAGAACATCATCATGCCTTTGAATGCGACGTTCAACTATCTTTATACTTATTTTACCCCTCTTATCCAGGACATGAAGATTGTGCTGGCCAGATAGGGTGCTTTTTATAATTATTTCGCTCCCTGGGAGTTGACGGCTGATGCTTCAAATATACATACATTACTAAGCAATAGCAATTGTTAACTCTCTCTCTCATATGTACTTATGTCATAAGAAAATAAGTTGCGATGCAATGACGTTTTTTCAGATTAAAACAATCAAATTTAATTTATTTTACATTTTTCTCAAAGTAGGCAATTTGATTGCAGTTTATTTATATTTCACGAAACAAAAACAAACATTTATAAACATTTGTACACTCGCGATAACGTTGACAATAATCAAAAACAAAATGAGTTCATGTTTGCGACATATTTCGCGTTTACGTTGAATGAACTTAAAAACCATATGTCCGAGTATAACACTGATAGCCTTTACTTCCTTGAATATGAAATATCACCTGGCTGTACTTTCGGTCTTTAAATCTCTTAGCTAAAGAAGCCAGAAATAGTTGTTCCGTCCTAAACTATAACATGGATCGCTACGTCACCAGCATAGTCAATGGCATCGGGTAGCAGACTATTAATGCAATTAAAGAAAACGATACAGCTCCGGAAGGTGGGTTAATAATTCAACTTTTTGATATAACCTGCAACCAATCTCTGGTGAAATGGTCAATATTTCTTTTACTGATTGCTCTTATTGTCAAAAGTATAAGCGTCAACAATATTGAAATATCAACATCCCATCATATCGATGTAGTAAAACAAACGAAATATCAATCGTAGGTTGCTCTGGCCAAAAGTCCATCGCACTCTTGCAGAGTGGAACAGTCTGTTAAATAATAAATATCCTTACCACAGTACCCGTGTCATGGGATTCTTCAAGCATTCTCATAGGCTTGGCATTCTCATAAAGACTTTTCTAGAAGTTGCAGAAACCTCTTAAATTCCACAGATAAAACAAATATTTACCCTTAGCTAGAGGGCTAGAAGTAATTAGTAGCATATGTATGTTTTTCGAGATTATATAATTAGTACTTCAAATATTTGGTTTTAATATTAACAGCTTATGTATTTGCAAATAAAGAATGAGAACAGAAGCACGCACTTACCTCGACAGGGTATTTTGTAGGAAAGACATTGCTATACCTATTAAATTGAGTAGAAAAAATTATATCCAGTTGTTTAAAATTACTGCGATCATCACAGCTTTTCAAGAAGTAATAACAAAAATTCATAATGTATCGAAAGCAGTAATACTAATACAAATCAAGCAGAACATGAGGCGATAATATCCATTATTCAAAAAGTGGACAGAACAATAACTACTATGTACTATGGCTAACGTCACACATTTTTGTAACCACTAACGAAACAGCAGACAGTCTAGCAAAAAAATCTAACAAAATATAAGAAGAGCCATTTCATAAGATAAAATTTATGAAATTACCTCTATAAACTCAAGATATGGAAAATGAAGACAACAAATGTGCTTGAGCGTTATATTCAGAATTAAAAGGAAAATATAATAGATAGAACTCACACTTTGACACAGAAAAAAATACCTCGCTATTCGAAACAATTTGCTTTTGTACTACGTCTTGCCATGCTAAGTTTAAGCGAAATTTCTGCCTGAGAAGGTAGCCAGGAATTATGGAATACTTTCTCTATGAGTGTCTACTTGGTACCATGTATTAGTCGCAGAAAACGGAGCGACCGATACGAAATACACGAAAGAGCCGAGGAAAGTAGATATGAACAAATGCGATAGTATCATTTAAGAAGCCCAATTGAACTTCTAACACGCTGCTATCGAAACAGAAGAAAAACTTGCCTTAGACTAAGTAAAATCAAAATCAGTTTGCCATCTTGATAGGCATTTACAGACCAGAGGTATACGTATACCGAACCACATACTGCAGGATCTGTACGCATATTGATGAACCACCTACCTTCTCATACATAGTAGTAGTTTACAAAAACATAAATTGATCTGAGATTCAGCTTTTAACTGCACGGATTTTCATGGAATAGATGTCATGTATAATGAACCTACTTAGGCCTAGGTCTAGCCTATAGTTTGCACAGCACTAAGAGACAAATATGTTCATAATCTTACTTAGACCAAGCTAAAGACATAGAATCTTTGCTTTGTGAAAGTGTCATCGGTTTAAATGAAGATAACAATCTGTATTGAGATAAAGAGATATAATTGCATAAAATATACCATCTGGTAGAGAAAAACATTGATAGAAATAACAAAGAATATGGATCCAGTCATTATTTGTTAACGAACCTGAACTCCATACATTGAAGTTATCAGCAAAGCAACTTGTAACCATCACTCTGATCAAACTTGCCCTTTCAACTTATTTAGCTCCATTTTTTAAAAAAACATTTTTAATTACACTAATTACCACTTCAAAAATAAACAATCAACAATGATAAAAAAATTACACATAAATTGCCTGACTACAGAACCGTTTATTACATCACAAAAACATTAAGTAAGTCTCCCTCCCGCATGCCATTTAATAAAAAAATAAATACTTAACATAGATCCCCCAACAAAATTTAAAAAAAAAATTACAACTAAACATAACCACTTTGGTTTAAAGCTTACTGGACCTTTTTTCCTCCGGCTTTGGTCCATACTTTTCAATAAAGTTATTGACGGCATCAATTATATTCTCGGGATTATTCAAATGCAAATGATGCGAACCTTCTGCCTCGAGGAATTCAAATTTCTCCTTTTGCGATAGAACCGCCAGTACTTCGTCATAATACTTTTTATCCTCAAAGTAACTTGAACTGCTGGCTTTTATGAACATGTGTGCAGCAGTTATTCGCTTTGCCATCTCGACACACATCTCCTGGGTTGCTACCGCGTAGTTATAATACTTCAGACGACGATCTCGAGAGAAGAAATACTTTTCTGGGTACTTTTCGGATTTTTGGATGTTTCTTGCGAGCATATACTTGCAACGGTCCTTATTAACTGAATGGAATGATCCATGATATAATCGTTCGATGAGCTCGTCATATGTGTAACTTGGAGGTTCAACATCGCTGCGATTACGTGTGTCTTCTTTCAAAAATTCTTCTAGCCGAGTCGCGGTTGAGATTAGGGCCTTCTCTAGTGGTCTCTGGTGTGGTTTAAGTGCATCAATACATATTATCATGTCGACTCTGTCAGGGAAGACAGCAGCGAAGACGAAAGCGATGATTGCTGACATTGAATGACCCATTATAGATACTTTATCCCATCGATACTGGTTCATTAGGATTTGAATAACCACCAGACTGTCATTCATGTTGTAATAGCACCCATCGGGAAGCCGAGACGATAACCCATGGCCAGGTAAATCAATCGATAACAGAGCTACATGCGGCGGCAATAGTGCAGCTAGAGTATCGAAAGTCCCAGCATTATCTTGCCACCCGTGGAGACCCAGAATTGGTCTTATATTCTGTGGACCAAACCACTTTCCAGAGATATGACCCCATGGGACGGGAATAGTAATCTCAGCAAACTAGGAAGACAAAACTATACCAAGAATTTTTCTTAAAAACAAGTACCGACTCACCTCTCTTAAGGGCTTTTCGCCCGTCAATTCGCCGGCATGAGTGTATCGCTTTCCCGCTGAAACTTCTTGATTTACGCCCTTCATCGTGGCGTTTTTACTGCGTTCCACTAGAATAGAGAAAGAACAAGTAACTAAGTAACTAGAACAACTGATACACTATCTAGGTATAGCCAGACTTTGATTAAGATTAAGATAATGAAGTTATAATTGGACTTTGGGCTTTATCTTAGCAATAATAACCTTACATGTTAACATTGCGAAGAAAGAAGAAAAATAAAAGAGTCGTATGAATAGTAACTAAATACTAAAGACATAAGCTTAGGGCTGACTTAAACTTACATGGGGAGCTGATGTGTTATTGTTCAGACGATGACGTCGTTGGACAACTTCAGAAAAGCTTAATAACTGCAAGAGAATAATGTGCAATTGGGAAAATCTTTTATTTTATATAGTTTTGGTGGTGGGGTAGAACTTTGTTTTTATCAATTTACCACATTTGGAGTTGGCAACTCGTGATAAGCAACTGTCAGTAGCTTTTATATTATATGTCAGAAATGACGTTTTGAATGTCATAGTCAGACAATACCAAACATTTAGATTTGTCTAACGCCGATGTTGCACTAAATCTTATTGCCGATTGCAAATAGTCTTGAGAATTATTTTTGTGAATGTCAGCTAAGTAGTTTCCTCTCGCGGAGAAGATTTTAGATTTTTCTGGACGGTTCATATATGCCACTTGTGTTTGCAAGAAACCGCCAATGTTCAATTCAAACTTGAATTATTATTTAATTGATAAAATAAAATTTCATACCCAATTAATGAAATTGGGGAAGTAAGACCCAAATGTATATGAGTATCTCTGGTGCCCGTTGTACAGACATGTTCAAAAGAGATATTCTTGGAACCCTGTCAAGAAGGTCCAATAATCGCTCCTACGTATTAGCGACAACCTAAAAAAAAAAAAAAAACACATGGACTGGCCTCAGTAACGAAGTGATCCGAAATTTAGAAGTCTTTCTGAGCTTAAACCGACAGACCCTACAGGAGGACCAGTAAAGTCGCAGTAAAGTGGAAAGGTTGTGATCCTTCTACTCCGAATTATAATGAAAAAGAAAAATATACACTACCATTAAGTGCCAAACAAGTTCTGCACTTTGAATATGCAGACGCTGAATATGCATTAGAACAAGTACAGAAAGAACTTCTTCTATGGAATACAAATATGGGCACTTGAACCTTGAAAACATAAACAAGAAGCCCAACATGACTTATGGCTACGCGAATTCCTCTTTTTTCAAATTCCTTTTTGCTTAACAATTAGCCTGCAAAAACCTTTTCCTAGGATGTAACATATGTAAAACATGTGGAATACAAGTTTAAATGGTCACATTTCGAACTCAAGGCTTACTTTTTGAGGTAAGGTCTAATACGTGCAACGGCAAACGAATTGACAGTTTGAGCATTGCCCCTTAATGTAAGAAGAATTTTCTTACCTTCAAAACCAATCCACTCAAAAATAAATGCCTTACTTTGCAGTCAAACCTGACTCTCTCGACCAATTAGAAATGTTTGACTACCTACTCTCTAGAATATATAGCTATATTTAACCCCAAAGAACTCAGAATTAAGGTACACAAAATCGGATCCTTGTTCTTACCCTTAAGGAAGTACCATTAACGACGACCCTTAAATTCAAATACCTACTTTAAGTCATTAGGGTAAAATTAAATTATAATCGAAACAAACACTGCCTGGTTAAAGTAGAAAGGCCTTAAAAATAAAGGTCGAGGTTCTTTTAAACTAATAGTCCTATAATTTCTTTAACTTTACGAAAAAAAAAATAACGATTTTTAGACACAGTGTAAATTTTACATTCGAACAATTTATTTGTATGTAAAAATAAAGTCCAGATGAGATGTAAGACTATCTTAGATCACACACCCATCAACCCTTATTTCAGTTGAGTTTGATATCTTGACTCGATTTGCCCACCATACTTAGCTCGATCGTCTTTCAATTCGAGTACACCTGGCAATCATGAAACCCCCAATCTTGAGGAAACTATTTTTGGTTTCTCCCACAAATTTGACGTTTATTCCGAATCATATGTTCGTCTTCTGCAATCGCAAACGCAATCTAAAAAAAATTTGCCCATCTGTTTGTATCACTTCATTACACAGCACAATTTTCATAGAACTCTTCTCAAAGCAACCCACCACAATCATCGTTGGACTTTTTAAAGTGAATCACTTAACCAAGCCATGTCGTCATGCTTCGCTTCCTCATTTAATGCTACACTATCGGGAATTTTGATTTAGTCAATTGCAATACGTATTCGAGTTCGCATTAGGATTCCATTTCGGAGGAAAAACTCATCGGTCTGTTAGGTAATCACACATTTAGTTTCATTCGTTGATAAGTGTGACCACACGCATACTATAGACGATTAAGATTTAACATAAATTAGAATCCGAGACTAATAGCCGTTAGTTCTTAATTGCATGCCATACCGGTCACATCTTTCTTGAATAATAAAATAAAACGCATTTTAAATTGATAGTTATGGCAACCACATCGAGTACATCGAGGCTTCTACAGAGATCCCTACATGGAGTAATAAGGGAAGGCACGAAATCCCGTTCAGCACAATTAGCTACAAGAGAGGTGAGTCTTAAAAAGTGTGGTGTAGTACACAGTGAATATTAACAAGTCTATTTCAGTTTGAGGAAATAAAATTCAACGTACCATGGGGACACATCTCAGGCAAATGGTATGGCTCGAAAAATACTCGCCCTATAGTCGGTTTACACGGCTGGCAGGATAATGCCGGTACTTTCGACACCATCGCACCATTGTTGCCACAACACCTCAGCTTTTTAACAATCGATTTGCCAGGACATGGACTATCTTCGTGGCTACCAGAAGGTTGCACCTATCATTCCATAGACTATGTGACTTTCCTCTTTACGCTCATGAGGGAGTTCAACTGGGATAAAATCTCTATGATTTGTCATTCGATGAGTTCGATAAATGGATTTGTGTTTTGTTCCCTATTCCCTGACAAATGTGATATGTACATCGGCCTGGACGTACTCAAGCCATTAGTTCGCCCGAGAGATAAACTGATTGCCTCAGTCACTGAACGTTTAGAAGCTTTGCAAAAGGTCGAAGAAAGGAATCGTAAGAAAACCGAACCACCCTCCTACAGTTTCGATGAATTAGTAGAGCGACTGCACGAAGGCTCAGGAAAATCAATTGAAAAGGACTACTGTCAGTACATTTTGGAGAGAAACATCAAACCATCGACAAGTGATCCAGAGAAGTACTACTTTAGCCGTGATAGTCGACTGAAATCGTCGCTTTTCTATGCCCTGCCTCAGGATGTTGTAGTGGAGATGGCAAGGCGGATAACAGCTCCGCATTTATTTATTAAAGCTTTGCAGGCTTCATACTATGAAAGTAAAGCGAACTTTGATGAAGTGATAGATGTGCTGAAGGAGAAGCCAACATTTGAGTTCCACGAAGTCGATGGAACACATCATGTGCACTTGAACGAAGCAGAGAAGATAGCCGATATTATAAACCCGTTTATAAACAAATATCGACCTGAATAAAAATAGTTATTTATTCTTATTTATTTATAGAAAAGCAATTCTTTTAATTTGTGATGTAATGTATTTTAAAACTCAGCTTTGCGGCTAATTTCCTTAGAAAAATTGTGAGATTCTTAAAACTATCTTTGGCAACATGAGTGAAGCACATGTTGTAGTTTACATCAGAAGTAAACAAAAGTGTATTCTATTTTTGTGGACGGCATTAGTTTAGTCGGTACTCGGAATTAGATTGATTCACTGCATTCGCTTCCCATTAACACCTCAGTTAAATATTGTACATATTGAACATTTGTTAAGATATAGGAACTTGGAATATTGTTTTGGATGCTAATTTGTCTCAGTTTGCATAAGTAGGTGAATGCTAACAAGTTCAAGGAGTGGGGTTAATTGAAAAGATACTACACTTCTAGTGGAAGCTCTATGTTACTGAATACATGATTTGAATAGCGACAAATATAGAAAATATTAGTGCACAAATGCTTAAAAAATGAGTCAAAAAGTGGAAATGTAATTATGTAGATATGTATATTTGCATTTTTGCACTTCGAGCATACATATTACATATTGTTGAATATTTTATTGGTGTTAGCAATAATGTATATTTGAACTTTCCTCCCTGTTTTATTCGTAACTTAGGTTATTTAAAAAAGAGTTGTAAAGAAATCTAATTCAAAAGGACTGACGACTAACTTAGTATTTCGTGCCATATGGATTCCTCTGATTGCTCTGTTACAAGTTGCACATTTATTTCTCAGTAAAAATTAAGTCAATGGGGAGAAGACATCTTCAAGAATCGATGAAACAACCACTCAAGAGAAATGCACATGCGCTAGGGGAACCGACCGCGTATTATTTAGAAATCAAAGGTAATGTAACAAATATTTAACAAAAGAAAGGAATCAGAAATAGATAATGTTAGTAGGTATAGATGATAATATGTATGTATGTACAATTAATGCTGTCCTAAATAGACACCGCTGTCGCAAGTTTATTTGACCGTTCCGCAAGGTGCAGCGGTGTTCTTGTATGTAGGTCAATATGGCAGACGGTTTATCGCAAAAAATGAAAAGGGGCATTATAAGGAATTGGGATAGTGAGCCGAATTTGGGATTCAGAGGTCTATAATAATTTATATTATATATAGCATTTGGGAGCAGATAGAACAATCTACATCACTTTTTCATGTAGACTTTCTATGCATAGAATAGCTACTAGCAAAGATCATATAATATTTATCATTATAATACATATAATATAATCATTATATGGTCTTTGGTATTAGTCAAGTCTCCTATTGTACAGAGACCCGGCTTAACAACGTGAAAGCTATTGGTGCATTCGGAGGAAATAAACTTGCAAGAGACCCGCTCTCGGTATTCATTGCTAGATCTCATCCTCACATTTTGTTGTGGTTTCGATTGCCTTTTGGCTAACTATTCAAGTTATGGTTTATTTTGTTTTTTCTTTTTGTTAAGGGCTTCTTTTATAATATTTTCGAACGCAATAAATTTTTAAGACTGACTACGAACAAAATCGATGAATTAGAAATTTGAATTTAAATTGTATGAATGCTGCCGATTGCACTTTGTACATGTTACCCTAATACCTAGTATTAAAAATGTATTAGATACCATTAATCACGAGTAATTATAGGCAGCAAAAAATGGCTGGCTATAGATAGAATTTCTTATTCCATCAACTTCGTCTCTTCTAAATACTATCATACAAAAAAAATCTTCATCAATATCACCATTAATTTACGATCTGTAAAACACAGGCGTTTTAAAGCGGGTAGCGCAAGTATTGGATCAAGAACTATAGTTATGCCGCTTATTTAAAATCTAGAACTTTTGGGTTTTGGTATCGTACGACATCGCAGGACTTAATGGGGCACATTCGGTCCGTTCGCGTACCCGCCCAAAACAGTGAATTTTTACGAAAACTTACGAATTTCTACGAAAAGCTGTTCGCGTACGGAGAATTTTCGTTGTTTTTCGAAGAAAAGAGCGCTTACAAGAGAGTAACAAATTTCCCCATGCTATGAATTTTAGTGCAAGAAATTTCTTTGGACTGGTTTGTGAAAACTGTCAAATTAGTGTATTTTCAACTTTTTCTTGTTCGTTTACTTTTTCGTTATTTTAGATCTCTCTGTGAGAATTTTATCCCCACTCTTCGAAATTTGATAATCCACGAATTTTAGTTCATAAAGTACGCGACCGGACCCAGAAATTTGGGGGGTAAAAATGTGTAGCTTTTGTAATGGAGGGGAGAGGTTTTACTCCCTCGTGTACTTTCTCTTTTACGATGAGCTAAATTTTAATTTCAATTATAAGTTCGACTTTAAAAATAAATAAATACATAAATAAAAAAATGTGTGTCAGTATACGGGTTTTAAAAAGTTTTGCTCATGGATCTTATACCATATTTCATCTACTAAGGACACAATTATTCCGATGAAAACTGGTCAAGATCTATCATCTACTTTTTCTCAGTGAGTTACGGCACTTCAATTGGTATAGCTCAAGATTGAATCGAATTCTTTTCGAATGGTGATACAAGGATAAATATTTTATAGGTTGCCTTTGGTTTCGAATATTCCAATCGAAAATGGTTTGGTCCCATGCGTTAATACATATAGCAACGTATACTCTTGTGTACGGTGCGATGCGGGACTTGTTTTAAAATCTTAAGAAACGGGACGATGAGAAAATTGGGAAACAGACAGTAATTGATCATTACAGTGCAATGATCGTTGTACCGATATGTGTCTTGCAGGTAGCATTTAAGTGTTGTCTTCCAACCAGTGTTACCTCTGAAAAATATTGGGAAGGGTCCTGAAAAGCTTCGCTGTCGAAAGAAAAGGGTCCCAAATAAAATCGAAGAACCAAATTTGGTGAAACAAGTAATGTTTTCCTTATTTTCATGTAATTCATTTCTTAATAACAAAATTAAGCTTATATATTAATAAAAAAACTAAATCAGTTCGTTTTGGTAAAAAAGTTAAAAAAAAATAACAACAAAAATAAGGTTGTGGTTTCAATTCAATCAAAATCGGTTATAACGACCTTCAAGGGACCGAAGTATTTGTTATAAACGATGTCGTTATAAGCAATTTATTATAAACGATGTCGTTATAAGCAATTTTGAGTTTTGACTGTATTTACATTTAATTCTTTGTAATCGAGTCCCTAACCTTCTGTATTAAACTTGGGTAGGAAGACACTCTTCTAATTCCTTATCTTCCAAAACACGGAATGCCGATAGAACAATGCACAATGTAATGCACAGAACAACAAAGAATTGGAACAATGGGATATCGTTCTAAATATGAGAAATATAAACATCAATGAAGTACGAAAACCATTTGGTCAAAGGGCCAGTATATGTATAATATTGAAAGAAATACATGGTTAAATGAGGAATTAATGTGTCAGTTCTGTAAAAAATCGTAAGAAGGGTCTAAAAAGGGTCATATTGTTCAAAAAGGGTTAAAATTCGTTGATTTTCGAAAAGGGGGGTCCAAGGGTCTGTGTCATCAAAAAAGGGTAGATTTGCCCCTTAAGGGGCCGAAAGGTAACGCTGCTTCCAACCCTCATACATGTCCATAATTATTCGCATGTACGTTATCTTAGCGACACTTATATAAGATCTGTTGATTGTATATCAAAGCCTTTTGCAAAATCATCCAACATCACCTGCAAGTACTTTATGGAATCAGGTCTGTTCACGTACTTTCTGTACTAAAATTCACAGCTTCACATATTACGCGAACGGACCTTCAGTGGTCTAGTCACAGATAGTACAACGAATTTTTAAGAAATGTTACGAATTTTTACGAGAACCTGTTCGCGTAATGAGAATTTTCTCAGAAGAGAGCTCTCACGAGAGACTAAGAATTTTACGCATGCTGCGAATTTAAGCGCAAGAAATTTCTTTGGACAGGTGTGTAAAAACTGTTAAATCCGTCAAATCAGTGTGTTTTCAACTATTTCTTGTTCAACCCATTCGTTTACGTTTTCGTAATTTTAGCTGAATTTTACCCTCTTTGAAAATCTACGAAATTTAGTGCAGAAAGTACGCGAACTGACTTTTTATAATAGTCTCTCCCTTAGCAAGCTGCTATACTGAATTTACAGCTGTGTTCTTTTCGTTAACCCAACAAAAATCTTGCTAGTCCTATTATTCAGTAAAAAATGAAAACTCCCTTACCACCCCAAAACTAAAAGAAATGGCTCTCAAATAATGCTACTCATCCCTAAAGCCTTATTAGGAACTCAATTGAAGAGAATTAAGTCTAATGTGCCAACAAATCACTAAATTCCCTAAATATTCGCAAAAAAACAGCAGTATAAGAGCGTTTTTATTTTTAATTTTACAGTAAGCACTTGCCAAAGGGGATATGGATACCCTATTACTAATGTACAGGACACGGGCTTAAGATCAATTGGAAGAGAGAGGAAGGGATAGGAAAGAATATGTCCCGATCCGGTCATAATCGAACTATAGGTAATGTCACACAACATCAAAACATAAAGCCATTATGAACTTCTTCTTGTGCTCAATTCACTCAGTCCATTGTACAAAGAAGGAGAAATAAAACGGCGGAATGTTCGCATGGTTCCTTCTTGTGAATATTACGTGCTTTTTGTGCGGATAGACAAATAAATTCTAGACTAAAACAACAGGGAAGATGAATGGAAATCCATTTCTTCTCAGACAGCGTGTCTCTGGAAATTAAAATACGATAATCCAAAAGCAAAACTACTTAGCATTATACATTGGAAAGTTCTCTGGTTCTGAGAACGAAAGACTTACCAATCGCACACGTTAAGTAATAACTTTAATAGCGATTAAATTACGGCGTAGTTTACGTTAAGGCGACATTACAGTAATAGGCATAGCCAATGACATGATGCCACCTTGTCTCTTGGGACGTTCTCACTAGCCCTGCCAGCCACTCATCCATTCCATTCATCTTATTATGGTTTTCCCTGATCCAGTGCATTAAACCCATTGAGTCAGTTATAAACAAATCTTACTCCCTACTTGTTAAGTGCGATTGACGTAATTGCAAATGATTGTATTATTCTGAGTCTAGGTAGAGACATAGGTCAGTTATAAAACGGCTTCGAATTTATATACGCTCCATCATCTTGAAATCCTGCAAAATTTTATGGATTCAACAATACAAATGTACATTTCGCGGATCTGACTTTCAAAATATGAAAAACTTTGGTAATACAAACCTTTAATTGTCTAGGTTCTAAGCCTCTATAAGCAAGTCACTTCTCTCACAGATCGTTCTATCGTAGGTACGTGTCCCTACATATGTATATCTAGATTCATAGATTCTTTTGTCTAATTACTCATGGGTTTCAAAGCGTTTCTGCTCTATGGGTGTGACCGCATAAAGCAGGTCCATAGTCCAAATAGTTGATAATAAAATTAAGCTTTCTATCGAATAGCTGGCATCGTTCAGATACATTTCCGAAACATTTTATTTTTGGCGAGTCATTGGCGCACAAGTGTCTACAGATTCTCGGTATCAACTCATTTGTTTATTTACGTGCCATTTAGTGTGCTTCATAGAAGGGGAAAGTCCAATCTAAGTAGATAAACCAGAAAGTGTCCAAGTTCAATGTATGGGGGGGCTTGGGAAAGACTACGTCATCTTTACGACTGTGCAAAGTCCGAAATGTGGCTTGTGTTGCCAACGATTCACACGAAGCGTGGCGGAATTTCCACGGTTCGTGGAATCGGTAGTCGGTTGGTTAGTTCATCTATTTATGGGAAATCAAGTGCACAAAGTGCAGTGTCGTTTATTTGGTTCTAAGTGAATGCAAGTCTATTTTAAGATTCCCTCTTTTACGAATTTAGATCACGTTTAGAGTTCATGGCGGCAAGTGAAATAATTTTATTCCAGGTCTTTGGTTTGTTGATCAGCAATTAGAAAATGAGTTAGAAGTAAACATAATGTTGGATTTCCCCTGATGCAGAGAGTTGACTGAGCTACCCAGGAAAACATACCGCGTTGTACTGTGATTCTGTGGGTTAGTTCATTGGGTTAGTTCCAAGATAAATTTAACCACAGAGTTGATAAAAACGGTTAATCACCCTTTCAAATTAGATGATTGCGGTCTGGAAATATGCGATTAAAGGGTGTAATCACTAAAAGAAAAAGATATACATGCATACTTGTATGTCTTGCATCAATCCCTTTTGGTTTCTATTTATGAGGTTCTCCTGCTTAGAGCTTCTAGTTCTAATAGATTTTTACCGTTTGGTTGTGAAAGCGCCTCAATACACATGGCTAAATGGATAAAAAAACAGCAAACTTTAAAGCGTGGGCAGCTGAATGGAGTTCACTTATCACAAACACCAGAGGAATACTCGAGGAAGAATATTTCTAGAGGCATTCCTATCATTGGACGGTGGATGTTGGACTCGTGAATTCCAACAGCAAGCTGACTTTCAACAAAAACTGGAGATGGTCGATAGTATATCACTTTTGTGGGTACTTGCTTCTTGCTTGGCGTGAAATATTTTGTGGAACAAGAGTTCACTCAACGATCAACAGGCAAAATAAAAATTCAACAGGGACCCAGTTATAAAGAAAATAGAGAAAGCAGAGAAGACCGACACAGAATGGGGGATGTGGACGTTCAGATACTTCAGCCGATTACCACGTGAATGACGTACTTATACCAGTGTCAGAAGAGCTCCTTTTCACGAATCACGATATGTCGACCAAGAGTGGTCCGGATAAAGTCCAAGAAAAGTGTCCGTGAGGTAAACATAAGACTGAAATATGTGGGTATTAAAACTACCGCTATTCAAAACTAGCCGTTGAATTATGCTGTAAAATTACGAAATCATTTTAGGACACTTTAAATAATCAGGCATGCTGACAAGCTGACCAGCCTTTAACGGCTTTTTACCAGCGATATTCGAT
Source organism: Chalcosyrphus nemorum (assembly GCA_949716465.1). NCBI lineage: Eukaryota > Metazoa > Arthropoda > Insecta > Diptera > Syrphidae > Chalcosyrphus > Chalcosyrphus nemorum. Next base: position 31,882,080 of record OX454334.1, read on the forward strand.
ATTCAGTTTGTTGCCGTCAATACACCTTCGTTTCCTCTATGTAGCCAACTGCGGGTAGAATTCTTACATACATAATATGGCATATAAAAAAAGTATTTGACTTGCTACAATAAACCTAATCCTAAAGAGCTACGAGTACTAGGCCGAGACCACAAGTGTTAGTGATTTTCCCTGTTCGTCATTTTCGCCAACACATTCTTGCTCACCAGTGTAAAAGCTTTTTGGTCTTCTCCTCCGAAGTTGACTATCTAATATAGGTTATTTGTGGCCGAGACCGAGACCGAGACAGAATGGTAACTATTATCACTATCAACTTATTGGAAGATTGAAAAGAATGGTCCAAATTAAGGTCCACTCATAAAACAACGAACGGCCGATACCAACAAACGAATACTCTTTTGAAACTTTGATGTTTCATTCGCAGCAACTTTTCGTGCGAATGTGTATTGCGTTCCACATCTGTGAATTGTTGATTTCTTCGCAGAAATTGTTGATAACTATATATGTATGTTGAGGGGGCTATACATTTCTGAACGTATAGAAGGGAAATACAGTTTTATGCCGTATCCAAAGGGTACCGGGATGTTTTGAGAAGCTTTCTCATGACAGTCAATCCTGTTGGATGTTAGTCGGACGATCGCAATAGGAGCAACCGTGAATAAACGTAGATGGTATTATATTTTCTGAGACGAACTTAGAACTCCATACAAAGTAGTCCAACACACTAACCATGGCCATAGACAAACTAATATAGACGGTCGTTTTCGGTCGAATTGACGCTCCCACAATAGCAAAACTTCCACCGATTTTGACCTGCAAAATCGAATCGTAGCTCACGCACACATTCTCAATCGGCGGTACATTTCATGGGCGCAGCCATCTTTTTGTACATTTTGTTGTTGTTAATTGAATGACAGTCTGTTGAAAATGTGGTGTACAAAAGGAAAGAAGGGGATACCACGATTGTATTTATAGTTGCGTCCTGTTCGCACAGATGAGAAATTTAAGCTCGGCGTGCTTTTCAAAATTTTCAGGTGGGGACGACCGTCTATATTAGTTTATCTATGGCCTTGGCAACCACATCCAATAACACTCTTCCTTTAATAATCAAAATGACACACTCTAGCACAAATTAGGATCCTTGTGAACTGGCAATTGGTAGCGAGTAGCGAAAAAGCATTGGCAATACCTGTCAACGTCGTATGATCGTCAATTGGTAAAACTTGTCAACCTCATAGAAAGTGCGAAGTAGTCTTGACGCAGATGCATTTTCGGAACAGTATTGACCGCCTTATGCGATGGTCAAGGTTTCATGCATTGAAACGTTGCCTGTTCATTTTGCTATCAGAGCTTAAGAACCAATCCGACTTGTGGATGCAAAAGCCTTGCGTCCAATAGAGCCATAGTAAAAAATTAGTTCCTTCATGGCTGTTGTAAAAATTAGGCTAGCATATACATAGATAGTATTTCAATTATGCGACAAACATTATTTATTTTGCCACAGATTCTTAGCGCTTATCGATTCTAAGACCAGTTATTACATTAGAAATAATTTAAGCTAAGAATACATGAGAATAAATCAGCAGACACTTTGTTTACATTATTGTTCCTCTGGTTTCAAGTAAGACACCACCCACCTTGCGGATTCGCTCTCTATCTCGCTCGCAATCGATCTGTATACCAATTCATTTCATGAATTTGATCGCTCGTCTAAATTACATTTAATTACTCACTTGCGCAGCAGTAAATCCCACAATAAAAAAAAAATATACTATCGTCCGTTGGGACTTTTTTAAATGAATCATTAATCCCAGCCAGCGCCGCTGGCCGTCAGTACCTAAACACTGTTATGCATCGTTTCGTCGTTTAACCAGAATCGGGAAAATTCTTTTTTACTCAATTGCCAACGATTATAGCAGCGCTTTTGGGTTACAATTCATTAGCGTTTCCGATGAAAATGCCTCGAACCTGTTGACTAAGTAGCGAACGGTTGGTATTTATAAATTGCACATCTGAGTGCTCCCGACATTCATTCGCTAACTGTTAGTAGATTCAAACACACGCTCTGCTCTCATCTTAAACTTTTTAATTTAATTTATTTGAGAAAAAATCAGTATACATTTGAACTAACAGAAATGGCAGTTTCTTCAGCTACTGCAAGGCTTCTACAGAGATCCTTCCAAGGAGTACTGAGGGAAAAAAGGAAATCCTATTCAACACAACTCGCTATAAAAGAGGTGAGTTAAATTACTGCAAATTTAATTGAAAAGTTGGAAATTTTAAGTAAAAATTACCCTTTTAGTTTGATGAAATAAAATTCAACGTACCTTGGGGACACATCTCTGGCAAGTGGTATGGCCCGAAGACCACAAGACCCATAGTCGGCTTACACGGCTGGCAGGATAATGCCGGTACTTTCGACACAATTGCACCACTCTTGCCATCACATGTTGGATTCCTAGCCATCGATTTGCCTGGACATGGATTATCATCATGCCTTCCAGATGGATGCACCTACCATGTGGTTGACTATGTGACCTTAATCCTGACTATTATGCGAGAATTCCAATGGGAAAAAATCTCAATGATTTGCCACTCGATGAGCTCGATAAATGGATTTGTGTTTAGTGCATTGTTCCCTGACAAATGTGATATGTACATTGGTTTGGATATTCTTAAGCCAGTTGTCCGCTCAACAGATGTAGTCATCAATGAGATGGCTGATCGATTGTCGACCTTTCATAAAGCCGATTTAATGAATCGCAATAAGACTGAACCACCATGCTATGATTTCGATCAATTGGTGGAGAAACTATACGAAGGAACGCAGAAGTCTGTTGAAAAGGATTATTGTCAGTACATTCTGAGGCGCAATATTAAACCATCGACCAGTGATCCAGAGAAATACTACTTTAGTCGAGATACACGACTGAGATCGACGCTGTTCTATGACCTGCCTCATAATGTGATTCTAGACTTGGCCAGCAGGATCACATGTCCACATTTATTTATTAAGGCCCTGCAAGGACCATACTATGAGAACAAGAAGAACTATCATGAGATGGTTAGTTTGCTGAAACAGAAGCCCACCTTTGAGTATCACGAAGTTGATGGTACCCATCATGTGCACTTGAACGAACCAAAGAAGATCGCCGATCTAATAAATCCATTTATAAATAAACATAGACCTGAATAAAGATAGATTTTAAGTTTTAATTTATAATTCAGTTGTTTAATTTGTTTTGAAAGTTGCTTGCTTAGAAGTGATTTACTTGCTTGGGGGAAATTTGACTCGTGAAAGATTTGAAGTAGGGATTTTAGTTCAAATGTTGTCACGATTAGAGAAGAACTTTATAGACAGATAGAGCTTCAGGATGGATGTACACAAGATGATTTCCTCAAACGAACTTGGATTTTGTGTTTGAAAATGCATACAACGTTGGGACAATTGTACCAGCAAGGAGCACATAGGAATTGATTGCTCAGAGAACTTACACGCAAAAGAACTGGCCAAAATCCACCTATGTTTCATTAGAGCCGCGGAGGATCAGGTGAACGACTATATGCGATGCAACCATCTATTTCTACAGAGACGCTTACCCAATGTCTTGAAGTTTGGATGGAGGCATTTGTACTACTCGACACTAAAGAATTAACCATTCTGCTCAGGGAAATGACTACTTAATAATGAGTTCCTCGTAGGATGTTATCTCTCGATTGGTGTTGGTCCACTAAATAACGTATAAGAATGACTGTAAGTCCTACTTCCACGTCCTTGTGGTGCCATCAGGGAATTTCGTCGGAGGTATCGATCAGAAGAGGATGAATGGCGAGCCTTTTGCTTTTTGCACAAAATGGAACTATCATCGGTTGGTCTTTTGCCTAGCGCACCTCAAACATTGCTTCGAAATGGACGAAATGCCTCGGATATGGAAGGATGTTTTGTTGGCGACATTTTGTTACCGTTGGACAAAGACGAGGTGCAAGATTATAAGATTCCTCCGATTAGAGCGTGAACTAATACATTTCAAGACAGGAGACCACTTCCAACAATCTAATTTGGTAGATCTGATGGTAACGTATGGAGCTCTGAAGTGGGACTAATTCTAGGTGCAGAGGCACGAGAAGCCTTATATTCTGGAAAGCTCAGTGATATTGAGGATTTGATTCTAGAGTAGAATAAGACAAGTTGCCTGTAGAAGATAAGAACCATTTGTACAGCTATTTAGTCTCCGATAGCAATGAAAGTGCATCATAATGGCGAAAGGAGATTTAACTGGGTCAAGCAAATACACTTTGTTTTTAGCGAACCTGACTATCAAAAGAGACAATTCGGAACTGATGGATAAAAGTATTATCAAATCTCGTTGCTTCAACAGCAAAGAACAACTAGCTATGGCCCGATATGAGCAAGGAAAAAAAGGAAGGTCGAACGTGACTAGGCAGCAAGCTGCTGCTATAGTAGGATTTTCTCTAATTTCACCAAGGAAGTCACAACACAATGTGAAGGACTTAAATGAGATCCCTATAATTTCCCTCACTGGAAAGAACATTTCTATGATCTCGAATTCCTGCACCGACGATATCACCACGTTATGCATCATAACAGAGCTCTCTGGTTGGCCTTGCGGCATCACATCATCCACCACATTCCACAGGCCACATACAAGGGCGGTAAGATACCACATTTTACACAATGTTAAGGTGTCGAAAGATTATGAAGTCCAAAGTGGAGTACATCCGGAGTTCGCGCTGTAACCACTGCTTGCTTGGTGTTTTTCAGCGATGTTCAAATACATAATTCGTTAGACATCTTATCTTAAACACCTTGATGACCTATGAAGGCTCAGTGTATAACTGAGTAATACAATAATAGGCATTTTTCTTTTTTAGTTTAGAGAACAGTCTGAGTTGTCAAAAAAAATCGTGTTTTTTTAGCTCATATACACACATCAGAGCTCTGATTTCGTGTTTCTTTTTTCGTTCAGAGTGTGCTCAGAGTGCGCTCTATAAGCTCAGAATAAATTGACCGAGCATTCAGGACAAAAGCTGAGTACCGCCATTTTTCGAATTTGACAGAAGGGAAAACAAACCAAAAAAAAAAAAATAATATACTAATAAAGGATAATTACATTTATTATCGATGAAAAGTGTCCAGGTTAGGTTTGATAACAACTAAACATATGGTTGACAATCAAATGACAGATTAGTGCTCAAGTGTGTTTCAAAAAGAATTCAGAGCGCTCTGAGCACGCTCGATGGGCTTGAAAAAAAAAAAAACGCCCAATGATGCCTCTTGTCAATTGAAATTATAAAAACTCAGTCTTGACATTTTGAATTTAAACTGACAAACGCTGTCAAAAGCGAAAAGCATTTTTTTATACATTTATATATCCTTTAGTTCAATCATAAATTTATATCTATTCACTCGCATATACATACATTCATGCATAAATGATTTTAAATCTTCGGGGCGAACAAAGTTGCCAGCTATGCTAGTGACCAATAAGTAGATCAAATAAATTCCCTATCTCAATGCAATGATTCTGCATATTAAGCTCGGATTTATTATTTGTCAAGCTATGGTTTTCCCCAGACTCAATTATAAACCCAAGTCGTCAGTCATTCTTAATGTTTTTTTTTTAAATTTGTCATTTTCTCAAGAACTATTTCTTTGTTTATCTAAAATTCTAAGAAAAAGTGATCTGTTGAATAGCTTTTGCTATGAAGGTGTAAACTTACTGACAAGTCCATAGTACAAGTGAGCTTTTCAAGGGAATATCTGGCATTGGCACATTCTACTTTTATTTATAGCGACTCGATTCTGACACTATTGTCTAGTCATTCTCAGTATTAACATAATCGCTTAAGCAGAAATAAACTAAATTAATAAAATTAGCACTGAGAGGCGGCATGGCATACTTCTCACGTATGTGAATGGGAAAGACGACGTCACTTTTGCCGACTGACCAAAGTCCAAACAAAGTGCATTCGTCGAACGTGTGGCACACGATTCTAAGAAAATGTATTGGATTGAGAATTTCCCCGGTTCGTTGAATTTTAGATCACCATTGAGTGGGTTGTTGATGCGAATTGCGAATGCGAGTGTTGCGCTTGTGCTTGCAGCTAATAATGAGTTTAATGAGAAATCATTGGCGTTGAGCGAAAATAGACAATAGTGTAACGAAATGCAGTCGCAATGAGCACTTGTAGACAGATGAAGGCCAGACGTTTGAAAGCTTGTTTCGGTTATGCAACTAAGAGAAATGTTGTTGAAGTTTAGGCACAATGTTTATTATTGATTTTATTATGTGGTCTTTTTTATTTTGTTTCATGTAAAAATTAAATAAATAAATATCAGGCCGTAAGCAGCCCATAGAGGGCCAAGGACTAGCTTTCACAACTGTATTGCGTTGTTGCGCGTGGTATCCGAAGGCGCAGATGTGGGGCCGTGACAAAACTTTTGATGGTATTTTTCTGGATTCGAACTTGGAACCCCAACGCACTAACCACTGCGCCACGGCACCCACAATGTCTCATGTAAAGTATTATGATTAACATTTCTATTGAATGGTTAAAGCTTATACCGCCATTATTCGATCGTCAGAGCTTCGTCCGTCAAAAAAAGAGTGCAGGTGGGGTTTATAATTTGTAAGTTGAATTACGTTTTTTACTTAGGGGCTGGAACAAGTCATCTGTTACCAGCAGCGTTTAATTCGTTTTGCTTAAACAAGACTTGATTTATCCAAAATATACGTACATATCTCAAATTATTTAGAAACTAGAGGGTTCCTTGTAAGACTATCGAATAGTCACCGAAGCTGTAACCCTACAACGGAAAAAGGTGTGCTGTATAGATGAGGGCTAAACTCTTTCCAAGCTCAGAACAAGATAGAAGGTTGTGCTATTAAGATACTTTCCAAATATTTTCAACTCACACTTCCGGTAACCAAAACTCCGTATAGTCGAATTTCTTATGGACTTAAATCTATCTTAATGGCTTCCCTCAATCAATCTGATGTCTACGCTCACGCATAAAGGGATGATATTATTTATATTATATTGATATATTTTCTGTTTTCTTAGAGAACCATAAATACTTGGAATAGGCTTTCAGTCAATGCTCTTTAAACACAGGTTGTTATTTTCACGAGGAAAAAACTTATTACCCGTCGGACTTAGCCAGGTTTCATTCTCCTGTTCTTCGACGAACGCTTATCTTTGATAATAAACTTCTCTGCTCAAAACATGTCAAGGGAAAGACAACATAGGTGTTCTCAACCTTTCTGACACTGTAAGATTGCTTTCAGCAAGACATAGAGTTCATCACCGGTTATGATCTATACTACTATGGATGATACGACCGTGTTTAGCATAAGTATATATCGCAATAACGACTTACCTTGGCTACAACTTCTACACTGCACTCTGGATGACTTTGTGCGACAGTTATCTTAAAACTGAAGTCTTAGAAGTACCTAAGCTACATATGTACATATATCGTCGGATGCAATGGCCGTGATCTCAACACTTCGCTAATCTAGCAGCTAGAATACTCTTGCACCGGGATGACACTTGTACTAGAGGCCGCAAGATTCACTAGGACAAAATCTGTCATCCCGGTGCAAAAGTATTCTAGCAGCTAGATTAGCGAGGTGTTGGGAATTCGCCCAATGATACCTAGCTTGAAACGGATTGCTCGTAGAACGCTGACTGAATAATTTGTAAAAGCTATGCCTAGCAAAGTCTTTCTATATTAAAATGTCAAATAATACTGAAGTAAAATACAATGACAAATTAACACGACGCATACGACATCTGTAAAAAATCGTGGACTAAACCTAACCTCTAAATGAATCACATTTTAATACACAGTGCAAGCGAAGAGATAAGAAATAGATTGCGCAGTGAAATTTTAAACTCATTTGGTTTTTCAATTCAATACTAATTTTCCGTAGGTGGTGTCCAAATTATTGGGGAGAACTGTATATCATTTTTTGCATTTGTTTGTAGTTCACAGTATTTTTATTTTTTTGCGTACACTCAATACTTTCCGAGTGAATTGTATAAGAAACTAGATACCAGGCAAAAGAAATGGATATGATCGGAATTTAAGCACCTAACCATTTATTCAAAGACTGGATACAAAACCGCTAGAGAATTCCAGTAAAGAACCTTTTTAAATGTAAATACTAACCATTTGCCCAGCTCTAGCTCTCCCTTTCATAGTGTATGTCAACTTAATAATGAATTCAAATTATGGTGCAATGACTAGAGCGAACTTGACATTTTATTCGCATTAAAAATTTCCAATAAATATGGCAAAAAGCACGGTCGCGGATCAGACGATACGGTTATCTCTTTGATGTATATCCCCCGTTTAAATAGTATGAGTTAATTGTTCGTGTTAACTTGCACATAACCGGTGATCTACTACACTGCCGCAGGTTGAGGGCTGATCAGTATTCATTCGGATTCCACTTCGATCGCATATGCCCTTTAAGATAGTTTGCCATTAGAGCTAAAATAAAAATGGCTGTCGCTTCGGGTGTTTCAAAAATACTACAAAGATCCCTTCAGGTCAGGGAAATCAAATCCTTTTCAACCTTTCCTTTTCCCACAAGAGAGGTAAGTTTTTCAAACTGATCTAATTTGAAAATATCTGAAATGGCTTTTCAGTTTGAGGAAATAAAATTTAAAGTTCCATGGGGACACGTTGCTGGCAAGTGGTACGGCCCAAAGGATAAACGTCCAATTGTCGGATTCCACGGCATACAGGATAGTGCTGGCAGTTTTGATAGACTTGCTCCTCTGTTGCCTCCACAGCATAGTTTTTTAGCTCTTGATTTACCTGGCAATGGCTATTCTTCAAGACTTCCCGATGGTATGATGTACCATACGGTGGATTATATGAAATTCATGCTCATTGTGATGGAAGAATTTAAATGGGATAAGATCTCAATGATTTGCCATTCGATGAGTGGACTTAATGGCTTCATGTTCTGCTCCTTGTTTCCGGATAAGTGTGATTTGTACATTGGTTTAGATAATCTAAAACTACTCTCGCAACCCTTAGATGATATCGTAAATAGAATGATAAAGCGAATTGGTGAGTTTCGGAAATGTGATGAAATGAATCATAAAGCACAGCGTGCTTATGATTACGACGAATTGATCAACAAGATCTATAAAGGTTCAGAGGGATCACTTCAGAGAGAGGTCTGTCCGATTTTTTTAAAAAGGAACATTCAACCAACACCGCATGATCCGACAAAGTTTTACTTCACTTTAGACCATCGATTGAGATCAACGTTATACCTAGATCTACCAGAACATGTTATAGTTGATCTAGCTAAAAGGATATCGTGTCCGTTTTTATTTATTAAAGGCATGCAGTCAATATATTATGAGGACAAGGAACACTACGACAAGGTATTAAATATTCTGAAAGAGCAGCCCACATTTGAGTATCACGAAGTTGATGGCACACATCACGTGCACCTGAACGAGCCGGAAAAAGTTGCTAAAATTATAAATCCATTTATAATGAAATGGAGACCCGAATAACCCGGGCATTTGATTGAATTATAAGTGTTCCTATTTGCAGATTCTTTTCTGCATAATTTGTAGTGAAAAAAGTGTTGGGAATTTTTAAACTTGAATAAATAAGAATATTAAACGAATGGTGGTTTATTCTATTTATTATTCAGCATTTTACAGAACTGCTTTTGTTAATTTGGCAGTAAGGTAGGCAGATCAATACATTCTACTACTGGTAGACAATTTCCCAAACTGAAAGTTTGGTTTTCTAGAAAAAAAAGTTTTAAATTTTAACTCATCCGGACTGAGAACTCTTCAATGGCAACATAGACATAGTGATGGGGAACTTAAAGGCTAATGTAAGCAGTGACAAACCAAGGGTTTAAAAAAGTTAAAAGGACGAAAGGTTTGATGAAAGATTTAAGGCCACAAAGTAAGCTCGAGATCAACTAAAAGGCAAACAAACATCAATCAAATTAACCATTTTGCTAACAGTCGATATCTTAGAATTTAAAAACAGAGGAAGAGCGGACATAAGGATGGTTGACATCACTATTTTATGGTAGTGACTGTCCAGTAAGCCATTTCTGTTGTTTGAAGATTTAACCCTAATAAGTATCCACAGCTCTACCCAATACCCAGTGAAGGACTTAGATCGTTCTTTGCTTATATCGGACAAGCATAAGTAACATTTGGCTACTGTGGTGACTCTAGTATTATATACAATATACACTCCAGTCAGACCGAGCAGTTTGAAGAAAGAAATCTTCGAATTCGTACTAAGAAACCCCCGATAAGGTAGAATTTTTAAGTTGTCTAAACTGCACTGACTCGTTGTGTGTGACTGGGGGCTGGGAGCCAGTAAGTGCGAAAACTGGAAGTATCTGCGGCTCTTCAAAGACGCACGATGTAAACCAAGTTGCTCTCCTCTTCCTGAGTCCATCAAGTAATCATCCTCCAGATCATATTCGATGAGTGCGTTACATTTCAATCATCAATTTACCTGCTTTTCATTGATTTTGAAAAAGGCATTTGATACAAAATTCGAAATTTGTTTGGCGTGCTTTGCGTTGAGCTGGCCACCGTTTTATTTAGGCTTAGTCTTGGTGGGTCGTGTTTTTCTGTGCGTCAGTGTCACAGTTTATTTTGACTTATAAGGATTTTCACGATAAAAGTGGCAGTTGAGGTCTGTTTAGAACTAGTAGTGAAGGTCCATTCAGCTCAGCGAATTGCGAATACAAACAAACAAAAGATCTGTCCCGTACTGATTAAAACTAGCGAATTTCAGTTCCCGTACGTCAAAGTTTCGTTATAGTTTTTCACAGAAGACAGAGCCCCCGAGAGAGTAAGAAATTTCCCCATGCTGCAAGTTTTAGTCCAAGAAATTTTATTGAGCAAAAATATGAGTTCTTTCAAATGATTGTGTTGTTGTTGGCTGGCAAGATAAATCAATATAAAAAAAGTGACGTCTACAAAGTGGACAGCTTTTTTGTTCAGCCCGTTCCCGTACTTTTTGGGAGATTTGTCTTTTTCTGAGAACATTTTACCCCCACTATTAAAAAATTGGCCAGCTGCGAAATTTAGTGCAGAAAATATGGGATTAGACCTTTTATTTCTAAGCCTCGCGCTTGATCCTTTTGACCCATTCGTGAAGATGAATATGGAAATTTGATTTAGAATATAAAGTCTGCGTTTGCGATGCTGTTCAAAATAAGCCTTAGCACCAAGCTGAGTCTTTTCAGATAGTATAGTCGAGTATAGCTGCAAGCATTTGTTAACATTTGTTGCCTACGCAACATATTAAGGATCTTCGGGCCCATTCGGACATCAAACGAACAACTTTATCGGAAAAGGGTCAGGAAACACGCAGTTCAATGAAATTCGCTGGTCGAGGAAGGCAAAACATGTCTGCGAATAGTGGAGATGAAGTTCCTTCTTCAGTTGAGGAACTGTTTAGTACAGTTGTATAGCATATTGCCAGGAACCGTATCCGATGACGGATAGGCATAGTTAAGGCCCCTGTGAGATCCACCAGGATTCACGCGGCACAGGTATCTCAAAATCACATTGGTCTTAAGTGTCCTTGACTTCAATGAATCCATTCCTTAAGGATTGCATACTTTTACAGCCCTCCTAGTGGGAACTAAAAGAAATTGATCTTTTTCTACTTTGTACACCGTGCACAACAATTTAAATAAAAAGAGTCTGACAAGCAGGAATATGCATTTCGGTTCCGCTTCATATATTTTTACACAAAATCTCTCAGATACTTTTGGTGTATTTATTTAAATTTATTTTTATCTGCTGCATTGAAGCCTTGTTAAAATCAACACGTTCTAATAGCATCAGACTCTATTCATATAGCGGTGTTTCCCACATAATTTGTTTTGTTTTCGATTTAATAGTCCAAGCGAAATGTGTTTAATTTACGCCGAACAATTCATAGAAAGTGTTGTTTTGTTCGAACTACTGCGGTTCGTTAAAATCGTTTTTCTTTGTCATTGAGTTTAGCGTTAAATTGCGTGATTTTAGAACATCAGAAAAAACTAAAACGTGCTTAGCTGTTTATGAATAGATATAGGCTAGATTCTTTGCAAATAAGATTAATAATAATAATTAAAAAATTGCATTTTTGATATTTATCTTTTCCTTTATGGAAATTAAAATAACGAAATTACGCAAGATTGATGTCAACATCACAAGTTTCCGCACGTTGGAAGCTCTTTTTCATTCAAATAAATGTCTGAATCATCGGGCAGCACAGACTATCATTGATCAAGTACACGTTCTTAGGTCGTTTGATCTTCACTTATGATAGCTCCATCGACAGCAAAGAATAAATGAAGCACTTTGGAGGCCGCCAATCTTCCTTCCAGCAGGTAATCTAGGACTGCAATAAATAGCAAAGGACTAAGCTAGGTTTCCTAGTGTAGGTACACCGACTTTTATTGGGAACTCTTTGACGACTCTTGTGGGTTTTACTTGTTAAATTCTTAGCACCGCCTTTAAATCATTCCTGAAGAGCTACTTAAGGATATTATGCGATACGCCATCGTAGACTTTGAATAATGTTTTCAAGATATTTTTGATTCGGGAAGTTGAAAAAAATTACTTCTTTTCTATATACTACTTACTTAAGTGGCGCTTTAGTCGGGAGTGGACCTGAGCCTCAACAAACAAAAACTATCCAGCCAACCCAGTTACGAGGCAGCTCCCTCTAATTGCGCACGCCAAGTTGGTTGAGGTCCCCCTCCAATTGTTTGCGCCACCTACCGCGTGACTAAATCGATGTCCTTGTTTAGCGTTATATCTTATTAACAACTCACCGACGGGACCAAAGATCACTCGAAGAACTTTTCGCTCAAAATAACAAAGGACATCCTCATTCGATTTTGTCAAAGTCAAAGTGTAACGCACTAACCACCGAGTAACGGCGTTCATATTTACATTGTTTTTAGGACGTAGGACGCAATCGACAGCTGTGAATCTACTTGAATCTTTCGAAATTTTGTGTCGCAGTTCGCCTTTCGTTAACACTCATCTCACTGCCAAGTATATCTATACGGATCATTCCGACCAATACACAGATATCTTTGTCTGATATTGTGCTTCTGATTGTACAGACATTGCAAGTGTTAAGCAATATCTTGATTCGTGAAACCTTTTACTAAAATATCATCTTTGGTTATTGAAAATATTTTCATTTATTTTTAATTTCCTAAAAAAACACTGTATATACATTATACATTTCTCCTTAATCTACTCCACCATTGCGTTGTCATCCTTATCCTCGCACGATATCACGCATTCCTCATAAGTCCACTTGGGGAAGACCCGCTTAAACAAATACATAAAGACAGTATCGTAAGACTTAAGTTGACCATCGAAGTGACATTTCATGTGACCGTGTGTTCCCAATGACTCACGAATATGCCCCAAACGTCCACATTTGGTGCGTAGTTTAATCGGTTTGAAATATTCTACATCTTCCTTGTTGAAGAACATATACCGAATTGTAGCCGATTTACGATTAATTCGTTTCGGATGTCCACTGAGAACAACACGCTTGAGAATCACACGATCGGGGTTACATGATAGCACACAACCACGTGCGACCAACGCAAGTGTCGAGTCGGGATTCTCTTTGAAGCATAGCACGGGTGCGGGAGGAAATTGTATGGGAGCGTAGAATGTGGCGACCACAGTGGAATTCGGACGGAAATACCGTTCAAACTGGAAAGAAAGAAAGAAAAGAAGAAATTAAGATAAATCATTGGAATAAGCTTGAATCTTCTTGATTAACCTTGTGTTTATCCCCGTTCGTGTGCTGACTAAAGATGGGATTTACCACAAAACGCCTGTATCCACATTGGATGATGAGCTTTTCCTTAGATTTGATGGGCACCTCTGAGTCTGGTATCCGCTTGAGAACGGCATTCATGACGGACATTTGGTGTTCATGTGGCAGAACTCCGTAGACGACGAGATTATTAGTTCGTTGAGCAGACTTGTACATGTTCCACTTGTTGGTGGGCACATTTTGGATGTGAATTGTTACGTACCAGCCAGGCTAAAAGAAAAAAGATAAAACTTTAGTTCCTCCGCGGTCATTGTGTCACATAATATGATAACAGAATGAGGGATAGTTTACACTTATGCCCAAAGTATTCAGGGAAAAATGCGAGAGCTAAAAAAGAGTCGAACGACTATGTAGGAAGATTAATTTGCAGATGCAGATGATGTAGCATTGGTTTCTATCCAACAGATCTGCTAGGAAGAGACGGATATGTGCAGGGTTTTGATTAGTCTGTAGGCGCAATGATGGTATAAATTATTGTGATTTGCGAACCGAACGAAATTTGAACGAAATTGTGCTAAATTTGGCTTAGAAGAAGATCTTTCTTATCGGGAATGCCAGTAAGAACTGTGTTTCGGCGATGATTTTCAACCTCTTTGGCTACTGCAATGTGATGAAAGTTTTTTATAGCCAACACTGAAGGTCGCCATCAGATTATTGAGTGTAGATGTCGATGATCATCAACTCTGGTTAAACTCAGTTATTATAATGCACGGGTTATTTTTGGTGCAATCACCGGCCATTGTAACATTGGCCTTTACGCGGAGGAACTTGATGTAAAATGAATATTCTTGAAGCTGCAGGGAAAAAGAAGAGGTCGAATCTGTTCGTCATCTGTTGTGTGATGGTAGTAATTTTTTCGCAGAGCTAAAGGACTTAGGGTTGAGCTGATGGATATTCTGAGATTCGTTCCACTAGGCGACTTTCTCTTACAGTGTTTCCAGCGTTCAATGATTGGGCACAATTGACCCGAATTGTTGTTCTAAGTAAGCAGTGACTTTTTTGTCGCAAGGCACTTATGTACTTAACCCAACCTTAAGGTTTTTCATAGAGTGGGTCCGTAGTTCATTCAGTAAGCAATTAAGGTCTACTATGTAGCTTCGGTAAATATATTACTGCTGCTGCATTCGGTACATAAAATTGATCAAAAATCGTTGTTTATCTTTTAGTGATGAGAGCTTAAAAAACGCTATTTCCAGATTTCAGTAGTTCAATGAACTTGGCACTAAGCTGCCGGCAAGAGTGAAGTTCAGGTTCAGGCAAATATAAATTAAAGTATTTGCAATTTTGAATTGGCCAATGTTGCATTAAAATCATTAATGGAAAAACCTAATCTTTATAAAATAATAGTAGAATTTTACAACGCGGAAATAATTCTTTGCCAAGGCGGTGCCATCTTAAATGCCATATGTGAAGTATAACTCAGGCAATATAAATAGATAAGGTTTGATGCCTAACATAAAACAATAAAAGGTGCGAAAAGTACTGTTATTGTGTGTTACAATGTATGAATCAGTTTTTTATTTGTTTAATCTATTCACAGGGTGTTTGCTGTATGGAATGATGTTCGTTTGCAATCACTCCCTTAGTAAAGCTGAGCTCGTGGTCGTGTCTGCGTTTTTTGTTGCCTAAGGTGGAGAGTAATCTCCATGACATTGCATTGCGAGGCAATTTGTAGACATTCCAGTCTGAAGTTTCTTTTCAGATTTTAGCTTTATGGAAGAGCTTCCTATAGTTCCTTTCTGAGAACATTGTTAGTTGCATTCCACAAAGTTGGCTTTTGCTTACCACGTAATGTAGTAAACGGACAGACCTTTTTGTACAAGGAGTTAATGGCGCCGGTGAGAGTTGTAACCAAGACACTGAAGTCATTTGCTCTAGCAGGAGATCTGGAGTGAAGTAGTATTGAAAGGGTATCCCGAGAACGAGGGCAGTTAGTCTCTTTAAAGTTTCTTAAAGATTTTAGACCGGGTAGAGGGTCGCTGAGACCAAAAGTTATATAATGGTTATACTCTCCAGTTCATCGCCTTGTGAGACAGGTTGTAGGAGATAAAGGCGATGTCAAGCACCTCCTGTCTATAACGACTAACAAAGGTTGGATAAACGTGAACATAAAAAAGAAGATTGGTATTGAAAATGAAAACGAATAGTTTCTCCTTCGTTCGGAGTTAACTTCTCATTGCGCAATACTAATGCGTGTTAGCGTTACACCCAAAAAACCAACGTTGTCTGTTCTTCTTCCTTTTCCACTTTGCACCACCTCCAGATCTGTGACATCCGTAATAAAATAAGTACTCACCACGGCTCCATCGATATCTTTTGCCTCGTTTATAATGCGCCTTTTGGTGCGATCAAAGTTCTTAAATTGGTATATCCTTGCATAGTCGCTGGGTAGATTCTCCTTTACGTCCCATGGTGAAGTTCTAAAAATCCAAAAGCCCCTCATCAAAATATGTCTCAAATGATTTCCCCACACGACCACTTACCTAAACGATTCTAAGCCTCTAAACTTCTGGAAACGTTCCCTAGCGGCCACATCTAATGGCGTATCCATTTCATCTGGCCACATTTGATCAGCGCGTGCTTCCTTGATTTTCTTCATTGTCTCGCGTTCTTCTTGGAAGTCAATCGTTTGATCGTACTTCTCATCGTTCACAGCACCCTCTGACACAGAAGCAGTCTCAACAAACTCTTCAGTGTCGCTCTCCTCCTTATCAATATCGTCGTCAGAGTCATTCTCACATGACATGAACTCATCCTCATCTTCATCATCATTATCATCGTCACTGTCGTCTTCATCATCGCTTTCTTTATCTTCAACCGTTTCGACGTCAGGAATCCAAGCTGCTTGATACCGACTCCATCCTTTGGGCATTCGCTTGATAACCTTTGTTTTCTTTGTCTCCTCGTTTGCCTGCGTGATCTCCTCTTCTGTGGGCCATGTCTGTTCCGCGTCCATTGCGTCGGGGATGTTCTCTGATTGAAGACTCATCTGCTTGACGGGATCAGCTACAGCTACCACACGAATATCGGGTAAATCTGGTTTATTTTTCTCGAGTTTGTATGGGTCCGTTTGAGCTTCGATGTGCTTCATTTGAAAGTCCCCCAAGCCCGGGATGTGCACCAGTCCGTTGACGTCTAGAGGTGTTCCACGCAAGAAACCCGTGACCTGGTAAAGTAAGAAATGATATTGTGTGTTGTTATCGGAAAGAAATGGGATTATTAAAATAATTATAGGACTTCTATAAGGACGTCGCACTAGATGTCATCAGTCTGAGAGTATTGTCTAAATCAATGCTGTCATGAAACCCAAAACCATTCGTTTAATAAGCAAAATATCTTTACCTTAAGAATTCCAGTTTCCTGCGTCGTATCTGAGTTCGGTTGAAACTCCACTTTTTCGCCGAATACATGTGGTCTGTTGGCTTTGTTGTGAATAACGTTCTTCTTCTGTCCTCCTATGCGTCGGAGGACATTGATTCCCTCAGAATTTGTGTCCAATTGCATACACTTCTCGTCGGGCAGCAGTTTTCCAATGAATTTCTGGATTGCAGCTTTGCTCTGTTGTCTCCTCTTCGGGTTAATAGACTCCAAGTCCATGATAGAAACTAACGGAGTTGGCAGTCCCTGCGCTACGGCCATATTAAAAATCTTATGGCCCCATTTGTCTAGGACATCGTCCTCTCCCATTGCAGCCGAGGTCAAAAGAAGCGTTGTATCACTTACCTTGAGGTAGTCGAGGACTGTCAACTCATTCCCCCGACCATGTGGTGGAACTATAAAGGCAAACCTTTGTTTAAACCGCGGCAGGTTAATATAAGTCAATCCAGCTGCACTCTTGTCAACTATGGCTTCCTCATCGCATCCTTCGAGAATGGCTAGTGCGGAATTGGGGTCGATTTGTGAGTGCAACGGGAGAATACAGACGAGGAAAGGAGCTGTATGCTGTCCACCGATTTGTCGCTTCTTAGCAATTGCTTCTTCACGTTTGTTCTTACGAATCTGGTTAAAAGAAAGAGGATATAAGTAGAAAAACAGAGAACAATCAATGGCGATTTTTACCTGATTCATCTGATTCCTGCGCTGTTCCCGACGTTGTTGTTGCTTATGACGATGCGAGACAGCTTTAAGGTCCATTTTACCTGTAATTTAAGATGTAGTTTATGAGGGAACTATTCTTTTTTTTTAGGCAAAAATGAGCCAATTACCTTTCGTGGCAGTATCAACGGCACCTTTCGAGCGATGTCTTCCAGTTTTGTGCGCTTTGTTGGCCTGTTTTAGGGGCCCGGGACGATGAAAGGGCTGATCTAGTCCCATTTTGTTATAATTTTATGCAAAATTATTGCAATGAATAGATATTATAATTAAAAATCGTAAAATATGCACCCAATGCAAAGCACATGTGTTTTGTGAAGGAAATTTTGACAACACAGATGACAGTATACATCGCTTTGTAGTTTGAGAGTCTGCGTGGTGAATAAGTCCACAGAGTTTCATATTCACCAAAGGAAAGTTACATAAAGGCTTAGCTACATTTAAATAAGTAATATTTCGAATGTAACATGTTGCACTTAAAAATTTTAGTTTCAATGATATTAAGTTTCCTTATTTATTTTGGCTAAAACGTCCAAACTGTATAAGACAAATAGTGTGGTCTACGAGCAAGGCAATTTTTTAACCCGATTTGGTTGAAGTTGCAGCGCCAAGGATAGATGGCTTGACTCTTAAAAATATATAAAAAAAAATATAAATTATTCTAAGAAACATGTGTTTTGAATACTTAAAATCGCAATATCCATTCAATTTTCACAGAAATAAAATTAAATATTTCGCTCAGATACCAAATAGTGTATTTAAAGATGAACGCGAAAAGAAACTGTGAATTCTGAATGAATGCATGTATATAAATTCCTCCAATCCGTTTCGAAAAATGAAGATATATATGTGCACCTCCAATGATTTTTTCTTTTCATTTGCGTGGACAAATTTCTCTCCTCATACTCATCCGCATATAATTTGATGCAATTTATGTCCCCTACACAGCGCACAACAAGTAAAGTTGTGCAAAGAAATATAGACTATTAACCTATTTATTATAAAAACGCAAATGTTTGCAAAATAAAGAGTTCGGACTCATCCGAATTATGTGTTATTCTCTAACCGGCGCTATATGAATAAGTCTGTAAGAGAATAGTGCGATAACACTTACCCCGTCGCTTTGAATAAATTTTTAAAAGTACAGGAATTTGTCTTAAAAATCACATCCCTATAATTCTTGGTAATAGAGTAGCACACTATTCTTGCTTATTGTAGCATTTCTATATATATTTTTTTGTGTACTTTTTTTTTCGAATAAAATAAACAATAGGTTTGTGTCCAAATAGACTAACATATTCCAAAACAATGTTTTTTATTTATTTGTAATTGACAGATAGTTTTTTGTGTTAAACTTCAGCTTTTTAAAAGTTCAATGCTGAATGTATTCGGGCGGGGTACAGAATCGCGTACTCTTTAACTTATCCATAAGGTGCCTTAGAGTCTGATTAACCTACTGTATAAGCCCCTGTGCAGCAGGAAAATCGGACCAATCTGCGTGTTTTGAGCCACAGCACGTCGAAACTTTAGGGTAGTGCGATAACAGTTACACCGTCAATTTTTTGCAAAACAAAAATTATAGTATGGTTGACTACTTTATCACACAATTGTCGAAAAAACCACATGTGTATTATTCTTGTTTTTGGTTCCTATTTTTCATACATGACTATTTTATTACGTTAGCCTAGGAGTGCGTGCTTTGTACTTAAATAAAACTCTTGATCATTAATGTGCTCATCTGCATAGTTGCTTGAAATTTTATTTAAGTGCAGATCGACTTCCAATCGGGTTGACTCAACTCGAATCTGGTTAACAGAGTTAAAACGAATTTACACAAAACAGTTAAGATATTCGGCCATAGACTAACTATAATTTTCGGTCGGTTTGCTGGCTCCACCTGCAATTTACCACTAATTTTGAATGTGTTGTGATGTTCCAAGGCAGTGAAAGACTGATGCAAATTTCTTAATGAGAGTTAGACAGTACATGAACCCGATCACTACGGCATACAGGGGAATTGCGAAGCACTAGAGTTGACTCATCCCTATACACATATGTATATGGAGATATTGCTAGGCTGTTGTGAGAAAGAGACTAGATGTACTGATAATCATTCAAGACGGCATTGGGAGAGATGAGGGAGGGCATTGCGCAAAAGTAGCAGGTTTTCTTTTTTTTTTCCAAATCTGTATGATTTCTGAATTGGCATAGAAATGATACGGTCTTGATACGTACTCCTTAAATATAAAACGTGAGCAACAAGAAGGAATGTAGTCGGTGCTCCAGAATTACCAAATAATACACCATAAAGTAGTTCAGAGACGAATCCAGAAAGGAGACATGCATTTACGACATTGCTCGGTTTCCTTGACACCAGTAATGGTTGGTTTCAAGGAAATCGAAATCTCAGACAACATACCTATAAGCAGAAGAAAAAAAGTAAGTTACACATTTTATGATTTTCGGTTGAGTGTCTGCCGTGCTTCCGTTGGTCTTCAACATCGTTGCTGCACAACATAAAAATTAAAATGCTGTCCATATTACGTTTTCCAAGTTTTATTTTTATTTGTTTCACGATAGTTTAATTAAAGTTCTTATGCAGTCAAGAAATGAAGGTAATGAAAGATGTCAAAAGCCAAATTCATGGAATGTACATATGTATGTATGTATGTAGAACATATGTAAAATGACAATCAAGGCTTTTCGCTCCCATAATACTGATAGGGTAGAGGCACTAGTACCCGGACAGTGCTAGTATCCGGACACTTCGTCTTTTATTGCCAAAAAATAAGAAAATTTTGCGGTTTTAAAATACAAAATACATCAAAACATAATCTCCTATGTTTTCTTCATACATACACGCAGTTTCCAATAGATGCGATAACTGGTTTGCGAAATATGCTTAAGTTGAATTAAATATGAATAATTTTTCTGCTCAATTAACAAAACGACAAATTTCTGAATTTCTATGCAAATTATTTGGTGTCTGGATACTGGAGCCCAAATATTATACTGATTTTAGATTCCGGACAGAGTGTACAGGTACCGAAACCTTAATGCAAATTTAAAATTCATGTTTTAATACTTTTAAATGATATCTATTTGGCTTAATTTAAATAAAGGATATTGTATGTTTCTTTAATAATTTCAGTATTCGAACAGTGGTACTGAAAAATCGAATTTAACGAATTCATATGCGTAAAACCTTAAAAACGCAGACAAAATTCGAACAAATAATTTGAGTTTAAGAAAAGCACCTGCCAAATATGGTCTGTTTCGATCAACTCTTCATGGCCGGTGAAATGTAAAAGGCTATTTCCTAAAAAAGCAACAAAAAAGGACATCGAGCAGAAAGTTAAATTGCTGAGTGATGAACCGATATGTTCAAATGTGGGTTTCCATCACAGACGGATGACCTCCTTAACACGGTGCAAAAAATAATTAAGGACTCGAAAAGGAAAACACTTTTAAGGAAATCCTTCTGTGGCTATGAGAGAAGCTGAAAGCATAAGCAAATGCAGGGCCGTCGCGTCGTCACAAAAAATATATTTTAAAATGGTTTAAAGAGCTGGAAGACTATTTACAGAGCATAAACCAAGAGGAAATAATGTACGTTATGTATTAACTATGTGAATTTGTTAAAAAAATGTGATTAAGACTTAATTTAATTTATGAAACTATCTTTATTATAAATATATTTTATGAAATCTTTTTTTAGTTTAAAAGTACGTATATAAATACATATGCATATATTTATTGCTGTGTACTTACTTATTGAATAATTAGTTAAAAAAATAGTAAAGAAATTTTATATAAAACTAAACAAAATGTTCAAATAATGAAAGAAAACGTTAAAACTTGATTTGAATTTTGGTGTCCGGCTTCTGAAACTAAAACGTCCGGACACTAAATTTTACTCTCTTTCATTCTAGTCCTTGTAGAGGTCGTTCCATGGGGAATATTTTCTTTAAATAAATTAATTTTATGTTAATAAACGTCATGGAACACGTTTAGCTGCATTTCATTTTAATACTTTTAATTTTCATTTGATATCCCTTCTTTTCAATTTTTCTCTATACTTTTCAAGGGTAACACAAACTCCAGTCAGAAAAAAAAACAAATTTCTAAATTTGAAAGCTTGGAGTTTCACGTTGGAATACCAAAAGAATCATTTTTTCACGGTCCAGCTTCCTGCGAGCGTTTGACAAACAGACAATATTACTGTCCTTCGGACAGGGCATTCATATAGACTATTAAACTATTTTTTTTAAATTAACCTTTAAAAACGCAAATGTTTGCAAAATAAAGAGTTCGGACTCATCCGGATTATGTGTTATTCTCTGACCGGCGCTATATAAATAAGTCTGTAAGAGAATAGTGCGATTACACTTACCCCGTCGCTTTGAATAAATTTTTAAAAGTACAGGAATTTTTCTTAAAAATCACAGCCCTATAATTCTTGGTAATAGAGTAGCACACTATTCTTGCTTATTGTAGCATTTCTATATATATTTTTTCAAATAAAATAAACAATAGGTTTGTGTCCAAATAGACTAACATATTCCAAAACAATGTTTTTTATTTATTTGTAATTGACAGATCATTTTTCGTGTTAAACTTCAGCTTTGTAAAAGTTCAATGCTGAACGTATTCGGGCGGGGTACAGAGTCGCGTACCTTTAGGCGCCTTAGAGTCTGATTATTCTACTGTGCAAGAACAAGAGCCCCTACCCCGCAGTAGGAGAATCTGACCATTCTACGTGTTGTGAACCCTTCTTTACGTAGAAACTTTAGGGTAGTGCGATGAAAGTTACACCGTCAATTTTTTGCAAAACAAAATTTATAGTATGGTTGACTACTTTAGCACACAATTGTCATAAAAACCACATGTGTGTTATTCTTGTTTTTGGTTCTTATTTTTTATACATGACTATTTATTAAATTTTTTTTCAATTGAATTCAGTTAAATCTTTATTCAAATATGTACAAAGTATGTAAAATTAAAAAAAATACGAAGCAAGTTTTAAATATAGCTAGTACATAGAGAATAGTTAGTGACATCTGTATTTGAGAAAAATAGAGATGATGTCACATTAGATATAGTTAACTTTGTAGGGTGTACAAAGGTTGATAAAGAGAAAAAGAATGCAAGTTAAGATTAGAGAATTACAGCAATTTAAGAAAGAAAGAAAAAGTAATTTTTAACAAGTGACAAAAAAGTAAAATAAAAATAAATAATAAAGAACAAATTCAAACAGTATCTACTACAGCTACTCAATCAACTAAATTTAGCGAATAAGAAATTCTTTTTTATAAATATAAATTATTATTACTATTCAGTATAACAACAGCGTTATGATTTCATCATGGTTGAAGGAGCCAAATTTTCTCTAGTTTTATAAACATGCGGAAATTTCAAATGGCAAGGAGTTAAAAAGTTTGCGGGAAACAATGGAGTAGAAGTTTCTGTAACTAGTAGTGCGAAACGAAGGTAAATTCACAACGAAGTTCGAATAGCTTCGTAATCAGCGAAAGTCAGAGATCGGACTTTCCAAATACCCGCCTCTCATAAAAAAGACCTTAAGAACTTTGAAATAATATAAATGACGCAAAGGAAGAATTTTCAACGACCTAAACGGGTCCATAGTGTGAGCTAAACGACGAGAGCTACAGACTGTACGTATAGCAGATTTTTGAATAACTGTTAAGTGCTGTAGCATATAATTAAATATGCGCCACCCCAACTGCAGAGTCCATATTGCAATCTTGAATGGAATAAGCCGTAATAGACAATTTTAATTGTGTCAGAAGAGCAGTACTTTTTTAGACGAAAAAAACAACGAGTAGAGGAAAGAAGATATTTTTTTCAAAAGAGAGATGTGCGCGGACCAGTTTAAATGTTGGTCAATAGTAACACCAAGGTACTTAAAACTGTCAACGCTTTCAATTTTGAAGCAGTTAGGACTGCAATCTGCGTTTCTATTCAAAGAAGGAACATTTTGGAAGCTGCAGATGTAGTTCGACAGCTTATGACTAGCAAAATCATAGGAATGAAAAACTATTTCTGAGTCGGGGAACTCATGTTCACTTAGACTGAAGGACATCAGTTTAGTTTTGCTACTAACAAGAAGCCTGTGTTCTGCAAACCAGCATCTTAGTAAAAAAACGTCATGGTTTATGTTAGAAATTAAATATAAACCTAAAGGACTAACTGCACAATAAGCAATACCAAGGTCATCGGCAAATGTTTTAGTTTTACCCAAAAACGGAAGTGAAAATTAGGAATTTATATATGTACATATATTAGGAATAAAATTTGACCAAGTACAGAACCTCGGGGTACTCCCAGGTTATTCGTTTTAGGACTACTTATACTGCTTACAACTTTAATTCGCTGTATTCTATCTTTAAGATATACTCAAACCAATTGTAAATGAATCCTCTGAATCCGACCTTATATAATTTATCTAGGTGAATTGCATGATCCACCATATCAAACGCCTTGGCAATGTCGACAAACAGACCAGCGCAGACAAATTTGTCATCTAAACCCTTATATAAAATGGAGCAGAAGTCCAGTAGAGCATCCGCAGTAGAACAACCTGTACGAAAACCAAACTGTAGTGGACTGAAAAAAATCTAACTTATTAAGATAGGCTAAGATTCTGGTTTCAACAACTTTTTCAAAAACTTTGGAAATAGTAGACAACACCGAAATTAGTCTATAATTGGAATTGTCTGATTTATTACCCTTTTTATACCCTATCCTAAGGGTAAACTAAGTTTGTAACATACAGAAATATTGCAGACATACCCAATAAAGTATATATATAAATGATCAGTATCAACAGCCGATTCGATTGAGCCATGTCCTTCCGTCTGTCCGTCTGTCTGTCACCAGTTTTTGGGCCTTCAATTTTGAGCTAGGACAGTGAAACTTTGTGTGCGAGGTCTTTGGATGTCGAACATCACATCAACAAGTGTAAACATTTTCAAAATCCGCCCACTGCCACGCCTACTTTTCGAAAAATTCACTTTTTCAGTAATTTTACATGAAACTTGGAGAAAATTGAAGTTTTGGAGTAATTTTATAAGAAATGAAAAAAAACTGTTTCAAGAAAGTACGATAGGTATATTGGAGGAAAAAGGAGCTATTTATATACATTTGTATGGAAAAAGGATAGGGTATAACACTATCCGCTCCAGGCGCATTGTAGCATTTCCATATGTTTAAGTAAAGGAATTACTATGGAGCATTTCAGATCAGTGGGAAAAGCTCCAGACATAATGCTGAAATTAAAAAGGTAAGACAAAATATCTACTATTTTGAAACCAATATTCTTTAGAACCAAATTCGAGATCTCATCACTACCGCACGAATTACAGTTAGGCAGAGAATTAATAGTTTTTAGCAATTCAAATCCTGTGATAGGCTCAAAAGCGAAACTATTTCCAAAGCCATTGCATATAGTAACAGGCTTAGTGCAACAATAACATGAAGTTTGCGAGTTATCTCAAAAACAGGATTCTCCGATGGAGAAAAATTAATTGCTAAACTTGTTGGCTATTTCCAAAGGATTCAAAATGTCAGTACCACCGATATTCAGTACGATAGGATCAGTGTTAGTAGTAACTTTTCGACTTATAATACTGTTAACGACCATTTGCCTTTACTATTTTGGAATGATAATACATATCCCGCGCATTAATCACTTCCTTATTCACTTTTTTACAAACAATTCTGAAACGACTTTTTAAACTGCTATTCATTGGATGTTTCCAACATGTTTTTCTCAATTTCTGTTTAATATTTATTTTTTTTGATAAGGAAACGAGTAATCCAGGGTATCTTTTTAAAATTTTAAGAAAAATTTCATATGCTATAGAAGCAAAATGCTTCATAGACACTATCCCAACTTTCATGCAAAAGCTTATTGTTTAATGCAAGGAAATTAATTTTATTATTAGAGGTTGATGAATAATATGCCCTACTACATTTCGTGTTTTGAAAAAAGATTCCTGTCAATGGTCAGTTATATTAAGATCCATGTTGATTCCAGCAAAATTCTTAAGACGAGCAAAAACATGGTCGAGGCAGGTGCCTGCAGTTGGCCTGTTAGGTACCTTAATGATGGAAAAGTGTCCGTGTTCAGTGCTTGAAACGAATCAGAAACAGAATTAGAAACTAAAATATCTAATTTAAAATCACCTAATATGATAAGATTTCCAGATCGTTCATTTGCCAAAAAGATAGAAAATTCATCTAAAAAACATGTAGGTGATGATGAATGAAGTCTATTTACACAGATAAAACGAAATACTTCATTTTGGATATTGCAACACACTTTGATTATATCCGCGCTTCTTAGA
Organism: Chalcosyrphus nemorum; assembly: GCA_949716465.1. Taxonomy (NCBI): domain Eukaryota; kingdom Metazoa; phylum Arthropoda; class Insecta; order Diptera; family Syrphidae; genus Chalcosyrphus; species Chalcosyrphus nemorum. Next base: position 31,908,441 of record OX454334.1, read on the forward strand.
TTAAAAACATTAATAATAGGCACTAACAAGTTTGAAACAAAAACCCCCACTCCACCGGCAGCGTACGTATTATTAGTATTTGGAAAAAAAGTGTTATTATTTAAATTTTAAAGTCCGGGTACTAGCGCAAAACGGATTTTTTTCAAGAATTAAAAAAACAATTATCCACAGTAATAAATATGTTTAAGGAGTTTTACTATCTTCTTTAAAATTATCTACATTATTTGTAAATCCCAACCTTTTCACTGAAGCTTTAATAGTTAAAAAATAAGAAGTTAAGATTTGTGTTAACTGTCCGGGTACTAGTGCCTTTACCCTACTCGATCGATCAACTTAAACGCCATAATAACACCCGTAATAAGAGTGACTGTATTAAAAAAAAAATAATAATAAATATGTAAATAAACGTATGGAAATGCTACAATCCACCTGGAGCGGATCGTGTGATACCCTATCCCATTCCTATATGCATACCAAAACAATTATTTTTTCAAAAAGTGGGCGTGATAGTGGGCAGATTTCAAAAATATTTGAACATGTACTCAAGTCTTAAAAAGTGTATATGGCCATATACAATGTATAGACGATTTGTATATTAAGTAAATATCTACATATTTTCTAAAGTAAGATTTTTCGAGTTTCATATAAAATAATGGAACAAAAATGATTTCTTCGAAAAGTGGGCGTGTCAGTAGGCTGATTTTAACATTTTTTATACTTGTATTGCTTACTTTTGCAAGGAACTTGTATATAAAATTTCATCAACCTTGCTCAAAATTAGGGCCCAAAATCGCTATATCCATTCAAGTTTCACAGAAATAAAATTAAATATTAGAATACCAAAAAAATCCTTTTTTACGGTCCAGCTTCTTGCGAGCGTTTGACAAACAGACAATATTACTGTCCTTCGGACAGGGCATTCATATAGACTATTAAACTATTTTTTTTAAATTAACCTTTAAAAACGCAAATGTTTGCAAAATAAAGAGTTCGGACTCATCCGGATTATGTGTTATTCTCTGACCGGCGCTATATGAATAAGTCTTTAAGAGAATAGTGCGATTACACTTACCCCGTCGCTTTGAATAAATTTTTAAAAGTACAGGAATTTTTCTTAAAAATCACATCCCTATAATTCTTGTTTTTTTTTTTTATAATTTGCACATGCCAAAGGGGATATGAATACCCTTTTACTGATTAACAGGGCACGGTAATAGAGTACCACACTATTCTTACTTATTGTAGCATTTCTATATATATTTTTTTGTGTACTTTTTTTTCGAATAAAATAAACAATAGGTTTGTGTCCAAATAGACTAACATATTCCAAAACAATGTTTTTTATTTATTTGTAATTGACAGATAGTTTTTTGTGTTAAACTTCAGCTTTGTAAAAGTTCAATGCTGAACGTATTCGGGCGGGGTACAGAGTCGCGTACCCTTAGGCGCCCTAGAGTTTGATTATTCTGCTGTGCAAGAACAAGAGCCCCCTCCGCAGTAGGAGAATCTGACCGTTCTACGTAATGTAAGCCCACGTAGAAACGTTAGGGTAGTGCGACGACAGTTACACCGTCAATTTTTTGCAAAACAAAAATTGTAGTATGGTTGACTACTTTATCACACAATTGTCGAAAAAAATACAACCACATGTGTGTTATTATTATTTTTTTTTGTCACTACGGCATACAGGGGAATCGCGAAGCACTAGAGCTGACTCATCCCTATACACACATATGTACATACTGCTAGGCTGTTATGAGAAAGAGGTTAGGTATACTGATAATCATTCAAGACGACATTGGGAGAGATGAGGGAGGGCATTGCGTAAAAGGAGCAGTTTTTCTTTCTTTTTTTTCCAAATCTGTATGATTTCTGAATTGGCATAGAAATGATACGGTCTTGATACGTACTCCTTAAATATAAAATCGTGAACAACAAGAAGGAATGTAGTCGTGTTGCTCCAGAATTACCAAACAATACACCATAAAGTAGTTCAGAGACGAATCCAAAAAGCAGACATGCATTTACAACATTGCTCGGTTTCCTTGACACCAGTAATGGTTGGTTTCAAGGAAATCGAAATCTCAGTCAATATAGGTATAAGCAGAAGAAAAAAAGTAAGTTACACATTTTATGATTTTCGGTTGAGTGTTGGTTACAGAAATCGAATGGAGTTAGAAAATTTCAAAGAAGTTCTACGTGCTGTTTCGACAACTCGAGAATGAATGGATATTTATGAAATTTTAATGTTGAGTCAAATATGTACCTATACAATGAATTCTGTAAAATTAAGACCAAGTCGTTTTTTTTAAAAGAGCTTTTTGGAGAAACGAAACTTTTCTTGAATTGTCGTTCTTCTACTGAAATTGGCCATAATCTTGGTGTTATCTTGGCCTAAGCCGTAGCGTTAATGGAATTGAATATTGAAGCTTACAATTGCATCAACAGACACAACCTAAGAACGGAGAAGTGTACGAGTATGTATCTGTCCAGCAACAGCCTCATATCTCACAGGGGATTACTGTATGTGAAGGTAGATGAAAAGATGGAACAAAATATTTTGATGCCACTTATACGAGTGATAATGGAATTCAGGATTACATACTGCTGCTATACTGACAAGTCATTCAAGTAACGAAATAACAACATTCCATGGGTAAATAAGTGTTCTGATTATTTGTCCAAGTATGTGTTGCATTTCATTTGCAATGCTTAACTATGCCAAAAAGTTGTGGTCGAAGATAGATTTTTTCAAATTTCAAAGTCTATTTATGCTGATTGGCCAACAATATTGAATATAGATGAGCTCACAGAATTTTAAGCCTGAGTCTAAGTCTCCAACTGTCAAAACGTGTGAATGTTAGGGCCACAATAAGAATCTGAAGCTGAGTTTGAATCTCAATTATTGCTGCGCTAATACCCATACCGTTCCACAACTGATACCTTTCTAACTAAGAATTGTCGAAAATTCGAAAGCACATTGGAAGATCAAACCGAAAAAAACAATCCCTAATAGCTTTACAGGAAATGATGTGACTGTAACTAAAGGTCTCTATCAAATAACAGCCTGAAGGCCAAGGCTAAGATCTTAGCTGTACGTGTTGTGCGTGGTTTTGCAGAAGGGAACCTAGAATTTTATGCTATAAAGGGCAGAGGGTTTTGAAAAACTTTCTTATGACAATAAATACTTTTAAATGTTTGTCACTGAGCCACGGTACCCCTAACGGTACATACTTATCATCTGGTAAATCCAACATGTATGTAGTTCTTTTTATTCTCATCAAATCCGTCTGCCGTGCTTCCGTTGGTCTTCAACATCGTTGCTGCACAACATAAAAATTAAAATGCTGTATTACGTTTTCCAAGTTTTATTTTTATTTTTTTCACAAAAGTTGAATTAACGTTCTTATGCAGTCAAGAAATTAAGCTAATGTAAGATGTAAGAAGCCAAATTCATGGAATGTATGTATGTATGTATATAGCACATAAGTAAAATGACAATCAAGGCTTTTCGTTCCCATAATACTGATAGGGTAGAGGCACTAGTACCCGGACAGTGCTAGTATCCGGACACTTCGTCTTTTATTGCCAAAAAATAAGAAAATTGTGCGGTTTTAGCATACAAAATACATCAAAACATAATCTCCTATGTTTTCTTCATATATACACGCAGTTTCCAATAGATGCGATAACTGGTTTGCGAAATATGCTTAAGTTGAATTAAATATGAATAATTTTTCTGTTCAATTAACAAAAAGACAAATTTCTGAATTTCTATGCAAATTATTTGGTGTCTGGATACTGGAGCCCAAATATTATACTGATTTTAGATTCCGGACAGAGTGTACAGGTACCGAAACCTTAATGCAAATTTAAAATTCATGTTTTAATACTTTTAAATGATATCTATGTGAATTTGGCTTAATTTAAATAAAGGATATTGTATGTTTCTTTAATAATTTCAGAATTCGAACAGTGGTACTGAAAAATCGAATTTAACGAATTCATATGCGTAAAACGATAAAAACGCAAACAAAATTCGAACAAATAATTTGAGTTTAAGAAAAGCACCTGCCAAATATGGCCTGTTTCGATCAACTCTTCATGGCCGGTGAAATGTAAAAGGCTATTTCCTAAAAAAGCAACAAAAAAGGACATCGAGCAGAAAGTTAAATTGCTGAGTGATGAACCGATATGTTCAAATGTGGGTTTCCATCACAGACGGATGACCTCCTTAACATGGTGCAAAGAATAATTAAGGACTCGAAAAGGAAAACACTTTTAAGGAAATCCTTCTTTGGCTATGAGAGAAGCTGAAAGCATAAGCAAATGCAGGCCGTCGCGTCGTCACAAAAAAATATATTTTAAAATGGTTTAAAGAGCTGGAAGACTATTTACAGAGCATAAACCAAGAGGAAATAATGTACGTTATGTATAAACTATGTGAATTTGTAAAAAAAATTTGATTAAGACTTAATTTATTTTATGAAACTATCTTTATAATAAATATATTTTATGAAATCTTTTTTTGGTTTAAAAGTACGTATATAAATACATATGCATATATTTATTGCTGTGTACTTACTTATTGAATAATTATTTAACAAAATAGTAAAGAAATTTCATATAAACCTGAACAAAATGTTTAAATAATGAAAGAAAACGTTAAAAGTTGATTTAAATTTTGGTGTCCGGCTTCTGAAACTAAAACGTCCGGACACTAAATTTTACGCTCCGGGTACTAGCGCAAAACGGATTTTTTTCAAGAATTAACAAAACAATTATCCACAGTAATAAATATGTTTGAGGAGTTTTACTATCATTTTTAAAATGATCTACATTAATTATAAATCCCAACCTTTTCACTGAAGCTTTAATAGTTCAAAAATAAGAAGAAGTCAAAGTTAAGATTTGTGTTAACTGTCCGGGTACTAGTGCCTTTACCCTACTCGATCGATCAACTTAAACGCCAAGCGTAATAAGAGTAACTGTATTAAAAAAATAATAATAAATATGTAAATAAACATATGGAAATGCTACAATCCGCCTGGAGTGGATCGTGTGATACCCTATGCCTTTCCTATATATTTTTCTTTTCATTTGCGTGGACAATTTTCTCTCCTCATACTCATCCGCCTATCATTTGATGCATTGTTTTCATTCTAGTCCTTGGAGAGGTCGTTCCATGGGGAAAACATCGTGTTATAATATTTTCTTTAAATAAATTAATTTTATGTTAATAAACGTCATGGAACACGTTTAGCTGCATTTCATTTTAATACGTTTAATTTTCATTTGATATCCTTTCTGTTCAATATTTCTCTTTACTTTTTAACGGGTAACACAAACTCCAGTCAGAAAAAAAACTAATTTCTAAATTTGAAAGCCTAGAGTTTCACGTTGGAATACCAAAAGAATCATTTTTTCACGGTCCAGTTTCCTGCGAGCGTTTGACAAACAGACAATATTACTGTCCTTCGGACAGGGCATTCATATAGACTATTAAACTATTTTTTAAATTAACCTTTAAAAACGCAAAGGTTTGCAAAATAAAGAGTTCGGACTCATCCGGATTATGTGTTATTCTCTGACCGGCGCTATATGAATAAGTCTTTAAGAAAATAGTGCGATTACACTTACCCCGTCGCTTTGAATAAATTTTTAAAAGTACAGGAATTTTTCTTAAAAATCACATCCCTATAATTCTTGGTAATAGAGTAGCACACTATTCTTACTTATTGTAGCATTTCTATATATAATTTTTCGAATAAAATAAACAATAGGTTTGTGTCCAAATAGACTAACATATTCCAAAACAATGTTTTTTATTTATTTGTAATTGACAGATCATTTTTCGTGTTAAACTTCAGCTTTGTAAAAGTTCAATGCTGAACGTATTCGGGCGGGGTACAGAGTCGCGTACCTTTAGGCGCCTTAGAGTCTGATTATTCTACTGTGCAAGAACAAGAGCCCCTACCCCGCAGTAGGAGAATCTGACCATTCTACGTGTTGTGAACCCCTCTTTACGTAGAAACTTTAGGGTAGTGCGATGAAAGTTACACCGTCAATTTTTTGCAAAACAAAATTTATAGTATGGTTGACTACTTTAGCACAAAATTGTCATAAAAACCACATGTGTGTTATTCTTGTTTTTGGTTCTTATTTTTTATACATGACTATTTATTAAATTTTTTTTCAATTGAATTCAGTTAAATCTTTATTCAAATATGTACAAAGTATGTAAAATTAAAAAAAATACGAAGCAAGTTTTAAATATAGCTAGTACATAGAGAATAGTTAGTGACATCTGTATTTGAGAAAAATAGAGATGATGTCACATTAGATATAGTTAACTTTGTAGGGTGTACAAAGGTTGATAAAGAGAAAAAGAATGCAAGTTAAGATAAGAGAATTACAGCAATTTAAGAAAGAAAGAAAAAGTAATCTTTAACAAGTGACAAAAAAGTAAAATAAAAATAAATAATAAAGAACAAATTCAAACAGTATCTACTACAGCTACTCAATCAACTAAATTTAGCGAATAAGAAATTCTTTTTTATAAATATAAATTATTATTACTATGCAGTATAGCTTAACAGCGTTATGATTTCATCATGGTTGAAGGAGCCAAATTTTCGCTAGTTTTATAAACATGCGGAAATTTCAAATGGCAAGGAGTTAAAAAGTTTGCGGGAAACAATGGAGTAGAAGTTTCTGTAACTAGTAGTGCGAAACGAAGGTAAATTCACAACGAAGTTCGAATAGCTTCGTAAGCAGCGAAAGTCAGAGATCGGACTTTCCAAATACCCGCCTCTCATAAAAAAGACCTTAAGAACTTTGAAATAATATAAATGACGCAAAGGAAGAATTTTCAACGACCTAAACGGGTCCATAGTGTGAGCTAAACGACGAGAGCTACAGACTGTACGTATAGCAGATTTTTGAATAACTGTTAAGTGCTGTAGCATATAATTAAATATGCGCCACCCCAACTGCAGAGTCCATATTGCAATCTTGAATGGAATAAACCGTAATAGACCATTTTAATTGTGTCAGAAGAGCAGTACTTTTTTAGACGAAAAAAACAACGAGTAGAGGAAAGAAAATATTTTTTTCAAAAAGAGAGATGTGCGCGGACCAGTTCAAATGTTGGTCAATAGTAACACCAAGGTACTTAAAACTGTCAACGCTTTCAATTTTGAAGCAGTTAGGACTGCAATCTGCGAAGGAAGGAACATTTTGGAAGCTGCAGATGTTGTTCGACAGCTTATGACTAGCAAAATCATAAATTTATATATATTAGGAATAAAATTGGACCAAGTACAGAACCTTGGGGTACTCCCAGGTTATTCGTTTAAGGACTGCTTATACTGCTTCCAACTTTAACTCGCTGTATTCTATCTTTAAGATATGACTTAAACCAATTGTAGATGAATCCTCTGAATCCGGTCTTATATAATTTATCTAGGAGAATTGCATGATTCACCATATCAAACGCCTTGGTAATGTCGACAAACAGACCAGCGCAGAAAAATTTGTCATCTAAACCCTTATATAAAATGGAGCAGAAGTCCAGTAGAGCATCCTCAGTAGAACGACCTGTACGAAAAGCAAACTGTAGGGGACTAAAAAAATCTAACTTATTAAGATAGGCTAAGATTCTGGTTTTAACAACTTTTTCAAAAACTTTGGAAATAGTAGACAACAACGAAATTGGTCTATAATTGGATTTGTCTGATTTATTACCGTTTTTAAGTAATGGAATTACTATGAAGCATTTCAGATCAGTGGTAAAAGTTCCAGACATATTGCTGAAATTAAAAAGGTAAGACAAAATATCTACTAAATTAAGACCAATATTCTTTAGAACCAAATTCGAGATCACATCACTACCACACGAATTACAGTTAGGCAGAGAATTAATTGTTTTTAGCAATTCAAATCCTGTGATAGGCTCAAAAGCGAAACTATTTCCAAAGCCATTGCATATAGTAACAGGCTTAGTGCAACAATAACATGAAGTTTGCGAGTTATCTCAAAAACAGGATTCTCCGATGGAGAAAAATTAATTGCTAAACTTGTTGGCTATTTCCAAAGGATTCAAAATGTCAGTACCACCGATATTCAGTACGATAGGATCAGTGTTAGTAGTAACTTTTCGACTTATAATACTGTTAACGACCATTTGCCTTTACTATTTTGGAATGATAATACATATCCCGCGCATTAATCACTTCCTTATTCACTTTTTTACAAAAATTTCTGAAACGACTTTTTAAACTGCTATTCATTGGATGTTTCCAACATTTTTTTCTCAATTTGTGTTTAATATTTTATTTTTTTTTTTTGTTTAAATTCTTAAGACGAGCAAAAACATGGTCGAGGCAGGTGCCTGCAATTGGCCTGTTAGGTTCCTTAATGATGGAAAAGGGTCCGTGTTCAGTGCATGAAACGAATCAGAAACAGCATTAGAAACTAAAATATCTAATTTAAAATCACCTAATATGATAAGATTTCCAGATCGCTCATTTGCCAAAAAGATAGAAAATTCATCTAAAAAACATGTAGGTGATGATGAATGAAGTCTATATACACAGATAAAACGAAATACTTCATATTGGATATTGCAACACACTTTGATTATATCCGCGCCTCTTAGATTAAAAACGTTAATAATAGGCACAAACAAGTTTGAAACAAAAACCCCCACTCCCCGGCAGCGTACGTATCATTAGTATTTGGAAAAAAAGTGTAATTAGGTATATGATATTCGTCGACTTCGCATGAATAAATCCAAATTTCAGAGAAAAATATTATTACTGGCAGGTTTACAAAAGATTCTAGATGACCAATCAGTAAAATAGTAAAGAAATTTCGTATAAAACTAAACAAAATGTTTAAATAATGAAAGAAAAACCTTAAAAGTTGATATGAATTTTGGTGTCCGGCTTCTGAAACTAAAACGTCCGGACGCTAATAGCGCAAAACGGATTTTTTTCAAGAATTAACAAAACAATTATCCACAGTAATAAATATGTTTGAGGAGTTTTACTATCTTTTTTAAAATGATCTACATTAATTATAAATCCCAACCTTTTCACTGAAGCTTTAATAGTTAAAAAATAAGAAGAAGTCAAAGTTAAGATTTGTGTTAACTGTCCGGGTACTAGTGCCTTTACCCTATTCGATCGATCAACTTAAACGCCACCCATAATAAGAGTAACTGTATTAAAAAAAATAATAATAAATATGTAAATAAACATATGGAAATGCTACAATCCGCCTGGAGTGGGCAGATTTAAAAAATATGTGAACATGTACTCAACTCTGCTCCTAAAAACTGATTTTATTCCATTGAAATCGAATAAAAACTGTCTTTTTAGAAAACCGCCCTTAAAAAGTGTATATGGCCATATACAATGTATAGACGATTTGTATATTAAGTAAATATCTGCATATTTACTTAAGTAAGATACTTTCGAGTTTCATATGAAAATAGTGAAAAAAGGTGATTTTTTGAAAAGTGGGCGTGACACTGGGCGGATTAAAAAAATTTGTACACTTGTTCTGTCCCGATATCCAAAGACTTCGTATACAAGATTTCATTGTCCTAGCTCAAAATTTAAGGCCCAAAAACAGGTGACAGACGGACGGAGGGACATGTCTCAATCGAATCGGCTATTGATACTGATCATTTACATATATATATACTTTGTTGGGTCTATCTTTAATATTTCTCTATGTTACAAACTATGTGTCAAACTTAATATACGCTTAGGATAGATAGATTAATATTATCGTCTTATTATATTTTTTTCAAATACATTAGTTTTATGTTAATAAAACGTCATGGAACGCGTGAAGCTGCAGTTTATTTTAATACATTTAATTCATCCAATTCATTTGATTTCCCTTCTTTTCAATTTGTCCCTTTACTTTTCTGACACAAACTCCAGTCAGGAAAAAAAAAAAAACAAATTTCTAAATTTGAAAGCATGGAGTTTCACGTTGGAAACGCAAATGTTTGCAAAATAAAGAGTTCGGACGCATCCGGATTATGTGTTATTCTCTAACCGGCGCTATATAAATAAGTCTGTAAGAGAATAGTGCGATTACACTTACCTCGTCGTTTTAAATAAATTTTTAAGAGTACATGATTTTTTCTTAAAAATTACATCCTTATTCTTGGTAATATAGGTAGAGTAGCACACTATTCTTGCTTATTGTAGCATTTCTATATATATTTTTTTTTGTAATTTTTTTTTGAATAGGTTTGTGTCCAAATAGACCAACATATTCCAAAACAATGTTTTTTATTTATTTGTAATTGACAGATAGTTTTTCGTGTTAAACTTCAGCTTTGTAAAAGTTCAATGCTGAACGTATTCGGGCGGGGTACAGAGTCGCGTACCCTTAGGCGCCTTAGAGTCTGATTATACTACTGTGCAAGAACAAGAGCCCCCACCGCAGTAGGAGAATCTGACCGTTCTACGTGTTGTGAGCCCACGTAGAAACGTTAGGGTAGTGCGACGACAGTTACACCGTCAATTTTTTGCAAAACAAAAATTGTAGTATGGTTGATTACTTTATCACACAATTGTCGAAAAAAATACAACCACATGTGTGTTATTATTTTTTTTGGTTCTTATTTTTCATACATGACTATATAATTACGTTAGGCTAGGTGTGCGTGCTTAGTACTTAAATAAAACTCTTGATAATTATTGTGCTCATCTGCATAGTTGCTTGAAATTTTATTTAAGTGCAGATCGGCTTCCAATCGGGTTGACTCAACTCGAATCTGGTTAACAGAGTTAAAACGAATTTACACCACAAAACAGTTAAGATATTCGGCCATAGACTAACTATAATTTTCGGTCGGTTTGCTGGCTCCAACTGCAATTTACCACTAATTTTGAATGTGTTGTGATGTTCCAAGGCAGTGAAAGACTGATGCAAATTTCTTAATGAGAGTTAGACAGTACATGAACCCGATCACTACGGCATACAGGGGAATTGCGAAGCACTAGAGTTCACTCATCCCTATACACATATGTATATGGAGATATTGCTAGGCTGTTGTGAGAAAGAGACTAGATATACTGATAATCATTCAAGACGGCATTGGGAGAGATGAGGGAGGGCATTGCGCAAAAGGAGCAGGTTTTCTTTTTTTTCCAAATCTGTATGATTTCTGAATTGGCATAGAAATGATACGGTCTTGATACGTACTCCTTAAATATAAAACGTGAGCAACAAGAAGGAATGTAGTCGATGCTCCAGAATTACCAAACAATACACCATAAAGTAGTTCAGAGACGAATCCAAAAAGCAGACATGCATTTACAACATTGCTCGGTTTCCTTGACACCAGTAATGGTTGGTTTCAAGGAAATCGAAATCTCAGTCAATATAGCAGAAGCAGAAGCAGAAGAAAAAAAGTAAGTTACACATTTTATGATTTTCGGTTGAGTGTTGGTTACAGAAATCGAATGGAGTTAGAAAATTTCAAAGAAGTTCTACGTGCTGTTTCGACAACTCGAGAATGAATGGATATTTATGAAATTTTAATGTTGAGTCAAATATGTACCTATACAATGAATTCTGTAAAATTAAGACCAAGTCGTTTTTTTTAAAAGAGCTTTTTGGAGAAACGAAACTTTTCTTGAATTGTCGTTCTTCTACTGAAATTGGCCATAATCTTGGTGTTATCTTGGCCTAAGCCGTAGCGTTAATGGAATTGAATATTGAAGCTTACAATTGCATCAACAGACACAACCTAAGAACGGAGAAGTGTACGAGTATGTATCTGTCCAGCAACAGCCTCATATCTCACAGGGGATTACTGTATGTGAAGGTAGATGAAAAGATGGAACAAAATATTTTTATGCCACTTATACGAGTGATAATGGAATTCAGGATTACATACTGCTGCTATACTGACAAGTCATTCAAGTAACGAAATAACAACATTCCATGGGTAAATAAGTGTTCTGATTATTTGTCCAAGTATGTGTTGCATTTCATTTGCAATGCTTAACTATGCCAAAAAGTTGTGGTCGAAGATAGATTTTTTCAAATTTCAAAGTCTATTTATGCTGATTGGCCAACAATATTGAATATAGATGAGCTCACAGAATTTTAAGCCTGAGTCTAAGTCTCCAACTGTCAAAACGTGTGAATGTTAGGGCCACAATAAGAATCTGAAGCTGAGTTTGAATCTCAATTATTGCTGCGCTAATACCCATACCGTTCCACAACTGATACCTTTCTAACTAAGAATTGTCGAAAATTCGAAAGCACATTGGAAGATCAAACCGAAAAAAACAATCCCTAATAGCTTTACAGGAAATGATGTGACTGTAACTAAAGGTCTCTATCAAATAACAGCCTGAAGGCCAAGGCTAAGATCTTAGCTGTACGTGTTGTGCGTGGTTTTGCAGAAGGGAACCTAGAATTTTATGCTATAAAGGGCAGAGGGTTTTGAAAAACTTTCTTATGACAATAAATACTTTTAAATGTTTGTCACTGAGCCACGGTACCCCTAACGGTACATACTTATCATCTGGTAAATCCAACATGTATGTAGTTCTTTTTATTCTCGTCAAATCCGTCTGCCGTGCTTCCGTTGGTCTTCAACATCGTCGCTGCACAACATAATTACGTATTACAACATAATTATGTATTACGTTTTCTAAGTTTTATTTTTATTTTTTTCACAAAAGTTGAATTAACGTTCTTATGCAGTCAAGAAATTAAGCTAATGAAAGATGTAAGAAGCCAAATTCATGGAATGTACATATGTATGTATTTATGTATGTAGAACATAAGTAAAATGACAATCAAGGCTTTTCGTTCCCATAATACTGATAGGGTAGAGGCACTAGTACCCGGACAGTGCTAGTATCCGGACACTTCGTCTTTTATTGCCAAAAAATAAGAAAATTGTGCGGTTTTAGCATACAAAATACATCAAAACATAATCTCCTATGTTTTCTTCATATATACACGCAGTTTCCAATAGATGCGATAACTGGTTTGCGAAATATGCTTAAGTTGAATTAAATATGAATAATTTTTCTGTTCAATTAACAAAAAGACAAATTTCTGAATTTCTATGCAAATTATTTGGTGTCTGGATACTGGAGCCCAAATATTATACTGATTTTAGATTCCGGACAGAGTGTACAGGTACCGAAACCTTAATGCAAATTTAAAATTCATGTTTTAATACTTTTAAATGATATCTATGTGAATTTGGCTTAATTTAAATAAAGGATATTGTATGTTTCTTTAATAATTTCAGTATTCGAACAGTGGTACTGAAAAATCGAATTTACGCAAACAAAATTCGAACAAATAATTTGAGTTTAAGAAAAGCACCTGCCAAATATGGTCTGTTTCGATCAACTCTTCATGGCCGGTGGTAAAAGGGTAAAAGGCTATTTCCTAAAAAAGCAACAAAAAAGGACATCGAGCAGAAAGTTAAATTGCTGAGTGATGAACCGATATGTTCAAATGTGGGTTTCCATCACAGACGGATGACCTCCTTAACATGGTGCAAAGAATAATTAAGGACTCGAAAAGGAAAACACTTTTAAGGAAATCCTTCTTTGGCTATGAGAGAAGCTGAAAGCATAAGCAAATGCAGGCCGTCGCGTCGTCACAAAAAAATATATTTTAAAATGGTTTAAAGAGCTGGAAGACTATTTACAGAGCATAAACCAAGAGGAAATAATGTACGTTATGTATTAACTATGTGAATTTGTTAAAAAAATGTGATTAAGACTTAATTTATTTTATGAAACTATCTTTATAATAAATATATTTTTTGAAATCTTTTTTTGGTTTAAAAGTACGTATATAAATACATATGCATATATTTATTGCTGTGTACTTACTTATTGAATAATTAGTTAACAAAATAGTAAAGAAATTTCATATAAACCTAAACAAAATGTTTAAATAATGAAAGAAAACGTTAAAAGTTGATTTGAATTTTGGTGTCCGGCTTCTGAAACTAAAACGTCCGGACACTAAATTTTATTCTCCGGGTACTAGCGCAAAACGGATTTTTTTCAAGAATTAAAAAAACAATTATCCACAGTAATAAATATGTTTTACTATCATTTTTAAAATGATCTACATTAATTATAAATCCCAACCTTTTCACTGAAGCTTTAATAGTTCAAAAATAAGAAGAAGTCAAAGTTAAGATTTGTGTTAACTGTCCGGGTACTAGTGCCTTTACCCTACTCGATCGATCAACTTAAACGCCAAGCGTAATAAGAGTAACTGTATTAAAAAAAATAATAATAAATATGTAAATAAACATATGGAAATGCTACAATCCGCCTGGAGCGGATCGTGTGATACCCTATCCCTTTCCTATATATTTTTCTTTTCATTTGCGTGGACAAATTTCTCTCCTCATACTCATCCGCCTATCATTTGATGCATTGTTTTCATTCTAGTCCTTGTAGAGGTCGTTCCATGGGGAAAACATCGTGTTATAATATTTTCTTTAAATAAATTAATTTTATGTTAATAAACGTCATGGAACACGTTTAGCTGCATTTCATTTTAATACGTTTAATTTTCATTTGATATCCTTTCTTTTCAATATTTCTCTTTACTTTTTAAGGGTAACACAAACTCCAGTCAGAAAAAAAAACTAATTTCTAAATTTGAAAGCCTAGAGTTTCACGTTGGAATACCAAAAGAATCATTTTTTCACGGTTCAGCTTCCTTCGAGCGTTTGACAAACAGACAATATTACTGTCCTTGGGACAGGGCATTCATATAGACTATTAAACTATTTTTTTTTAAATTAACCTTTAAGAACGCAAATGTTTGCGAAATAAAGAGTTCGGACTCATCCGTATTATGTGTTATTCTCTGACCGGCGCTATATGAATAAGTCTTTAAGAGAATAGTGCGATTACACTTACCCCGTCGCTTTGAATAAATTTTTAAAAGTACAGGAATTTTTCTTAAAAATCACATCCCTATAATTCTTGGTAATAGAGTACCACACTATTCTTACTTATTGTAGCATTTCTATATATATTTTTTTCGAATAAAATAAACAATAGGTTTGTGTCCAAATAGACTAACATATTCCAAAACAATGTTTTTTATTTATTTGTAATTGACAGATAATTTTTCGTGTTAAACTTCAGCTTTGTAAAAGTTCAATTCTGAACGTATTCGGGCGGGGTACAGAGTCGCGTACCCTTGGGCGCCTTAGAGTCTGATTATTCTACTGTGCAAGAACAAGAGCCCCTACCCCGCAGTAGGAGAATCTGACCATTCTACGTGTTGTAAACCCTTTTTCACGTAGAAACTTTAGGGTAGTGCGATGAAAGTTACACCGTCAATTTTTTGCAAAACAATTATAGTATGGTTCACTACTTTAGCACAGAATTGTCATAAAAACCTCATGTGTGTTATTCTTGTTTTTGGTTCTTATTTTTTATACATGACTATTTATTCAATTTTTTTTTCAATTGAATTCAGTTAAATCTTTATTCAAATATGTACAAAGTATGTAAAATTACAAAAAATACAAAGCAAGTTTTAAGTATAGCTAGTACATAGAGAATAGTTAGTGACATCTGTATTTGAGAAAAATAGAGATGATGTCACATTAGATATAGTTAGCTTTGTGGGGTGTACAAAGGTTGATAAAGAGAAAAAGAATGCAAGTTATGATAAGAGAATTACAGCAATTTAAGAAAGAAAGAAAAAGTAATCTTTAACAAGTGACAAAAAAGTAAAATAAAAATAAATAATAGAAAACAAATTCAAACAGTATCTATTACAGCTACTTAGGGCCAATTTTTCAATCGTCAGTTAAACAGTCAGATTGTTGTCTAACGAATAAATGTATTCCACTCTTTATCTACTAGATAAGTAGATCTTAGTTTTTCAATCATCGAATAACTCCTAGATTGTAATTGACGATTTTGTCAAGCTCAATTTTGTCTAACTTCACGAAACTGGAATGAAAAAGAGATAGATACAGTGACAATCGTATATGTTAGAGCTAGCAGACTATTTTTCACATTATCTGGCACTTCAATTTGAAAAGTTTCGGTATTTACAAATTTTGAAAGCTAAAAAAAATATGGAAAACATTGACACTCATTGCACTGGTGGTGCTTTCTTAAGGGTGAATTGAAGTAATTGAATACGTTATTCTCTTCTTCAATAGCAAAATCATAGCAAATATAAAAAAAATCCCTATTTCTTACAAAAATTAAATTAAATTTAAAATTCTCACTTTTGACAGTTCATAAACAGTCAGTTAAAGTTTATCCAGCTAACTGAGGACCAGATAATTTTATTCGGCAGATAGCTGATATATATCTAGAATAGGTGCTATACGCATATTGAAAAATGTATTTTTGTGTTATCTGACTGTTAAGTCTTATCTGATACTTATCTGACGATTGAAAAATCGGCCCTTAGTCAACTAAATTTAGCGAATAAGAAATTCTTTTTTATATATATAAATTATTATTACTATGCAGTATAGCGTAACAACGTTTTGATTTCATCATGGTTGAAAGCAAGGAGCCAAATTTTCGCTAGTTTTATAAACATGCGGAAATTTCTTATGGACCGAATTTCAAATGGCAAGGAGTTAAAAAGTTTGCGGGAAACAATGGAGTAGAAGTTTCAGTAACTAGTAGTGCGAAACGAAGGTAAATTCACAACGAAGTTCGAATAGATTCGTAAGTAGCGAAAGTCAGAGATCGGACTTTCCAGATACCCGCCTCTCATAAAAAAGACCTTAAGAACTTTGAAATAATTTAAATGACGCAAAGGAAGAATTTTCCACGACCTAAAGAGGTCCATAGTGTGAGCTAAACGACGAGAGCTACAAACTTTGCGTATAGCAGATTTTTGAATAACTGTTAATTGCTGTAGCATATTAAATATGCGCCACCCCAACTGCAGAGTCCATATTGCAATCTTGAATGGAATAAGCCGTAATAGACCATTTTAATTGTGTCAGAAGAGCAGTACTTTTTTAGACGAAAAGAACAACGAGTAGAGGAAAGAAGATATTTTTTGCAAGAGAGATGTGCGCGGACCAGTTCAAATGTTGGTCAATAGTAACACCAAGGTACTTAAAACTGTCAACGCTTTCAATTTTGAAGCAGTTAGGACTGCAATCTGCGTTTCTATTGAAAGAAGGAACATTTTGGAAGCTGCAGATGTAGTTCGACAGCTTATGACTAGCAAAATCATAGGAATGAAAAACTATTTCTGAGTCGGGGAACTCATGTTCACTTAGACTGAAGGACATCAGTTTAGTTTTGCTACTAACAATAAGCCTGTGTTTTGCAAACCAGCATCTTAGTAAAAAAAACGTCATGGTTTATGTTAGAAATTAAATATAAATCTAAAGGACTAACTGCACAATAAGCAATACCAAGGTCATCGGCAAATGTTTTAGTTTTACAATAAAACGGAAGTGAAAATTAGGAATTTATATATGTACATATATTAGGAATAAAATTGGACCAAGCACAGAACCTCGGGGTACTCCCAGGTTATTCGTTTTAGGACTACTTATACTGCTTACAACTTTAATTCGCTGTATTCTATCTTTAAGATATACTCAAACCAATTGTAAATGAATCCTCTGAATCCGGCCTTATATAATTTATCTAGGAGAATTGCATGATTCACCATATCAAACGCCTTGGTAATGTCGACAAACAGACCAGAGCAGAAAAATTTGTCATCTAAACCCTTATATAAAATGGAGCAGAAGTCCAGTAGAGCATCCTCAGTAGAACGACCTGTACGAAAAGCAAACTGTAGGGGACTAAGAAAATCTAACTTATTAAGATAGGGTAAGATTCTGGTTTTAACAACTTTTTCAAAAACTTTGGAAATAGTAGACAACAACGAAATTGGTCTATAATTGGATTTGTCTGATTTATTACCGTTTTTAAGTAATGGAATTACTATGAAGCATTTCAGATCAGTGGTAAAAGTTCCAGACATATTGCTGAAATTAAAAAGGTAAGACAAAATATCTACTAAATTAAGACCAATATTCTTTTAAACCAAATTCGAGATCACATCACTACCACACGAATTACAGTTAGGCAGAGAATTAATTGTTTTTAGCAATTCAAATCCTGTGATAGGCTAAAAAGCGAAACTATTTCCAAAGCCATTGCATATAGTAACAGGCTTAGTGCAACAATAACATGAAGTTTGCGAGTTATCTCAAAAAGAGGATTCTCCGATGGAGGAAAAGTAATTGCTAAACTCGTTGACTTTTTTCCAAAGGATTCAAAATGTCACCGATATTCAGTACAATCGGATCAGTGTTAGTAGTAACTTTTCGACTAATAATACTGTTAACGACCATTTGCCTTTACTATTTTGGAATGATAATACATATCCCGCGCATTAATCACTTCCTTATTCACTTTTTTACAAAAATTTCTGAAACGACTTTTTAAACTGCTATTCATTGGATGTTTCCAACATTTTTTTCTCAATTTGTGTTTAATATTTTATTTTTTTTTGTTTAAATTCTTAAGACGAGCAAAAACATGGTCGAGGCAGGTGCCTGCAATTGGCCTGTTAGGTTCCTTAATGATGGAAAAGGGTCCGTGTTCAGTGCATGAAACGAATCAGAAACAGCATTAGAAACTAAAATATCTAATTTAAAATCACCTAATATGATAAGATTTCCAGATCGCTCATTTGCCAAAAAGATAGAAAATTCATCTAAAAAACATGTAGGTGATGATGAATGAAGTCTATATACACAGATAAAACGAAATACTTCATATTGGATATTGCAACACACTTTGATTATATCCGCGCCTCTTAGATTAAAAACGTTAATAATAGGCACAAACAAGTTTGAAACAAAAACCCCCACTCCCCGGCAGCGTACGTATCATTAGTATTTGGAAAAAAAGTGTAATTAGGTATATGATATTCGTCGACTTCGCATGAATAAATCCAAATTTCAGAGAAAAATATTATTACTGGCAGGTTTACAAAAGCTTTTAGATGACCAATCAGTAAAATAGTAAAGAAATTTCGCATAAAACTAAATAAAATGTTGATATGAATTTTGGTGTCCGGCTTCTGAAACTAAAACGTCCGGACACTAAATTTTACTGTCCGGGTACTAGCGCAAAACCGATTTTTTCAAGAATTAAAAAAACAATTAATAAATATGTTTGAGGAGTTTTACTATCTTTTTAGTGTTCCGGACCTTAAAAGGTAAGAAGGAACACTTATGGGTTTGATACGGTGTCTGTCTGTCCGTCTGTCCGTCAGTCTGTCACAGCCCTGTAACTTTTGAACCGATAGACATAGAGAGCTGAAACTTTCGCTATGTATACATTATGTGGAAGCCTGCACAAGATGGCGGCAATGAATTTCATTTTGGGAGCCCTTTTTGGGCACCTTGTATGAAGGGCAAAAAAAAATTATTTTGTTCCCCATCATGTGGCATATCAATTTAAAGAGAATTTTGCAAGGGCTCCATACATGTGAGAAATATTTTTTTCTGGCAAAAAAGTTCGCATTTGAAAAATGTTGTCCCCCCCCCCCCTAGCGGCCAGACCATAAATGGTAAAAATATGAAAAAAATTGGAGATACGTAAAATTTAGTGTAGATTGTAAAAACAATACAAAAATTCCTGTATTTTATATATTTTCTGAGAAAAATTAAAAAAATGGGGCATCTAGTTACCCCACTGTATCTCCCCCAGTTTTCATGTTATCCAAATAATTTTTACAGCAGATCATTTTGATACTACGATTTACTCAAGTTATAAGTTTCATCTAAATCCGCTAAGTAGTTCCCGAGTTACAGATTTTAGAAGAGCGCATGGACTTCCCTATAAGCTCTTATCTTGCTGCTACTGCATTCGAATTCGATTTTTCAAAAACAAAGTCATTTGCACGAATGGATCGTATATGTTAGCTCTATGCTGCTTTTGAAAACTAAATAAGTTTAAAAAACCATTTTTTTTTTCAAAAATATTTTTTTTTTTTTTTAGTTTTTAAAACTCTAAATGCTGTATTCCTTCGCATGTCAAGTATTGCCAGTGTTTTGCTTTACTTAAACCATTTAACAAGCAAAGTACGGTTACATTCATTTTTATCCAAAAGCTTGGTACGCCATGTTTTATATTGACTGGAATCTCAGCTCAGTATTACTAGGACATACCTACGTACAAGACATTACATTATTCATATCAAAACCAGTATTAGGTGTACCTATGCAGGATATGAATAAATTGCCTTCTATTTAATGACATTATAAAATGTCCGGAACACTATTGCACGAGGCCCTCCTCGCACTTACCCAATTTTTTATTTAAAGTTATCTACATTATTTATAAATCCCAACCTTTTCACTGAAGCTTTAATAGTTAAAAAATAAGAGGTTAAGATTTGTGTTAACTGTCCGGGTACTAGTGCCTTTACCCTACTCGATCGATCAACTTAAACGCCATAATAACACCCGTAATAAGAGTGACTGTATTAAAAAAAAATAATAATAAATATGTAAATAAACGTATGGAAATGCTACAATCCACCTGGAGCGGATCGTGTGATACCCTATCCCATTCCTATATGCATACCTGCCTACATATGTATGTGCATGTTGCGACTTCCACCAAAAACTTGCATAAATTTGTATTTCAATTTTTTTTATAAAACAAACCAAAACAATTATTTTTTCAAAAAGTGGGCTTTATAGTGGGCAAATTTCAAAAATATTTGAACATGTACTCAAGTCTACTCCTAAAAATTGATATTACGAGTATTTCATTGAAATCAAATAAAAACTGTCTTTTTAGAAAACCGCCCTTAAAAAGTGTATATGGTCATATACAATGTATAGACGATTTGTATATTAAGTAAATATCTACATATTTACTTAAGTAAGATTTTTCGAGTTTCATATAAAATAATGGAACAAAAATGATTTCTTCGAAAAGTGGGCGTGTGAGTAGGCCGATTTTAAATTTTTTTACACTTGTATTGCTTACTTTTGTAAGGACCTTGTTTATAAAATTTCATCAACCTTGCACAAAATTAGGGCCCAAAATCGCTATATCCATTCAATTTTCACAGAAATAAAATTAAATATTGGAATACCAAAAAAATCCTTTTTTCACGCTCCAGCTTCTTGCGAGCGTTTGACAAACAGACAATATTACTGTCCTTGGGACAGGGCATTCATATAGACTATTAAACTATTTTTTTTATTAACCTTTAAAAACGCAAAGGTTTGCGAAATAAAGAGTTCGGACTCATCCGTATTATGTGTTATTCTCTGACCGGCGCTATATGATTAAGTGCGATTACACTTACCCCGTCGCTTTGAATAAATTTTTAAAAGTACAGGAATTTTTCTTAAAAATCACATCCCTATAATTCTTGGTAATAGAGTAGCACACTATTCTTGCTTATTGTAGCATTTTTTATATATATATTTTTTTGTGTAATTTTTTTTCGAATAAAATAAACAATAGGTTTGTGTCCAAATAGACTAACATATTCCAAAACAATGTTTTTTATTTATTTGTAATTGACAGATCATTTTTCGTGTTAAACTTCAGCTTTGTAAAAGTTCAATGCTGAACGTATTCGGGCGGGGTACAGAGTCGCGTACCCTTAGGCGCCTTAGAGTCTGATTATACTACTGTGCAAGAACAAGAGCCCCCTCCGCAGTAGGAGAATCTGACCGTTCTACGTAATGTAAGCCCATGTAGAAACGTTAGGGTAGTGCGACGACAGTTACACCGTCAATTTTTTGCAAAACAAAAATTGTAGTATGGTTGACTACTTTATCACACAATTGTCGAAAAAAATACAACCACATGTGTGTTATTATTATTTTTTTTGGTCACTACGGCATGCAGGGGAATCGCGAAGCACTAGAGCTGACTCATCCCTATACACACATGCATATGCACATACTGCTAAGCTGTTCTGAGAAACAGGTTAGGTATACTGATAATCATTAAAGACGGCATTGTGAGAGATGAGGGAGGGCATTGCGTAAAAGGAGCAGTTTTTCTTTCTTTTTTTTCCAAATCTGTATGATTTCTGAATTGGCATAGAAATGATACGGTCTTGATACGTACTCCTTAAATATAAAATCGTGAACAACAAGAAGGAATGTAGTCGTTGCTCCAGAATTACCAAACAATACACCATAAAGTAGTTCAGAGACGAATCCAGAAAGCAGACATGCATTTACGACATTGCTCGGTTTCCTTGACACCAGTAATGGTTGGTTTCAAGGAAATCGAAATCGCCGACAATATACCTATAAGCAGAAGAAAAAAAAGTAAGTTACACATTTTATGACTTTCGGTTGAGTGTTGGTTACAGAAATAGAATGGAGTTAGAAAATTTCAAAGAAGTTCTACGTGCTTTTTCGACAACTCGAGAATGAATGGATTTTTATGAAATTTTAATTTTTAGTCCAATAGGTACCTATACGATGAGTTCTATAAAATAATATGATGAGGGCAATGCTTAGTTGCTCCTTTGGTATAGGTTTATTGTAGGTAGCCCATATTATTCTCGGTGTAGCATAGAATTGTCGTTCTTCTACTGAAATTGGCCATAATCTTGGTGTTATCTTGGCCTAAGCCGTAGCGTTAATGGAATAGAATATTGAAGCTTACAATTGCATCAACAAACACAACCTAAGAACGGAGAAGTGTATGTATCTGTCCAGCAACAGCCTCATATTTCACAAGGGATTACTGTATTTGAAGGTAGATGAAAAGACGGAACAAAATATTTTGATGCCACTTATACGAGAGATAATGGAATCCAGGATTACATACTGCTGCTATACTGACAAGTCATTCAAGTAACGAAAAAATAACATTCCAAGGGTCGTCATTATTGTAAACCAGAAGGAAATTTATGGTTATATGTCCAAGTCTGTGTTGCATTTCTTTTGCAATGCTTAACTATGCCAAGAAGCTGTGGTCGAAGATAGATTTTTGACATTTCAAAGTCTATTTATGCTGATTTGCCAACAATATTGAATATAGATGAGCTCACAGAAGTTTAAGCCTAAGTCTTCAACTGTCAAAACGTGTGAATGTTAGGGCCACAATAAGAATCTGAAGCTGAGTTTGAATCTCAATTATTGCTGCGCTAATACACATACCTTTCTAACTCACAAAGAATTGTCGAAAATGAAAGCACATTGGAAGATCAAACCGAAAAAAACAATCCCTAATAGCTTTACAGGAAATGATGTGACTGTAACTAAAGGTCTCCATCAAATAATAGCCTAGAAGGCCAAGGCTAAGCTCTTAGCTGTACGTGTTGTGCGTGGTTTTGCACATACAGAAGAGAACCTAGAGTTTTATACTATAAAGGGCAGAGGGTTTTGAAAGGCTTTCTCATGACAATAAATACTTTTAAATGTTTGTCACTGAGCCACGGTACCCCTAACGGTACATACTTATCATCTGGTAAATCCAACATGTATGTAGTTCTTTTTATTCTCATCAAATCCGTCTGCCGAGCTTCCGTTGGTCTTCAACATCGTTGCTGCACAACATAAAAATTAAAATGCTGTATTACGTTTTCCAAGTTTTATTTTTATTTATTTCACAAAAGTTGAATTAACGTTCTTATGCAGTCAAGAAATTAAGCTAATGTAAGATGTAAGAAGCCAAATTCATGGAATGTATGTATGTATGTATATAGCACATAAGTAAAATGACAATCAAGGCTTTTCGTTCCCATAATACTGATAGGGTAGAGGCACTAGTACCCGGACAGTGCTAGTATCCGGACACTTCGTCTTTGATTGCCAAAAAATAAGAAAATTGTGCGGTTTTAGCATACAAAATACATCAAAACATAATCTCCTATGTTTTCTTCATATATACACGCAGTTTCCAATAGATGCGATAACTGGTTTGCGAAATATGCTTAAGTTGAATTAAATATGAATAATTTTTCTGCTCAATTAACAAAACGACAAATTTCTGAATTTCTATGCAAATTATTTGGTGTCTGGATACTGGAGCCCAAATATTATACTGATTTTAGATTCCGGACAGAGTGTACAGGTACCGAAACCTTAATGCAAATTTAAAATTCATGTTTTAATACTTTTAAATGATATCTATGTGAATTTGGCTTAATTTAAATAAAGGATATTGTATGTTTCTTTAATAATTTCAGTATTCGAACAGTGGTACTGAAAAATCGAATTTAACGAATTCATATGCGTAAAACCTTAAAAACGCAGACAAAATTCGAACAAATAATTTGAGTTTAAGAAAAGCACCTGCCAAATATGGTCTGTTTCGATCAACTCTTCATGGCCGGTGAAATGTAAAAGGCCATTTTCTAAAAAAGCAACAAAAAAGGACATCGAGCAGAAAGTTAAATTGCTGAGTGATGAACCGATATGTTCAAATGTGGGTTTCCATCACAGACGGATGACCTCCTTAACATGGTGCAAAGAATAATTAAGGACTCGAAAAGGAAAACACTTTTAAGGAAATCCTTCTTTGGCTATGAGAGAAGCTGAAAGCATAAGCAAATGCAGGGCCTTCGCGTCGTCACAAAAAAATATATTTTAAAATGGTTTAAAGAGCTGGAAGACTATTTACAGAGCATAAACCAAGAGGAAATAATGTACGTTATGTATTAACTATGTGAATTTGTTAAAAAAATGTGATTAAGACTTAATTTATTGTATGAAACTATCTTTATAATAAATATATTTTATGAAACCTTTTTTTAGTTTAAAAGTACGTATATAAATACATATGCATATATTTATTGCTGTGTACTTACTTATTGAATAATTAGTTAACAAAATAGTAAAGAAATTTCATATAAACCTAAACAAAATGTTTAAATAATGAAAGAAAACGTTAAAAGTTGATTTGAATTTTGGTGTCCGGCTTCTGAAACTAAAACGTCCGGACACTAAATTTTATTCTCCGGGTACTAGCGCAAAACGGATTTTTTTCAAGAATTAAAAAAACAATTATCCACAGTAATAAATATGTTTTACTATCATTTTTAAAATGATCTACATTAATTATAAATCCCAACCTTTTCACTGAAGCTTTAATAGTTCAAAAATAAGAAGAAGTCAAAGTTAAGATTTGTGTTAACTGTCCGGGTACTAGTGCCCTTACCCTACTCGATCGATCAACTTAAACGCCAAGCGTAATAAGAGTAACTGTATTAAAAAAAATAATAATAAATATGTAAATAAACATATGGAAATGCTACAATCCGCCTGGAGCGGATCGTGTGATATCCTATCCCTTTCCTATATACAGAGATACAAATATATGTATGTAGGCAGGTATTTACTGTGCATGTTGCCACTTCCACCAAAAACTTTCATAAATTTGTATTTAATTTTTTTTATAAAATAATTTATTTTTTCTAAAAGTGGGCAGATTTAAAAAATATGTGAACATGTATTCAAGTCTGCTCCTAAAAACTGATATTATTTCATTGAAATCGAATAAAAACTGTCTTTATAGAAAACCGCCCTTAAAATTTTAATAATATCTACATATTTACTTAAATAAGATACTTTCGAGTTTCATATAAAATAATTGAAAAAAGTGATTTTTTTGAAAAGTGGGCGTGTCAGTAGGTTGATTTTAAAATTGTTTACACTTGTATTGCTTACTTTTGCAAGGACCTTGTATATAAAATTTCATCAACCTTGCTCAAAATTAGGGCCCAAAATCGCTATATCCATTCAATTTTCACAGAAATAAAATTAAATATTGGAATACCAAAAAAATCCTTTTTTCACGCTCCAGCTTCTTGCGAGCGTTTGACAAACAGACAATATTACTGTCCTTGGGACAGGGCATTCATATAGACTATTAAACTATTTTTTTTATTAACCTTTAAAAACGCAAAGGTTTGCGAAATAAAGAGTTCGGACTCATCCGTATTATGTGTTATTCTCTGACCGGCGCTATATGATTAAGTGCGATTACACTTACCCCGTCGCTTTGAATAAATTTTTAAAAGTACAGGAATTTTTCTTAAAAATCACATCCCTATAATTCTTGGTAATAGAGTAGCACACTATTCTTGCTTATTGTAGCATTTTTTATATATATATTTTTTTGTGTAATTTTTTTTCGAATAAAATAAACAATAGGTTTGTGTCCAAATAGACTAACATATTCCAAAACAATGTTTTTTATTTATTTGTAATTGACAGATCATTTTTCGTGTTAAACTTCAGCTTTGTAAAAGTTCAATGCTGAACGTATTCGGGCGGGGTACAGAGTCGCGTACCCTTAGGCGCCCTAGAGTTTGATTATTCTGCTGTGCAAGGACAAGAGCCGCCTCCGCAGTAGGAGAATCTGACCGTTCTACGTGTTGTGAGCCCACGTAGAAACGTTAGGGTAGTGCGACGACAGTTACACCGTCAATTTTTTGCAAAACATGGTATGGTTGACTACTTTATCACACAATTGTCGAAAAAAATACAACCACATGTGTGTTATTATTATTTTTGGTTCTTATTTTTTATACATGACTATATAATTACGTTAGTCTAGGTGTGGGTACCCGAAGGGATTAGGCTCAGATGGAACATACATTTTGTTCTAACTCTTAACTTTATTATCGAACCTAGTTTATTAAACCAATTAGCAATTTTTTTTCTAATAATTGTCTTTTGAAAATTTAAGAAACCTTTTTTTGTCGGCTACCTTTTTATTTTAACAATATTAATCACTTTTTCTTGTGATCATGCTACATATGTATGTATGTATGTATGTTGCTTTTTTTATTTATTATTATGTAGCTAGATCAAATGGTTTTATTCTTCGTAATCTCCTAGTCAGATTGGCACCATTAAGTAGTTGCGTCATTTCTAAATTGACGTGGTTGAGAAGCCTAAGTTTATGCCTATTAGCTACTTTTTTGACTTCATCTTCAATCAAGTCAATTTCTAGATCTCTATGCAGATCAGAGTTTCTTATGTACCATGGTGCATTTGCTATGTTCCGTAGCACTTTATTTTGAAAAGTTTGTATTTTTTTTAAATTTGAGTTGCATTTGCATGCCCAAAGCTGGAGCCCGTGGGTCCATACTGGTTTTAGAATTTGCTTATAAAGCAGTAGTTTATTGTAGTTGGACAAACAAGAGTATCTCCCAATTAGCCAATACATTTTACTGTAACGCATGTTCAATTCGTCTATTTTTTTCTTTACATGGGATTTCCAGCGCAGCTTTGCATCTAGAGTCATGCCTAGATATTTTGCAGTGTTTGCGTATTCTACTATATTATTATTTATGAAGACTGGGATGTGCTGAATGTTTTTAATCGTAAAATTGATGTGGACCGACTTTAGGTCATTTAATTTAATTTGCCATTTCTTGGTCCATTTTGAAATATTGTTCACTGCCTTCTGTAGCTTTTTCGTCGCTATTTCTACAGTTTCACCCACAGCAAGTACAGCAGTATCATCTGCAAATGTTGCCATAGTTATTTCTTGACTTTCTGGTAGATCGCGAGAAAATAAAGGTATAATACAGGGCCTAGCACACTGCCTTGTGGTACACCAGCTTCTATTTCTCTTAATGTGTAGTACTCATCGCCTTGTTTAATTCTAAAATATCGCTGCAATATATAAGATTCTAAAATTTCTGAATATTGCTTTGGTAGATGCTTTTACAATTTATGAATCAGTCCTTTGTGCCAGACTTTATCGAAAGCTTGTGCTATATCAAGGAATATAGCAGAGCATATCTTTTTCTCTTCAAAAGCTTTTTCGATTCCATCCGTTATTCTATGCACCTGATCTATCGTGGAATGCTTTGTTCTAAAACCAAATTGATGGTTTGGAATTAGCGATTTTTCTTCGATTATTTTATGCAGACGTTTAATCAAAATTTTTTCGAATAGCTTGGATAATATAGGCAGTATCGATATTGGACGATAGGAGGCAACTTCACTAGGTGGTTTGCCTGGTTTTGGTATCATAATTACCTCCGCGACTTTCCACATGCTTGGTACATACCTTATTCTAAATGCAGCATTTATAATCTGTGCTAGTTTCTTTAAACCTTTTTCTGGGAATTGTTTTAGGATTTCTCCAGTTATCAGATCAAATCCCGGGGCTTTTTTAGTATTGATTGTGCGTGCTTAGTACTTAAATAAAACTCTTGATAATTATTGTGGTCATCTGCATAGTTACTTGAAATTTTATTTAAGTGCAGATCGACTTCCAATCGGGTTGACTCAACTCGAATCTGGTTAACAGAGTTAAAACGAATTTACACCACAAAACAGTTAAGATATTCGGCCATAGATTAACTATAATTTCCAGTCGGTTTGATGTTTTGCTGGCTCCACCTGCAATTTACCACTAATTTTGAATGCTTTGTGATGTTCCTGTAAAATCAAATGGACTTTCGACAAGCCGCTGACTTGCTTGCGTCCAATACAAATACAATATCAACATCAGACATATATTGTCGTCATTATAGCCAGTAAAAGACTGATGCAAATTTCTTAGTGATAGTCAGATAGTACATGAACCCGATCACTACGGCATACAGGGGAATTGCGAAGCACTAGACCTGACTTATCCCTATACACACATATGTACATACTGCTAGGCTGTTATGAGAAAGAGGTTAGGTATACTGATAATCATTCAAGACGACATTGGGAGAGATGAGGGAGGGCATTGCGTAAAAGGAGCAGTTTTTCTTTTTTTTTTTTCCAAATCTGTATGATTTCTGAATTGGCATAGAAATGATACGGTCTTGTCTAGAAATACATACATATGTACGTACTGCTTAAATATAAAATCGTGAGCAACAAGAAGGAATGTAGTCGTTGCTCCAGAATTACCAAAAAATACACATTAAGTAGTTCAGAGACATGCATTTACAACGTTGCTCGGTTTCCTTGACACCAGTAATGGTTGGTTTAAAGGAAATCGAAATCTCAGACAAAAAAGTAAGTTACAGTGCTTTAATGGATTTTTATGAAATTTTAATTTTGAGTCAAATAGGTACCTATGAGTATACAATGAATTCTATAAAATTAAGACCAAGTTTTCTTTTTTCAAAAGCTTTTTGGAGAAACAGTGTTGGCAGCACTTTTCGTTTAAGAGTTATTCTGTGTTTGGCAAGTTCTAGGAGTCCTCTTGTTGTGCAGGTACCTACAAACATTTCCCTCTGCAGGTTTTCCACCCAGTTGTTGTTCAGGGCCGATTGCAGAAGTCTTCTGGTTGTTTTTAGTGTTCCGGAACTTAAAACGAAAGACGGAACACTTATGGGTTTGATACGGTGTCTGTCTGTCCGTCTGTCCGTCAGTCTGTCACAGCCCTGTAACTTTTGAACCGTTAGACATAGAGAGCTGAAACTTTCGCTATGTATACATTATGTTGGAGCCCGCACAAGATGGTGGAAATGAATTTAATTTTGGGGGCCCTTTTTTGGCGCTACGTGAAAGAACTCTAAGAGTAGGGCTACAACGAAAATTTCAATGATCAGTAGCGCGATCAAAGCATTTAAAATCTTAAAAGCGGTTAAATCGCTTGGTTCTTCAAGCCATACCAACAGCATCAGCTGATTTACAGGTTGCACTTTTGCAGTTCGCAATTGTAGAGCTGCTTGATACGGAAAAAAAAGGTTTCATTCGAATCTTAAAATACACAAAAATCTTTCGAATGAATAGTCAAATCTTTAGAGAGTCTCTATCTTAAAATAAGCATGACTGTTTCTAAAAAAAGTTTTGTGCTTTCAGGCTCTCAAACACTGAAATAACAAAAATCTCTCGAGCGTAGCGTTTCGCCCTGATGTAGTAGTTGGGCTTTTTAGTGAATGACCTACCACATCTAGTCTAGACGCACTGTTTATCCGACGGATACCGTGAATTAGAAAAGCAAATTCAGCTAACAATTTGATTTTCTGTAAGAAATTCGAAGATATTATAATTAGCCCTGATGTGGTGGTTGGGCTCATCAGTAGACGACCTACCACATCTTATCCTTAAGAGACAATAACGATTAAGGACAGTCGATTTCAATTTTATGTCCGATAGAGCTTATCAAAAAACCGAGAACTATATACAAATGCATATGCATGTAGTATATAAAAAAAAAATCATAAAATATATGAAAAAAGTGTATCTTATCTTATATTTATACACAAATCCTCCACCTCCTAATAAGATACACTAAGTCCCCCGATATTGGTATGTATCGAATTTTAAAGTAAAATAGATAGATAAGAGATCGATCGATAAAATTTAAAAGTTTTGTTCAAAAGCCTAACTAAATATATACATAATAATAAATAAAATATATACATATATATAAAAATTCCACTACAGTTCGTAGGGAGAGTGATCTCCTGAGAAGAAAAAAATAAAAAGAAAAAAAGAAAAAAGAAAAAAGAAAAAAGAAAAAAAGAAAAAAGAAAAAAAAAAGTAAAAAACAAAAAGGAAAAAAGAAAGAAAAAATATCCCACCACCAAATTAAATAGATGTATTAAGTCTCTCCTGTACTTCCGATTTCGACTTCAACGCGACTTCCGAAAATCAAAATCATTCCAAACCTAGCAAACTGTGTCCCTGTCGACTGTCCTGTCGATAAATAATAATTAAGTTTCGAAAAATCTCTTTGAACATTTATTTATTCTTGCTTTCGATAGGAACGGAAAACGATACAAGAATCTATATAATACAAGAGCAGGATTGTTGGTGCTCTTTATCGGCACGATTTATCGTTTCTTCTCCGATAGCAGTCTTATAATCCATCATGATGTTCCAATACACACATATACACACACAAACGATCCGCTCTCGTGCCGGTAGAAAAACAACGAAATTGTCTTGATTCCCATTTTCTATGTCTATGATGGATACATGAATGTAAACACACCATCATTTGATTAGCAGCAACCGAAACCCGGTGCTTTCAAAGTACCGTTAATATTAGGGCTAAAACAAAAATTTCAATTTTTCCTCTAGGAATTACCCAACAGACCTCAGGTACCAAGATTGATCAAAATCCGTTCACGCGTTTAGGCTGTAGCCCCGCGGGCAGAAAGACAGAATTTCCAGACTCACATTTTTCGACTTCTTTTTAAGAGCAATGTCAGAAAACCTCGATATCGAAATTTTTTCCGAATCCAAAACATGTCCTATACATAACTATGTACGTATCGGTGCAAGTAAATAAAGCGAAAGACACGGTTTCCACGGCGGGCACACAAATACTCAAATTCTATAATTGTGTATAGTTGAGTTAATATTATGGTTTAAGTAAAAATTGAAATTTCCCCTAAGAACTCTGATATAAAGTTGTAAGCAAATTCATCATACCTTCGCGGTCCGGTGAGATAAGAGTTCCGTTCAGATATTCAAAAACATAATTTAATTGGCTGACAACATATTTGATCATCTGTTTAATAAATTATAGAAATTACCAGAAAAGTTTTTTTTTTATAAAACTACAACTTGCCAGAAAATTGTGAATTTTAATTAAACTCTAAGTACCTGAACGGTTTGTTCTGACAAACACTCTATACGGGTCTTATGAGTTAAGCTTTGTTCTATATTCCTTAGCATTATTCACCAGAGTATTTTTAATGACGTACTTTTGTGGTCTTAGAAACCCCGTTTCAGATGTTATGCGCACTAAAAATGTTGCCCGCAAAACTCTTTGGTTTTTGATTTGAGCGATCTTAATCTAAAATCTAACGACTATTTTCGGCTTATACATACATATGTATATAATATATAAATATAAAGATGTAGATAAATAAATGTAAATAAATATAATAAAAAAATATATATAACAACTCCACTACAGTTCGTAGGGAGGGCGTTCTCCTGAAAAGATAAAGCAGAAATATCCCACCACCAAATGTCCTAATCCCTCTGCACTACCGACACCGAAAGGCAAGCTGCTAAACTTCGACCGTCTTAAGGGCGGTCGATTAAATTTAAAAGAACTTGCTTCTGTCTTATGAAGGCTTACACTTTTATAAATGTTTGTCGAGCGATATTACCCTTTTCTCATGAATATATAAAATATAAAAGAATATATATAACAACTCCACTACAGTTCGTAGGGAGGGCGTTCTCCTGAAAAGAAAAAGAAGAAATATCCCACCACCAATTCAGATACCTATTCTAAAGCCCTAATCCCCCTCACTACCGACACCGAAAGGCAGGCTGATAAACCTCGACCGTCTTAAGGCTTCCACACACCGCCGTGATAGCGATCTTTAGCAACACGTCACGCGTGAAGTTTGTGCATGCACACCGAATTCAAAATACACATTATATCGGCGACGTATCTATCGTTGTTTTCAGCAGTCGATCATGTTATCGCGCAATGGTGAATATGGAAAAGATAATTTCTTGTGCGATAAACTATTCAGTATTATATGATTTGGATAATAGTTGTACTTACGATCGCTATCGCAACGTTGTGTGAAAGCCTTTAACGACAGCCGATTAAATTAAAATAAAAAAAAAACACTCTCTTTAGCACTATGAAGCCTGGCTTTTGCATAAATGTCTGTTGACCGATTCTACCCTATCCTCATGAATATATATATATATATATATAATAAAAAAAATATACAACAACTCCACTACAGTTCGTAGGGAGGGTGAACTTCTGAAAAGAAAAAGAAGAAATATCCCACCACCAAAAGTCCTAATCCCCCCACACTACCGAAACCGAATACCGAGTAGAATTAGAATTATCTTGTCCGTCTTAAGGACGGCCATTTAATTAAAAAAAAAAATACACACACACACACTTTTGTTTTTTTTGACGCCGATCGCTAATTCCCTATGCCCCTTAACAAATAAAAGAATATATATAACAACTCCACTACAGTTCGTAGGGAGGGCGATCTCCTGAAAAGAAAAAAGAAGAAATATCCCACCACCAAATGGATATTCCCACTTCAATTCATAAGTCTAACCAACGACAGTTTTCCGAAAAAAAACTACTGCTCTTCGTAATGAATTGTAAAAACTTACCGGCGACGTGAAGTGAGGATCCAAAAATAGAATAAAATATAAAAACACACAACTCACATAGATTTTTTATGCTGCTTGCTGACTGCTTACACTGCTTCAACTCCTGTTCAACAGCTTTCCTTCGTCATCTTTATTAGCTGGTCGTTGTTCTGCTCTTGAAGGGCACATCCAGTTGCAGGCCACAGCTTCACTCCACACACATACACACACACATACTCACGCGTTAAATTATTCGACCACCGCGACATCGTAGGCGAAAAATAAAACATAAACCAAGAAATTCTTTCGAAAAAAAATTATTTCCATTTTACGCACAAAATTCACTGTTTGTATGTACATATGTACATATGTATGTACAATACACTCACGAAACAAAAAAAAAAAACACTCACTAAACCGCACTCCGTAAAACTACTCTCACGACTGAGCCCGAGTAGCCGGCCACTAAACCGATCTGGACCACCCGAAAGTCCATGCATGACCGCACTCCACGAAACTACACTCGCGACTGAGCCCGAGTAGCCGGCCACTTAACCGATCTGGACCGCACTCCACGAAACTACACTCACGACTGAGCCCAAGTAGCCGGCCACTAAACCGATCTGGACCACCCGAAGGTCCATGCACGACCGCACTCCACAAAACTACACTCACGACTGAGCCCGAGTAGCCGGCCACTAAGCCGATCTGGACCACCCGAAGGTCCATGTACGACCGCACTCCACGAAACTACACTCGCGACTGAGCCCGAGTAGCCGGCTACTAAGCCGATCTGCACCCCAGGAGGGTGCACGACCGACTGAACCCCATCTATGCACAAACTTGTTTGTGTGGTTGTTCTTGTGTGAATTTTTTTTTTATGGATAATTTTTTTTTAGTATATTTTTCATCACGATCGAATTAATTTGCTTTTTTTTTTGTTGTTTTTAGTGTTCCGGACCTTAAAAGGAAAGACGAAACACTTATGGGTTTGATACGGTCTCTGTCTGTCCGTCTGCCCGTCAGTTTGTCACAGCCCTGTAACTTTTGAACCGTTAGATAAAGAGAGCTGAAACTTTCGCTATGTATACATTGTGTTGGAGCCCGCATAAGATGGCGGAAACGAATTTCATTTTGGGGGCCCTTTTTGAAGGGCAAAAAAAAACTATTTTGTTTCCCATCATGTGGCATATCAATATAAAGAGAATTTTGCAAGGGGTTCATATATGTAAAAAATATTTTATATATATTCTGGCAAAATCTGTCGAACAAAAAACCTTGCCAACCATTTGAAAAATTTTATTTATTATTTTTTTCTTAAATTTTTAAAACTCTAAATGGTGTACTCTTTCGGATGCCAATTATTGCAAGTGTTTTGCTTTACTTAAACCATTAAATAAGCAAAGTACCGTTACATGCATTTTTATCCAAATGCTAAACTAACTGAAATATGAAATTTTATCAAAATCGTTGGTACCATTTTTGAGAAAACTCAACTGTTTGTGAAAAAGGCGCTACGTGAAGGAACTCTAAGAGTAGGGCTACAACAAAAATTTCAATGTCCCCTTTAGTGACCATGCAATAGCTCCCTAACAGGAAGTTTGAAGTAAATTGATTCACTCGTCATACATGCAGACAAACAGAATCGGCAGACATACTATAACGCGCTTTTCTATCCACGTAATTTCAGAATTGTTTAATATCTCGAGTTCTAATTATTGCACGAATACAACACAGGTTTTATATCGAAAGTGCAAATTAAAATGGACTGGAGTGTCAGCACAGTATTACTAGAACATACCTACGTACTTTTGATTTTACGACTTGATAGAGTTGATTAGACATTACATTGTTCATATCAAAACCAGTGTTAGGTATACCTATTGCCCTCTATTTAATGATGTTATAAAATGTCCGAAGCACTATTGCACGAGGACCTCCTTGCACTTGCCCAATTTTTTTTCAACTAAAACATGACAGATAAACATAAAAAATCTGTCATACTTTATTTCATACTCAAAAGAAGTGTCAATATCAATTTTCTCTATTGCTCTTAAACTTTTCACAAAATAGACGACACGATAGCGATGGAGTTATGTACATGAAGCAAACTACAGACGACATCGTGCTTTTCTTTCGTTTAGGCGATAATCGTCTTAAAAATTACGTGATGAGAGCCCTGCTTAGTTGCTCCTTTGGTATAGGTTTATTGTAGGTAGCCCATATTATTCTTGGTGTAGCATAGAATTGTCGTTCTTCTACTGAAATTGGCCATAATCTTGGTGTTATCTTGGCCTAAGCCGTAGCTTTAATGGAACTGAATATTGAAGCTTACAATTGCATCAATAGACACAAACTAAGAACGGAGAAGTGTATGTATCTGTCCAGCAACAGCCTCATATTTCACAAGGGATTACTGTATTTGAAGGTAGATGAAAAGATGGAACAAAATATTTTGATGCCACTTATACGAGAGATAATGGAATCCAGGATTACATACTGCTGCTATACTGACAAGTCATTCAAGTAACGAAAAAATAACATTCCAAGGGTCGTCATTATTGTAAACCAGAAGGAAAATAAGTTTTCTGATTATTTGTCCAAGTCTGTGTTGCATTTCATTTGCAATGCTTAACTATGCCAAGAAGCTGTGGTCGAAGATAGATTTTTGACATTTCAAAGTCTATTTATGCTGATTTGCTAACAATATTGAATATAGATGAGCTCACAGAATTGTGAGCCTGAGTCTAAGTCTCTAACTGTCAGAACGTGTGAATGTTGGGGCCACAATAAGAATCTGAAGCTGAGTTTGAATCTCAATTTTTGTTGCGCTAATACCCATACCTTTCCACAACTTGAGACTCAGACTCACAAAGAATTGTCGAAAATGAAAGTACATTGGAAGATCAAAACGATAAAAACATAATACTCATACTTAATACTGATACTTAAACGCCCGTAAACCGCCGTGACAAGAGTCGATCAACTTAAACAATAAGGGTGACTGTATTAAAAAAATAATAATAAATATTTAAAATGTAAGAACTCTTATTAAACTAAACTATAATTTTTGCAACAAAAAGCTGGGATAAAGGTCATCTCACTGCCATCCTGTTAAGCCTTAAAGCTAAGCTTGTCATAACCTCTTCATAGCTCCCAATCCTTCTAGTCGTCATAGAAAGAGAGCATTCTACTTGGTAGATAGGGCTGGTGGAAACCATGAAAAGGCGGCTTGATGATTCGAAATACTGTACCCCTTCATATCTAATTAAATAATTGTACTACCGAAGCCATTGAATGGCAGAAAAATTTAGTGTGAATTATTGGTTATTAATAAAAAGTACAGAGTTATTGTGTAATTTATTTAGACAAGAACCAATTTGATGTCAAAGTAAGTTCAGCTAAAATAAAGGCACATAAAAGGAAAGCTATAAACTGCCTGGGAGTGTTCATGTGTTACCCTATTCATTAAATATTTTCTATTAAGGCAACATTTAGAAGAACCAATTCAACGGCTGCGAGCAATTGTAGAAGATATTTAGAGCTTGTATGAGTACCTCTATGATATTCGAACTTGGAACCCCATGCACAGTAGTCAGACCACTAAGCCATGGCACTCACCAAAAAAAATTGCTTAGTTATAATAATTTATTAGTCGCGTTTTACGACAAACGTTTTTCGGTGGTCCCTGCAGAGATATTATTGATCTGTTACTGCACGAAAACATGCTCTCTCTAATACTTAATCAACATTATTTCCATAGCCCCTATCGTTATAGGGTATTACAAGGTTGTGCACCCGACAAATAGTAGCTGTTCCCATTTTTTTTTTATTCAGCTAAACTTTTGTTATATTTGGTTTGTGTCCCGATAACCTAAATAATTAATATACTTTAATTTGTATGGCTGTTTAATTCATAGATACTTTTTACAAAAAGTTCTGCGCTAAATTCCTTCGCTTGCGATTTGTCTTCTGCGGGCGGTTACATTCTTACATTGACCAGGTTGTTCCACAGTCCGTCCAGAAATGGCTAACCTGTGATAATTATTAGTCATTCAATAAACAAATGTGGACTTAGTATATACGTAATAATTTATATTGTATGGTACCTCAGTAATAGGGGGATTTACAATGTCAACTAGTGCATATTGTGCTGTGAAAGGACTTCCATATTCAAATGGTTCTGTTGGTAAGGGAAACGTGATCGTCCGTTTTTTTTTTTTTTTTGTGAAGAATTTTTTATTAAATTTTAGTTCATGAAGTATTTTTCGTTCGAATGATTTGTTTAAGACGCAGCAAAGTACAGGGAATTTCTTTGTGGCGGAGCTAGAGCCAGACAACTGTTTAGCAAAACAAAGTGAGTTTTTTTGCATGTTCAAGCTCAACTTAGTATTCTGCCCAAAACAAAAAATATTTTGCTTACCCAGTGCCTAGAAATGCATGCATAAGCTCGAATTGGCACAAATCAGTTACCCTATATTGATGAAGGAGGATGTTAATAAAATATACAAAATTAATTAAATTTGAGGGAACACAATGTACCTTACTTAAGGAAGAATATTTATGTACCTAACCTCTACTAGAACTACATACATACGTGTTGTCAATTAAACTTAAGCCTAGAGCTATGTATTATCCTTTTTGCAAATTATACATACATATGTATGTTAATTTATTCCCTAAACTATAAAAAGAAAACGTGAATATCGACGATGTAAGTGAAATTATTCCTCACTTTAGGTGGGTTATAACTTAACAGCACACTTCTTAATGTAGAAATGAAAACAAAAACTTGCAAAAAATAGACGATCACAGTAACCTCGGTACAGTTTTTGTTCCAAATGAAACTCAGAAAAAGCCCAAGCTATACAAATGTATAAATTTAAGAGCTATTCCACGTATGGATTACAATAGTACCACAATCATATGGGTTGTGGCCAACCCAACTGTAAATCAAGAGATATCGGACCACCTGATTAAATGTAAGTTTAAATAACGCATGATGCGGGCTTCTTCCGAAAAATTTACTGTGAATTATAAGTAAGGGTTGGAGAAGAAGAAAAAATTCTGTGAACTTATTTAGACAACAATCTTATGATATGGGAGTCCAAATCACAATAAAAAACTAAATAAATAAATATTAGGCCATAAGCAGCCCAAGGTCTGGCTTCTCACAACTGTACGTGTTGTGCGTAATATGTATTTCTGTATATAATGAGAACCTTTCTCATGACAGTAAATACTCTTGCACCCAAAAAAAAGGTTCTGTGAAAATGGAGCAAAGCGCTGTAGATTCTACTGCATTGTCAGAATAGACCCGACAATTTCTGTTGAAAACAGAGGTGTTGTCGTTAATTTAACAATCTCGTTATGAAAATGACAGCTGAAATTGTAGATTTCACAGCACTTTGCTGTCAACTTGAATTGTAGAAACAACAACAATCCAATTGGATGGTTCCTGTCCAAGTTACTGCCTCATTGCTATTCATCTGTTAGTTTACAATATTTTTTTGCATGTTTGTGTTGAGATTGAAATACACTTAGTATGTGTTTAAACCGAATTATATAATTGCATTTACTTACTGTGTCGAAATGTTTGGATCTGGCTGGGGGTTGAACGTGGAACCTCTCACACGGCGACTGGGTACACTACCACAGTAACATTGTCTTTGAAAATTAACATACAAATATTCTCAAATGGGATCTCCTTTTTACGTTTTCGTAACAGATGGAAACAAAAATGGATTCATATTTTGTTGTAAGATAGAAAATTAAATGAAACAGTTTGCAGAGGGTTCGTTTAAATGGGAGTAATTTGTTACATATATCTGTCTTTTGACTTATTTCAGATTGTAAAATCGACAACATTTTGTATAAATAAAACAATTGATTGATTTTATTTATGGATGCCAAATTTACAACATGTTGTATTTTCTACAGCTCCTGCTGTAGTTGCCACAGTTAATAGCTATAGATTCTACAAAATTTTGATGTGGATCCAAGAGTATTTACTGTCATGAGAAAGCTTCTCATTAAATAGCTATCGAATCAAATCCAAATTCAACACAAATTTTAAAGCATTAAATTTTTTCATAGGGCGGCAGATTACCCACTGAACACTAGCTGTAGCTTCACTATATGTTAAATCTTTTCGGAAAAGAGCTTTCCCTAACAAAAGCTGATCTTGCCATTCATTAGGTTTGTGTCCAAATAAAAATCACAACCTCCGTCCATACATTTATTTATTTACAATCCACGAAAAAGTTTTTTGATATTTTATAAAATAAGTAGATATTTAAATATTAAAAGCTTATAGACGGGGTAAAGCATCCATGCCCTCAAGCCTTACTCCGATGGAAATATTCAATGTATCTATCTGACTGAGGCTTAAAAATATATATCGTTGTTATGCAATCATTTGCAGGTTTATAGATTTATACTTTTGTAGCCATATAATATACCGTCATTTAAAGCGAGGGGGTAGTGGATGCCTGTTATCCCGTCTTTTTTTTGAGGATTCGAGAGTTTTTTTTTTTTATTGCATAATAAGCAATGTTTGTACCTCGGTTAGGCATAAAAAAATACTCTCCAGTGGTTGTCCTTTCTTGTTCAGTACATTACTAGGCGTTGTGTCGCACCATTACCTTCGAAATCATCTTTGACTCATTTTATAGACTGATCTCCAATAGAATAATAATTGCTATAAAGAGGGCTATACTTAATCTATTTATAAAATTAAATTAATGAAACTACGAAGATTCTATTGTGAGAACATAGAAGGCCAATTTTAATGTCTTAACTTAGGAATTGATGACTCGTAGGTGGGAAAGCTATAAGGTAGTTTAATTGCAGAGGATATTGCTATTCTTATATATATCCCAGGCTTATCTTCCAAAAAAAAATCGAGACCTCCCACTTTATCAACGTGACCTGCTCGCTGTGAACTGAGTCTTAGTCTCCAGAAAAACGAGCTAGCCATTTCTCCAGGATATATGAAATTCCTCCCACCTACTATTAATGGCATTCAAATACTTGGTCCTTATATACTCTTGTAAACGCGGAAAGTGGGGCTGAAAACCTAGCTCTGAAATTTAGACATAAAATTTCTTTTAAATCGCACCGCTGTGTGGTGTTATTTGGCACTACACAAAGCTGTCAATCTTAATCTTCTGAGAATAACACAGGAAGCTGCTCATTCATAAGCTGATCTTTGAGCATTACCCCATCAGGAAAATTGGATCGATACTCCATCTAACGCCTCCGAATATTTTCGACATATGTGGCCAATTGAGCCACTCTCCGATCCTGAATCCTTTTAATTTTGTAAATGAATCCATTGATTAGTTCGCACTAAACCTTTAACTCGGCAATAACTTTTGTGCTTCGCCGCACAAAGACACTCGAAGTAATTGCAAGTCTGATAAAAATGCTAAAAAGGGACCCCCAGTCCTTGCAAGCCTCTGCTTTGATGATTTAATAAATCCATTTTGGAGAAAACTTATTCACTTACTTAAGGGGCTCTCGACCATTTTTTCACATCGATATTAAACAAAAATATTATGACATATTGCTCACGTCTCATCTGCAAAAAAAATCTATAGACGAAAGAGTACGTCCAAATGAATCGCCCTTTTTAAGTTATAGAGTCTATAGGCTAAATTTTTATCTCGTGGTAAAAGTGTTTGTCGCTCTATTAATAAGCATAGAATTCCCTACAAGAGTTTTTCTTCTATACATAACTTAAATAATATTTTTTGTTTAACAATACAATTTATTCATTTCCAATTCCAACAAACCGCATACAAGTACAAGTACATACAAATGACCCATTGTGCAATTTGTTTTTTTTTTTTTTCTTTATATAAAGCTTTTATATTTTAACAGGGTTCGTGTCCAAATAAAAGAACACATGGACAGTGCTATATTTTTATTTATTTGTAATACAACAAATTTTTTTCTGTAATTTTAGATATTTAACGTAATTTATTGTGAACGTAATGAAGGGGTACAAAGCCATCGTACTTCTTCGCACAGCGCCAACTGAACTTTATCCTACGCGTTAGTTAGGGCAAGGTTCAGCCTATGAATTGTTAGGTCGTTGACAATTAATAATTCATGGATCGACGCTATGTGGATGTCGACAAGATAATGAGTAGCGAGGTCACGGTTATCCCGAAACTTTTTATATTTTTATTATACAATTTTTTTAATTATTTATTTATTTTAGTGAAACATTGAAATGGATAAGGATTTTATTTTTTTTTCTCAAAAAATAGGGATAAAAGTGATATTATACCTTCACAAATAACTGATCACGTTAAAAAAGAGTATAGGGTGGCACTGGATTTCCCGATGAGTTTAAGAATATTGGCATTTCAGTTGAGTTTCATGTCTTAAATAAGGATCAAATATTTTGGTTTGTCCTCAAAAACAAGACTTATAGTGGGTGGTTAAATGAGAGTAATTTCATAGTTCCTGTAGAAGAGAACTAGCCCCAGTCCACAGCGAGAAGCTTGTGATGGCAAAGTGAGAGGTCTTGAAGAGTTTTGGGGAACAAACGTATAGTACCATCATCTGCAAATTGAATCACCTCATATCCCGCACTCTTTTTAATCCCGGCTACAATTGATCGATTGCTAATTATCGGAGAAAGGTTGACTAACTTCAAGAAGACCACATCTTGTCAGATGTCTGTTGACCGATGTGTTACACTGTGGTTACATTCTTGTTGTGCTCATTAAAACATAGGAAGCTTTTTCTAACCACGTTTCTGTGCAGGTCTACTAGAGCTGTGTCATTCGCTCAAATTTGATAACCGGATCGTTCATGTATTGGTTTCGAAAATGATTCGGTCATTCCAATCAATCATTCAATCTTGCAGTGATAGAGATAGATACAAAACAACGATCATCAATCCCGATCAGCTTTTCGTATTGGATTGGTTTCGCACCGTTCTTCGTTCATTCTACTGATGTATCGTGTTGTCGAGAGTAAGACAAGTATATTTTTAATGTCATATGAAATAAAAAAAAAAACATAAGATAAAGATATTCCCATTTTCTTTTCGTTCCATTATTGCCCAAACTTTTGTTTCATTCGTGCATTACTAAATAACCGAAACAACTGAAAGTGCCTGTGCTGTGAGACAGGTATTGATTTTGTGATTGATTGGTTTGTGGTTGTGTGAATGCAATCACCAATACTTTTGTGTGAACGGGTCAAAATGATTGAATCAATCACGTTTGACACAGCCTAAAGGCAGAACTATAGTAGTCGGAAGCAATCAGTCATCGGAAGTCTGAAGTGCAGTCATTTCTATAAGTAATCCATAATGGGAGTATGCGATCGGAAGCATCTGTCAAGTAGTTTCGTTGCCTAATTTTGCGTCTTTCCATAAAAAAAATTCAATTGTTTTGAAGGAACTAATAATATAACTCATTGAAAATTAAAATTGAATGCATTTTGCACGTTATAAAATCTCATATTCGAATTTTCCCCACCTGACTGTGGCATTTTCATAAGTGAGAGCGGATGGATTCACACTTTTGGAAGTGAGCATTATTATGAACATATATTATAGTTCAGCCTTAAGGTCTACTTTCGCGATATGGGTACCAATGAACCTTAAGAAAATCTTGGGAAGAAACAAAGTGAGACTGATAGGTCCTGTCTTTCCTTTTTGTTATGGGGATATAAACAAGATCTAGGCAGCCACTTAGAATTACTAACAGTCCAGAAAAACTGTTTAGAAGGAATAAAGCTGAAATCTAAGGCTTTATGTCCGTAGAAAAACTAACATATCGATTGTAAATTATTATCACAAAGAGTCCCATATTCATAAAATTTTCCAAGTTAATTTAGAATTTAGAAGTAAAGAGCCGAAAGGTATTTGTGGAAGCTACACAAACCACAAATATTTTTTATAAAACTGTATCGCCTCAAATGGTATTATTCCAAAAAAAAAAAAAAAAAATTCTTCGAATCTGCAAAAATAAAGACGGGATCACAGCCATCACACTACCCTCGATTAGATATAGTATTATGTACATAGAGAGATGGAAATTCGTATAAAAGTACAAAGATATAAAAGCGCCAACGATTGCATAACAACGATTGCATTTACAACAAGTGCCAACACTTTAAGCCTTAGTCAGACAAACACTAAAAGGGGCTCTTTTAAAGGTTGAGTCCAAGTAAGGCTTGAGGGTATGGATTTTTTACCCCGTCTATGCGTTTTTAACATTAAAATATTTACTTAACTTACGAAAGGTTGAAAAACTGCTTGTGGATTGTAAATAAATAAAAACATGGACTGTGGTTGTGATTGCTTATTTAGACACAAACCTAATGAAGATAAGCTAAGCTTTTGTAAGCATAAACTGGTTAAGCTTTATGGGAAAGTATTTAACATACAGTGGAGCTCCAACTAGGTAGTGTTCAGTTTATAATCTCCTACCCTATGAAATAATTTAACGTAATAACTGCTGCCGCTACCGCATACCGCGTTGATGTGTGCTTAGCTTAAAAAAACAATATCACTAGAAAATTCCTTGTTTTGTCCGTATTTTAGGGCATCATATGGTACAGTTCAGATCGATTGCAGGTTTTCCATATCTTTTTGTCTATTGCTGTAGTTTATTTGGGTTGTGTCTATAATAAGGTTGATTTACCAAAGTTTCACACTTTCAGTTACTTATAATTTACACAATTTGTTTCGCATTCATGGTCAGTGAAGCACATACATTAATCTCATTATCGCGGGGTATCTCATCTCATACTCTCAGACCCATCTCCACGCAGATGGGGCCCATGGGCCAAGGGTTCTATTGTGTATCTCAGTGCAAAATTTATTTAACACTGTAGAGGTTTCAGCTCACATCGTGTTCGCAACGACGTGATCACGTAATCGTGAGGGTAATGGAGATCACTGTTATCCCAGTTTTTTATTTTTGAAAAACAAATATAGTTTTTGGTACCTCTTTACTATTTTAAGTTAGACATTAGGCGCTTATTCAATTGCTAATTTACTCTGTCAAATGATAAATAGGTTTATGTCTAGGCAGCATTATAAAACAATTTATTCAATTTTAAACTTTATTTATTGTTCGCTTGTATTCTTTGAGCTTATTCTTGAGATAAGCTTTACTTGAAATTGGAATATCACAGGCAGTTCAATATCTCGAACATAATAAGTTATCCACATCCTTCAATTGTGGAACTCAATTAAGAATTTACATAAAAAATAAAGGAAGATAGATTAGTCATCGTTGAGATATACTGTGATTGCCTTTTGCAAAAAAAAAAAAATGCAACTGGCACTTGTTTAATTTTTTATTATTTTGGTATTTATGAATGCAGAACCACAAAACAATCAAGTGTATATAAATGTAGTAAAATGATTTACCGTTTTCTAAAAAATGCAAAAACCAATGTCTGCTCACTCGATTTTATTACGCGAAAGCTCGAGAAAGGTTTTATTTTAAGTAAAAGTTTCACTTAAAAAAATGTTGGTTTGTGTCTAAATAATTTAA
Organism: Chalcosyrphus nemorum; assembly: GCA_949716465.1. Classification (NCBI taxonomy): domain Eukaryota; kingdom Metazoa; phylum Arthropoda; class Insecta; order Diptera; family Syrphidae; genus Chalcosyrphus; species Chalcosyrphus nemorum. Next base: position 31,953,018 of record OX454334.1, read on the forward strand.
TCAAAATCTGGTTGCATGTTATCATTCATTCAGAATTCATAAATCATTTTGCAGTGAAATACAGATAAACACTAAGCAGTATTGGCGTTACAAAAACCACAAGTTGGTTGGTTATCCTGCATTCCCCAAGTTTTGGGCTTGTATGAAAGGCCGGCATAGGGGCTCGACTTGTCAAATAAGCGCAAAAATTGGTGTGGAGATGACCCTTTTTGCCAAATTTTTGGAAACTATTTGCCAGCCTTTTACATTTCGTAACGGGTCAATTTGTTTTAAAAGTGCTTCGACACTTAAAATAAAAAAAAAATAAAAAAAAACTTACATTTTTACTGTTTTCGGAGATGATTCCGAATTTGATAACGTTTAAGGACTGTTGAATCACGAGTTTATATAATAATTCACTCCAATGGGAGTGAGGCTCTAGTTTCATTATATGTTTTTTTTCGCGATGGGCTTAAAATGTTGCATTCAAATGGTTTGTGGCCAAATAAGTCAGGCAAAACTTAGTTGCAAGTTATAATTTATATGAAATACACATACAATTTTTCATGAAACGGCGAGGTAAAGTTAATTAGTTATTGCCATCTTTTGGGCGTCTACTATTTCAACAGACGATTGGGTTAGCTGCAGCCAGAGAATTGCTCACCTGAAGCACAGAACCACTTAGGAATGCAGGTCTGTGTGGAGGGTCACCAACATCCTTACACCGACAAATTAAGTGAGGATCCAGAAATCGTAGTGAGATGACTGTGATTGCCCACCTTTTGCATTTTTTTTAGTGTTCCGGACCTCAAAAGGTAAGACGGAACACTTATGGGTTTGATACGGTGTCTGTCTGTCCGTCTGTCCGTCAGTCTGTCACAGCCCTGTAACTTTTGAACCGTTAGACATAGAGAGCTGAAACTTTCGCTATGTATACATTATGTGGAAGCCTGCACAAGATGGCGGCAATGAATTTCATTTTGGGAGCCCTTTTTTGGGCACCTTGTATGAAGGGCAAAAAAAAATTATTTTCTTCCCCATCATGTGGCATATCAAATTAAAGAGAATTTTGCAAGGGCTCCATATATGTAAGAAATATTTTTTTCTTGCAAAATTTGTTGAACAAAAAAGCTCGCTAAACATTTGAAAAATATTTTTTTTTTTTTAATTTTTAAAACTCTAAATGCTGTATTCCTTCGCATGTCAAGTATTGCCAGTGTTTTGCTTTACTTAAACCATTTAACAAGCAAAGTACCGTTACATGCATTTTTATCCAAAAGCTTGGACCATGTTTTATATTGAAAGTGTAAGTTAAAATGGACTGGAATCTCAGCTCAGTATTACTAGGACATACTTACGTACAAGACATTACATTATTCATATCAAAACCAGTATTAGGTGTACCTATGGAGGATATGAATAAATTGCCTTCTATTTAATGATATTATAAAATGTCCGGAACACTATTGCACGAGGCCCTCCTCGCACTTACCCAATTTTTTATTTCGATGAGTTTATTCTAACTAAGAATATAGATTTAACATTTGGTAAAAGGTTTATCTTTTAAGAGCTATATTTTTATTTTTCACAATTACAAATCGAGTTTGAAGCAAAATCTTTGCCATTGAGTTGAGAATGGTTTATGTTTTATGTTTTCAAAATGATGGCAGTATTTTATGCCATTATTTCAAGCATTATGAACTAAGTATATCTCACTAATACCACAGAAGAAAATGCTAAAAAATTGACTGGGGCTCTCCAGGACCAAAAAGCTAATATAACTTGTATTTGGCAATAATCTACCGTGGAAAAATTAAAAGATTAGTAAATTCTATGGCACGATTAATAGCAGCCGTAATTACATGTGTGACGTAGCGCAGTGGTAAAATTAAAATGACTGACAACTACTTTGTATTGACGAAAACTGCTTTCCATAAACTTTTTTAAGTTTATTTGTTTATTATTTTATTTAAATTGATTGATTTCACATAAATTAGTCCATGACTCGTTATATATAACAACATTTTAAAATTAGAATTTATTACAAACGAAAGAATAAATTTAAGTATCTATGTATATATCATACTTAGTAGACTAACTATTAAGTGTTTTGGATTGTATACTACATAACTCCTTATACCATAAAAGGTGACGCAAATGTCATTACTCTATTGGAAGATATCAAATGAACACAATCCAAAAGCAAAAAAAAAAACAAAGTTTATCATTCAACATTGGCTGACAACTTATTCAAACAGACGACTTGTTTTATGCAAAATAAAATAACAAATAACAAAATATTTTTGTGTACGATCTTCACTTGATCTGTCGGTTTAAAGATGTCGTGTTCCTTCCACACCGACTCCCTGAATGCAGCTAACCCAATTTTTTTAAAAAATAGATGTTTAAAAGAGCTCAGTATTAATTCAACTTTAACTTATCGCCTTCTGAAAAGTTGTATATATGAATTACAAACAACTGATAACATGAACCGAAGTGTGGATTAAGTTATTTTGACACAAACCATTTTAGTATAGCATTAATGTATCATTACAGTGTGTGAAGGTTTGATTACTGACAAAACAAAAAAGTTTTTTATTCAACGGCAGCAAATTGCTAGTAGCTGACCCGTTATGAGAAATAAAATAGGGCAAGCTAGCAAATATTTTCAAAATTACAAGTCATTTAATTTGTTGCCCAATAAGATTCACACAAGATTTTATATATTTTTTTTTTTTTGGTTTTGTCACAAATATTGGCTTTAGTCTACGGTCTTTGATATCTATACGTAGATATTCAATTATCTTCTTATCTTGAAGTGTCTTCTACTTATATTTCCCTTTTTCTAAGTGTTTTTTATTCCAAAACATGAGTTTTCTCAAAAACTGGGTATGGTAGTGGCCGGATTTATATATATTAAATATTGTTTCTAGAAAGTGATATTTGCCAACGAAAACGCCGAAAAAACGTTTTTTTTTTTTTTAAGAAAACCGCCGCTAAAAAGTAGGCGTGGTCATATACAAAGCATGGAAGATTTGTAGAGTAAGGAAATCTCTACATATTTGCTTAAGTAAGTTTTTCCGAGTTTCATTCAAAAATACTGAAGAAAATTAATTGTTCGAAAAGTGGGCGCGTCAGTGGGCGGATGTAAAATTTTTTTACACTTGTTGTTGTTATTACTGTTACCTTCTATGTGCGCTAGTGTCAGGCTTTAAAACGTCGCTTCATGTATTCATACATATATTGAATGAGTTTTTAAACCTCAAAGTGATTATGGTCTATTAACAGCACTTATGCAAAAAGGAATTGACTTCTCCCGCCAAGTTAAGACGCTTTATTTAAAGCCAACTACAATTGGGCACACATGCCAACCTTTTCAGGCAGGAATATCTGATTATAGGCCTAATGAGGGGCCGAAATCCTATATGTAGACCAAATAATGTATTTTCCTTAAAACAATGGATATACTCACTGATGTACTTATTAAATGCCGGCTATATTTATCTACTCCTCTGCACCACGATACATAGATGCCTTTCCTTGTTTTGCCGAAAATATAGAAGCAGCACTTGGCTTAAAGACCGTCTGATAACTCTAACTAAACCTCTATAACAAGAGTCATTAGTAGGAAAGTTGTTAAAGAATGGAACAACAATATAGTTGAACTAATACTCCTCAAAAAGAAGTATTCGCTGGCCTGAACGAAAAGGATCCAAACCAATATTGATCCCATCAGCAGCAAAAGCCCTACGTTTTTCTATTTTAGCCCTGTAAAATATTCCAGCGTCGTCATTGAAAAACGACTCAACGAAAGAATACTAGAAGCTGATTAATATTATTGTTTAAGATTAAAGAGTGGACAGTCGCAAATAAAGTGGGTAACAGTTTTTGTTTCAGTTGCAGTGTTGCAGTAGGGACATATTGCGTTATACGGGATGCCCAGTCTGACCGCATGTACTCCAATGGGCCAGTGTCCGGTGACGACTGCTGTTATTCTGGAGAATAAAAGAAGCTACTCTACAAAATTTTGTTCTTTACGTGAAATTAATTTTTCTAAGGATTTTCTAAGCAACTAACGAATCATCTGAGACTTCATGGATAAAACAACGAATATATGTATGTATGTCTACATTTGAGTTAGAAAAAAAAAATAGATAAATAAATAAACAAAAAACAATAACAGTTATCCATCACAAATTGTGCAATTTTCACACAGATCGTGCCTCTAAAGTCCGTCCTGTATGATAATACCAGAATTTGATGAATAACCCAACCATCTGTGCGGTTTACGTTGCGCTTACGAAATCAACTGTAGATCTATATTTCACTGAAAAAATATTTATGAATTATTTATTATTGAAAGCATGTAGTCAAGCTTTTGTCAACTTATTTAGGCACAAACCGAAATAATGTTAAGTGTCAAATGTTGCAATCTACACAGACATTAAACCATTTTCTATCGAAGACGACTGCAAAAATTTCACACACTGCGGCATTCAAATAAGCCTATATGTTACTGCCTTGGTTTTGCTTAAATACAAATATAAAAAAAATTATACTTATTACATGCTTTTGTATTAAAAGTTGAACTTTTATTGCAAAAAAGACAATCACGGTATATCTCAGCTTTTTTTCAGACTAATTGACTTTTTTCTTCTCTTTCTTGTACACTTTATAATACTCAAATAAATTCCACAATTAAAGGATGTGGGCAACTCTTTGGGCGAGAGATATAGAATTGCCCGTTGGATTCTACTTCTAACTTAAGCATAGCTAAAGACTAAGCTCAAAAAAGTATTTGCGAATTGTAAACAATGTGTATAATGGAATAAGTTTTCTATACTGAATCCGAGGCACAAACCCATTGAACACGAGACTGAAGGTAATTAATATTAAGTTTGTACCAATGTGAAACCAAAAAGAAAAAAAAACCAGTGAAAAATGCTACAGTTCGCCTGGAGCGAATCGTATGATACCCTATCCCTATCTTATTTGGTCGTGTCAGTGGGCGGTGGAAAATGAATTCACAAAATTTTCTATTTTGCCTTATAAACTAATATTTTTACTCGAAAATTAATTTTTGAAGTAAACGCCCCTAAAAAGTGGGCGTGGCCATATACAATGTATAGACGATTTGTGGATTAAGTGAATATCTACATATTTGCCCAAGTAAGTTTTTTCGAGTTTCATATGAAAATAGTGAAAAAAAGTGATTTTTTTGAAAAGTGGGCGTGTCAGTGGGCGGATTTTAAAAATTTTTACACTTGTATTGCTTACTTTTCCGAAGACCTCGTATACAAAATTTCATCAACCTAGCTCAAAATTTAAGGCCCAAAAACTGGTGACATACGGACGGACGGACGGACGGACGGACGGACGGACATAGCTCAATCGACTCGGCTAGTGATGCTGATCATTTATATATATAGTTTATTGGGTCTATCTGTAATATTTCTCTATGTTACAAACTATGTATCAAACTTAATATACCCTTAGGATAGGGTATAATTATCAGTGAGTGCTTCATGTCTGGCAGGAAACTTTTTAAGCGGTTATTTTTTTTGGCAAGCTGAGTTTAACTAGCAAACCCTGTTTTGTTTATGCACATAAGCTATTGGGCAAACGGTTAAAATTGTGGTACCTGGAGATTGACCGCCAATATCTCGAGAAAGCTGCAAACGATTGTCAAAAAGTGCCTACGATATATATTATCTCTAATGAACAGTTTTATAAGAAAACGGACCATAAATCTATAGGCATAAAGATGACTAAAGTTCGAGAGGTCCACGCGATGTAGTGGAACCCTCTTAACTAAGATGGCAGAATACACAATTATCCTAGGAGTACGTGTCGCAGAACAGTCGAGAAGGAACCACGGCAACTGGGAAAGAGTTGGAGAGAGCCAAGGTGAGAGCGTTGTTGAGACCCTAGGACCCACACATTTCGTGAAGTTTGTTCAAAATCTAAGGAAATATCGATGTTGTTTATATTGGTACTGCAAGACTTATCTTAAGATTGACAACCATACATACGATATTGTATACACATTTAACTGCGCAGGCACATGCTAGTATGACTTTCGGTCAACCTGAGCGACAATAGACGTAATTTTTAACACTAGGTCAGGTCCTGGAAAAGAAAGACAGGTTTTGGGATCGGAACTCACAACCTGTTCATCTAATTTTAAGCTGCTTATGTCAGTTTATAGATAGGTATATTCATTGTCTTGAACTCGAGCAGGCGCAGACAAGCATTGTTCGGGATTGAGTTAAGACTTATCCAGATGCGTGGCGTACCTTTAGAAATGGTCACTGCGACTCTTCCAAACGGCAAGAAGACACGCTTTCATGTGCATTCTTTATTATCATGTCGGAGCAGATACTCTACAGAGCTGATGTAAAAAGACAAGGCACCAGCTTTTATAAATCTATGCAACCTTTGGAATAAACTGATGAAAATTACATCAGTGGAAGATCTCGGCAAGCCGTTGGAGAAGCGTACACGTTTTTGAAGAACAGGCATAAGGAGTTGGCCTTGAAGTGAACAAGAACAAAACGATGTTTGTACATACATATGCACATCGTGTAAAAAACGAAAAGATATCTTAACAAGGCCTTGACAGAACGTCACAATTGCTAGCTACAATTTCGACTTAGCAAGTACTACTATGAATCAACGCGTATAGAACAAGAAAAGACAAATCTAAAAATAAAGGATCACTATAGTGGACAAAAAAAGTCGAAAATATATATACATATAAAAAAAAACATGTGGCGATAACAGTCTCTTGCCGATGAAACCATTTAGAGTGGAAGTCCGAACAGCACAATATGCACTAAATTACATCGCAGGTACCCCTATTACTGAGGCCCCATACAATATTAAATATTACGTATAAAAACTCCACAATGAACAATTGAATGACTAATTTTTATCACCATTTATTCATTCAATTCCGGGATCTGTGAACAACCTGGAACATGCAAGCATGATACCGCCAAATGAATATAAAAAACAATTACTTTTATTCAGACTTACGTTTTAAAATGGTTCATAAATTATAAATCAATTGCATTATGGGAATATAATATTGTTTCTTTGTTTGGACACAAACCCAATGTGACAAAAAAGAAGAAGAAAAAATAAGGCGAAACTATAACGCGTGAGGTGGGAGGTTTATACTACCCTACTCGTAAAGCAATAACCAAAGATTGCTAATAGAAAACGCTAAAAAAAGGTGACGTGAATAATGACCAGAATTTGGAATCAGTGGGAGGTTAGTATGTAGAAAATGTTAGTAAAGTGAAGAAGAAAGGATGATTCATTTAATGATACTCTTTTCAAAAGTAAAAAAATAAATCAACTTTGTCGGCTTTATCGAAAAAATTGGAACTCGAGATATTAAACAATTCTGAAATTGTCTGCCAATTCGGTTTGTCTGTCTGTATGACTAAACGAGTGAATCAATTTACTTCAAACTTCATGATAGGGAGCTATTACATGGCCCCCAAAGGGGACATTGAAATTTTTGTTATTACTTCACTATCGCTATTTTCACAAACAGGGGGTTTTATCGAAAATGGTTTCAACGATTTTAATAAAATTTCATATTTCAGTTAGTTTAGGCGTACAAAGCTTTTGGATAAAAATACATGTAACGGTACTTTGCTTGTTAAATGGATTAAGTAAATTTTTCAAATGTTTGGCAAGCTTTTTCGTTCAACAAATTTTGTCAGAAAAAAATATTTCTTACATATACATATGGTGCCCTTGCAAAATTCTCTTTAATTTGGTATGCCACATGATGGGGAACAAAATAACATTTTTTTGCCCTTCATACAAGGTGCCCAAAAAAGAACCCTCAAAATGAATTCATTCCCTCCATCTTGTGCGGGCTCCAACATAATGTTTACATAGCGAAAGTTTCAGCTCTCTATGTCTAACGGTTCAAAAGTTACAGGGCTGTGACAGACTAACGAACAGACAGACATCATATCAAACCCATAAGTGTTCCGTCTTTCCTTTTAAGGTCCGGAACACTAAAAATAAACTGTTTGCCGTATTCTTGCATTGATGTCATGGTTTTATGGGCTGTATGGTAAGTAGCGCCGTCATATTGCTCTAAGTGCATGGAAGTTCATGGAATACATTCCTCGTAGAAGATTGATTTAGCTAATAGAGTTAAATAATTTGCGCTGATGTCTTTTCATGATAAAATGTCAAACAACACTGAACAGAAATGTCATGACAAGTTAACATGACTCATACGTCATCTGTCAAGAAACACTTAGACAAAAGATTACCTCTAAATGAATTACTCTTTATAATTGGATTGTAAGTATAAAACTTTGTTCAGACACAGAAAGTGCTCATAAATATTTCGAAAAACAGATTATTCATTTTCATGAAAATAAGAACCAAAAATAAAATGTTTTCTTTTTTTTTTTGCAAAAAGTAGGCGATCACAGTCATCTCACTACGATTTTTGGATCCTCACTTAATTTTTCAGTGGGAGGATATGGTTAACCTTCCACACAGACCGTGCATTCCTAAAGAAATCTGTGCTTCGGGTCTGCAATTTTCTGGCTGCAGCCAACCCAATCGTCTGTTGAAATAGTGGACGCCCGAAAGAATTAAATGTTAATTCGACTTTAACTCGCCGCTTTTTAAAAAATGTGTGTAAATTTCATACAAATGATAACTTGCATCTAAATTTTGCCAAACTTATTTGGACACAAACCATTTAAATGTAATATTTAAGACCATCGCAAAAAGAAAACATATGATGGTACTATAGTGATATTTATTAAATTCTTAAAGTATGTACTGTTAATATTCGCCAACCCGTTACGAGGTATAAAATAGGGTAAGCTACAAAAATAAAATAGGGTAAGCTACAAAATATATTCCAAAAGATATATAGGTTATTAAATTTATTATCCATGGAACGCACACTAGCTGACTGATTTTGATACATATGTTGCCTTCTGTCTATTGTATATGATAGTGAATACGTACATATGTAGATGTTAGTAAAAGTAAAAATAAAGATTCAACTGTGGTAAATTAAAAGAAATCTCTGAATCATCTACAAGCTCACATAGACCCTAGCTGTCGCAAAAGAACTTATGACTCTTGGACTTTCTCTAGTGCAAAATCCGTTGAACTTGTCACGGATTCCTACTTTCCTACCCGCAGCACTAAAAATACGGTACCTATAAATAAAAAAATGGTGCCAAATATAATATAAACATATATAAATAGAAAAAAGAAATAGTGGTTCTCCATAAAGCAATGCCAAAGAGCGGCTCTTATCTTATTATAAAAAGCAGAATTGTTTGGGCAACAGCATAGTTACGTTTAGTTTGCAAATCGTGCATGCTGGTAGCAAAAAAAAACAAAGACATATTATATTTTTTAAAAATTTTAGCAATAAGGGTTATCCAACACCAAATTCGCGATTTGCACACAGATCGAGCCCCATGCTAGCGCTGTGTGAAAATCCCAGATTCGATGCACGGCAGGATAACCAACCAACATGTGGTTTTTGTACTCCTAATATTACTTACTGCTTATCTCTTTTTGACTGTAAAATTATCTACGAATTATAAATAAATGTAGCATGCAGTTCGATTTATATTAGCTTATTTAGACACAAACCAAAAGCAATTTAAGTGACACATGTTGTAACCTAGTCTAGAATAGAACCTCATTCGAACTTTTATGTAATAAAGTAATAAAGATAAAAAGATTATTCAAAGGAGGGCGTGAGACATTTGATTGCATTTATAATTTATTGTGATCGATTCTGCACAGATATAAATAAAAAATAAATACATATTAATTAAACTTAAGCCAAACTATGGTTCATTTTATTTGCTTTCCTAAAAAAAAAAAACAATAACAGCATATCTCATGCAATTAACTGTTTTTTTTTTTTATAAATTCCACAACGCAAGGATGTAAGCAATTCAACTGTCTTTTGGATTCCTTCACCTTGATAATAACTGAAGAATAAGTTTAAAAATTTTCGAATTATAAATTATGAGTTAAATGCAAAGGTTTTTCTACCGTGCAGCCTAAACACCAACCCGATGAACATTTGACTAAAAAAATTACAATCGAATTTGGATCAAGGTCAAATTGAAAACAGAAAATCACATAAAGGAAAACTGCAATCTTCAACTTATATGTGCATAGTTTACTTGTGTTTGAAAAAATAAAAAGTTAGGTTTTCAAGTAAGGCAGGTATTGGATTCACTATAATATAGGGCAAGTATTAGATTCGTGAAAAAATCGAGCTCGAGATAACAATGAATTCTGACATTGCTTCAAACTTCATATCTGAGCTCTCGATCGGAATTTTTGTTCTAGCCCTGTTATTAACGGTACTTTACTTAAGGCCAATTTCACAAAAAGACGATTTCCTCGAAAACGGCTCTAACGATTTTGATAAAATTTTATATTCAAGTTAGTCTGGGCAAATACTATAAGATGGCGTACCACGTTTTTAGCTAAAAATAAGTATAGCGGTACATTTCCTATTAACTAATTTTAGAAATATGGCTATTACTCGGCTAAAACTCAATGGATTTCCATCAAAATCGATATGTGGGCACAGCAAGGCTTTTAAATTAGGCAAAATTTTTAAAAATATTTTTTCACAAATTTATTTTTTTTTTTTATTATTAAAAATTTATTCATTTCCAACTTAAATTTTTTGACGCTAGGTCTTAAGTCAGAAACTGCAGTTTTTCATAAAACCAAATTGAAATTTATTTAACTAAACCAAATATGCATTTTCTGACTCATTGCCTATTACGATTCGAAGCAGTTATATTAGAATTAAGTCGTTAATACCTAACCTTAAAAAAATTTAAAGGCCTGTTATAAAATTATTATTTCGTCCACTATTTACTCAGCCATTGAGGAAACACAAATTTCAAACCAAAAATGTCAGCCCATAAAATACTTCGAACAGAGCAATACATACATACATAGAAAGCTATAGAAAATCCATCGAAATTCTTCACGAGCAATGACCATGGAATGTCATTTCGCATTCGTGTGGAGACGAAGTCGAATGTACAAGAAACGTGTTCCATTTCCGGTGCTGGACCATTTGGTTTCTCGAAAGCGCAAGATGTCCGCTCGCCTTCTACGCTTCATCTCTCCAATTACTCAAAACCACCCTAAAATCTAGCGAATGACGACATTATGCTTAAAAAAGCTTGCTGAATTAAATTCCATTTCAATGCACATTGTGTTAAATGAACACGAACATAAAGTAACCCTCAGAAATAATGCGTAATTCCCTTTTGAAGAGGAAGAGGGTAGAAAAAGCTGCTCAACGCAAGTATACCTAGCAAATACAAAAAAATTAAGAAAATTGAGAACCAAACCAGTTAAGCCGAAGCAAAAAGGGCGATCACGGTTATCTCACTACGATTTTTTTATTTATTCAAATTACATGACTGAGAACCTATTGTGGCCTCTTGTATATTTCAGTAAACACCTGTGCGTTAGCACAAAGTAGTTTACAACTAAGGTACCACAATTAAAGGGTTGTGGCCAACCCAACCGTATATTGTGAGATATTTTACCGCCCTGCTTTATCTACTCTTCATTAAGATGTTATTTGCAGAGGCAACGAAAAATAACGTACGAATTATGAGTCAGGTATTCAGCGAAGGGCACACTTGATTGGCTTCACTCATGCACAAACCAAATGAAGATATTTTTTACAAACGAGTGACTGAGCTTGGCTTAAGATACTGTTATAAAATATAACAGAAATGCCATGAAACCACGTGGCTGTCATTGCTTTTGGTATCAAGCAGATAGGATGCAATTGGTACCATTGTTAGTGGGGAATTCGATTATGTTGTGAGGACTTTTTAAGATTTTTCATATCTGGCAAATAGCCAAAAGCGGATTTCGTGATCCCTTTAACGGCATTTCTACTGAAATGATATTAATAGATTACATCCGTTGGAAAGCTCTTTTTATGAAGAGAAAATAAGTCAATAGATAGTCCCTTCTACCGTTTCCAAGGAGAAAAGTAGATAACGTCTTTTTATAGATCTCAATGAAATAAGAAAGAAATATTTTGTGCAGAAAATCAGTATATCTTAAATTTAATAATTATTTTGCCACGGTACGAGAAGACTGTTGCTTGCATCTAGGCTAGGGATGCCAGACGTCCGCCAGCCGCGCTGAAAAATTGTCCCGCAAATGTCCCGCCATTCACCTTTTATCCGCATGTCCCGCAAGATGCCATGCCGGTCCTTCTGTCCATCCGTGTGCCACCAGTTTTGGGCCTTAGATTTTGAGCAAGATCAATGAAATTTTGTGTACGAGGTCCTCGGAAAAGTAAGCAAAACAAATGTTAAATTTTTCGAAATCAATTTTCAATATGACTCAAAAACTGGTGACAGACAGACGGATAGACTGACGGACTCAGCGAGTGATGTAAAAAAAAAATTGATGTCTTAATGTGAGTATGGAAAGTGTCCCGTAGGGAATTTTTTTAAATCTGGCATCCCTGATCTAGGCGCCAACGATAAGGAACGCAAAGCTGCTGTATACGGAATCGAACTCACAAATAAAAATGACGCTTTGGTTTTGTATTCTTAATTTAAGTGCTTACATACCTAGATGAAATTAAAAAAAAAAAAAAAAACTAAAATTAATTATAAGTTTTGCAAGAAAATTGGCCGATCACCGTCATCTCATGTAATGCTAATCCCTAACTTACTAACTAACGAAGCCTAAGGCACTAATCTAATACTATTCGAAATGTTGCAATATGAGGGGTGCAAGAACCCGCACAGTATGAGATACTAAACCGGCCGATTGCATTTGACACTAATTTACCTACCACTTAAGCCATATTACAAAAAAATCCACGAATTATAACTGAGTACTGAATATGAATGAGTAGTTGCACGAATTTATTTAGACTCAAACGACTTTAATAGAAAAATGGGAAATGATAAAATAAAACAATATAAAAAACTACAGTTTACAGATTATAAAAGTTGGTATTGATAATTGAAAAATTGTAGTACATGAGCTATGATCTCACGTGCCGGAACACAATTCGGCCAGCTTTAGGCCAATTTTTGTTACCTTAAATAATCTTCTGAAACAATATATACACAAGATCTAAAGCAGCCATTTCCATTGCTGTTTAATAGCACATCTAGCAGCCGTACTAAGTATGAGGATGTCGAAAACGAATATAAAGCTGTGTCCTTGATCAGTGTTGTCCTTCTTTCTATTGAGAAGTTAGTGTCTTGTCTTTTCTATACAAATCTATCATAGTTTAATAGCTACCTAAGCCATATCTCAAGGACCATAAAGCCAAATCTCATTTCTAATGAACATATTTATCTGAGATAGCAAGCAATGCAACTAGAAAGGCAGAAGACCAGTTGGACCATAGCAAATATGAGGGAAACAATTGAGACAGAAGCGTGTCAATTGCGAAAGAACTGCGACACATTGCAGCAACCGTTTAGATGGCCCGTAGGTGCAATAGAAGCCATATACCCTCAATAGGATACAGGATTTAGATGATTGAGGATGAGATTTAGATATATTGCTAAGCTAGATGCTCGGGTTCAGTCATTCGTAAGTTGTAGCACATGATACATAACAGTCGAGAAGGAAACATGCCAACTGTGTTAGTAGATGGAAATGACAATTTTTATAACATTAATATTTAATTGAACGCATTTACTTATTTATTTCATGCAAAAAAAAAAAACTAAATACAGGTATACAGCAGCAAAAAGGCGATCACGGTCATCTCAGCACCAGAAATTTGTTTTGAAATCAAATTACGATTTTATTGGATTGTTTTTCCTGTTTTGTAAGCGACTGCTAACTTAACGTTTATGTTTTTTATTTTAAAACCTCTCTTATGGGGGAGTTTTACGCATGTATCGATCCCACAATTAAGGACTGTGGTCAACCCGTAAAGTGTGAGACATCAGACCGCCCGATGCAATGTTTTCTTCATTCATTACTTGTTCAGAGTTTCGACTTAAAAAAAGTTACAAACTATGAAAGAAGATAAATAAGTACACATCACTGATTGTATTAGCAGGATTCAAACCGGGTTTTTGTCTAAACATTTCATATAACAGTTATGATAACTGTACAGGTAAAAAGCAACGCAAACAAACTGTATCGCTAAGCTTTAAGTCATACATTGGGAACGAAAAGCACTTAAGATACAATAAAAGCTTTTAGAAAGTTTTTATAGATACTTTATCCGTATTAAGTATTTAAAATGGAAACTCAAACAGGGTGGCGGTGAATCACTTTTTCTTTTAAAGTTTAATAAAAATCTATATCAGTAGCCAGCAGATTTATATAGTTATGCATGTCATATTAAATTCTCCGCACTATAACTCACTTTCATCTGTTCCTATAAAGTATAAAAGGTCTCAATTTTCGTTGAGTCAATACGGTTCAAGTTTTCAGAATGTTCCCCAATCCGTTTCGGCGTCAGAAATAGTTTTCACAGCCCACCATTTATCTTGGATAGTAGAGGGTACTGAAATGTTTTTTTTTTTTTTCCTACCGTGTGTAAGGTATTCATCGCCAATCTAAAATTGGCGTGGGATATTCGAGCTGAACAAGTAGGAGGGGATTCTCGTTTGGGTGATTTAATGTTTCGTCGGCAGCTGACGCCGGTGCGCAGAGCGAAAAGCACCACATAAAAAAGAAGAAAAGTTGTAAGATTTCTCTATAGTTTTCATCCAAGAAGAAGGTTATATAAAAACTGTAGAGAAAATCTTATTAAAATCTTGATGAGCATTCTATATCTTATTCCATTTCAATAGGACGGCTTCTTGAAAGTACCTATGTAAAAAACGCTTGAAAATAATATGGAAAACTTCTTGAAAATTTATGTTAAAAACTTCTTGCTATGAAAAGAATCTTTAATATATTTGTGGTTTACTGCTTACTTTCATAAAGAAAACATGTAGGTTATAATTTTTTGTTTAAAATACATTCTTTATTTCTTTTTTGTTGACTCTAGAATTTCACTTACATCTTCGAAATTAGTTTCTAGATTCACTCAGCGACACGTGCACCCACAGTCAAATCTGTAAATAACTGCTTTCAACAACGCACAGTCTAAGAAAATATGAGAGAGCTACAAGTTTTAAAAAGATTTTCTTATGATCGTTAAAAGACGAACATTTTTAATAAGACACAAAATTATGTGATTTCTCTTTAAATTTTTTATGAGAAGGCTTATAAAGTTAAGAAGATTTCCTTTTAACGCTTGCAGACCAAATTTTTGTTATAAGCTTGACTTCATAAAACCAAATAACTAATAAGGTTTTCATATTATTTGTACAATTTTATATGACATTATGTACATGCAGAAATAATATGAAAAACTTTTAAAAAAATTGATAAAATTTTCTTCATTAAAACTAAAGGTCATTTCAATTTGAATCACTTCTAATATTTGGCTTAGCTAAGCCACACTTTTTTAATGACGGTGAAACCTGAAAAACTTAAACCCTCTGTTTTACTTAGCTAAGCTCCGGCGTAAGCTTCCACTGTGAAACCGGGCAAAAGATTTCTCTACGGAAATACCATATTATTCATTGCTTTGAATAAAATTTCATAGTAAAGTAGTCCAATAAGGCAATTTTATTAATTTGAAGAGTACTTTTTCGCTCTGTGTGATGGCAGAAAGCTGTTATATCATATCTGATCCCTGAGTCTTCGTTGCGTAGATAACTTGACATTTAATTCCTCTATCATTAATGCCTATTTGATTATAGCAAATCTCCTCTTGATGTTAATAGTAAGCCCACATCATTTTTCCGCCGGTCTTCGGAAATAGAACATTTAAAACTAGTCGCAATTTCAGCCAAAATCTACAAAGATAAAAGAAATTTGCTAGAGGATTTTACTTTCACATTAGATAACGGGTAATCGACCTCAATCTTATGGTCCAGAATCTAAAAGCTCAGGCAAACAAAGTAGTGCTCTAAATTAACACAGTCAAAACAAAAGCCATGAGCACTTCTTAAAGTTGTCAATGTTAATATACTCTTTGTATAGGATATACATACATCTGTTGTCATTGTCAACTAATTAGAAAATAGTTTAAAACTTAGATTTGGCTGCAAGATTGGCGCTGTGATCAATATTTAGTGGAAAAGTGTTTTTGTTTAATGATTTTAGTGCATGGTCGCTGCATAGGTACCATCAATCGCCTGCAGGGCTCCACCGGTATAGCTTTCTTCGGGGCTTATTGTCTGTGATTTTAAAACTTATAAAATGCCTAACAGCATTCCTTATCGAACAATTTTATTGGATTGCGATCGATCGATTCGGCATTTTCAGAACCCAAAATTCAACAATTGCCTTCTTAGTTGACGCATCGCGGCTTTTGGCCTTAAATATCTTAATATGTTGTAAAATTAAATAAAAATAATCCCTAATTCGTCTAAACATCCGTGCAATTATTTTCTTACCTATTAAATTTAAAATTATTCGAATTGAACTTGAGTGTTTCTAATTAAATGGCACGTGAAAATAGGCTTAACATCTCCCTGTACTACGATGGGAAAACAGCAGGGAAAACGAATTAGAAATGCATTATTCCTTAACACACAATATTAACTCTTCATATTAAAGAAAGGTATTTTTATATATATATTATTTATATATCTTTATATTGTTACTTTAACTTGTAACTTTAACCTTTTGGAAAACTATTTTCGTTCGCAATTTTACTACTATACATATTAGTAAAGTAACATCGCTGATATACCATGCAGTGGAATCCGCTCAACCTGGTAGGCAGAACAGTGTGACGTTCTTTGCATACGTGGCGCAAAACAGTCGAGGAGGAATCGAGATCTTTAGGAATGAGTTAGATAGAGCTCAAATGTGAGGGGTTAAAGGACCTAAGTAAGTAAGTAAATAGAGGATTTTCACTCTGAGGTGAAGTAAGCTGGCTGTTGCACCTAAATCCCAATCCGTGTTTTATTTGACATTCCTAGTTTACCATTCATTCCCAATGTATATACGTATGTATGTAGATCCCGAATGCAGAAGAAATTCGAAGGCATTTAATCCGAATAATTTAGACCGGATAGCTCATTGTATCCTAACATATAGCCTCTTATTCCAAGGCTTTATGCAAAACTGCCTTACTCTTTCATAAGGCAAAGAAGGCTTACTATTTAGATCTATTTCAATCGTCCTTCGTCGAATAAGAAAAAGATCTTCCGAACAACCCCCATCAGAAATTTCTTAAGCTACATCAAATACAATTTTTTTGCTTTGTAAATTGTTTAATTAGTTACTAAATTTTAACTCAAACAGATAGTTACATATTATACGGTAATTTTTAATAACATAATATAAACAATTTCTTACAAACTCAACAAAAAATATTTTAAACTGTTTGACAGTCGATGGTGTATGCTTTTGAGATGAACAGTTTGAGTTCACACTAAAAACTACTCAATTCGCCTACTCGTACTCTCTCACTCAAATGTAGCACAATTATAAAGCTGAGCGCGAATTAATTCGAGCTTTTTGCTACATATGTTCTTGATCTGGATGATTTGATTATTATTTTTTGTAATTAATTTGCGCGCGGACAGCGAAATAGTAATAAAAAGAACAAATGTTGATATGAGTTTACTTTATTGATAACACTTAGCCTCTGTTTTAATTTTCTGATTCGTTCTGTGTTTTTTCCACAATTCAATCTTAATAACTGTGTTTTGTGGAGATAGCGGTCAAAAATGCGTTATTCCATAGGGCTAGTGCTACTGTGTATAGCAATTTCGATATCGGACTCAAGTGGAATTCGGCTCTTTTCAAATGGATTCGTTGGGGCTCCTAGCAAAGTGCCACTACTTCATCGGGGAAAGGAGCCGCAACAGAAGTGGTTCGATCAAATACTCGACCATGGTGATCTATCAAAAGGTCCTCTATGGAAGCAGGTATGTCGCCACTTCAAACAGAAGATGGTATGTGTTTTAAATTGAAACCCCCTAGAGATACTATGTTAGCGATGAACATTATAAACCAGGAGGACCCATCTTCATATTAATTGGTGGCGAAGGTAAGGAGACCATCAAGTGGATGACCACTGGTGCTTGGATTCATTACGCTTCTGAGTTCAATGCTTTGTGTTTCTGTTTGGAACATCGTTTCTATGGTGCAAGTCAACCAACTAAGTAAGTGGAGAGTTACGTTAAAAACGTTTAAATCAATCAATCTTTCTAGGGATATGTCCACAGAGAATCTTCAGTACCTAACATCAGAGCAAGCACTAGCGGATTTGGCCAACTTTATAGTACATATGAAGAAGGAGTACGAGTTAGAGGAGTCTCAGAAATGGATTTCATTTGGTGGCTCATATCCTGGCTCGTTGGCCGCTTGGTCTCGAGAAAAGTATCCACAGTTTATTTATGGCGCTATAAGCTCAAGTGGACCACTGCTGGCTGAGGTCGACTTTAAAGAGTACTTTGAAGTGGTTCAAAGGTCATTGGAATCGTATTCGGAGGATTGCGTGACGGCAGTGAGAAGGTCTTTTGTTCAACTCGAGATTTTGTTGAGACATATGATAGGACAGCGGGAAATTAATCAAAAATTCCAGTGAGTATGTGTATTTTTGTAACAAATTGAATCAAGACTCGCCAGTGGAACTAAAAGTAGTGGGGGTGATCTTGCTTTCATCGAATATTGACGTAAATATAAAGGCACACCAACACACTTATAAGATTTGTACCAAGCAATAGTATTAAATCCACAGGAGTTACATTCTACAGGGTCCTGTTAACAGGGAAAAAGGAAAAAGTTCTTGGAGTATAAGAAAAAAGAATGCTGTTGTATTCTTAAATTGAATGTTCAAAGTAGTTCCCTATATCACTCTTGCAGAGGCATTGGAAAATTGGAGGGAAATTTCTATATCGTGTTACTCTTTAGGTTTATGTATAGCAAAAGCCATACATATGCTCTCCATGAGTTTACAGCCCAATGACTGAACAGCTGAATAGTTTTGTTGTCATCTACAAGAAGCTGGCCTTAAGTATTCTTGAGGAACTTTAGGGAACGAATCTCCTAATCATGTTTTACTTGTTCTCGTGCGGCTGTTTTGAAAACAGTAGATACTTCCTCTTCTTATCTATTCGCTTCTATAATTTCAGACTTTGTGATCCAGTGGAGAAGTCAATTGAAAATAAATTGGATATCGCTAATTTATTTGAAAACATCGCCGGTAATTTTGCTGGTGTTGTACAATACAACAAGGACAATTCACCTCACGCTTCGAAAACCATCGACGAGGTATGGCTTTATTATTCTTTCAAATAATTGCAATTTACGTACAAAATTTTAGATTTGTGATGTAATGTTAAACACCACAATTGGAACGCCAGTTCAACGGTTGGCCGAAGTAAATCGTCTTCTACTTAATGAGAGCAAAGAGAAGTGTCTAGACTTCAAGTACGACAAGATGATCATTGAAATGCAGAACACGACATGGGATGAGGACAAAGCCATGCGACAATGGACCTATCAGACATGTAATGAATTTGGTTTCTATCAAACATCAAACAAGAAGGATGATCTCTTTGGTGACCGATTCCCAGTAGACTTTTTCATCAAGCAATGCATGGACATATATTCGGATAAGTAAGACAAATAACGTCCAAAAAGAAGGTATCATTATATTTCTATTATTCTTAGAATGGATTCAAAATATTTGCAAACAGTTGTTGGACAAACAAATAAATATTATGGAGCCCTAAAGCCGAATACGACAAATGTCTTGTATGTTCATGGATCAATTGATCCATGGCATGCGTTGGGATTGACTTCTTCAAATGATCCGAATATACCAACTATTTACATCGAAGGTTAGGTGTCTTGTCGTTATATATGTATGAAAGTTTTTTTATTCATTTAATTTTAGGAACCGCACATTGCGCCAACATGTACGAGCCAAGTGATAAAGATCCTCCAGCTCTGGTTGAGGCCCGCACTAAAATTCGAGCCTTTATTCGTAGCTTGCTGCAGTAGAATAATAATATCAAATCAGTACTGTAAAATGGCCTACATGAACTCCTAAGCCTTTGAAGTTAAATAAATCTTTAAAATTAAAGGGGTCTCTTTATATTTACGGGTTCCAAACTATTTCTTATTTTATAGGGAGTCCACAGTCCTCATCTCAGGGTTTATCTTGTGAGTGCCAAAAGCGCATTATTACTAGATAGTAGACAAAGTAAGTTAGTAGATTAACTAAAACTTTTCTGCCAACACATCTTACGAAGGAACGACAACACTCCTACATCAAATAAGGAACCAGACTCAAGGATCCAGAGAATTCATTACTTTTGATTGTTTGTTGAATTAATAAGAAATATGTAGATCGATGCAAAGTAATTCTGCAGACTTGGTCCCCTCTATTACCATCTACCCACATAAACATTACTCTCATCCGGGGCCCAGGTCTATCGAAAAACGTTTCAAATTAAACCAGACAACTCCTTGAAGACATGGAACAATACAGTAACTTAGAACTCGAAATGAAATAACCTTTATTCCCAAATAACTCGACGTCAAATACGAGAAAAGACAAGGACATTGAATTATCAGCTTCCACCGTTTTTAATCTGTCTATAAAGTTTACGGCAAAAATATATAAAGTTTGTATTCTGGTTAAGCATTTATTTTAATTTAATTAATTGCCTCCTTAATTTTATCAGCTCATACATTGATATGTATCTCTAGTTAACCAATGAATAGTTATTTCAATCTCAGACATCACTACGCACAATAACACATAGCTTTACACTTGCAACACTCTTTTTATTTTAATCAATAAGTTAAAAAGTTAAAATGAATTAAATTAAATCAAGAAATTCTTGTGAAAATCTATTCAGCCTTATTTCTTTCTGGCTTCATCCAGCTTCGAATTGAAGTTCTTCCAATATGTCTGAACCGTTGGATTATTGATTACATTTTTATTAAACGTTAACCACAACCATGTAAGTACGGTTGAACCTAAGTCCCATATTAAGACGGTTACTTTAAAAAATATCTTCTCGAGTTCAGCTTTTGATGGTAGTTTCGGTGGTTCGGTCGCATACGATCTTGTTATGTTAAAATTTGAATTTCGTGAGTTATGTGCATAGTCCACTAAAATACGAGAGAATACATATGGAATTATGAAAGCATAAATTAATTAATAAACACTCACCACCAGTTGCAGGGAATCTATTTGGTTCCAAACCCATTGAGCATGTGGACAACTTTATTGTTGTTATGGATTGCATCAGAACCGGCTGGTATGATGCGTACCGTAATTGGGCGTATTTTACAAACGATGGAGCTACTTTAGCTGACAGCATCTTTGCAATTTTTTAATTTTATATTTTTAATGAAATAAGCCGAAAAATTATGAAAACAAAATGGAAGCTAGTTGATACTTCCTCACGCTACACGATGACTTCACCTGAGTTTGTTTTGGTTTCTGAATGGTAGCTTTCCACAGTATACACTGTTCTGTTCCACTTCACTCTCGGTAGGTCTTTTTCAAATGGATAGCAGACAATTGCGTCATGTTAAATGAATAAAATAAAAGCACATAATAAGCTTTTTTTATACGACAGTTAAGCTTTTATATAAATGAAATTGATTTGAAAGCCAACTTTGATTATTTTATTCACAGTTGTCAGCAAAAGTTTTACTCCTATTTATTGAAGTCGAAGATTTCTTGGTGATCTGTTCGTAATATACTTTAACAGAATTTAATTTATATTAAATCAAATTAGGTCATGTTCCCTAGAAAGACGAGGCATAATTCTCTACAAACATATGTACATACGTCTTGCGTGGTATACATTTTTGCAAAAATAGAATACATTTACATAATTTTCTGCGCCATTCTCTACCGGATCTCTCATCAGTGCAGGTGGACACTGCGAAAAAATGTAATCAGTATTTCGCATTACCAATTAATTCGATAGTAAGTCCGTTCGCATACTTTTTGCACCAAAATTCATAGATTACCAAATGTGGGGCCAAAATTATTTAAGAGAGCTCAAATTACGAAAAAGTACACATACGAGTTGAACAAGTAAGAGTTCCAAATACAGTTTTTACAAAGAAAGTCAAAAGAAATCACTTACACTATAATTCGTAGCATGGGGAAATTTCTCATCCTCGTGAGCGCTCTCTTCTGTGAAAAACTACGAAAATGCTCCGTACACACAGACTTTCGTAAAAATTCTCTGTTTTGGGAGGGTACGCAAATTGACGTAATGTAAGTCATGAGTATCTTGGGTTCTACGAGACGCCGAAGATGACATAGTTTAAAGTGATTAGATAAGGATGATAGGTAACAAATTGATTTGGCTTTATTTTGAAGCCATGCCATTATGTGTGGTAAAGCACGGTATTCAAATGGCCGCCTCGGCTTTGCTGGCAGTGCTTCAAGCGGCCAGTCCAATTTTTGATGACTCGGTTCAATATATGAACGCTCACCATGAGATGACCAAGTCGCAAAAGTTTTCCTCCACAAATTTGAGCGTTGCGTCGCTTGTTTGGCATGTAGCGCCGTCTTGCTGGAATCAGAGCTCAGATATATCGATGTTGTCGAACTCTGACCACAGTAAGTCGGTTTACATCGCTCTATACCTGAGACGATTGATGGTAACGGTGCACTCTTTTTCATTTTGAAAGAAATAAGGCCCAATGATGTCAGTTTGCCATAAGCCGCACCTAACAATCAATCTTTGTAGATGCACTGATGCCTAGTCGAACACTTTTAGATTTTGGGCCGAAATCTGGCCAATATTTCCAGCTCCCAATTAGCGAATTCACGGCGTTGTATATGGTCGTACGACTTGCGCCTGCACAATCTAATACGGATGTGGGCCCAAATACAAATAAGCCGTATGTACTCTGTGGCGGTGACCGATTCAGCTGATCGCCGCCGAACGACATTTTTTGACCTTTTTCGATTCTTGGCTGCGAAGGCGGCTATGTTTTATTTATTTCGCATCAATCTCTGTCTGGTTCATGGCTGAAGGTGCAAAAGAGTGTACTCACGTTCAAACTTTTCCACGGTGACACGAATTGCTTGTTCATTGAAGTCATGATGACGACCGACCTTACGACGAAATTCATGTTGCGTATTTACAATTCAGCCGGAATATTGATACATATCTTTAATAATTTTTTAAGCTTGAAACGATGCATGATAAAATAGCATACTTTAATGAATATTTTCACAGCTAATGAGACATAACAATTGGAAAAAGTATCATTGCTATCTGGTATCTCATTTTTTCCTCCTCCAACTCCCGATAGAGACCTTCGATACTTTTTGCTTGAAATAAGGCCCACTTTTTTCTGCACGGTGAATAGAGGGTACAAAGAGGTATCAAATAAAAATAATACATATGTTTAATTTTTTAAAAGCATATTTTAATTTTATTTTTTATTTACTTTTGTACATTAGCCTAATAACTTAAATTTTACAAGTACATAATTATAGTTTAGACAAAAATCAATTAATTGTTGTGTTCCTTTTTTTTGTAAAAAATCTATAAGCTTTTCAAAAAAATAATTGTATATATATACGTTGTTCTTGTCATTTATAAAGCACTTATAAAAAATATATTTATTTCTACACATTATACGCAATTCGTATATCGCTAGCTTTTTTTTTTTATTTTGTTTTTCCTTTGAGCTATAAGAATTCGTTAATTTAAAAGAAAATTCATAATGTAATCGATAAACTTAAAATTCAAAAATAGGAGTATAAGAGTGGAAAATAAAAAAACATGTTTAAATTCTAAAATAAGTTTTAAATTGCATGGAATTGTATCGAGTAATACGTTGGTTTTACCAGAGAAAAGTGAAACGCTTTATAAGGTATTTTAAAACCATTTTATTACTGGTTTTTGGGAATGGAAAACATTTCAGTTTCTCCTACTTTATATGTACGTACTAAACATAATGTGTGATATCATTGGAATAAATATATAACTAACAGAAGTATGGAATTATTTAAACCTATTCTGGGTGTCGTATTTCAACGATTGTAGTATTTGTTTAGCGCTAAAGGTTAGAACGAACTTTTTAAGCGCGTGGCAATGCAACAATCGTCAAAATAGGAAACGCGACAACGGTTATAATTCTTTATATGAAGCTCCAAAGTTTAGTGGAATAGGTGTTACACGTTTTGAAGTCTTTTCTTTTTATCAATACATGTTGCATTTCCAGCCTCAAACGATATAACACAGATTCTCTCTAAACACAGTTGAAAATTTTGCCCAAATTATTAAAATAATCTCAAAAGAATGGTATTGCTCATCGTTTTGTTCTTCAGTTTATGGCGTTTCTATTTTTTTTATTTGTTTTTTGTTTGTGCTGCAAATTCTCAGTCTTGAAAGCTTGGAGCCATTTTTAAATCTGCGTTGCAGATATAAGTTTTGTAGATACATAATTATTATCATTATCTTATTGAATACAAGGAAAGGCATTTTTAGCAAATTGTCACAATCGTTTCGTTTTCATTTTCATTTTCATCTTCAACCTCATTTTCTTTCTTTCATTCTTTCGTCGTTCTAAGGCTGTGTACATTATTCTATACAACTAAATATTAGTATTAGCTTGTGCGTTGGTAAATGTGCATTTAAATAAGAAAAACAAAAAAATATTCCGTGAAATAGTTGAGATGTTGTCCAAAGGAAAATGTTGGAAAGAAGAGACACAGAGCGAGAGAGAGAGAGAGAGAGAGATAGATCGAATGTGTTATAGAACTAGTTATATATAAAAAAAAATTAAAATAATTTAAAATAATCCACAATCTTTGAGATTGTTCTTAATGATAACATCTGTAACCGCATCGAATACAAACTGAATGTTATTTGTATCTGTGGCGCAGGTTAAATGCGTGTAAATCTCTTTCTGGTCTTTTCGTTTGTTTAGATTTTCAAATTTCATTCTAATGTAATTGGAAGCTTCCTCAAATGTATTAGAACCTAAAAGGGAATTAGAATTTTATTGAATAAATATTAAGTGGGTGTAAATTAAATTTGCTTTTACCTGTGTATTCTGGGAAACATATCGTCAAGGGAGATCTGGATATTTTCTCTTCGAATAAATCTTTTTTATTCAGAAACAGTATTATAGATGTCTCGACAAACCACTTTGAATTGCATATGGAATCGAAGAGTTTTAGCGATTCAATCATTCGATTCATTTCTTCGTCTTCTGCTAGAACCAAATCGTATCCTGGAATAAGAACATAAGAACATTGTAAGTAATGTAGGGAAACGATAGACTAATTTTTAGATGCAATAAACTTCTACACAGATAAGACAAGAACGGAATTCATCTCTCAAGATTAAATATATGTACATAAAATGTTTGAAACAGTCTTGACTCTGTAGTGTTTACATGGTGCGCCATTGTAGCGTATTCCAGACAGAAATACAAGGAATTATGGCTTAGTTGTAAAGGATATTAGCATATACATATATGTCTACCCGTACAATTAGCTATGGTAAAATGGGCGTTTGAAAGCCCCTTACTATGTCCAAACTACCGCGCAAAAAGGAGGCTACTAGGAAAGCCAACGAACACTGAGAGAATAGTAAACTCGCCGTTAATATCTGGTCAGTATGAGGTTTCTAAGATCTAAGGCTTCTACGCGCTGCTGAAGTTAGCACCAGTCCTACCCCGGGTCTTGGGTCTTCGTAAGCTTCTACCTGGCTTACTAGAGTAGAGCATGACAGTGTTTTTTTTTTTTTTTTTGAGAGACGTACTCCCCAGCGCCGAAAAATCTTATCTCCCTCAATCCTTAAATGTCTATTTTATATTTTGTGAATCATACAGATTCCAGAATCACATTGTTGCCCGTTTTTAATATCCAAATCAGTCAATAAGTTGCCCATCCGTATCCGAGCCGTGGAGTTGCATTTCGAAGCAATTTGAACTTTTACGGTTGAGGCTGGCTGAGTCCCAAACCAACGGAAACTGGTCCTGTTTTTTGGCGCAGAAATTTCCAAAGAAATTCCTAGATGGCGCATCAGGCCTTACTAACAGACCTAATAGGTTTTTGTCGGTTTTAGCGTAGTTTGTCGTTTGCCATAAATGCACACCCTAATCAAACATGGTGTAGAACAGTCGAGGAGGATTTGAGCTCTTTAAGAATGACTTCGAGGCAGGTCAAACGTGAGCAGTCTAGCTTGAAGCTCTATCTCCCCCGGTAAGGTTAAGGACAGGGGACATTACTACAGTTGAGTAATGTTTTAAGAATAATCTAAAGGGTTGATAATGATGCCATTTAGACATCATTTGAGTTTGGTGTTAAAATTCGATATGGTGCTTCTTGGCATTCTTGTGATAAGAGGACATGAACATTAATAACACAGATTTTCTCTGAATAAAATCTAAATTAAGCTTACCTGAAAGAGCTACGCAGAATATAATTGCAGTTACGCCTTCAAAGCAATGTATCCACTTCTTTCTTTCCGATCTCTGGCCACCAACATCAAACATTCTATATAAAAGTACACAAATTAGTTAATCTTTCACTATCTCGTAAGTCAAGTTCCAACTTACTTAAAA
The DNA here is from genome assembly GCA_949716465.1 of Chalcosyrphus nemorum. Taxonomy (NCBI): domain Eukaryota; kingdom Metazoa; phylum Arthropoda; class Insecta; order Diptera; family Syrphidae; genus Chalcosyrphus; species Chalcosyrphus nemorum. The sequence goes on from OX454334.1 coordinate 31,979,643, forward strand.
TGCACTCCTTTGCAGGTGAAATGTGTTTCCACAATACCAGTGGTTTTGACTCGCGTACGCAGTACATCTTCTTGCAGTGGAATGTAGTTTGGCTGTGAAATCCTATCTAATGAGTTTAAATAATAAGCCGCTGAATCGTTGAGCTGATATTCACGAGATCTACGAGAAATTCCATTAAAATTCTATCCTCAGTATGATATATCTATAAAACTGTTTTACCTCGCAAAAGACTGTTGAACTCCGGCATCGGTCCATAGTTTCTTTATGAGAAGCACAATTTCTGGAATGAGAATTCCCTCCTCTGCAGCCGAGGCATATGTGAAAAACTGTCGTGCAATTTCCTAAAAAAAAAAATAAAAACAAATTTAATTATTTTCCATTTACAATAATCTCTGAATAGTTTGCCCTCGTACCGTTTTCGATGGATCAGCGAAATCGATCTTAAGGTGTCCCATCGCTCGTATAATTGCCATGAAGCTCTGAATTGTATTGCTGTAAACCACACGACGATATTGTTCGCATTCTTCTTGGGAGTATCCGGTTTCGTGGATTATTTTCATTTGTTTTACGATCGTTGACTTTCCCGATTCACCAGCACCTGCAAGGGAGGGCAAAAAGAAAAAAAGAAAATTTGTTTGTCAATTAAAAAATGATAAGTTTATTTAAGTAAAATTGAAGAAGTTTGGTTGGGGAGAAGAACTCTTGAACAGCATGACCTTGGCAATAGAGTAAACAGACAAATTTCACACAAACACAGAGTGGGTGGGGGTTGAAAGAATGAAAACATTTTTAATTGGCTTTTGAGTTAATTGAAATGTTTTAGTGTGAACATTTTAAATTGATTTACTGCTTGCAGTTTGTATACCACCACACGAGGACGACTTCGATGCGGTGATCAATTTAAATTTATGAATTCATTGACGGATATAGAACCTACATCATGCAAGTGACAAGAAATGAATAAAACAATTGAACTCTGGAGACAAAACTAGAGTTTTTAATTCAAGAATCAACTCAAACTAAGTGCTAACATCAGGAGAAGCCTTAGTTCATATTTACGATCAAATTATGACATCCATGAACAAGTTCAAGTTAAAAACAAAATTTAAGGTCAAGCTTAAGTCAAAACACGCATTCAGTATCAAATTTCAAGCTCAAGTTCAAAGATTGGAAAATGCGTTTAAGTTGCATTCGTGATATGATTGCTTGTATATAGAAATGTAGCAGAAGTTCGTGCTGAATTTGAGAGCGGTTGCATTTTAAGGAAAGCTATTTCGTTAACAAATTTCAACTTAAGGGTGCCCAGATACTAATGATATCAATTCAAACTGCTATATTTCAGCAGCTGTCAAATTTACTTATGACATCTAGTTGTCAAAATATTCAGTAAGGATTTCTATTTTATCGTGCATAATTGCAAACTTGCTGTACGAAAATTATTTAAGAAAAATGATCGAAATGCCGGCTTAGTTGTAAAGAGGCAACGTAAATTTTGTCGTGAGGTCTGTCGTCATCATGACTTCAGTGTGCAGGCAATTTGTAGCACCGTGGAAAAGTTTGAACGTAAATACACTCTTTTGCACCTTAAGCCATGTATGGGCGATCAGCTGAATGTAGGTCCAAATTGTGTGATTGGATTTGGACCTACATCCGTGTAAGATTGTTTTAATTGAAATGAAAAAGGAGGCACCCTTACCGTCAATGGTCCCAGGTATAAAGTGATGTTAACCGACTTTCTGTAGTCAGAGATCGAAAACATCTACATATCTATCCGAGTCGTGGTTCCAAAAAGACGCGCTACATGATAACAAGCGATGCAATGCTCCAAGTTGTGAAAGAGAAATTTGGCGACTGGATCATTTGACGACGAGCGTTTATAAATTGGTCGCCACGAAGATGTGACACCACTCGATTATTTTTTTCTGGGGCTACTTAAAGCCCTTAGTTTACGCTAACAAGCCAACCACTTTGGACGAGCACGAGACCAACATTTTGGACGCTATTGCCGGAATAACGTCATAGATATTGGACCAAGTCATTCAAAATTGGTTCAACTGCTTGCAACACTGCCATTTCAATGATTTGCTATTTCACATATAATGGCATAAATGTGGCTTCAAAATGAAGCCAGAATCTACTTTATATTTCACACGGTTGTATTTTATTTTTATTTTTTTTTATTTCCTATCGTTCTTATGTGGTCACTCTATACTCGTACTGCTGATAGAGTGATAGACAAGGATCTGAGTATCGTCATTGAGATTCAGACACTGTTTACCAAGAATCAAACAAAAAGCCGATACTGCCGGGCTCTTTCTGTGCCTTCGAAAGCATTCGGCTAAAGATTTTAGGTACTCTAAGCCACACTGTGACTCCTAGGTATAACGAATAAAAACTCAAAGTTTTAAGAACATACAACCAGTTCTGCCTGGATGCTCCAGTAAAAAATTTTACAGAAAAATACACTCTGTCTCATAGACTTGACGGCACTACAAAAATTGTGACATTGTAGCTGGGACATTACTTACTTTAACTGGACAAATACCGCGTCACATCAAGATAAACTCAACAGTTGCACTTAAATGTGTATAGAACTTAATCAGACCTCATTTGTTGATGTAAGCTTGTGATACTTTCTTCTACGAAGCATATTATCACGAGAAAACTCCAAGCTTGCAAATAATATAACTCAGACTGAAGTTCATCTATTCAACGTGTAAGTCGTTGCTAGGCTAATCAACAAACAAAACCAAATATCGCCGCTCTCACAACACAGTTTCGTATTTTGTTTTGCACTATGTCTTATCTACAAAATAGGAAACTAATGCCATTAAAGGTCTGATAAAGTCAACCGTCGGCTAATTGGCCTACATACGTACAGTAAGCCTCCTCCAGCACCCGAACTGAGATGGTCTTCAACACAATTCATCTCCCATTCTCGGTGAATAAATAAATATTGAAATGCAATCAAAATTGCGCCATAAAAAAAAAATAAACATAAAAATAATACTGTCACACCCTAGGAACAGCCCCTGAGTTGACACAGCCGGAGGAGGTATTCACTGAATGAATCAGCTGTTTGTTCCCCCCTCTCTACTGTGGACATCCATTCACTGTCGACTCGTATTTTTGAATATAATTCTCATTCTCGTGTAAATTTATTCACCACCATACACATTTAGGCCCAGAGACAATTTTTGTGTGCAAAAAGAAACACACAAACTCAGCTTAAGGTAGGTTCCCTAAGAAATTCGATCGCATTTGGGCACGTAGACCAGACGCGAGACGGGCAAATATGGATACTGCCAGAGTTTTTGAGAAAGTTTTTTTTTTTTTTTTGCGCTACTTTGAACTTGAAAATCAGAAAAAAGAAAAGAAAAAGAAATAACAGACAAAAGACGGAGGGAAAAAAAGAAACAGAATTTCAAATGAAAATAGAACGTGCATCCGGCGAATTTTTCACACACACAGGCGGGGTAATAATCTTATCAACAAATCGCGCTTTCTGCGTCATAGTACAAAGCGTAAGCTTGCGTACGAGTATTCATTCATTTTAAAATTTTTGGCTAAAGAGAGTGACAGTAGCTACTGTCGGGGCACGAATTTGTAGGCAAATATAGGTACCCACCAAGAAATTATTTTATAAATATTTGATTATTTCTCAAATGAAAGTGAATTGGGGGATTGTTTGAGTTTCCCATTATGGTGGGAGGAACTTTTACTGATAATACTATAAGTGAACCTAGATACTGAAGTGAAAGGATTCTTCTCAAACCTATGGGTTTCATATGCTATAGGACTTTCTTCGTAGATACGCTGATGGGTGGGCTTTTTATGGGTACATCGCAGCCCGCACCAGAAAGTTATGCCCGACTGTATGCTCCCACATGTTTACGTACTTAACCTTCCCACAAAGCTTGTGAAGTGCTGTCGCGAAGAATGGTATGCAGCACAAGATTGATCTCATCTGGGTCCCCGGACACGAAGGAATACCGGGTAACGAGAAGGCTGACGAACTGGCAAGTTGCGGCTTAACATTGACCACAGAACCATATCATCCCCCCGTGTATATCCCGCCTTGTGCTCTTAAACTTACATCGAGGAAAAAAGCCACGAGAGAGACAGATCAGGGATGGCAATCAATGGAGAGTTATGTCGTCACAAGCAAACTTCGGCCCGCGTTTGATAAATCAAGAACCGAGAGACTTGTGGGGAAAGATAAGAGATCCATTTCCACCCTGGTGGGCATCGTCACAGGGCACAACACTTTGCGGTACCACATGAAAAAAACTGTGAAGGACTGAAGAGGAGCTTTGTAGAGGATATTGAGGACACTACCCACTTTTTAACCTTCCCAGGCGTCTTTGTCCTGTTGGCTCCCTACGGTATGACTTTATTTCGTAGGGACAAGTTTTTGCGTCATGTCTTGTTTTTATGTTTTAGAGTTCTCTCTCCCTTCGCCTTTCGGTGTTTAGTTTTGCCGTCATAGCTCCAGCATAATGCCCTGCGATTATACTGTCGGTGTTGTCCCATTAAGTGCGCTCTAAAGGTGAGCCTATGATTAAGCAGTGCTTCTAAGCATAGACAAACTAATATAAACCGCCGTCTTTACGTTTCCCTACCAAAAGTTTTGGAAAGTTCGCCGAGTTTAAATTTTCTATCTGTGAATACATGTGAAAGAACGTGCGAAGAAGACGTAACTATAAAAAAAATCGTGGCGTTCCTTTCTTTCCTTTTGCACAACAAAGTACACAGAACGACTCAACAAAATGGCTGAGCTCAACGTCAAACAAAACGTCAGCAAAATTGAAGCAAAATGTTGATACAATGTTGCCTACGTATAGATTCGGGCTCTGGGCTTTCTTGCGGCTGCTTGTAATGACAGCCTCCGTTCTGTGTACCGCATGCCTGATGACCGGAGCCATAGACATATGTATGTATGTGCAGTATCAGGTCATCTGCTCTAGGGTTTTTGGTAATACCACCACCGCCATCAGCGCATCTCAAATGTCCATTTTCTGCGCGTACATAATCTCCCTTAGGGCTGGCCCGAAAATTAAACCCTAATGGACTCGTCTTTAAACTAAAATCACAATATGTATGTTCCAAAACAGCATTCCCCTTTGTTGTAACATTTTTTCGAACCAACTGAATTCATCGGAGCCTCTTCGTTTCCCAGACTGTGTGGCAGAAGTTTTCGTGATTCAGAAAGCTTCCCGTAACAACTTCCCTCTCTATCTCTCTGAAAGGGAAGCTTAATCATCAAGGTCATTAAAACATCTACAAAACTGGTAGACAATGCTCAAAACCAGCCTCTTGTGGAAAACGGCAAATTCTTCACCGATGCCAAAAATATTTTGAAGACTTTCTGAACAAACATTTTCTGTGGGTATGCAGGGATACAGTCGTTTGCTGAAGCGGTTGGGCCAGACGAGATATCCTCTGAGACATCGCGTTCAGATGGTTAATGACTCTCATCTCCAAATTAAGAGCGGTGATCCAATGGCTAATCAGTGGAGGGAAAGTTATCTTTTTACTATGAACCAAGAGAAAGGACGATCTGCGAAACTGCGACAAGTTGATGTCACATACCCTAAGGAGCCGGTATTAAACGGCCGGCTGCGAAAAGTGGGAAAAGATAAAATATGTGTGCGATGGGGAAATTGTGCCAGCTTTCGCTCCCGAAAAATTACCCTCAAGCTTAAAGGAAGGCTTTAAAGCGCAGTTGTACGTCCAGCGCTGGTGAATAAGAAAAAACTATGAATTAAAATTAACAGCAGCCGAAGAATCAACTGTGAAGTGATCCGTAGACGGGAAAGCAGGTGGTACTTCCGGACAAAAAAAGGGCTGGTGAGCCTTCTATACAGGATAATAACAATAGAAGGAGAATCTTTGTCTTTACTAGGAAATTTAATCCGGCGAACCTAAAAGGAGGAACAACTTGTGCAATTCAGAGAAGAAAGTTTGTTCTTATTCTTGGTTAAACAAATGAGAAGAAGTTTACCTTCTTTGCTTCGAATACCTTCAAATTATGATCGAAATTCATTACAGCAAAAGGAACAAAATGAGTAAATACCATGTGACATTGTCACAGATTTCATCATAAAGCAAAATTTTGACTATTCATTGCATCCGCTATCTGCATTCCAGGTATATTACCACAATGTTAAGTGGGTGTTTAACTGGCTTGTCATGTATGAGGCAACCTGAAATGAGTCAATGTATTGTCTTCTTCAAAAGTCAGATGAGGGCATTGATTTGTTAGTCAGCATTTTGAAAGAAATGTTTTACGTAGAATTAGGAACATATTCAACGACATACAAAATTATCTATCGCTCGGATTTAAAGTAAAGATCAGACGTTTATTGTTTGGTGGACAAAACGAGTTTAGAAGGCTTTAAAAAACGTCTCGGAATCTGAGATACAAAGACTATCATAAAGGAGTCAGCCGTGTCTTTCTGTCGTGAAAGGGGTAAGTTGTAGTGTGGTCTTCCTCGGAGGGAAAAATGAAAACATTTCATTTGATTATGGGGATCTCATTGGCTATCCGATTTTCTTATGTTCTCTACACCACCACAACGGACGCCTAATATGACAGACAATTTTAAAAATTCCACCAAAACATCCTTCTTAAATGACGTGAAAACATACGGTGCATTGACGGATTGCAATTTCCAAGTGCTCACCCATTCATTATACCGCATCCTTCCGTAGAAAGAACTCAAAGCCTAACAAGGGTCCATGGCGCCGACACTTTAAGGATATATTATGTGTTTTTTGCACCATCAAAGCAGTGATAGGAAAAATGTGGCTTTCACAATTTAAATCTAATGTTCAAACTCGAGGTAACCACTGTGCTGAGCTATTGTCCGCATAGTTTCTTATTTTTATTTTTTCAAATACACAAGTAGCCGTGAAATTTAATCGGCTTAACCAATTGATTTTTACCTTTTATCAAGTGCACTTGCAAGTGATTAAGTATCACAATGGAATAACACACTTTGTCCATCATTTGTTCATAGATATTAGGTCGGTGATCTTTTCGATTGACCTTGAAAATAATACAAAAAGTAGCTACTCGTATGAGGTTCAGATGAACGATGTCGCGATCGAAAACTACAAAAAAAAACAACTTTTTTTTTAAACCTTTCATTGATCGTATAGACTCGAGATTCCCTTTCCAAAATCATCGGCGATATAAAAGCCAAAAAAGTGCTTAACATATGAAGGATGTTCCCGAGATAGTACTCTTCAATGTTTTGATATAATCGCAGATGAAGGCATTCTTGCATCGATGCGTGTTGTTCTTGGAATGCGTTGGATGCTCATCAGTGTACCCTAAAGCAGAGTACATCAAAAGAAGAGTTCTCCTGAAGGCATTTGCATCGCTTAACTTTATTCTCCCAAATACATGTTGATCTTCAAAAATAGTTGACATCACCTACAAGTGCACAAGTTTGGCCAGAAATGATGCATGCACAGCGATTACCATGGAACCGTATTTCAGTTATACAAGAAATAGAGTAGTGTGGATCTGCTTCTGACAAGGCGAAGCAGTTAATCTGCTAGAACCACCAGTATACTGGTGGAATGATGAGATCGCTAGATTGCGCGCAGAATGCCACACAGTGCGTCGATTGTATCAGCACTTCAGGAAACACAAAAACCACGGAAGATTTATAATCCGCCAAAGAAACTTTAAAGATGCAATGAAAGATAGTAAGAAGAGAAGCTTTACTGTAGGATCCCTGATCATATATGCCTCTTTCCATGCTGGACACAATGGGTCAAATACTGGAACGCATAAGTGACAGATTGGAGAGTACCATAAAAAGCCGGACAATGGAAGGATGGGAGTAAGCAATACATACTATGCAATCATCACTCTAGATGTTAAGAACACCTTTAACACTGCAAACTAGAGCTATATTCTTCGAGAATACCGGACTACCTACCGAAGAAAATGACGGATTATTTTGGAAATAGAATACTGCATAACGACCTGGAACACCGGGATAAGGTTGATTTTCAAGATTTTACAAATTTGTTTGACATTGTGCATCTAAAATTAAAATACTTTTGATTTTTCTTAAACCTAATCATAAACCGTCTAATTGCTTTTGCAATTTGTACTTTTTTTAGCCCACAGGCGTTAAAAATTACCGAAGCAAAACCATTTAGATGCTGCTTTACCTTCCGTGTATGTATGTACATATATATGTATGCGTCTGTAGTGAGCTTTATAGCTGAATGCGTGAAATTGGAAATTGATAGATTGCCCACGCACTCATAGTTCTTTAATTGTAAGTGAAAACATGGCGCATACCTAAAAAAAAATCATTCGAATGTGCTATGATGATTTTGTTAACGCCCCTGTTCGCTTCTAATGGGTACTTTTAGCAGCCAGTTATACATATCTATTATTCAAATGCATCATTGGAACAAATCAGTGAAATAGTGTTTTCACATTCCTTGACAAGTCAGTTATATCAATCTATGAAAACAAATGTTAGGTTTCGAGGTAAGGATTGATCATTGCAAGCAAAACTGACAGATGAGAATAGAACACTTCAGTGAAACGATTGTGTTCCAATTTACAGAAACAAAAATCAGCTGTTCATTGAAATCAATTAAAATCAGTGAAATAAGAAAAGTTCTAATCAGAATTAAGTATTTGAAAAAACATCTACAAGGGATAAACTTTATTTTGGTACCAATTAAAGCCAATATTGTTTGCTAAGTCGTATTAAATTCGGATATCAAACTGTTCAATGATGCATTTGAATGATAGCTAATACTGGCCCCTACTACCTGGATACAATTTTGTTTGAATAAATATTATCTCCAGCGATAGAGGTTTTAAGTGAATAAAAAAAGGGGTACATTGTTACCTCAAAACGAATCGTCCTGTCATCCAGCAGCTGTCAAACTCGACATTTCGATTTGCGTTTATATAGAAAATGTCATTCCGATTTTACAAAAATGTTGTCGATTCCATTCTGTTCCAATCAAACCGGGTTTTTGACAATCGATTGGAATCCACCATATGAACGTGGTATATGTTTTGATACAGATTTTAGTGCTGCCATCATTCAAAATTGGTTTTATTCAAATGAGACTTTTTTGTGTGTGGTCACGACGTTCTTGTAAATAAAATTCATTGCACTTTCATATGTAAACTAGGAATGTACGTGTAACTTGTTCAAACTGTATAGAAATTGTAGCGTGTGTTTGCTCGCTTTCGATGTTGGGCCGATATCGTACGGTTGAAAGCCTCCGATTGAAAACTTGCCATCGCACGCGACTGATTGTATGAAAATTAATGCGTGTGCTTCAAATAACCTATACATAATTTTTTCATTTAATTTTAGCATGTTTCGCTTCGAAGACTGTAAAGCACTCGGAGTAGGTATGGAAATCCAACGCAAAATATATTCATAAATATATCAATTTTGGGCCGATATTAGTGCAATGCGTAGTTATACAACCGTTGCATCGTATTTTGATTATGCACATTCTAATAACTAGCTTTAAATTGAAGTAAAAGATTTTTGAATTCTTGTGCCTTTTATTCGAAGGAAAATCTACCAACAGTATAGCTGGTTGCACCCTTTGCAAACAGAAGACCTTATGGCGTCATAAATTGCCAACTAGAAAGAAACATGCAGTCACTGCTAATAGTCTACAACATATGCATTTGTTGACCTAAACAAAACTGTGTACATACATATGAATACGTAGTTAATTATTAAAGAATTCAGCTCGTGCTCTTTTGGGGTAGAACACATGCTGTCAAAGTATTTTCAACTTTTACCTCATTAAAAAATAATCGAAAAACACGTTTCTTGTTTTATTCATTGCTAATTGTGTATCCACGAAAAATTCGTTTACTAATTTTGTGTTAATTTGAACTGTATTTTACCCATGTTGGTAATTTAATTTTAATTTGAGTAGAATTTTCAAAATTAAAGATATGTTTCCAGGGGGTGGTTAATTAAATTATTTTTAGATCAATTGCCGATGTAAATATGTAATCATTTGTAAGGAAATGATATCAATCGATTGTGTATGTTTGTTTAATATGCCTTTTTCTCATCATCATCGTAATGATCATCATACACCATAGTGAATGATGACTAACGACTAATGAAAATATCTATTCGATTAATCGATGTAATCGATATATGTGGTGATACACAAAAATCTAATACAAGCGCAGAAGTAAAAGTTATCGACTCAACCATGTTCGAGGTATACGAGTTGTATATGTAAGAGAACACCCAAATGGTTGAATGGAGGCAAAAAAAAGTTTTCCACTCAAATCTGTGATATGATTCAACATATCGAACTGTTTGCAACTCTGATGAACATAATCGAATGAATCACTTGCAAAAAAAATAGGATTCGAGTGTTCAATCTGCTCGTATCATCATTCGAGATATGCACATGTGGGTTCGAGAAATCTCCTTATATTTTTTTTTTATACAAGCGGACATATGTGGCCTGTATTTAGTAGATTATAGTCCTTTAATTTCTCTGTATCCGTACAAGCGTGCTTGTTGGGTTTGACAGATTGAAACTCCCGGTAGACTCATTTGTACTGGAGCACTTCGTTACTGAACGTCGCCAATTGAGATTGATACTTTTATTTGATCTAGGAAGAACCTTTCGCTCACGTGTTCCAGATTTAGAGCTTCAAAGTTTGCACTGATCCTCCGAGGAATCAAGTAGTTGTCCCTTAATACATCTAAAGCAATAAAACACAACTATCAATAGGTGCTTATCACAGAGTCGAGTCTGATAACTAAATTCTGTTCAAATGGTACCTGAGTGCGCAATGCCGTTTTATTGTCGAGTTGAACACTGCTGAATGGCATTTTCAAACAGGGTTCCAGGCAGGCAAGTAGGCGCCTTTTCTTGTTCGTTTCCCTTATCCATGTTATCATACTCTTTGGTGGAACAGATGGTTGTTTAGTACCTCGATATATGTATATATTCACATAGAGCTTCTACTCTTCTTATAAGAATTACGGGCTAGTCAGACGCTCGCAATAAGTTGGCCCGTGAAAAGTCTTTGATGGCATATTTTGGGATTAGATCCTGCATCCTAATGCACAGTAGTACAAAGCACTAGCCACGGAGCCACGGCACCAACAATTTCACAATAGGTGTCCTCCTTCCCAAACGTTGAATTATGCGTTTCACATGAACGTCTTCTTGGAAGACAGTATGTAGGTTATTTTCCAAGTGCTTCCCAAAGGTAGGATCGAGGATACCTAATCTGTCCTGTACTGTCATTATTAGCGTTAGGGAAGGCGGAATACTTATTTCAATTCGGTTCCATCAAAAATTATCACTTTTACTATCCTAGAGAATTTTTTCTGCTGTTGCTTTGCTTGTTCAAAGGATTACTCGGGATTAAGTTCTAGCATTAAAGAAGATGGAATCTTCTTACTGAATTCTAATACGCAACTTTTTAGGCTAAGGTGCAGGGTAAGGTACAAGGCTATTGCTGCCTATGTGTAGGTTTATATAGACAATTTGGTATAGTTGTTTTAACTGCTCTTTCCCTTTAGCATTTTAAGCCACCATACTAGAGGACGTGCATTTTTTAGAGGAGTTGGCATACAAATATTGGCCTAGTCGCCTCGTTCTGGAAGTATCACAGAACCGGCAATTTAAAAAAAATGACCCCCTACATCGACTGTTGTAAGATAGACTTTATTGTGAAGCTCTAAGGATAAATTCCCTCACGGCCGCTACACACGTTGAGGAGATTATACTTACTATTGACTAATTTATGTCCTGTAATCCTCAACTGGCTAGGTACTAGACTATATGGACATCGAAGGAAACGAAAAACCTGACGATCTTGCTCGGAGAGAAATAATGCTTTTCTGCCAACTATTTCCATACGGAAGAAAATAGTTGGTCAATCCACCGGTTGACCAAATAGACGCTGAGTTCACCTGGATACTTGTGTCAATGGCGTTCACGCAGAGCGACTCGGTGTGCTGCATAATGACATTCCATTCGCATTGGAAGAGGGATAGCTCTTTGCAGTTACTTTTTCACAGATCTGGAATACTTAAGTAATGTTGAATTGACAAACGTCTTGCTATCCATATTAGAATCGAGATGTCAGTATCCAGGGTTAAAAAAATAGCCTAAAGGACCCAAACTTTTTTTGGCTAAGTTAACCTACAGTTAAGCTCTTTCGCCAGGATTACTTTTCTGAAAGTTTAGTGGATCTTTTAGAGATACTTGCACTTGACCGTTTTCTTTTTTCTGAACTTTTCTTGTTTTCCTGACCATTTTGTTATTTCTTTTGGTCTATGTGTTCATATCTAACGCTGTCTAAGTAACTTAAGGGTATTCATCCTCCTTAAAAGCCGTTTGAGAATGTTAACAGGATATAATCCATCAATCAAACTGCACGTCATACGATTCAATATAAAGTTTTGTTCGGTGATAATGGACTGCTTAAATACTCTGCAATTTTTTTCTTTTTCCTGAAACCTAATAAAACGAGAAAAGAAAAGGAAAAACAGAGAAACTATATACAGATGGAACTTAAAACCACAAACTGGTTTACCAGAACGACCGATGACTAATTCATGTAGACCCTTAAACGAAGAAGTGATTAAGGTCAACAGCACATTATATAATGAACAAATTTCAATCCAGACTCAGAGATCATTTAAATAGGACAATTGCACCTCAATCAGTGGATGGTGTACCCTTCCCTCCCTTTGTGGTTGCAAATTTGAAAAAAAAAAATAATTGAAATTTATCTTCAACTCGTGTCGATACAAATGAACCAATCAATCTTTCTGCAATGGCTGATCATGTGTTGTTGATCCCAGCACTTAATCGGGTAATATTTCGGCAAGACTCCGCTTACACACATAATCCTCTTCCACCTCATGATGATGGTTTAAAAGGAATTACATTTTTTGTATTTCTCTCGATCGGTTACAAGAAACCAACATGGCATGCGACTGAGTCATTTTGTGGTATTTTTTTTTTATTTATTTATTTCTTTCGACACTCATTCCAGAGTGTGTTTTGGTTTCTCATCATCAAAAAGGAAAGGAAAGTAAGTTTGTCGTGTTGTTTTTTACGTTGCGTTTACTCTTTAGAAACTCTACCACCAAAATTCTGTCGTAATGAGACATCTAATTAAGAAGTGAAAACGAGACTTGGTCGCCTACCAAAAAAGAGAATTTAATTACTCCCAACAGTTGGTCATTAGGTCGCTGCCATCTGAAGAATAGCTTCCACAATCCACACTACTTGACTGATAAAATAATGCTACGCATCACCAAGAATTGAACGCGAGCAGCAAGAAAAAGAACAAACAAGAAATATGAAAAGGCGACAAGGCGGGGTGTGATAAATTTACACACATTCCCCGGCACTTTGGATCATTTTATTTTCCTCTTAATAACAATGAGTAATTTTAAACTCACCAGAAACGTAGTATGTGCACAAATTGAGTCACACACTATCATGTTGGCCGCCACCAATGGTAAATATCCGTCCCACCACCCCACTTCAATGCGCTCTCTAGCTGAAGCAGAATCAACAACAGCGTTGCCACTTTGGTAAATGTTTAAAAGTGACAGAATGTTTGCATAGCTTGAATTAGATGAAGTATGAAGTACATATTTAGACAAGAGTTAACGAAAATACTAAATAACTTTCCTTCAAGTGGGGGGGTTTCTTGACAAATACAATCTGACACTCTGACACGCCTATCACAAAGGTCAGTGGAAATAGAAATCTCAGAAATCAACAAAAGTTTTCACTACACAGAACCCATTCTTGCGGCTTTTTAGTGTCCGGACCATAAGACGTAAGCCTTATAGAATCAACACAGCTTCTGTTTGTCCGTCAGTCTGTCACAGCGTTATAACTTTTGGACCGTTTGACACAGGAGTGTTCGCGTTCTTTTTGCACTAACAGTGGTGGTATGTAAAATTCTACAGTGTGGGGGCAATATTCCCAGAGAGAAGTACAATAACGAGAAGGTAAAGTAAAAGAACAGGTTTAACGAAATAAAAGCTAGAAATATACAGGTTTCACAGATTTAATATTTTACAAAGCTTAGGTTAAGTTAGGTAAGGTGGCCCATTGTGATACCACATATTTGGTAGAGTGGAAGTTATATTTGGTACTCGGGAACCTTCAGTTATCCCAAGAGGGTTGTGGCTGTGAATCTATTGTGCCATACGTAGCTAAGTAGCGTGTCTGACTCAATCTTCGTCTATTACTGATATGCAGTGACGAATGCTTTGTGTTTACAAGTGCTTGCAGAATCTGTGGCAATAAATTGCCTTTGCCTTTATCATAGCTAAACTTATCGCCGTTTGACAATGGCAATGGTAATATTGACCGTCACATGGTTTACAATGATAAATTGGCTGAAACTGAAGTAAAGTGGTTTGATTGTATTTTTTTATTTTACAAAGTGGCATCACCGATAACTCTCCTTGGTTTAGTGACTCTCAATCCAAAGGGAGTCAGGGCTGAAACAGAAATCGTCGGGTGGTGGTCATTATCCGAATAGCTAGATCACCTATTACCATTTCGTTGACAGTCGATTCAAGGGAAATATTCATTTAATCGTACTACGACGTGTTATTATTGTCCCCCTTCTCTCCTACAATAAATATCTGATAATGATACTATGCGAGACAGATACACAGTAAAGAGCTTTGATTAATGAATTATTATGTTAAAATGTTTATCAAGCCTAGGTATACAAAGGAATCCGATGATTGAGTGGAATTATGCAAAATTATAGTAATTAGACTGATAATGGTGTGTCAGAGTGGGTGGGAGATGGTCGCCGGTGGCGGCGTTGACTAAAGTGAAAAACACAACACGATGTTCCAGAGCAGAACAATGCATTCGGTTTTTTTCTTCATGCACTGTCACTCAATTTATTTGATTAACGAGATACATGGGGCATTGTGAGGAGGAACATGCCATCAAGTATTGTATGTGCTGTGCGAGAAGGTACCTATAGCTAGATGTGCAGCTGCGGAATTGGGTATATGGGAGATTGTTAGGGCTTTTTATTTCTTTTTTATCCGGGGGAATGGAGAAAGTGGTTGGAATCCAACGAGTGTTTTGAAGAAATATGGGTGAAAAGAAAGGAAAATTCTTGGCAATACAGAATGACATACGACAGTTGACAGCAGATTTAACGAGTTTTATGAGGTGGGAATGTGCACGAGGTTCTTTTGCATGTGATTCAATTGAGAGAGATGATTGCCGCCAGAGATTGAGGTTGGTAAATGATTGAGTAGAGATTATAAGCTTTATCTTCGAACTAGATAACTTTACGACTTCCAGACCCGTGAGTCTGCCATATGGTTGAACCCAGCTTAAGGTGTTACCATGTTTATCAACAGCCGGGCAGCTAGCTATATTATGGTGGAACGCCACAAGGCGGTGTGCTATAACCACCATTGCAATCTGTGGGAAACATTCTATAATTTTACAAGATCTCATGAAGGAAGTTTGTAAAGTGAGACTGCAACATCTCCATGCCAACTGGGAACAGAGTGAGTTTATACTTTTCACCTAATGAGAGGCCGATGCACTACAGGTTTGGCATGGCCTATAAATTGCAGAGGTTTGTCCAGCATCTTAATCTGGGTGACAAAGCACTAGACAAAGTCATTAGACAAGTAAGTGTCTCTTCTCGCTTTAAAGAAATCACAGGAAAAAGTCAAAACAGGTGAAATAGCAACTTCTCGTGGCCAAGTTTTGGACTCGAGGATGTCAGGACTTAAGAGCTTTATTGGCAATAACCTGATTGTGTCACATCATTTACATACATCTAGTGGTAGTTTTTATGGATCGAGCAAAAAACACTATGAAGTCCATGGCTTGGCTAAGTAATGAGCATGTTCCACAACTAGTATACGAAACATTGCATGGATATTATGCCCTTAAGTAAGCGGCCACTTGGAAGAGCCAAAAATAGTGGCTGTATTAAATCCGACTTCTATCCTGGTTTAGTTTGAGAATTGTTGCTCCTGACAACAGCTGCTACTATTGCTTATATCCAGAAATCAAGACGTGGGGCTTGTTACCGAAAAGGGTCCTGTGCATCTATACGGCTATGATAAGACCATTTCTGGCTTAAGCGTTGGTTGTTTGGTGGAGGCGTCTTTCTCTAAAAGCTATTGCTTTTGGTATGAAATGCACTTGGGCTTTGATGACGTTGCTCGACACTTATCCTTTGACCCTGGTCTTATGGATATGCCGTCTGATGCTCCGACAACTCCGACTCCGAGGCTTCAGTTGCGGCGCAAGTATGAGGTCGACTTTCCAGATATTCAGGAGTGCCAGTGTAGTCGTATTTTCACGGACGGTTTCGAGACCGACCAAGGTTCAGGGGCCGGTGTATTTGTGGAAGACGATAGCACAAGACTGCAATACTCAGAAGGTAAGCATGCCTCTGGCTTCCAGGCGGAGATTTTTTCAATTCTAATGGCTACAAGTCACAACGTTGGGAATAGGTGGAAGGGTCGTAGTAAATGTGTCTGTAGTGACAGTCAGCTTTAACGCTTTAACCTCATCCAAACTAGTTGGTGAAGGGAGCTTTGAAGTGTGTCGCAAGATTAAATTTATTGACTCTCATCTGAGTGCCAGGTCACACTGGCATCGCAGGAAATGAGATAACCGATGTGATTGCTAGACAAGTCTCAGAGGAGAGTTTCTCAGGACCTGAACCTACGTTAGGCATTCGGCATTCTTGCAGAAAAGACTGCAGACTGCAACTTATTGGCACTTCGCTTTTGCTAAGCATCTTAATATGATTGGCTTAAGTGAAACATCTGTCGGTGACGCTTGTGGAGAGGATGGCAAAACACTTCCTGCGGAACACTTCCTATGTGACTATCCTGCTTTTGCTCGTATCAGGCGGCAGATTCTAGGTGCGGATGTGGTGAGTGCTGTGAATGTAAGCTCTTCATCAGTGAAGCTCCAACTCGAATTCATTAAGAAGACGAGAAAATTTATACAGTAAAAGGGGGCGTAATGGGATCCTTTCTGGTAGTGTAATGGACAAATTAGTGTCTGAGTTCTCCAGTGAAACTTTTCCTATCTCAAAAAACAATCCAGAAATCACAGTGACTGCCTGTGAGTCTTTTCTAGTCGCTGTGCGTGAGAAATCGTTTTGGCTGTCTGTAAAGGATTTATTATATGATGATGGTTGTATGAGATTCGATTGGTAGATGTTCCATTGCAGCGCACGCCATCGCGGCTAGATATTTTGCCTTTGGGTGGCGTTTTCGTTCTCCTAAATCACACAAGACTGCAGCATCCTTCAGTGTATATATAGTCAAAGTAACCGAAGACGTTTACTGAAAAATTAGTGCGAGATAAGTGGTTTTTGGTTTTCGAATCACAGCTTCCTGGAACACTACGGCAGAAGATTTGATATTAGACTACTCATTTCAGAACTTCATATTCAATTCATGGCTCGTTATGAAGGAACAAACATTTATTTACACCTCTTCCTTGGCAAAATTGTGCCGCTTCACAGCAGTTGGTCGCAGCTTCGTTAAGGTACTTATGTACATTAAATCTATTTTTCATATGAATTGTAATCTATGTGAAGGTCATTGAAATGCCCGATTCGCAATGGATGGTGCTCTGGGTAAACAATCAATAGAGAACGCCATTATCCACTTCGGTGAACCGACAAAATACACAAAAACCACAACAAACACTCTCGACACTTGAGCGTTGAATGTGTACCATCATATGCATGATGGATGGATGAATGATTTTATGACCCCGAATTCCAGAAATTTTACGACGATGACCATTCAACAGATGTAAACAAGTAAAACCTCTAACTGGGACAGCTACGATCAGATTTAGATAGGCGAAAGGTTGTTGAACTTGTTCATAGATTCCATATGCTCATCTGAGAAGTGATTGAAACCATGAAACTTTGCAATTTAACTTCAGATGATGCACATATCTATCTTCTCCAGTCTGGAGACTATTACAACAATGCCGCATTCATTCAGAGAATTTTCTTAATTTTTCTCTTTAAATTTTTTTTTTTTTTTCATATTTAATTAACCAAACAAATAAGGTGCTGTACGATTCACCCATTGAAACGATCTGTGTTCGTCGTTTTGATGTGGGGTGGATGAAGCGAAGACGTCTCTACCCGCTCCTCTTTTTGTACCGGAGGGTACCACTTTATTGCGAGAGTTAACCCCATGACTTTTTCGTTGGATTGATGTATTGGGGTCTGTCATTGTCGCCATCATTTTTGTGGGCCCCATTCATTCATGCCATGGGATAAACAATTGA
Organism: Chalcosyrphus nemorum; assembly: GCA_949716465.1. Classification (NCBI taxonomy): domain Eukaryota; kingdom Metazoa; phylum Arthropoda; class Insecta; order Diptera; family Syrphidae; genus Chalcosyrphus; species Chalcosyrphus nemorum. The sequence goes on from OX454334.1 coordinate 31,997,994, forward strand.
AAATAAAAAGCTCTTTAATTTTTTTTCTGTGTAACTACTGAGCTTAGTCATGTCATATAATTGTCAGGAAATAAAAGGTCAGTGTTAGACTCATGGAGAGGCATAATAACGCATGCAATTGGGTGACTTTTATTTTTTTTTCTCTACTCTAAATGGTTAGTCGAAGGTTTTTGCGGGAAAGTCATCAAAACGAGATAGTTAAGTACAAAAAGTTTTGCTATTGTTTTCTTTGGGAAGCGGATTACGTAAATAGGGAAGCTTGTGACCCTGTGTGGCGGACAAGCTTACTATACACTTTGTGGTTTTACAGCTTCATTCTAAAGTTGCGATGAGGAAAAAGGGCTTGGAAAAAAGATTTATGCAAACCTGTATCCATAAATGGTGATCTGGGGAATTCCACTCAGATACCTGAGTCATGGATAACTACTTTATTGATTCACAGTTTTTAAATTCTTTGAATTCTTACAATTTTCTTCTTATGAATCTAAGGTGTGCCAATTGAATTATTGCGAGAGGAGCGAAGTGCATTGAAACTCAAGGCAAGGTTTGACAGTGGTTAAGAAAAGAGTAAGACGAAAGGGGCTAATACATTTAAGAGCGTAGACGTCAGAACAATAAACGCAACTTGGTTTGGGAAACTTACTAAACTAGATGTGGTACTCTAGGCCAAGTTTTTCTCCCATTTAATACATTTGACGGCTAATAAGAAGAATGCTTTGGGCTGTGTCTTGACTCGTTAAACAGGAGGTTGTACTAATCTGTTCTGATAGTTTTCACAAACTTGCGCTGTTCTGTGCTGTGCTAGTTTTCAGTTAACACGAAATACTATTTAAACTAGACTAGCTACAGCAACTAACATGATTCGTGACCTATTCCAAGAAAAATAACAAAAAAATTGTAGCTTTCTCAGAATGACTAGGATATGACGCTACTGTGCGTTATCGCCAAGCTTATTGTAGAATAAATAATGTGCGTCATCGATATCACGTTTTGTTCTATTTTACAAAAAGCTTCCAATTACTACTGATGCTGAAGAAATGATTACGTGTTTGTAGATTATGTAATCTTCTTAACAGAAAATAATTAAATTCGTCTTATCAGTTGATTTTTTTAAAAAAAAAAAAAGCCCACAACCGGGTATTTATTTTTAGAAAAAATTTCCTGCTGTGGGTTTTGGTTGCAAGGCTTACAATTCGCAAATTTCTTTAGATAAGATGGTTGATATTTTGTTGCCTTCGACATGAGAGAGCATTTACCACATATTGTCCAGTACCAATCCATCAGTTTTCGATACCAAAACTCGTTCATTTTGGTTTCGTATGGCTCGCTGTCACAGTAGCCGTGTTGACAATCTCTGAGGCAAGGGGCTATACGCCGAAAAACAGCATAGCCCCTCGGATACATACCTACGGATAATTATTAGTTTGGTATTACTGTTAGTCGAAATATTCTTCGTCCAAGATAATTAAAGTTATCAGCACGAGGTAGAAATATACATAGGAACTACTCTCTTGACCTTGTTTTCGCGTTTAATTTGTAACCATGAGCATCGTCATCAATTTAAGCGAAATACACTAAAAATCCCAACCCAGACAACAGTACAAAATAGCTGACAATGACAGATCGATAAATGAAATCGATGCCTAATAAGTGATCCAGCTTCTCTAGCCACCAATCATCGCCGAGAGACAAAAAGACAGAAGTAGGTTCTGACTCACTTACTTACTTACTTAATTCCTTCAACTCCACGGGGGGCATAAGGCATCACCTTCATATATTAATGCTTATAGGTTACAGTTCGCAGCCACTACGGAGATCCTTTATCCGATGTGAGAGTAGGCAAATATCACAAGTGTAGTTTAGGTGTTTAAGGTTAGATGTCATAGTCCGACGAATTCCATAGTCTCCTTCTGTGAATGCTTCACTGATTACCGCCAAAAATAACAGCTGTGACAGTATGCGTCCTTGACGTAGTACGATTAGGACTTCAAATTCTTCAGACACCTTACCATTGTGTAAGACGTGACACTTACTTTCCTCGTACGTAGCCTTGATAATGGCTATTAGTTTATCTGGGATACCCCTTCTGCGCAAAGCCAACTAGATAGCTTCTCTATTCAAGCTGAAAGCCTTCTCGAAGTCAACGCATTGCTCGATTTTGATCCGGAAGGGGTTAATGTGATCGATGCAGGAGGATCCAGCACAAAAGCCAGCCTGTTCGATGTCGAGGAGTTGAATCTACATAAAGTTCCATTCATAGCTCAGCGAATTGCGAAGATGAACGAGAAAATATTCGCCAGTTTTGACGTTTCATTCACAGCAAATGTTTTATCTAGTCGCCACAATCGGCGAGTTTCATTTGGCATTTGCCGAAGAAAAATAAATTTGTGAGGTTAAATTCTCGCGAATGTTTTGGTCGTGCGAATGTGGATTGCGTTCTACAGTGGAATGTGAGTAAAATTTGACAGTTCGCAAAAAGTATTCGTCTATCCGCGGAAGCGGAAGCGAATTGATGATTTCTTTGCAGAAATAAATTACTATTCAACTTTTTTTCTATGAAACGATGGATAAATTAAGCTTTATTCTTTGGGAATAGTAAAATTGTCTATTGTTTGCCTTTAAATGCGCTAAAAATGTTTTGTTCGCGGTTCGCCCATTCGCTGAGCTGTGAATGTACCTTTAATGCTCCTTAATTCGTTCCAGAATTATCCTCGCCATTATTTTGGCAGAACGCATATACCTCGCCAGTTTCCACAATCCATCAGGTTTCATCAGATTCTGACTCACAGTGGTCTATTTATAAATGCAAATAGTTAGTGCCCTAACAGTGACTAGGAAGAAAGGGTACAAGACAGAATGTCCTCGAAACATCTTAACACAAGCCCACAACGCTGATCAGATTTTGAGTCTGATTAAACCCAGTTTCAGAACATCAACTCTATCCCTGCCCACTTCACCAGTGTATTTCCCACTTTCTAATAAAATTAGCGAAAAATACCACTTAAAAATCGTAAAAAAAAAATTATTTCATTGGAACCCGAATGTTAATCACTTTTCCGTGAAACCAAATTCATTTAACGAACCCTCTTCTCGTTTTTGGGGTGGAAATGTATAAGAAAAAAATTAAACAAAAAACGGTCGTTACATCTGCCGGTCACATCACCGTTCCCCACTTCGCTGTCATGCACGTAGGTACCTGCCTTCCCTCGCGGGGCGACTTATTCATCCGTGGAACGTTATTTAAGGCGTCGCACGTTTGAATTCTGAGACAAAAAATGCCACTTAAAACTCCCTTTTAACCTAAAAACTTGCAGCTCTAAGGTAACCCACGAAATTTTCAAACAAATTATGAAAGAAATAACCATTAAAAGGAAGAGAACAAGGAGAACAAAAAAATTAAATAAAAATTAAAAGAGAGACGCACCCAATAGTAAAAGTTTCACTTCGGAAGCGGCTCGTTCACCTTCGGCCCGTAGCGCTCGATCGATGTTTTTCGATCGTTCGATTGCTTCCTTATCTCTAGCTGTACTCACTGCACAACCCATTTTTTTTTTAAAAATTAAATTTTTTCCTTTTTACAAAAAACTTCACTTCTCACTGCACTCGCGGAGGAAAGCACTTTTTTATTTTTTTGGCGGACAATTTGTAGCACTTTTTCCTATCGAAACACTTGTTGCAAAACTTTTTTTGATGGATTTACAGTTGGAAAAATAAAACTGTGAATAGGACTATAAACTAAGGGGGAAAACACGATTAAAAAAAATGTAATGGGAAAAAAATAGATGGATTTTTTTTAAACAAAAAAATGATTCACTCCTCGACGGACAGCATCAGAAAAAAAACTAAACAATGGTATTTTAACGAAGAACGAAGGCACAACTCAATGGAACTTGACGAAGAAACTTGAAGTTGTGAGAATGAATGAAGTTGGGTGTAGTTCGTACTGGAGTGTGAATTGGATTTGGATGCATGCGATTGAAGATGGAATGGAATGGGTGCAGTCAGTGGAGAACATCGTATTAAGGGATGTGTTCGGTGATTAGAGAGTGGATGGAGTAACTAAATTTTCGGTTTTGTCTAGAGAAAATTAATTTTTTTGGGTCATTTAAGCCAAAAGGTGTACATATTTCAGTGGATTTTGGGAAGTGTTGTAACTTGAAAATGAAATGTTGAAATCATTTGGCAAAATTTGCAAACAAACCTCTGAAATACTTTTGTTTTCTGGAAATCTATTTATGGTGTATTACTTATATTGCAGAGAGGTTGTAAGTTAAGGGCTTGGCCCAATTGTTAGCCTGATTTAGAAGTTGTCAAAGTATAATTTTTTCACAGCTTGCGATTCAGGCACACAATCCTGCTTAGCCTTTTAAATATATATATACACCCAAAAAAAGGTGCTGTGTAGATACATATATATAGAGAAAAACGCTGTAGATTCTACTGCATTCATTGTCAGAATCGACCCGACAATTTTATAGAGGCGCGGTTGTAAATTTAACAATCTGGTTGTGAAAATGACAGCTAAAATTGTAGATCTCACAGCACTTAGCTGTCGAACAACTGTAGAACAGCTGTAGAAACAACAACAATTTGAATGTAAAAAAATAGCTTTCATAGCACTTAAAAGCTTAAAGTTCTAATTTATTGGTATGGTGCGAGAAATGGGTGGGATTAGCTTTTATAATCCAATTAGATGGTTCTTGTCCAATACAATACACTAAGTGTGTGTTTAAACCGAATTATATAATTGCATTTACATAAAATGTTTGAATGTTTACATAATGTGAAAAATGTTTGGATCTGGCTGGGGTTGAACTTGGAACCTCTCACTCGGAGACTGCATACACTACACTACACTGCATACACATGCGAGTATTCTCAAATGGTATCTACTTTTTACGTTTTGGTAATGGATGCCGAGTCTACAACTTGTTGTAATTTCTACAGCTCCTGCTGTAGTTACCACAGTAAATAGTTGTAGATTCTACAACATTTCGATGTAGATTTTACAAATTATATCTGTAGATTTAACAGCCGAAATTGACAACGCGCTGTTGATTTTACAGTTGGGGATTGTAGTTCATTTAACAACTTTGTTGTAAAAATGAATGCTTTCGCTGTAAATCTACAAAAAATTGTTAATTTAACCAGATTCGCTGTTAAATCTACTGCCTTCAATTGTAAAATTTACAGTGCTGTTTTTTTTTGGGTGCACTGATTGTTTTTTTTTTTTGTGTTGACCAGACCATTAACATATAGGCCTCTTAAATCAACTCTATCATTAGCCAGTTGCCCCTTTTGACAATGACTTCCTTAGTCCATTGTGCTCATTGCCGTTCATGATCCTCCTTCTTGTAAAAGGTTAATTTTCGTTTTAAGAAAAATGATCGGAAATCCAATCCTATTACCTACATTTCTCATTAGACAGTTTAGATAGTCGTCAGAGAGCGAAGGCAGCAGAATAATAGTCAAGATAGAGTCCCTATTGCGCACCAAGATAAAAGTATAAAAGTGTATGAGCGTCATGAGCTGATAATTGGTAGCAGTGGAGTCTCAGCAGATATTTCTTTTGTCGAACTTGAACCTGATCAGGAAATCTTTCAGCCGTAGAAAGAAATGCCCGAACCCGCCGTTAAGGACAAAATCAATACTGCTACTGCGCCCGGGACACTACACTTTCCGGTTGCAAAAAGGAAAGGATAGACCGTGAAGCTACTTAAGGAGGAAATAAAATGCAGTATTTTAACTGCAGCCACCTCATGTGGCTAAGGTAGGAACTGAAACACCTAGACGACACTCTCAATACCGAACAAGAAGGTTATTGCTCTGGATTCTCCTGTGTCAGGATAATACTCTGCGTATTATCATCGAACAATGCTTTGAATATCGATCGGCACTCCTCTTGCAGTTTATTGATCATAAAAAGGCATTCAATAGTATGATTCGAGAATTTATTTGGCAGGAGAAGTGCTCCAGAAGAAGTAAAAGCAACTATCAAGGCTAAGCACGATACATAGGTCTATATGTCAAAGGTTTGCTCAAAGCCATGCTGTCAAAGTGGAGTTTGGCAAGGCTGCATTTTGTCATCACTATTTTTTTCTTATTGGTGATGAACGATGTATCCCACGCTCTCACAGAACAATGGACCTAATGACAATGGGTGTGGGGAAGGAGGGAGGGAGACGTTGTATGTGTTAATGTTCTGCATAATGATTTGGGGAGCTAATATACGAGTACCTACTGTGTACAAGTTTTTTTTTCTTAAGAGCCTTTTGCGTCAAGAGAATCCTTCTCACTCCACCTGCCACGTCCACGTCGCTCGGCTTGCACTTATTAACACTCAAGTTCTTATACAATGTATATCCCCCTAATGTTACTGTTTCCAACTAAAAGCAGACACTTGCTACATATGAGCAACACCGCTGATTGTTTCAAAATTACTTCGACCTGTGTTATTGCAATAGCAACTGGACAATTTTAACCACGGGGCATAAGCTCTGTAAAAATGCTCTTCAAATAAGAGATACATTTTTACAATGTTTCTACACAAAAATCCCCATAAATACCCCACAATTTATTCATCGTCTTTCAAAATATTACTTTTTTTCTTTTAAAAATAGAATCGTAACACTTACATACTTCACTCTTGGGCATCCTAAATTAAGAAACTACGAACGAATACCGCAATTTATCATCGTAATCGCATAAATATTTACGTTATCCTCCCGAAAAATTATGATTTCCCTCCACGAATAACTCATTCATTCGTATCCCGCCGGGAACAAACACAACCGGAAGGATGATGCACCGCGATCGCGATCACAACTGCAACCAAATGTTTTGTGAAAATTCCAAAATCAATATGTAATCGGCTATGAATGTCTGGAACTAAAAAAAAAACAATAGGAATCTACCTATTCCTTTGGACTATCAGCAGAAGATAATGAGATCCCACTACCACCATACCGATCGAGAGATCGACTCTGCAACGAGATCACTTAAATTAGCCGCAGGCGATATGTCCGTTTTCAGTGTGTTTGTTGTTCTAACAAACGGTTTTTGTTTTTTAGTTTTCTTGGCTCGTCTTCTTGGGATTGTTATAAATGTCTCAAGTGTAAATAAACACAGGAGCAGCATATTGAAGGAACGATCGATCTCGCGCAATGATCTTTGGCATTCGAACGGGTGGGATGTTTTGTGCCCTTTGACTAAACGACGCGACGACACAACAGCAGTGCCATCATGTGAAGAAGACCTTCGCGCATATGGTCATGAAAAGAGGCTGGGGTTTAATAGGAGATAACAGTAGAGTTGTAAAAATTGATCGATCCAGATGAAGTTAAGATACAAATTGTACAAATAAATAGATGTAGTTCGCTTGCGAGCAGATTATATTGAAATGAGTTACTTTGAAGATACATAATTCTGTGAGATAACTTGTCACAGCATCCATAGAAGGTGCGTATGATGGTATGCCTGCTGTAGGAGGCGACAATAATCCTAAGAAGGATACTGGAGGGCTCAGAGAGTTTAAGTGCAGGGCATGTTTTTTCCTTAGAGGGTCTGTTGTCCAAGTCGCGATGCTCTTCGATGAATAATCCTTCAGCTCTCTCTTTGATATCTTTCTTCCAATACAATGGCGCAGATGATGCTCCTGAAGTTAATGTGAAACGAGGTGACGGACTTTCACAGCACAAGCAAGGATCGGGATTATCAAGAAGGTGTTACTTTTGCTGTTGGTATAAACAATATATCCATCGAGTTTCCGTGGCTCCTTGCTGACAATATCAAACGCCTTTTCAAAGTCGACTAACAGCAGGTGAATTAACAGTCATTCCTCTTATCCTATCATACGGAAGTTTTTCTTTCTAAGCGATCCTTTCAAGCTGTAGGCTTTCTCTATAAGCAGAACAGTATCTCAGCCGGCAGAAGTGGGTATTCTCTCAGTGATCCCACTGGTTAGTTGTGGTGCGAATGCACACCTTCGTCTGACATGGGAGCATATTGGTGGTAGCTAATATTCGGCTTAGAGTCGTGGAAATGCCTTTTCTTTCCCTTGTGCTGGCTCCCATCTCACGTAAGTAAGGACACACCTACACACTCCCTAAGCGTTGGATGGTAGGTATTGCAGCTACCCATCAGGCCTTTGGTGATTCTGTTTGTTGTCACACTTATATACATACCAGGTTTTGTAGGTAACACATTTTTGTAATAGACCTTGTATGTCAATCGTTACGCTGCACTTCTATCATTTTGGTACCACTGAGGGACTCTAGGTCGAATATCATTGCAGCTAGAGTCGCTGCCTACACTTTGTCTGGGCTAAGGCTCCTTAAACATGATCGATGGATACTGAAACCAAGTATCAGGAAACGATCGTAGAAAATTGAACGCGTATGGTTAGGACTTGAATACCGAACCTTCCATTCGATTACTGAATGCCTTACCTCTAAACCGTGGTCACTCACTAGTTAATGAATGCAAGAGTTCTCTGAACAGAGTCTAGTCTTGGACTAGTATGGGTTTGATTAGAGTTCCAATCTAACACCTTTCCAGGGGTTACCAGAAATTCATGAGTCATTACAAAGCTTCTCAAAACCATACCTTGATTGAAGTAAAGGTCTTGAAGTCTTTCCTATTCGGGCCAACAAGTACATTTGTGAGAAGGCTTAGTCCTAAATAACGTGGCATGGCCCTTTAAATTTGAGAACAAGGCATAATTGTGGTTTTGGAAACACCGCCGACATTGATGTACTATTTCACTAACTTGTCACTTAAGTCCTTGCCATGGAAACACGATTAACACCTAATCATGCGTCAGCATTAAAAATATAGCTTCAATTATAAAAAAATGTTTAGATTGGCATTTTTTTGTGGATCTTTCTTCAACCATTAGAGCAGCTAAATTATACCCCAAAAAGCCCCAGACGACAGGTTGGCTATTAATACTCAATCTATTTAGCGTGGTACAGGCGACGATCAGTTAGATGTCTCTCCTCAACTAGTTTCTCTGCCACCGAAGCCAATCCATCGACGCGCCTCCAAATAGACGATCGTAGATCCATATTATTTGTCGGCGACTCTAATCTCATAGCAATTCATAGACGACCTGACGATATTGATCGCTAAACTAATGAGATGACAGACTTTCAATATCCATGGGCGCGATGAGACACATGCTTCGTGGAGTTTGAGGAACATGTGTAGTGTTTGTGTGATGAACAGTGAGTTCAAGGCCTCCCTCAATCATTAGAACGATTTTTTTTTCTTCTATGCATTGACAACTGAAAGTGCTGATTGGAATGGATTCGTTTGAATAGTAGGATATATCATTTTCTAATTGTCTCCTGCTTGAGATAGATTGACTGTTGCTATCCCAAAATCATTAGACCCGTTTTGCTACTCAAATTGGAAAAACACGTTTCAAATATCATGATGGTGGTTTGGAAGATTTTCGATAATTTGTCACCAAACTAGATTTGTTTATCCTTCTCAAGTGGTTCAAGGATACTTGAATGCGAAAAGGGATCTTCATGTGCGATCATGACTTTTTGGTGTCACATTTCACTTGTGTGTGTCGGATTTCGACTGGTTAAGCGGCCAATTGAACGCAGTGCGTATGTTGGATGGAAACAAATTTTCCGGGTTTCTGTATTTTGACATTTTTTGGAAATATGTGGGCATCATTGAGGTGGCAGGCGCCAGACATACATATATAATTCATATGATTTTGGTGCGGTCATTTGTAACACTAGTTAATTATGTTTTTGGTTGTGAGGGACAAGTGGTTGCGCTGAAATTTATCAGGGGATACTGCCTTGCTAGGAGTAAAGGCTTTTCTTTAAAATGATGATTGGGAAGAGAGACTCATTCATTAAGCAATACAATAGGAATTGGATATGCTGACAATTTTAAGGGAAACATTCCACCAAAGTAATCTGGTTTAACTTGTCCTCTATCAGAGAAGTCAAACACCAAAAATTTACTGGTTTTGGATGAACCTGCTTTTAACATGTCTGTTATGAAGAGCTTATTATAGCCGATTCATTTAAAGGTACTATTTGCAAAAGTAAGAAAAGTAGAAAACAATTACAAGTTATCTGAATATTTTTACTATCAAAAAAAAGGGCCATTTTTGACATTTATTTTTTTAAAGATCACTTCTTTTAAATGTTGGCTATAACTGAGGTCCATTCTGAAGTTCCAATTTTCGATTTAATTTAAAATTGCGCGCCATGCCACAATCGATCTTTTTTGAAACCATCAACCATATCTTGGAAAATTGGAGTGACAGAATGCGCTACTGCGAAGCCAGCCGTCCGTGCGTCATCCTGCTGGCACGATATTCCTTCTGGACTTCTTTAGTTAGAAAGTTTGAGCTTGGGCAAGATCCTATTGATTTTCATGCTTTCTCAGCTCAGGTCCTTCATCTCTGGTTTGGCAACTACAACATGCTTGCTGCTGATAAGCATTACTATTGTCTTGCTGTAGGACCATAACTATTCGCCAGTCCTGATAGATTCATTCCAGTGATGTTGGTTGACTCGAGGACTTTGGTTACAAGCGAGGCGTTTTGTCTAATCGATCACTTATGACGAGCTCTGTTTTCTCTCACGATGTCTGATGGTTTCGATAGAATGATCAGTTTTTTTTTAACTTCCACTTCTCGTGGATTACAAATTTCTTGACGCAACACTTGTATATTTCTGCAACGTGTTATGAAATTTCCTAGTTTTTTTTTTTTTTTTTTAAATATTGAAGAAAGTGCGCTTATTGAACAGACAGCTCTGTAATCAAAACCCAATAAAAATACCACTCAGAGGAGCTTGTCTAAGAGTAGAAAATATTTTGATTAGTTTTCATTGACTACTGTTGATGTTGGGGTTCAATGGTTAGTGCGTTGTATTACTGTTTTGAGACAGCTACTCAAAAACCCTTCGGGCTTCCGGTACGGCATAAGACTGTAGACCCATTCTGCACACTATTTAGATAGACGAGACCACCGAATACTGCATTAGTGTACCGCAGCTGTAGGCATACGCATACGGTACACACGAATCAGTGAACGACTTGTAAGCAAGTGCCTCCAGCGAGTTGCTTTTCGTTTAAAACGTTGGCATAGACCAGTGATGTAAGGTCAAGGTCTTCTTGGAGTAACTCATGACAAACGTTTAACGGGAATTCGAATACGAAGTATGCAACAAAGAGTGATCTAGAGCACTGTGAGCCTAAAGACGCGTATAAGGCAGAACTTGGGGTCTTTCTCCTAAAAATGGTTATACATAATCCAAATCATCAGCAGGAAGACGCCTGTTAGATATGCGATCAAACTGTAGCTAAATTGTGACTTATGCGTATAAATAAGGTTTGTGGGACATCTGGAGATACGGCACCCAATTCCTAAAAGATACATATTTTACACTGTACTAGATGTTATGGCCGGGCAACATTGTATCTGCAGGTTATTCAAAATTAAAATATTGGACTGTAAAATCTAGTGTTCTGATGCTGTTCCGATACTGTACCCCAGATGTTTTTTTTGGTACTCCGACGGATCGAAAAATAAAGTGCACAACTGGGGTCGTACAAACTTGCACCTATATCTATAAGTTGTTTGTGCAGTTAAGTTCCATAAAACAAGTGATATACTAATATAAATTTTTAGAATAAAACTTTGTTAAGTTCGGCTATTAGCACCGTTATTAGCTCTTTCTACCAAAAACATTGTGGGCCATTTTATAGGACTCCATAAAAGTAGTTATAATATCTAATTTAAACGAAATCGTTGGAGCCGTTTACGAGAAAAAGGACATATTGTTAAGTTGGCTGTAAGCAAAGTACCATTATTAACAATTTTGGCCAAAAATTTTGTACGCCATTTTGTAGAACTTTACTAAACTAGTTTAAATATGAAATTGAAAGAAAATTGTTGGAGCCGTTTTCGAGCAATTTTTCTAAAACCCCCAAAAAAGTACCGTTATTATCACTTTTGGCCAAAATTTGTTTAAGCCATTTTATAGCAATTGCGATTTTTAATCTAATGTCAGAACTTTTAGCCAAATTGGCCATAACTACCGTTCTAACCAATTTTGGCCAAAATGTGGTACCTCATCTTTTGGCATGTGTTTGTACTAGTCTCAGTGTGGAATTTAAGCGAAATCGTTCGAGCCGTTTTTGCGTAAATCAGATTTTTGTTAACAATTTTGGAAAGAGATTTTATATGTCATCTGATTGGAACTTCTTAGTCTTAAAACTTAATCAAAATCGTTAGAGCAGTTTTTAAGAAAATCGTATTTTTGTGAAAATGGCCATAAGTAAAGTACCGTTAATAATAGGGCTAAAACAAAAATTTCAATTTTCTTTCTAGGAATTGTCCCAAAGACCCTAGATATGAGGTTTGATCAAAATCCGTCTACCCGTTTAGGCTGTAGCTTCGTGCACAAACAGACAGACAGACAGACGGCATCGCCAGACCCACTTTTTTGGTCTTCTCTATAATGGTAATGTCCAAATTCATCAAAATCTCGAGATCGAAAATCTGCACGGATCCAATACTTGCCCTATGTTATAGGTTCAAGTAAAAATTGTGGAGTTGGAGGTGGAGATGGAGTCTTTGACCCCAACACAAAGACTTCTGTGCCTACACATGTTATCGTGTACTCAGTGTGTTACGCCGGCAATACATATCATTTGGATATTCAGATATGACAGACTTCAAAGCTGTCAAAAGCCGCTACAATGCATTGCAATCCTTTGCATAAATTTAGTTCGTTGTGTTACTGTCGCGCGGCCTTGGGTTGTAGCAGAGGGAAAAACTGCTGAAGGGCGGCAACCTTTAATTTGGCTTCAGATGATAGATATGCTAGGTGGCTACTTCAGTAGAAGCAAACTGACTTCGTCAGATTAGGATTTATGTAGCTTCTACATCTCCCAACACTTGAGTCCATTTACGAGGACATCTTCAGCTTTATGTTTCGGCTCAAAGCGGTTATGGATAAAACGTCAGCATAAACGACAAAACGACTAAATTGTTGAAAGAACTGACTCATACTAAAATCTGCTTCTATGCGCCTTGGAATTTCATTTGCTCGAGTAAATGGTGGCCCTCGCTTGCGAACAAGCTTTACAGTATGTATCTTCACGGAGCACTACATCTACTTCATCCTACTGAAGATGCGAATATAGATGATCGCCTTTCGCTCTACTGATTCCTTCATCAAGTTCAAGTTCAATGAATTGGGATTAAAGGATGCATTCAAGTTTATGCCTTAATAATGTCGTTTGTGACTTGCAGGAGAGCGTATTTATTTGAATCTGATTCAAGTTATGGTACAGAGTTTGTCTATTCTACGTAACCCACTATATGTCTGTGCTGTGTCACAAAGATGGGTCCTGAGTTCTAACGTGACATTTTTTAAACGAGCAATAATAAATTATAGAAAAACCTTTCCTCCTTCCTTGATGTCACTAACCCAAGATTGCCCTTGAACTAGATTGGCCTCACTGCCTAGTGAATATCTCCGTGGCTTGGACTGTGTCGGGTAACAGTGTGACAAGAAGCACTTTGATAGGGCGAGAAGCTTCTTTGGAAAGTCTTATGGAATTCATTAATAGAAAAAAATTCTTAAGCTAAATTATTGATAATTAAAGATCTAAATGTTTGTGGTGCGGAGAATAAAATAAAGAACATCCATCCATCTTTGGGATCATTGTACTTGCCCCTAAATCTTACAAAGGATATACATACATTGAACTAAAAATCCTCCATTTCTCATGTTTTATCCTTTCTTTTTTTTAAATGGAATCTTAATGAAGTTACTATTATCACTTCATATAAACAACTTGCATACTTCACACATGTGTGCTGCGACATTAAATGCAACAACCTGATCAAATATACTATACTTGCGCCCGTCTTCTTCCAAACAGTAGGCAAGAATCATAAAAAACATCCATTCAACATTTTATTCTCATGCACGCACTTAAAAGTGCAATAAAATTCATTTTAACGATCCCTTCTGGTTTCGCATGGATGCAGCAATTGTAATCCATCACAACCATCTTCGTGCCCGTTTACAGAACGATTTACTCTTTTTTTTCCTATTTTATGTTTCTCCTCCCAGGCTAGACGGAGTCCGACATTTAAATTCTCAATCATTCATTACAAAGTCGTTGTCTGGTTATAGTACGCACATGTGTTCTAAAGGAAAAAGAAAACCCTACCAAGGTACGATCAAAATATCTCATTCAAGGCAATTACTCACGATCGAGATGATCTTGATGAGTGTACGTACGTACAAAATCTAGAACAAAGCTAGAACATGTGTTTCAAAAAGATTTAAAAAAAAAAATAGAAAACTATTCGAAAGAAATGTTCAGCCACATAGATGCAAAGAAACTATGGAGAAACGATCGCGCGCACTATTGAAGTCTGCCGACATCAGTAAACCATCTATCAAGGAGGAAAGGGACCACCCAAGATCGCTTATGCCACATCATATCGCAATGTTAACTTGGTGTAAACATATGTAAATCATGCGTACGGAGATCAGCAGCAGCATAGACTGACTGATCGTGTGGCGGTTTACGCGGTGACGAAGCCTTCAGACCACAATTAGTCGAAGCAGGGAGCGCCCGCAGATGATCACAGACTGATCTTGATTCATCACCCACCAACATTACCAGGAAGGAACACACATTTCTCTTCTCGGCATCTCCGTTTCGAGATGATGCTGTCGAGCTATCAACGCGATCGGATACCGATCACACGCTGATGAAAAATATATAATCGGTACCAAAACCTCTTCTCTATAATCGGTTATGTTTGGGCTAATAGTTCTAAAATTATCAAAAAAAAAGAAAATACTTTTTTTTTTTTTGAAAATCACTTTCGATCTTTTGGCCGCTCTCGATCGATTTGTTTACACTATTACGCGTCTATGTTTGTTCGGATTTCCTGAGTTGTCATGCTGCAGAGCGTTCTGCTGGCATCTTTTAGATTAACAAGCTGTTTGTGGTTGTCCCGCATGTCTAACTCAGTATCGAGCGAGAGTGAGATATGTTTTCCGGCGGCGGGGGCGGTACGAGGGATGAAATCCCAAAAAATATCGATCTCTACACTTGAGATCGTTTTTCTTTTTCTCTGAAGACTTCACGTGGCCATGGATACGGACTACTTCTCTTTTTGTTGTATCCTTTCGTCTTTGTATTTGAAGCACCTGTGAATGACACACGCCAGATACATATTCCATGGGCTTCGACGGTATACTGCGCAATCGGTGGCATGGGGGTGTTTTGTTTATATTTAGGGCTACGCATTTTAATGTCGTGTAGATGCATTGGCTTTTGTTTATGCTTCGCAAGGTAGAGAACTGCTGCTTAAAGACCCACCTAATTGGATAAATCTATTGGCAATTGAGAGGAAAAATTATTACAGACCTGCACTCGACAGGAGATGACACGTGATTGGTGCTGAATGATTAGCTGTAATTTGTGCGCTAAAGATTGCTGGGAATAGGGGATGAGACATGAGAGTTTTTTTTTTCCTTTGATATTTTTAGAATAAATTCTTTTGAAGTTTTTTCTTTTGAGGTTTTTCTTTCAGAATGACGTAGTTAGACGATGAAATTGGAAAATAGTTTATGCGTAGGTACAGCAGAATGTTAGAATACAACAGAACTTTGAAACTGATTTGCATGTAGTCCCAGAGCATGAACAGTAGTCCGAAATGAGTTCCAGTACCAGTGGATAGTTTTCGATTATCCAGGGAGTCGTCAAACCGATAGACAGAAAGCAGCATCTGATCTAATCCTACTTAGACCACCAATAGGATCATTGTGCTAAATGTAAGTGGATTACTCTTGAAACAATTTTCTTTGTTTAACGGAGGAGTTTAGTTTGGTCCTTGTGATATCTGAAATGGTTGTAGAAGTATTAACGCTTATATTAGCGAGTGCAGTGCCCATGCGTATAAAGTAACCGATAGCCTTTTCTTCCTTCTCATCTCATCAGTTTCTGCAGAAGTCCTTGAGTCCGTGAGCCTTTCCATGACACAGTGCCCAGTACAATAGTTCGTGTGATATGACACCTATACATTTTTTCTTTTTAGGATATGTGAAGTCTGAAGTCAGTATGGACGAAGCCAACATTGTTCGTATTATTGGCCAAATACCATTCGAAATGCTTAGATGCGTCTTTTAAAATTGGGACTTCAGAGTGGAGCATGTTAACCACATTTACTTTAAAAAAAGATCTTTAAAACACAAATGGATCGAATGGTTCTTTTGTCTGATAATAAATATAATCCGATAAACTTAAAAATTTTTACTCACTTTTACTTTTGAAAAAAGTATGTCTAAATGAATCACCCATTAGTATTTGACACTATGTAGCAGCAGTGAAGACAAGAGAAGAAAAAGCAAAATTATCGCTTAAAATATCAGCCAACCCAAGTTGAGAAGACAAATCTCTTTCTTGGGTAATAGCCTCTTGTTAAGAAGAAGCTTCTAAAAAATGTCCACGCTCAACTGTATATGGCAAAGGCTAACCCGCGTCAGGGGTGCCTGCATAAAGTGAGCCTTTCGCAAACATTCCAAGATTCCAGGACTATGCTTCCAAAGTCCAAGGTAGGCTAAGAATACCAAGACAGTGCTTAGATCCTACAGTGAAATAGTGAAATTTGGTTTACAGCAACGTCGCGGATCGAATAAGTGAAAAATATTAGAGGCTCCTTAGGGAAAAACTTGCGCCAGCTGCTACCGTGACCGCTTAGGATCCTGACACTTAAATGTAGCTCCATCACATTCCTCAAGGATCATGCTCAGAATTCTCAACCTGATCTGTATTCAGAACCCAGATCTTCTAACCACAATTTGGAGGATCATTAAAGTCGAAGAATCGATAGAAGCGAAAAGCTGCGGTATCAACGCGAGTGCAAAGAATCCAAAAGAAGGCGAGGAATGAAAATGAATGCAAAATTTGCACAGAAATGCAAGAACGGAATGGTATTTGCAATAATTTTTTCTAAATCTCAAAATGAAGTCAATCAATGCAATGCCAGAGAACTGCATGAGTCGATTCATTTATCGTGGTGAATCATTCGCTAAAAAGCGAACCCAACACAGTCTCACACACACAGAAAACAAGCGAGTATAATTCATGTAGGAAAAGATAACGAAGTTCACTTTCCGAAACGAAATGAAAGCGAATCACCATGGTGTTGGTATTCATGAGTCTTTAAGTGCGTAGAACATTCCCATTCAAAGCATGCATTGAATAAAACAATTCACTAAAGCAGTGAAATGTACAGCTGATTCACGAGCCTTTTTTTGGGTCTAAAAATTAGTTAGAAAACCCAGAACACTGCCAGTAAAACAACAACCATGAATGTGTACGGGAGCTCGTTTAAGATTCGTTTTTGAGAGGCAATAAAATAAGAAACCCAGCGAATACTTCTTGTGAAGGAATACGAATTTTTTGTGAATGTGAATGAAAAGGAGTGAATATTTCGAGTAGCTCACAAAACGAGCTACTTGCTGAGCGAAACATTAAGTGGAGTTCCTTCAATGCTTTTTAGAGAATGCATACAGAAATGAAATGAAATCCTGCAAATTTAGGGATCTAAACTAGAGATGCCACGAATGGCGATTTTGCCGAATACCGAATATTCGTCTAGGCTCTCGGCCGAAGCGCTGAATATTCGGCTGCCGAATGATTAGTAGCAGAATAAGCCGAACACCGAATAGTAGCTGAATTTAATCTAAACGATTCTCTCTTTCACTAAAGACTATGAAAATCTATCTATCGCAAGCTGAGTATGCAAATTAGCTGAGGAGAGTGATAATTACGACTAACCTAGTAATATCCAGACGTTAATATTCGCGGAAAGAGTACATAAACCTCACAGTATGTATCTTTTCTTTTCCGAACCGCTGTGAATGAGTCAGTTAAGTTTCCTGAATTTAATTATGATCATTAGCCGATCGCAAAGAATTTTTGCGATATTCAAGAAAAAATCCCAAAATTCCAATAAATTCTCAATTTCGGTTTAATTTCTTTGGTTTTTTCGAAAGGAAATGGGAATTTTAACCGAAAATTTATGTCGAATTCGGCTCCGTTTTACGTCTTTGTAGCTGCGATCATGCACCTCTGGCCAGGGGAAAACGATCGCATTTATTCCTAGAAATTACCTTCGTAAAAGAAGATGCAGTCCGTATCCGTAGAGGGAAAAGAAGGCAATGTGCTCCTGTTTTTCGATACAAAAAAAAAAAAAGTCGACTTTATGGCCGCTCGGCAGAAAGCCGTATCTGGATCATTTCAATCGGCTACCTCACCGTATGGTAGCGCTGACTAAAAATAGCAACCGACTATCGCCTGTTCGGACTGATTTATCTGCTCCGCAAGTGAAAATTACCGCATGAGCTGGATGGTGGAAACATTCTATTTCTTCTGGGGGAGATAAAATTGTTTGTGCTTGCGTACATTCGATTGGCTGACGGCATTGCTTGGCACATGACGACTTGGCTAGGGAATTTGGATCAAAAAAATTACACAAAAAAAAAAGAAAAGAAAATGTGTTCCTTGGTGGGCGGATCAGTAAGACATTTTCCTTGCAAAAAATAAAAATCCGAAAGAATAATAAAAAAAAAAAACTAAAAATCAAAAGACATTCTACTACGCACAAACATCGAGAGGTACCACCCCACAAAGGTGATCAGTGATCATACACTGGACTCGTGTGTAATGATCGAGTTTTCCCCAAATTGATTTATGATAGAATTTATCACTTTTTTTATCGATCTATTCGAAGATCGATGTAAGTTTTCATTCACAGATAGTTTCCATGAACTAGACTAGAATTAATTTGTATCATTTGAAGGCTGAACGGTATGGGGCTATGTCGTTTGAGCAACTGGGAATTTCAAAAAGAAAAATGTATATTGAATCGCAAAGGGACCAAGCTGAGTCTGAGAATATTGCATGTAGCAAGTTACCTAAGGATCCAGTTTCAAGCTAGTTCTAAGCCACCTGTCTGATAAAATGTTTAAGGCATTAAGTCTAAGAAGCAAACCTTATTTTCGACTTTCAGAGAAAGCCCAGCAAGTAATTCGACGTTGAAGAGCTTATGATATCAGCACTCACTATGTCCGCACATTAAATCCGTCAGCTGGAGAAAAGATAGAGAAACTGGTCCCCAGGCAGATTGTATATTCATCTAAGGTAACATGGTTAGATGCTTAGCAAATGGGAAGCAATGCATTGAATGTCGTTGTAGATTTAGACGTTGCGACCCTACCACCTATTCCTTACAACATAGGATACGTTTCCCCTTTGAAAACAGATGCATGTTTTCCCAAGGAGTATCAGGGTCTAGTGTTGCATTCCACTAAGACTCCGAAGCCATACTCTTGGTCGTTTCGAGAACTACATTTCGTTCTTGGATCTGATCCCGGCCGAAACCAGTCGTGAATACGAGTAGAGTCGATATACTGCATCCGGCAGTATATCCATGAGACATTAGTCGTATACGAAAAGTGTCGAGCAAGTTCATCAATAGCACAGTGTGAATTACATATACCACCACGTCTAAGGCGATAGATTCCTCTTATATAGCAGATTCAGGGGTACTGGAAAATATTCCCTTGCCTTACATATCGTTCTTTAAAGTCTGATACTAACAGCAGTCACGTACTGTCGCGAAAGTCCTTTCTACCAGACAACTGATGCATGAGCTGTGAGTGGTAGCGTAAATCCAAAGCTGATAAGCCCCATATCGTAACAAAGGTATCCTTATACATAATTGCCAGAAGACTGGAGCACCTTTGATTTCTTCGATTGGATATGTTCGAACAAAAGACGTTCTTATCCAGAATCGCTCCTAAATATTTCGCTTCAATATTTCCAGTTCAATTTTTCGTCCAGGGTTACCAGGTTCACAAGAAAAATCAACTTGTCTATTTCAAGAGGTAGCATTTCTCCTCCTCCTTAAGGGCAATGTTCAGTTCCTTGGAAATAGTTTTGCTGTTTAGCATGGAGCAAAACCATTTGTCAATGTATCGGCTTATGACTCGAAGATCCTCTTGGCTGGACCATTATTGTCCATTTGCTCAAGGTGACCGAACAAATGTAGTCATCTAAGCTTTTTGGACTAGATCCACATCTTGGTACAGCCTATAGAGTGTTTTCAATAAAAAACACTTAACTATATCATATATCAGATAGAATTGGTCCATTGTACTGCCAATATTTTACTAAATCATCAATCATTATTAACGAGCGAAGAAATTAATAGGAGCGAAGATAAGCCGTTCGAGGAAGAAGTATACCCACCGCCTTCTGAAGCTCTGGAACTTCCAAACTATACGCTTAAGTCTATAAGGAGATCTAAATCTAAAACTTTACATAGACCCTTCTTCTACTTGCCCTTTCAATTGTGTTAAGGAACTCTGACCGAAGAGGCAAGTAAGCCCAATACGTGTTCAGGACCTGACACAAATCTTAGTGATTAAATCGTGCGATGTGGACCGAAGAACTTTCTTGGAAGTTTGCTTCGCTGGTATGTATGTTGCATCATGCATCCACAGGACAACCTTGCGCCATCTCAATTAGCCTTTCCAAACTTTTTACTCAGCGGGAGATAGGAGAGTGACTTGTAGAGTGGATGAGAGTGGACGAGAGTGCACGTGGCCATACCAAATATATGCTTGAATCGCAAAAGTGCTGCACTCCCAACAAGCGACAACTTCTCTACCCATTTTTGAAGATTAAGTCTCCCTGCCCGGTAAGAAATTCTATAAGGTAGAAATTTATTGCTACATGCCTTCGCTCTGTCCGCGATGTTACCAATCTTGCTGTTCATCTATCCCTAGTTTTTCTCGTACATTGAGCTTGCCAACAGTCTATTATTCCTAGCCAACTTCTGCGAACAAATTTCAAATCTCTAGAACGTGTAACTCGTCATCGAAATGTGAGTATTTGACTCTACCGCTCTCGTACGCGAGCATTCTGTTTAGAACTTTGATATGACAGCATACGTAATAGTACGTGATGTCATTCGAACACACTAGTCATGTTGAGTCGTTGAGCGAAACAAGAAAGTTGTGAAAGCAAAAGTCCTACTCACTCACTCGTTATCGATTTCAGTAATCCGGCGCATGGTTTTTCTCTCGTAAATTTGCTTCCTCTTAGATGCTGAGAGGTCGATGGGATTCACTTCCGCAACTTTGAGAATGGGTGGAGGCAACAGGACAACCCTGACCAGTTTTTCTACAATCTAGGTAGAATATAAAAAGAAGTATAAGGCAACACCAAATGGTGTCCATATAAATAAATAATTATCGCTCATTCATAAGTAGTTCGGTCATATGGAACCACTTATAGGAATTCCCACACCAATCTAGCCTTATAGTAAACAATTTAGAACCGCATATCTTGTGTATTTTGACGGTCTAGGTCAGAGTAAATCGCTTTTGCTTAGTAAACAATATGACTAGTGTGATCATAACCCACATAAACACTAGATCCAGGTCATTATCCTAACAATACCATTCGGGGTACTTATTGTTTTTTAAACAATTTTCCAATATTATTAACAAAAACTAGTCTCAACACACATATTGCCATCGCAAGCAACAACCTGCGGTGATCGTCGTGTTTACAAATAAACAAAATGGAGAATAGGTAAACTATACTCTCACTACTCTCATTCTCATTCCTTTCAGCCGAGCAATATCTGTTAACAATTTACATTTAGCTCAAGCATGAGGCGCTTACCCCATTCAATGGTAAATATTTTCATTAACAACGTTTGATTTTGCTCCGCCACTCAATTATAAACAAAAAAAAAAAAAAGTTGAAAAAATGTTTAAATTGCCGTGGTTAAGACTATACCAATTCTGACGTCAGAGGTCGGTCACGTGCCACGATCAAATGCCCATCATCATCGTCACGATCATCGTTATGATCGCCGTCATGGTTTTAGACTTATTATTGCCCATACCGTTTACTATAAGCGCATTATAGTAAACCAAAAAAAAATGTTTGTATACTCTAAACCGAAGATATCAACAAAAGATCGATGATCCACTCCACCTAGTCGGGCTGGAAGAGATCTACCAGGAGAGTAGTATGAGTATCTAAACTTTTTTTTTTTTATATACACCGCCACCGATAAAGTATTGCAATGTTGATGATCGGCCCGATTGTTTATCGTAATAAAAGTGCGAAGAGCTAAGGGGTCGATCCTCATCTAATTGCACGATCTGTCATCTGAGGTCGGTACTTGGTTGAGTGGCCTAATCAATGCCCCACACCCCAAAAAAACACTCAAAAACAAAACCAACAACGCATATCGTGTGGTGAATTGTAAATATTTACAGTTAAAATCATTTTTAGTCGAAAAAAAAAATATAATTGTAAATTTTTGTTAAATTATGTTGTTAAGTCCCGCAGGAACATCTGCGAGGCGATCGAGCCGATTTGTAAATATTTAAAAGTACGCGGATTGATGTAAATATTTTGGTAACAAAAGCTACTGACGCTGATGATGGGTTATGAATTGCTTCTTAGTAGACAGAGAGAGATAGTGCGATTCAATGAATGAGAGTGTGCTCCTATTGTGTGTTGGTTTGTTATGTATTCTTGGAATAGGTCAGTTTGGGACGTCTGTCGTGTGTTTATCAGAGACTTAGAAGAGTGGTAATGAATTGTGGTTTGATCGTAAATAGAGAAGTGAGCTGCATAGAAATACTATGTAGGAATACGTCTACGTACTAAACACACAACTTACACTCTTAAAACCAATCTCCCCGCGGGACTGTCGTTAGGTATTGGTAGTTGTTAGCAATTTATGCTCTATTGTTCCTATTTAATGCTTCGGCATCGGCTCTTTTTAATGATTTCAATGGGCGCAGATCAATCTGCACGCCCGGTATGAGCATACAAAAGGATGGAACTTACCACTTTGGAGAACAGAATTTTCCTTGCATACTCAGCCGCCGATATTTGGCAACATCCGAGAAAGCCTGCATATTTGACGCCTTTTTACCAGAATACTCGCCATGTACTTTTAATGTCAGCCTGTTGTCCTTAGACCGAACAGTGTAGCTGTTGGCAAACTAGTTCATAACTATCTCTAATAGATAGTACTTTGGCCTGTGATCTGGCAAGGCATGACGAGTTTACAGGGTTAAAAGCTTTTTTAACGTGTTGCGCAGTGGCAGAGGGGGCGCCGAGAGGCAAGCTCTGTGTTTACCGCCCCCTTTTTTTATACTTACCAAGGATCGAATATGCCAACATCGAAGTGTCATTGGTGATCGGGTACTATAGTTGGCTCCATCATTGTTTTCATAAGTATCCAAGGGGTACACTTTTCAATTGTTTATTTTAATAAACAGACCAGTCATATTCACTGTAATTAAAAATGATAAAACAAATTCAGTTTATAAAATTTTACTATAATTATAAATTAAAATCATTTGCAGATATCTATTCGATTGGCCGCACATTGGGTCAGAAAACTCTCATGGGATTAAATTAACCAATAAAACTAGGAACCTGAAATTACGCCAAGTTATTCTTGAGCAGTAGAACTGTACACATCTTTAAAATAAGACCATTTTCCATAAAATTATGTGTTTTACTAATTTTACAAAAAATACGAAAAAACTTTCTTTAGCAAATATGCAGATCTCACTTATTCTATAAATCTTCCATACATTGTGTATGGCAACGTCCACAGTTAAGGGGCTGTTATCTTAAAAAACAGTACTTTGACGCTTTTCCTATAATAATATAAATTCTTAGGAGCAAAATACATTATTTGTTGAAAATTCTGCAAAATTCATACTGACAAGGTATGACAGGGTTTATATTATTTATACCACTTTTGTATGATTCGATATCTTCGATATCATTGCAGTTTTTAGGAGATACACAACATACTACATATAAAACACTTTTGCGTAGATGACGTTTCAGTTATATCGATGCACACTTCTCCATCAATGAAAGTTGAGTGTGACAGACTTGTACCTGTTTTCCTCTATATGGCACAGTTGTCTTGTGTAATTTATTAATTAAGTTTGATACATAGTTTGTAACATAGAGAAATATTACAGATATCTAAAGTAAGCAATACAAGTGTAAAAACTTTCAAAATCGACCTACTGACACGCCCACTTTTAAAAACCTCATATTTTTCAGTATTTTCATATGAAACTCGAAAAAACTTGCTTAAGTAAATATGTCGATATATTTCTACTCTACAAATCTTCTATACATTATATTCGACCACGCCTACGTTTTAGGGACATTTTTATCAAAAAACTGAACAACGTAGGCGATAAAGAACTGGTGCAAAACAACATAACACAATATAATTAACACGTAAATTCAATGCAACACAATAATGTAACACAACACTAAAACAGAAGGCCTCACAGCACATACCACGACAAGTATGTGACAATGGTGTGTTAACACGCCTTAACACGTATTATGGTGTGTTTTACATTGTGTTTACGTGTTATGACGTGCTGTGTTGCGTTGTATCGTGTTGTGTTGCATTGTATTGTGTTATGTTATTTTGTACCAGTTCTTTATCGCCTAAGTTGTTCCGCTCAGGCTGTGTGTATTCTAAAGTTGTATGGGGAAATCCAGAATCCATGCCCGGGTTCTACCAGATACCGCAGGCCATAACAAATAGAGTTTGAAGAAGAATTAACAGAAAAAGACATATGAAAACACTACAATCCGTCTAGAGCGGATCGTATGATACCCTTTCCTGTATACAAACTCCTGTATACAAACTCAAAATCACATTACTCCAAAACATGAATTTTCTCAGTAAGTGGATGTGGTAGTAGGCGGATTTAAATTTGTTGTCAATATATACTGTATTTTGTTCCTTTGAAGTGATATTGTTCGAATAAAACGTAGGTGTGGTAGAATATAATGGAAGATTTGTAGAGTTTTTTCGAGTTTCATATGAAAATACAGAAAAATATGAGTTTTTTTAAAAGTGGGCGTGTCAGTATGTGGATTTTGAAAATGTTTACACTTGTATTGCTTACTTTTCCAAAGACCTCGTATGCAAAATTTCATCAACCTAGCTAAAAATTTAAGGCCCAAAAACTGGTGACACACAGACGGACGGACAGACGGACGGACGGACGGACATTGCTCAATCGACTCGGCTAGTGATGCTGATCATTTATATATATACTTTATTGGGTCTATCTGTAATATTTCTCTATGTTACAAACTATGTATCAAACTTAATATACCCTTAGGATAGGGTATAAAAAGATTGCCGTGTTATTTCCATATAAAATAAAAAGTAAAAGGCTAAGTATAGACCCTTGCGGGACTCTAAACTGCACTCGAACTTTACACGGGAGGGTATTACTTGGAGAAGCCAGGGCGCCGATATGCCGATAGGTTATCGTCCCTTTCTTAGTGTGTACATATATATGTATCTCCCATATTGAATGGTCTTTTCTTTCCAAATGCAACTTCTGCAGAGGATGCCTATAATCGTCTAGCTTGAAGGCTAATCGAATAGTATTCAGTGAGGACACCTATTAAGGTTCTCTGGTTGATCTGGGGCCAAAGTTGCTTTGAGATTTATGTAGCATGTACCAATCACCGTTTACTCATAGGAGGTTGTTGTGTCTACCCTAATTAAAAGATTACTAGTTATGAGGAGCTACTGGTCCGAATGCAGTGATGAACGACAATCGATGACAAACTCTGAGTCAAAATAGTGACGATTCCAGAGACATAATTGCCGCTTGACTGGAGCTTAAGCTAAGACCATAGACAAACTAACTTAGACAGTCAATTCCGTGTACTTTGACAAATTCACTCTCCACACTGAAATCCATCCAAAAAAGCATCTGCGTTTTGACGTTTGAGCAGAATTAAATCGGAACTCACTCATGCAAGTGTAGTTTTGGGAATATCGGTTGACAGCACAAGAGTGCGGCCATTTTGTAAATACTGTGTGTACACTTTATTGCCGTTAAAGAAATCATCGTTTCGGTGTGTGTTTCTGCTGCACAATATGTATATCCTTCCGTCTACACAGCCAAAAAAGTAACATTAGAGCAGAGATCCCAGAGTTGATTTTCAAAATTACCCAGGTATGTATGTACTTTAAAAACAAGTAAATTAATAATTCTCAAGCCTTAACCTCATTATTTTTTAATTTACCTATGCGAAAATTTAATAAACTATTCGCAGATAGATATTCCTATAAACGCCTACCTTTCACTGGTTTCATTTGTTTACACGAGCCAATTGCAATAAAAACGCCTATTAGGACAGATTCCAATCCACTGGTTCAATAGAAAATCATTCGTACTAGTACTTCCCACGATAGTGCTAAATTGCAAAATCCCCCCAGTGAAACTTGATAACTTTTTCACTTTAATTCGCTTTAATCGTGTAGGTATCGCGATCATCCATTCACCAGGGAATGCATTCCAATAGATACATTTCTCTCTATAGATCGTTAATGTATTGACCCCCATCAATCTTCGATTTAATGTGGAAACACAAAAAAAAAAAACAAAAAAGAATTCAGAATTCAGAAAAAAGAAAAAAAACCGAAAGGAAATAAAAAACACAAAGCGATAGCGAAGAGGGTGAAGGAAAAGAATACACCCGGTTCCCGCCATTCTGTTCCTAATTAAATGATCTTTCAAGAAAATTTCTCACACGCAACCGCCAATCGCAAGTTGTGTTCCGTTCGTGTAAACAAAACTCCGCCTTTCCTCGCACGGCTAGTAGCGTGGGGGAACGAACCGACGACGACGTTCTGCCGCATACCGCCCGCATACAGAACCCTACAGCGTCATGTCAGCCGACAGATCGTTGAATAGTCGCCAACGTATTTCTCGTTGGATTCTCTTCTTTTATGCCACACAAAGCAAAAGCACACCATTTTCTGTTACAAACGAGACGGTACCAAACCAATTGATGGACCGAATGGACATAAAGGAAGATAAATTTTTGGCGGGAGAAGGAGGAGGAACACGGGAATCAATATGGCTGCGTGTGCTTAAAACGGAAGATTTATGATCGTGCTAAATGATCGTACGATGTGTTTTTCTTTTGTTGGAGGTCCCAAATCCGAACCGAAATAATCGGCAGCAAATTAATTAAAGTTCTCTCTCTTGCCAGAGTGTGAATGCGAAAGGGGAAAACGAAGATCCGCCAAAAAATATTGCCTGAACGATACGATAATTAAATTAAACGAGTTAAGTTATGTGCGCTGCTGTCGAGTGACAGTAACTGAGCCTGAGAAGAAATCAACTGGGCTTCTCCTTCTCAGTTGAGTTCAGATTAAAGACGTTCTTCAGACGGGCATTTGCATCTGTGTGGGCTGTTTATTTGGTTTGGGGTTTTATTGAATAGAGCACGATGGAGCTACACTATAGGCATGTACAAAGGCACATATGTATGTAGTAGGTACCTACCGCTACCATACTTTCTTTGAGGATCATTTTGAATCTCGGTTTATGTTATAACCGTAAGAAATATGTCTTCGGTTCCGAAGAAAGGTCCATTCACAGTTGAGCAAACTGCGACAAACCATTTTTAGTCCAATTAAAGGCGCACAAGTGACGATTTTACTACTCTAGAAGAAGAGAGCTTCATTTATCTATCGATTGATGTAAAGTTGGATTTTAGTTAGTTTCTGTGAAGAAATGAACAATTCGCTGAATATTTCTGTGTTAAGAAGCTTCTTGCGAACTGTAAATTTTCACTTTCTCAATTCAAATGGACCAAAACATTGGCAAGAGTTAAACCTCACAACCATTTTTAGTGTTCCGGACCTTAAAAGGAAAGACGGAACACTTATGGATTTGATACGGTGTCTGTCTGTCTGTCCGTCTGTCCGTCATTCTGTCACAGCCCTGTAACTTTTGAACCGTTAGACATAGAGAGCTGAAACTTTCGCTCTGTATACATTATGTGGAAGCCCGCACAAGATGGTGGCATTGAGAAGCTCGAAAAAGTGGGTCTGCCAATTCTGTCTGTCTGTCTGTCAGGCTGTGTGTCTGTCTGTCTGTCTGTGTGTATGTACGCTGGACTGCAGTCTAAACGGCTGGGGAGATTTGCTTCAAACTTGATATCTGAGCTCTGTAGGGTCACCATTCGAGGCGAAGTCGGAATTTTTGTACTAGCCCTGTTATTAACGGTACTTTACTTATGGCCAATTTCACAAAAAGACGATTTTCTCGAAAACGGCTCTAACGATTTTGAATAAATTTCATATTCGAGTTAGTCTAAATAAATGCTATAAGATGGCGTACCACGGTTTTGGCTAAAGGTACAAATAACGGTACTTTTCTTATTAGCAGATTTTAGAAATATGCAAAATTTTCAAAAATTTATTTGTTTTTTTTTTGTTTTTTATTAAAAATTTATTGATTTCCAACTTACGCAAGTACGTACGATTCAGTCGTACACTTTATTTCTTCTATAAATGACAATTGGATTTCGCAGATTGCTGGGACTAGATATTCACAGGTCGCTTATATTACGAGTTATTTCAGCCATACCGCGAATTAATCTCCTTTCGACAGCTCCTACCCGCGATCTTAATTTTTCCCTATCCTAGGGGTATATTAAGTTTGACACATAGTTTGCAACATAGAGAAATATTGCAGACAGACTCAATAGAGTAAATGTATAAATGATCAGTATATATAAATAGCCGATTCGATTGAGCCATGTCAGTCCGTCTGTCAGTCACCAGTTTTGGGGCCTTAAATTTTGAGCTAGGACAATGAAATTTTATACAATTTTAATATTCAAAATCTGCCCACGCCCACTTTTCGAAAAATGCACTTTTTCCAGTAATTTTAGATGAGACTCGATAAAACTTACTTAAGCAAATATGTAGGTATTCTTTTACCCGAAATGATCACTGCGGAAAACTGAAAAATCTGAGCAAAGGGCCTACCCAGAGGTCTCCTTTGGATCCTGTTCTGCGCCATGTATTCCTAGGACCGCTGCGTATCCTGCCATCCTGTATAAGCGGGTTCCATTGCATTGCTTGGTTAGCTTGGTGTGACTAATACACTCTCATTTACGTCATTGCGCCTATAGGTTCATGGCCCGTTCTCTGATAAAGTTGTTCGTTAGAGATACAGTTTGGCCAGAATATCCTTAAGATGTAGCGCAGGCGCTATTGACAAACGTTTGCAGCTTCCTCGTGATAGTGACGGAAAATCTCCGGGACGGATTCAACGTTTGAACGGAACATTCGTAGCTTGGTGTTTAAGCTAATTGAATTACTTCACCAAACTGTGGACAGCATCCCTAACGCAGATTTTGCTTTACCTATTCGGCTGGCTATATCCAGTTCGGTTCCACAATCGGTTCAGATAATACTCCCAACTTCCAATTGAAAGATTTTGGCATTCTGAGATCCTTCACTCTGTGTTATCAAAAGTCATCAATGTGTTATCATTCCCTATCCAAGGTATTGTGTCGATTTCCGCAGCGGGCTGGTTTCGTTAACGCGGACTACTGGCCCACATTACCTAGTCTAGAAATAAGATCCTAGACAATCTCTTACTTGCAATGTTTTTTAGTTGCCCGGAGACCACCACGAAGAGGTAAAGTAAGCATTATATATACCACGAACTAGATTGTTGTGCTACTGGCACAATCCATGTTTTGGGACGTCAAGAAATGCTCTTTCACTGAAACTTTTGAAGCGACTTAAGACATGCCAAGAAGTTTAGCAAAAACTATCTTTCTCTGTGGAAACACATGGCTTAGTTTGTTACCGACTTTTCAACTGGACATTATTCATTTAAAATTTTCTTAAGAAAATTGAACCAGTCTAATCCGATATGTGCCCTCTCTGTCTTGAAAGCGAACTGAAACTACATAACTAACATATCGCAGGAACTGTCCGCAGCTCTTAGGATCGACTCATATGGGGCCTACCATAATTGCGTTAAGCGTGCGAAAACTTATGTCATAATTAAATGAAAATGAAAAGCAAATGAAACCGCTATCTGCGTATGAAAGCAAAAGTAAACTAAAACTCGACTAAACTGAGCGAAAAGTTATTATAGGTACACAAATTATATGCATTCGCATTTCTACGTATAGCAGCGTACAGAGGCTTAATTTAATTGTGGTTGGTCCTTTATCTTCAGTAGTATTTTGTGTGCCACCCATCACCCTGTATTGTAGCAATCGCTAAAAGAGCAAAACGTAGCGAACAGCAGTAAGATACAAACTACAGCATTCTCTAAAAAACCAAAACGTTGCGAACAGCATTAGGTAAGATACAAACTACAGCTTAATCTGTAACCCTTTTCTTACGAGTAAAAATTAAATTAAAATATCGTCTGAATTTAAAACTGCAGCTAACTTCACTAAAATCCCAAGCCCAATCGCAATCACTCTGTACAATGCATATCTTACGTTACGTGCTGTCCATGACATTTACATAAGACGTCATTCTCAATCGATAGACTTGCAGTCGATCTGCAAAGCATTCTTCAGTGTGTTTTGCTTTATCTAAATCCAGTGTCATACAAAAGTTACAAACGTATTGTATACAATTTGATTCTTTCGCTGACATCGTTGTCGTTTGTTTCAATCCAAACATTGTGTCATTACACAAGTTTGGCATTTCGAATGGCATTCCAAAAACTTTTCTCATTTTCTTCCCTACAAAATTGCACATCAAACTTAGTATCTACATATCTAAGGGGTTAGACAGGAAAAACAAAAAATCGAACACCCAATTGGAAGTGATTTTAACTCAATTCGATTAGAATCGATTCGAAAGATACAAAAAAAAACTCAAAGTTAAAATTAGAACAGAACTCAAGTGCATACACATTCAAACTAGTATACCGATCGCCTTAAAAGATACACGTTCCAATTAGTATCGCGCGCGCGCACACACACACCAACTCCCACATGAGAATGCAAATAGCCACAGCCATGTATGTGTATATTTGATCGTGAGATCTTGCCTTAAAGGATGGCACCATGCGTAACTGCGAGTAAATTTGACTTTAGTCAGTTTAAAAAATCGGTACTGTGCGGTAAGACACATAATCCTCTGCTGCTCTTTTTTTATCTTGTGCAAAATATTTAGAGAGCAGAACAGCCTTGACCGGTCACAGTTCGGTTTGACTTAAAGGTGTCTTGAGTGCGGGTTTAATTTTTGTTTTGTTTAAAGTGTTCTTCGAGAAACAACAAAAAAAATGATTAAAAGTGAAGACATGCTCGACTCAAATGTGTCGCATCACATCTATCGCGGCTTACAGTCGAACATCCTTTCGACCGCGAATTTCCCGCCGCTACAATGCGATCAATCGTCTAATATTCGTTTGCATCAGAATTCTCCGGAATTGTGTGAAGAAAAACCAAATATTAACTACCTCGACAGGAAGTACTATATGCAACAGAGTCCTTCGCCGTATACCACCCATCATCATCATGTTCAGATGTCTACTCCCTCGGGTAGTCCTCAATCGGTCCTAATGTCTACGGGGCTTATGTCTCAGCCGCCAAAGGTGGAGAACCCAATGAATTTGGGTAACTTTTCCCTTGCCGGAAATAGTAATAACAAATCGATTTTGATTCCTTCGTCCTTGGCACAGATTAATCATTACACATCGACCATCAAGTACTGTCCTAGTAGTTCTGTTCTAAATTCTCTTAACAACTCGAGCAGCTATCTCAATAACAACAATAACAACACAAGTAATAACAACAACAATCATCCGAGTCATGATGCCGAAAATTTGGATATTAAATCAGCGGGAGATTTGCTTGCAGCGAATGGTTCGGTTCAAAGGATACAACATGTCAGTTCTAGTGGTGTGAACTGTATCGATTCAGTTACATATTCGAATAGTTCATCACCTGCAAAATCAATAAGCGGACAATCTGAACAGCAAGGACAACAGCAACAACAACAGCAATTGACACCACCGGATACGACGAAAAAGTCAGGAGCAAGACGACCGGAAAAGCCTGCCTTGAGCTACATCAATATGATAGCGATGGCGATCAAGGAGTCACCCAGTGGGAAGCTGACTCTAAGTGAGATCTACACATATTTGCAAAAAAAGTAAGTAAGATTTTGAACTTAATGACTTGGGTTGTGGTGTTTGCGATATTTACGATCATCCATTTGACTATAAAGAATTAAGGGTTGATCAGTTTTTAAAGATACTATCGCAACAAGGATCATCTTCAAGTTTATTTACCTGAGCTGAGATTACAAAAAAATATTGCAAATCCCGTCGGCATAATTAGTTCGTTGTCGCTACTGTTTTCGTTGCTCCATCATGATGGTAGCCACAGCTTCCTACGTCATCATTATCTATCTGAAGACTAAGATGATATATTGGACAGTGAAAACGTGTTTTCGACTGCTTCTGTGTAAGTTGGACAATAAGGGTTACCTTCATGCCCACACCGACGACCAGTAAATATTTAGCTATGTCAGATAGAAGGTCAGATTTCCATGCTTCCTATTGATCTAACTAAAGGTCTATATTGGGAATCAATCTCTGCATACATCCACTTTTGTCAGAAGAGTTCCGTCTATCATTTCATTCTTCCAGGTTTGTTTTTCGTGTTCGACTCGTTTCTGTTAGCACCGTTGTTCTGTTGGCACGATATTTCCATATGCGGCTTCATTAATAACGTGATCTATTGGCACCACTTCAAGCAGTACGCATGCCGCGTCGTATGAAGTTGTCCGGAAGGCGCTGTATACTGCCTCAGTCTTTCCAATGTATGATTTCATGCTCATTGCCCTAGCCCATACTTGGGGGCATCATCGACGTTGCAAGTCTTGCAAAAGAGTTTGGGTATTTGGTCCTTGTCAGGGCTGTCACCATTCTTGCTGCCTTCTCCGTTGTCTTCACCAGATGTTACTTAAATGTTAACCGTGCATCTATAGTAGCACCAAGGTACTTCAAATCTGGTTTAGACACTATAACGTTATCGGCCATGTTCACTTTTACAGTCTCCACAGCTCGTCTGCTGCTGATAAGTTCTACCTCCAGGTTTTCATCTACTAGTCGTAGGTCCATGTTATCTAATCAGTACTGTACCATCCCGAAGTTTCATTGCAGCTTACTTATCATCTGGAAAGCCATTTATTTTCAAGGACCTCGTGGTTCGAGGTTTGAGAACGCTGTCGTGAAGTGGACTTAGAACGGAGCTCTGAGGGACACAGCCTTTGACGTTACACTGACATATTCTGTCGTCCATGTTGTAGTGCAGTATTTTACTTTTGAAATAGTAGTCCGGTACCTTCTTCATGGTTTTCTTAACATCCATGGTGATAATTGCACAGTACGGTTTACTCCCACCCTTCCATCGCCTTCCTTCACTTGTGGCCTGTATCCACTTGTGGGTCAGAGGTGATATCGGAAGAAGAGAATAGCGATTATTTCCTGTACACTTATCCCGCGGTAGTCCTTTTCAGCAATCGTAACAACGCCTAAATAGCCAAAAGAAACTCCTTCATCCAGGAGAGAAATTGGTTTCAAGAATAAGATTGTACCCTTAGATATTAGCATCTGCTTAAGTCGATCTTCATTGAAAGCCGTTCCAAACAAACCAACCAACGAATACCTATAGCAAGTTAGTCAGGCAGTAGCTGTGAAAAGACTTTCTGGAGTTCGAATCTTGTTCTGGGTATTGAGTGGGTTTAGGTGGTCTTAAATGGTTCTTAAACCAGTTTTGATTTTTGGATAGCATTCGACATACACGTCATTACGTGGTACCTCCAAAGATAGGCTTAACGATGAGGTAAGAGATAAGCGAAACGATATACATAGTTCATAATGCTTGGCTGATAAATACATACCTATAAGGTTTTGAATTAATGACAGAAGACCGCATTAAGGTTTGGAATAATAAAATTGGACTCTATTGGTTAAACTCTATTAGAATAGCCTGTCTAGTTTGGATTTCCCTAACTATCACAAAAGAGCAGGGACGTGGGTTAATGGAAAACTGATCAAAAAGATAAAAAATGCGAAGAAGAATAGGAGCTAAAACAAATTCTGAGGAACACCAGCATCTATTTAGTAAGATACTGACTTGAAACCTTTTTAATCAAATTAGATTTGATATAGGTAGAGTGCAATGATGCTGCTTTAGCTGTACAGGCAGTTAACGATTAGTTTCCGTCCTAAAGCATGCAGCGAACGACGCATATGTTTTGCCAAAAACTTTTGTTTGGAATCTCTTTTAATCTTATTATAAAATTCCCTGATTCCCAAACGGGGTACACTCTATAAACATTGATTGGAAGGTTGTGATCCAATAACGGCAATTTCGCTAGTCGACATAACTGCTAAGCCAAAACTGAGGCTCGTTGGAGAAACTGAGTTTTTGGCCGAAGTTCGGATTTTCGGATAACATTTCCAACGCCCAATTAGTGAACTCACGGCATTGTCTATGGTCGTGTCATAATAACTGGGAAAAGTATTATTGCTATCTGGTCACAATCTATATGTAGATTTTTGAAGATAACTTGGAGAGAGTTTCACCAGAGTTGCTAGGGCAAATGTACATGTGCCCTAAATAACTTAACTATGCCATGGCTACCAAAACCTGTTTAAATGTAGCAACTCTAGTACCGCAGAAAATTCAGTAAGAATGTCTTATTTGCTACAAAACAATACTCTTGCTTTCCTGAAATCGTTTGCTTTGGTTTCAAAGAATCCCTTCAGTGAAAAGCATCCATCAGCGTAAGACATACCATAAAGTACTCCTACTTGTATTGTCTGAACAATATGATATGTATTAAATTGTCTTCGACTAAAAACTATTAATACGTAACTTAAAAAACTCCAATTATACACTTAATATACCTATCGACTGGTTCAAGAAGAATCTCGATCTATTTATAACCTTCTAATTTGTTTCCTGGAAATTGAAAATATGAAACTTGCTATACAGCTAAGCACTGTTATTATTTCCAATGGGGATACTCGCTTAACGCAACTGGACATTTAAGATAAAAATAAAAGATATACCGATTAAGATATATACATATGTGTACCTATAGTTCATGGATATGCCTATATGTATTTGTTCTTTAAGTAGATCTACACTGTTTACTCCATATAAATATCAGGCGATAAGTAGCCTATTGACGGCCAAGGCTTAGTTACACGTGTTGTGCATGGGATACATTTCTCCATCTAGAGAAGGGACCTACAGTTTTATGTCGTATCCGAAGGGCAGAAGGTTATCGGGGAGTTTTTTCAATAATACTATTAATTAGTCCAACTACTAGTTAGACGTTTGTAAGATAGCATTTTCTGGAATTCCCGCCATGTACAGTAGTCGTATGCACTAATTACTGAGCCACCACATAGAATGACCACCACTCAACTACTCTTCTAGTTATTAAAATCCATAC
Source organism: Chalcosyrphus nemorum (assembly GCA_949716465.1). Classification (NCBI taxonomy): domain Eukaryota; kingdom Metazoa; phylum Arthropoda; class Insecta; order Diptera; family Syrphidae; genus Chalcosyrphus; species Chalcosyrphus nemorum. The sequence continues at coordinate 32,033,434 of OX454334.1, forward strand.
ATCCCCCGTGCGCCGTCTTCTTCGAAATTGATGTGTAATTTACCTTCACGTCATCATCTAGCGAAGACACCTATTGACGAACGTTTGTAGCTTCCTCGTGATAGAGACGGTCACCCTCCAGGTACCACATTCATATATGTAGCAGTACGGATTCAACGTTAGAACGGAACAGTCTTAGCTTGGTGTTTAAGCTAATTGGTTTACTGCGCCGAACAGGGGATAACATCTAACACGCAGATTTTGCTTTACCTATTTGGCTGGCTATATCCAGTTCGGTTCCATCATCGGTTGAGACAATACTCCCAAGATATTGGAAACTATCTACTCTCTCAAACGTTTGTTCAGCAATACATATATGAGTTGATGAGTTCGGTCCTAGGCTGATCATTTTTATTTTTGCCCAGTTAATTTTCAGGCCAACGACGTCTGCTTCACTATCCATATTTGCTGCCATTCGGTGGAGGTCCATTATTCTGTGAGACAGAAGGCACACATCATCGGCGTAGTCGAGGTGTTTAAGTTCAGACGTAAGAGTCCATCCAATTCCTCCATTTCCTGTTGATAAGGCCGCATTCAACACATCGCTATTCACCAATAAAAACAGTATTGGTGAAAGTATGCAGCCTTGCCGAACCCCACTTTGGCCTTCGAATTCGTAAGACGAGAGACGTGGACCCATCATAAATAGCCTTGATAATTGCTATTAATTTCTCTATGATGTTCCTTGGAGAAGGAGTTTGTTGCAGTCTTGCAATCAAACGAGCGCCATCTTATGTATCTACGACAACATCTGGCGAAGTCGATTAGACTCAATTCGTCGTCGGATGTTGTCTCAAATTTCATCCTTTCCTAGCTTTATATTATCAAACCTTGAATAATCTAAACGTCTTGACTAGGACCTGGCCTACGTCTGTTTCTAATAAGAAAATATAACCTCCACCCGAATAGATGCTGGCTGTAGCAATAAACGTCGTAGTTTTATATTTTAGTTGTGATTTTACCCGAAAGGCAGAGAGTTCTTGACATTGTCAGACACTCACAAGAGATCGGGCTTGGAAAAAACTGTTCATATTTGCTGAAATTGGAACTTAAACCAATTCTAAGTAGTGCACCATCAACTTGAAGGTCGTGATCATTTGTCTTTAGCAACAAAATGTTGGTGGCTTCTTAAATCTCTCATTCGGGAATCTAGTTCCACAGGTGCTATTCCTAACATACCTCGCTGGTTACACGGGAGTCCGTAGCCCACTACAGAATTGTGTTGCGTTCCACCATTGTTCAAAAGGATTAAGGTATTTTAAATATTTTTATACTGTTAACCTGATTGGCTCATTGAGAGCCCATTCACTCTATCTTAAGCTCCCCGTTGAGCTTGGAGATTCCTTACCGCCTTGTGCTCCGAATATGCTTAAGTTCAATCGAACTAGAATATGGACACCACTCTCGGGAAGATCTTGGCAGAAAGGTCTTTAACGTCCTAAGTTCTGAAAAGGTTTACTAACTGAGACTATACTCCATCCAGGGGGATTTCTCCTCAGTCGTCTGTAAGAAGAAGAACCTTTTCCACCTATTGCCGCCAATGCCTTCACTCTAGAGTGAAATTGAAATTGAGTGTACAACCCCAGCCTTATTGGTATCATTTATACCAGTGAATTAGGTCCCAATCCCTAGTCGGGATCGAACGAAAGAGTTCGGAGTAGACCGTCGAACAGACCAGGCTTTGAGGTCGGTTCCACAGTTTTGTTGGCTCAGATTATACATATGTATTCGCAAACGCATCACAAAATTCTCCCACACAGGCTGAGCTTAAAGTCGTAGGCTTTTGCTCGGAGAAAACATTGTCTTCACTACAGGAAGTGGTTTCAGCAGAAAAAACCATCAAAAGATTCCCAGGAATAAGATCTTTCATTTGTTTATTTGTTAATTGACTCAGAAAAATATGTTTGTCTGTAGCATGAAACCTATCGCTTAAAACTACCCCAAAACGGAAACCAATCTTTTGTCATCAAATTTCAATGCGCATTCACGTAAACATTCGTCTTTTTTTTTTTTTTTTGCAGATTTGAATTCTTTCGGGGTCCATATGTTGGTTGGAAGAACTCTGTCCGGCACAATCTCAGTTTGAATGAGTGCTTCAAGAAGCTACCCAAAGGCATGGGTGTTGGGAAGCCTGGCAAAGGTAACTACTGGACGATTGAACAGAATTCCGCCTACATGTTTGAGGATGAGGGAAGCCTAAGAAGACGACCTCGAGGCTATCGGTCCAAGCTTAAGATGAAGCCATATAGTGCAGCAAATGGATTTTATTCACCATCTCCCTATGATGGTGGCGTTATGGTGAATTGGATGGTTAGTCCTTAGTTCTTGCATATACTAATTTTAATTTTTTTTATCATTTTTTTAGGAAAATCAAAATTTTTACCCACCACAGGGGTACAGCTCGTATGAATACTCAACGGCTCCAGCATTCACAGCCGAATGGAATCACCCGCAATCGGGATTGACGCCGTACTCGAATATTGCTCCGCATCATAGTACGGCGCCGCACAATGGAAGTCCTCCGCCACCACTGCCACCACCAACGTCATCGTCGTCTGCCTCGATGCAAAGTACAAATCCTGGCTTGGACTATGCCAACTATCAGTACAGTACAAGTTCCTACAACATTGACAACGGTAAGTGGGGGGGTTCTTTTCTTTTAAATATTGAATCGAGAATTAGTTCAAAAACTACCGACACGATGAGATGTGTATTTTCTTTGATTCTCGCTGATGGTTGAAGAGGTCCAATAAAACCGACAAGTCCAGATGAAGAGATTGCACTTAAGTCAGGCAACATGTGTGTCTTAGATTCTGAGGCAGACTCGTAGTATATTTGCAAGGAGAGTGAGCAGTTTATTACACTCTTCAAGTGCTTGAAGTGATAAGAGATCGGGGGTTATATTTTTTTATGTGCGGTCTGTAGGCTTGAAAATGAGAGTGGATAGTGGAATGCAATTCAAATGTGATTGCTGGATGATAAGGAAATCGGATACCTTTGATGGAAGAATCGAAAAGAGCTTCATTTCATGTGATCCGTATGGGTCATGCAGCTTATCCACTTGTCACCTAGTGAAGTATGATGTAGTTGGTGCTGGAAGGATGGATATTTATGAACTATGAACAAACTGATTGAGACAAGACTCCAGGAGAGAAAAACGCCTTTTGTCCCCAATATACTGATTGGATAATAAATGCCTGCCTCGGGTTCTTTCGCAAATAGTGACCCTCTTAATGAAGTTTCCCTTGACGTTGTCGCACAACGATGGCTGGAGGTCTGGAATAACAGCTCTTATTATGGTTTTGGAGGCCCTAAAGGCATTTTTAATGAACCCAATCTATCCTCATCCGGAAGGATGTCGATTGGGACCATCCCAGACTACATGCAGGTTGCATCGTCGGAGTTAGTTCGAAAGCTACTGATCATTCTGAATGCACAGAGCTTGAGAGCTGATGATAGCTTCCTCCTACACTCATTTCTTGCCATAGCACCCGAATAGAAGTATCGAGCTGACCAGTTTGGACAGCAGGTTCGTTTGGGCGTATCCAGGTCCGCCGATGTTTGGAAATATTTGGTAGAGTGGTGGTTGCATCATATCATCATATGCCTTCTAACTATAGTACTCAATTTACTCTATTATTAAGCAAGACTCCAGGGAACGTCAAGGATTCCTTAGACATGGATGTGTCTGGTTTCCGAACGGAAAGTTATTACGGCAGCTTCAGTCTGGGGCAGCAAGCTCCAGACTGGTAGACTCCAATCATTCCTTTATTTTTATAGTTGCCTCATCCGTGGCAGACCACACTTTGTGAACGTACTTTGCTACTGTAACCACGACGATGTCGGCAGCAAACCATTCCGCAGAACTTCGGGGTTGGTTTAACTTTTAGGCTCTATTCTGCATTTCTATTCCTGGACGATAAGTTAAACTTGTAAGACGGCCAAATCTCTTTCCGAGTGTGTCATACCTTAAATGAGCTATCTTGGGTCTTACTTCTTCTTGGAATAGTACCCGGATAATAGAAAATAGCATGTTTTTTGTCTTCTTCCTAATAATAATAAATTAATCCTGTATCCCCCTTGTGAGTCCTAGGGCCTCTGCAACGCCTACGCGCCATAGTGTGCGATTTCCGAAAATATGCCTCAGCTCACCCCAACTCTTTCCCAGTTGCCGTGCTACCTTCTCCACTGTTCTGCGCCACGTACTCCTAGGACCGCCGCGTATCCTACCATCCTGGGTAAGTGGGTTCCATTGCATCGCTTGGCTAGCTATGACCACTTTCGTCGTCGTATGGTTGTGCCTATAGGTTCATGGCCGATTCTCTGATAAAGCTGTTCTTTAGAGATACGGTTTGGCCAGAATATCCATAAAATGTGTCCTGTCCTTCCTAAATGTCCTGTCCAAATCTATGCAAAGAATCTTAGACTCAGTTAGCCTTCCTCTGCTCGTTTCTTAATGAGTGTGTCTACGAAGTGTCTTTTGAATCGCTGTATGAATAGATCTGGCTTTCTATTACTTCAGCCACATGAGACAGGTTTGAGGTGTAATGATAATTGTCTTGCCACGTCAAACGTTACGCCTCTCTCTCTCATCTAGCTCGATATTAATCGATTCCTGACTAGCTACATCTTGAGCTGTAAGTAGTTTTCGTCGCTTGATTGGTTTTTTACACCCCTTTCTCTTGCCGCAAATATGTGTTCTCAATAATTTTTTCACAACTTTAAAGCATCTTCCGGTACTTTCCTATTTTTTCTACACAAAAAGAAAACAGATTCTGTAGTAAAGATTCTAGTTGGTTCATTTAGAAGTACTTTTTTCAAAAGTAATAAACATAGAAAAACTCAATTCTATTAGGACATTTTATTTACCAAATAAAAGAAGCATTCTCGACATTTATTCTTAAAAGATTATTTCCTTTAAATATTGCCCGTAATTGCGGTTAATATGGTCCATTCAGAAATTCTAATTTTCGATTACGTGTCCTAGCGCTTCGAGTGGTGCTTGGCGAATAACGCGAATAATTTTGGCTTCCAATTTTTCAATCGTTCCCGGACAGTACATAGTCTCAAAAAGAGATGTGTGATAGCACATGCTCTAGGCTGCCACTGTCTTAAGCGCGAAATTGACTGTTCACCAAATTGTTCTGGGTAGCTCTATTAAGCCATGGTTACACGGGCTGTGTTGCAAATAACGACGTCTTGCTAGAACCAAATATTTTGAAGTTCACGGGTTTGAATTTGAAATAGTACATAGTCCGTTTTCATGGCGCGATAAAGGGCCGCAATGACAGTTACGATCTGTCAGCACTCGTTCTTGAAGAAAAATGGACAGATGATTCCACCAGCCAAAAACCACACCAAACCGTTGTGTGTCTGGATGTAATGGCAGCTCTTTAATCTTTTCGAGTTGTTCTTTAGCTCAAATAGGCAATTGTGCTTATTGACGTACCCGTTGACCTAGAAATGTATCATCACTGAACCATAAGTTGGACTAAGTGCACGAAATACCTTCCTCGTATACCGTTGGTTTTTGCGAATGTCAAACAATACTGAACAAAAACGCGGTAATAGAATAACACGATTCTTACGCCATCTGTCAAAGAATCTAAAGTCAAAAAAGTACTTCTAAATAAATCAGCCTTTATCTTTGTGGTCCTAGTTATACCAATGTAATTCCCGAAGAGAATATCAATTGTACACAAGACGCCAGTGCGCGGAAAGCAGTACATTTCTAATTACAAATACGTGTTGTCTCGACTGTCTTAATTTTTTTTTTTTTTTTTTCTAATTCCAGGACTTCGTTCGATGTCACTATCCCAGATGCCCGCCCTTTCATCGATGTCATCGTTACCGCCCACAAGCACATCATCTGGCAGTTCGTTAATTGACCGCAAAACTGTTTACTTGCCGCCAATAACACCGCCATCATCGATGTCAACTCCGCCATTGCACCATCAAAGTTCTCTGAATATTCCCGCGCCAACAACATATTTCGAACACATAAAGTACTCGAACTAAAACAAAATAGATTCTATCACATAAGTTAGGTAATAATTTATAAAAAAAAAGAAAAGATTTATTTATTGTGCAGCTACCGGGAACAACCGAAATGGAACAAATTTCAAACCAAAATAATAATACATACAAGTCTTTAGTGTAAATATAAATACAATTGTAAGTTAGAATGTAAAAACTAAAATAATTCACAGTGAACGGAAATAAAAATAAAAGGAAGTTGAGGAGTACATTTTTTAAAAATTAAATGAATTATAAGCTACATTCATATCAATACCTAGTATGTGGGGAATAGAATATCCGGGAAAGAGCTGACGGCTATGGTGGTACGGCTTCAATTCAATTCAATAAGCCTGGTTGACTCTCTGGCGATCAAATTAAATTTGTTGGACTGCCACGGCGCGCGGCGGCTATGTTTTTTTCATATCGTGCGTCGAATAGCCTACACACTGAAGCCATGATGAAGATCGTTATCACGACGAAATTCATGTCGCGCATTCATAACTGAGTCGGAATATTGATAATATTTTATAATAATTTCCGCACGTTGGACAAGCATGAAACGCATGATAAAATGGCAAGCCTAATTCAATATTTTAAAAGCTAGAATTACTTAAAGGGCTTCTGACCCTTGTAGAGTTCCTGCCTGAGACATAGTTGCCTTCCAGCTTCTGCGGTCCCTGGCACGCTGCTTCCAGTTGTGAAGGCCAAGTTTTCTGGCATCCGCGACAGCTTGGTCTTTGTACCGTAGGTTCGGTCTTCTTCTCCGTCTCGAACCTGGGGGCTGGGATTCGAAGATCCTCTTGGCTGGAGCATTGTTGTCCATTCGCTCGATGTGGCCGAGCCAATGTAGTCTACGTATCTTCGCTTTTTTTACTACATCCACATCCTGGTACAGCTCACAGAGTTCGCGGTTATGTCTTCTCCATTTGCCTTACTCGCATAAGGCGAGCACCTAATATCCGACGAATTATTTTTCGATCAAAGGTGCCCAATATTTGCTCAGCTTTCTTACTTATCGTCCAACATTCGGCTCTATACAACAGGACTGGTAAGATGAGGGTTCTATATAGCCTTAATTTGGTCTTTCAAGTTAGGAGTTTTGAACCCAGTTGTTTTGCCAAACCGAAGTAGCAGCGGTTTGATAGGGTTATTCTTCGTCGCATTTCTACAAAAGTGTCATTTTTAGGATTAATATTTGTTCCGGGGTAGGTGAACTCCTTAACTACAAGACCAACTCGTTTCGTCTGCTCATCAATAGCCGTATACGCCTCTACGGCGGCTTGCCGGTATCTTCCGATGATGTCAATATCGTCTGCGTATCCTTCCGTGTGGGCGCCTGCCCTGCGCACTAACTGCTAAAACACGATATTAAAGAAATCACATGACAGCGCATCTCCTTGCCTGAATCCGGTGCACGTTTGCAAGAGCTCCAAGTTGCACAGATTGTCGTATGTTTTAAAGCATTACGCGACACATCTGGGTAAGTTTTGTCGGTATCTCGAATTGGGCCATCGGCTGGTAGAGCTCAAGACGATGAATGCTGTCATAGGCGGCTTTAAAGTCGATGAAAAAGTTGTCGGTTTCGACTTGAAACTAGTTAGTCTTTTCCAGAATTTATCTGAGTGTGAAAATTTGGTCTATTGTCGATCTGCCGAGCCGGAAGCCATACTGGTAAGTGCCGATTAGTGTGTTGCAGAAAGGTTTTACACGTTCACACAATACGTTGGATATGATCTTATATGCGACATTTAACAGGGATATGCCTTGGTAGTTCTTACAAGATATAGCCTTTTTTGAAGATGGGGCATATAGAGCTGATACTCCAGTCGTCGGGCATGCGTTCCTCCACCCATACTTGTTTGATGACTTGATGCATGCACCCTAGCAAGCTATCACACGCTACTACTACATCTACCAGCTGGAAGCCCATCAGAGCCAGCGACTTTGTTGTTCTTCAATTTTCTGATGGCTACACTAACTTCTTCAATACTGGGTGGAGGCGTTGGTGAAGATGGGTTTTCTTCTTGCCCTATCACTCTCTCTATTTGCTGACCGTTAAGCAATTGCTGGAGGTGTTGCTTAAACACTATTAAACTATTAAACGCTATTTCGAAGAGCCTGCGTTCTGTGTTTGTAGCCAACTGCCAGCTGTTTAGCTTTCCATTAAAAACCTTGAAAAGTATCATTGCTATCCAGTCACCCTAAACAATCACTTAGGAACGTGGGAGTAAGGTAAGAACAAAATAGAGCTAAGAGAATCTATTTGAGCCACAAATGCTCTATAGCTTGACCTAGTTTTCTTAAGTGCTTCATACATATGGGTGCGATGGGTCAATGGTTGTGAATTGGACTACTGTATATAGGGTTCCAAGTTCGAATAAATATTGGCAATTTAGATGGACCATTTCTGGGTGAGATGTTACATTGAATCTGCCAAGCTTCAATTGAGTCCCTGTATTCGCATTACTCTGCATCTTCATATTCTTCCGGATAAATGTGATTTGGGTATGCCTCTTGCTAAATGTAAGCTTCTGCTTTGGGAGATACCCACTACGTGTTACATCTCCAGCTGAATTTGACCCAAACTGGACCAGAAGCGCTCAAAAGATCTGACCCTGTTAAAGCGTTCTAACCTCAACATCCTGATTGGTGTTCTCACACGTACCTACTCCTTCACTTTAAAGTGTTAGCTACATTTCCCCATCGCTTGCTTTGTGAGAATGAGCTTGGGTTTGCTTCAGCCAGTGAAGTCGTTGCTACTGTCCTGACAGGAGGCTACTGTACCAGTGCAACTGCCGATATTGGGGCAGAATGTATGAGGACCGAGTTGACCGTTCTGAAAAACAGAATTCTATATACGTGCCTGTGACGGTCCGCCGATGTTCGGGAGCATTCGGGAAAGATCCGCCTGTATCAAGGATTCCTTCTTACTTGCGTACTTGATGTGGGCTTAAGGGGTAACATATTGTCGTGCATACTCCACCGTCTGCGAACTGATATATAAGTGGGTCTCAGTCTTGTGAACAGCTATTTCCAGACCGATAGAATCCAGCCATTCCTTTACTGAACTCTTGTAATTGCTTCACCCATGGCCGACTCCAGCTAGTGAGTACATATGTATGTTTTTTTTTCGATCCAAGTTAGTCTACTTAATCCAATATCTGTATAAGATATCGAAGCAGCGACTTCCCTTCATTGATCATAGGGTTGATATTGCAGAAGTCTCTACAAAAGCTCACCATTGATAATTTAAATATCAATAGTAATCCCCCAAGGAGAACAACTTTATTTAAGTAGAAGCAGATATATACAAGAAAAATATTTCATTTTAGACTCATTAGAGTGCATTAGTCAATCGCAAAGGGACGTGACTGTAACTCGAATCCAATTAGACGTACTTTTAGCATACAGCTACTGCCATCTGTGATTCAGATGAGGGTAACTGATTTCGGTGGTATGAATAGAAAGTAAATAGAATTCGAGTCTCGTGCGAGTATGGAAATATAAATTTCCTTTTGGTTGTGAGATGAACTACAATAAACATTTTCAAAATGGAAACCGGTGTCATTCTAAATACTATTTATTCTGATGACTAGATGACTCTGAGATTTTTTTTTGTAATCTCGGCCGTTTTTACTAAGTTTTGCCGAATTTAATCGTGTTATTTATGCTTACTTACTTTTAATTGAGAATTAATTAATCTGTCGGTTAAAGTCCACCGAAGTTAGCTCAAATTATATAAATTTCCTGGTGAGAGGGGCAGCTAGTGTACAAATATGTACATAGTTGTTTTGTTTTTTCTTTGCACACATTGTGTTCAAGAATTAGATTCCATATTCTACGTATAATGCGATGAGTTCTTATTCGGCGTTTATCTTGTAAGGATAATTCTTTTTTTTTGTTTTTAAATGATGACTGGATACGAATATTGCCGATCAAAATGATGCTTAGAAACGACTACCAACTGGGATCACTGTCCTATTTGAAAGGCAGTTTCAAAGCTGAATGCTTTACGCAACCAATGAATAGTAGTACCTTTCAAGCTGTGTAGGAATTTCTTCTTTTTAAAAGAAGAGTAGAACCATAAGAGGTCTGACTTGTTTGAATGTTGCTTCCGACTATCATACGTACTAGAGTACGTCTGCAAAGCCCACTCATCCACTTGTTACAGTCCGTATCCACCAAACTCAACATCGCTGACCATAAGCACAAGTCATTTACCCAGTCATAGACACTCTAAAACATCGTAAGCCCATCTCAAGTTAATCTCCCTTCCGTATTACTATATCGCATTGACCTCATTAAGTGTCCTGTGTATTCTGCTATTCATCGGCACCATTATACTCTACAAAACAGGAGTAATTCACCGCACCAAAGTCCAATTATACGGCCATTATCTAGTTCAGAATCCCATCAAACAGTCATCAGCTCATCAAGATCATCTGGATCGTTCTCTGGTGGAGTTTATCCCTTTTTTCTTTTACTTTTTTTTTTGTGACCAAAAGTCCGAGTCCTGATAGAATAGAAGCGAGAACAAAGTCACCTAGATGATCAGGAGATTAACGCGCCTTTAAAAGTTAAATACATCCACAGATGCCTCATGTTATTTTTTTTTTTTTTTTGCAGTCCATCCCTAGAATCCTTTTCAGTTGTATAGTAGCCCATTCTCATTAGGATTTCCCACCTCCTTTTTTATTGTTCGCTCTTTTTCTCGTTTTGCCCATTGTCAAGTGCAATGTTGACGCAGAGAATTATGCGTTTATGGAAAGAAAACATTCGCCCAGTGGGATTTGTCAGCCGAGAGTCAGAAAAACAACATCACCACACAAAGGATACTTTTGTCACCTCACCACGGACAAAGGACATTCATTGAGTTGTCCACCGAGAAAAAATAACACCACGGCGAGTGAAAGAAGACAACAAAAAAAAAAAAAAATAGCCAGCCTCCAAAATTGTCTGTCCACGGTTGTACTGCTGGTGGCTGGACCACACGGCATCTCCGAATGCAATATCGGGTACTGTAAATCCGTTCCTGAAGTTTTTAAAATGTGTTTTGATAGGTGAATTACGAAAATATGTGCCCGTCGGTTGTCGGTCGTCGTCTCCCGATGTTTATTCAGTAAAAAAGGTGAAAGAAATTAATTTCTTCGAAAACGAAATTGTCAACGAAGGTGGAAAAAAGTGCTGTGAGCACAGAGCAGGCCAGAGAGAAAGAGAGTCCAGTTCAGAAAAGTTTCAAGTGTGTTATTCTTTGAGATATAGTATCTGGAACCCTCTTCCACTGTGTGTCATCATCATTAAAACACCTTTCTTTTTAATATACATCCATATACCAATTTCCTTTGGTTTGGGTTTCATGAATGAATTCATGAGTTTTTCAGGAGTGCAGCATGGAACAGGGGAGTTGAGGGACTTCTTTTGGTGGTGACCTCCATCGTTATTATTTTTAAATGTTTATCTAAGCCATGGCAGACAGTTGGGCATTTTCACACCCGCACTTGGGACATGAATGTAACCACCACTACGACGACGATGTAATGCAACGTCAAAGGTATACCTAGCTATTGTGTGCGGTACCTAGTTTATCCCTTTTTGGACAAATTTTCCACAATGGAGTATAATATAGCCGTGGGCGATCTAATTAATGAGGCAGACAGCCTGGCAGGTAGGTTGGAGTGACACAAGAGGAGTATACGCGTAAAGGAAGTGCGATGTGGATTTATTGATTTCTCACTTGGGGTGTGTTCTAGAATTGAAAAGGGGTTACCACTACTTGAGTGGTGACATCTTGAAGACACAAGTGCACAGGGCGCAGTTGGCTTTTGATGGGGAAAAATACTGTACGCACTGTAGTTAGGCGATTTGGTGGTCTACTTTTGATGGAAAACTTCTGTGTGTGGCCTTTGAATGAAAAGTTCTCAAGTCCCGACTGTCAATTGTGACAGTAACTAAGTAACCAAGGAAGTCAGTCAGATCCTGACTGATTGAAAGAATGTCTTGGCATAGCTTTGGCATGTAGAATTCGGGACCTAATCTAGCAAGATCAGCTGATTCGTTGCCAGGATGGAAAATATCCAGGGCATTGGTATAGGAAGAGGACGGTCCTCAACATATTCCTCATCGCCATATCCCCTGCAGATTTCTTTTTCCGTTCGACGTAGTTTCTTTATTTGGTACCGCAGAGTGTTATGCCCCGTAAGGATCCACATAAGCATGAAGAGATCATCTGTCCTTACGCATTAGTCTCTCGGTCCTTGCTTTATCGAATGATAGTCATTGTTGTCTTGAAATGTTCCAAGTTTCGATAGAATTTTAACTTTAGTTCGCACCTCTTGTGGCTATATTCCTTGCCCCAAGCATGAGAACGCAAGGTGATATGATATGCTGCTTTTCATGCTGTGACCCCCTCTTGCCCAGGAACCCAGCAGAGTAGAGCCTTGTGATTTGTCCAAAGAATTTTAAGCTCTTTGCGACAGCACTTTACAAGCTTTTGTAGCTACCTGGCTGCCGATAAAGAATGTAAAGCCCGCGGGTGGTATTACTCTTATTGCATACTCAAGGGCGGCAATGGTCACTAGGCCTCCATCCCCAAAGATTCTGATAAGATTCCATACCCTACGCCGGTGTCCATTTTGATCTATGGAGTCGGCATTCGGTATACGGCTGTTTATCCACTCTTCTCTAGGATAAGCTGAGGTAAATGAAATTTTAAAGTCTAAATTTGGCGTGATGTAGTCTGTAGTGGGTACATGGCCAAAAAATCTACTCAGGATGGTCGAATGTCCCATCGCATTTGACTTACCGTTGATCTCGTACAAACATCTAGCGGAGGCAGGTTGAGAATAACCTCAGGACCTGCAGTTGAAGAAGTTCTCATCACGCTGTTGTCACCAATGCACAGTAAACTTTGTACTTTAGTGACGGCCTTTAGGAAGCTATTAGCTGAAGGAGTACTTGAAGGCAGTTCCAAACCAGCTTAGACTCAAAGTTGAAGGATATAAGAACTTTAGGAGCCACTTGGCTATCTGACCGTATATGCATTTATTTGTGATCTACGGAAGTTTCCTAATGTATGTGATATGGCACATAGTTGCTTAATGGATATTAGTAGATTATCCAAGTAAAGTTAAAAGTTTATAGTTGGGACTAAATATACCAACTCCAGATCCATTTGACATTTTCAAAAAGACGACAGCAGTGGGATGTTCTACATGGTTTTTATGTGCGTTGTTACATGAAGTTGATTCTTTAGGGTACTAGCAGCTGCTAGCAGTACAAAGCTTATATATAGGGGTGAGAAAGAAAACTTCGAGCGCATCTATAGGACAACAAGTCCGCCTTCCTAAAGGCTCTCACCAAAGACTAGCGTGTCCAACTGCGGGCTTTGAGGCTATTCTCAACCTGCCTCTGCTAGACATTTATACGAGATGAGGGCGTCCCGGGAAATGAAAAGGCAGATGAATTAACAAGGAAAGCTTCTTTGGACCCATTAGAACTGATAGACCTCTCCATAAGTACCCCGCCCTGCGTTCTCAGGCTTGGAGCAGGTTCGAAAGAATACACCACCCACTTTCTCTGCCAGTGCCCTGGGCTCCAACATTGCATACTCAAGCCCCTTGGTAAGCATATCTTTCACGATATAAGAGAACTCTCCAGTGCAAACACTGCCATGTTATTGAACTTCATCAGATCATCATGATGGTTTGTATATACGGGAAACGAGCTAGTACAACCCTGGGTAGTTTGTTACAGACATTATATGGATTAAATGGGCAAGGCCTGACCTGAGTGCGATGGAGGGATTTCTATTCATCTGCTAACGCACCAAGAAGGAATCTGATGAACTAATGCATCTAAGCTTAAACGTAACATGTCTAAACTTTGGTACGATAATGTACCTAAGCGAATGTGTGTTTGTAGTCGTTGGGCTAAAAGTCAACTCATCGTCTCGAACTCTACCCTTCGTATATCTACCAATGTATGAGTTTCTCCTGATACTTCTTTTTATAGCTGGAAATGAATACATGCTCCACATTTTCAGCGGTATCAGTGTACGATGGACAAGCGGGGAAGTCATCGTTCGTATACTGGTGCAGATATGACCGAAAACATCCGTGTCCAAGTTAACTTTACCATGTCAGCAGTTCTAAGGTCGGTATAAGGCGGTATGTCCAACGGCACTTTGTTGAACAACTCCATCGCTACTGCCATTCTGTAAGGCTTGTGCATCTTCTTGTCGTGTTCTTTTCATAAGAGGTAAGCCACTCTATACCTCTACTCTCAATGAATATTTTCTGCAGTTCTTCCACCATTATATCAATGGGGAACATTCCTGCGATAGCGCATAGGTTTCGTGATCTGAGGTTCCGCGGAAAGCGTTACTCACTCTTAATGCACATAGTCGATTTACTGCTATGATTCTTCTTCTGTATGAAGTCACTTTCATAGCTCCGGCCCAGATTGGCGATCCATATATATAGAACAAAGGATGTAACTACTTAAGCTAAGAGTAATCTTCGACTGTATCGTGGCCCTCCTATTTTGTGCATAATCCGTGCAATGGCGGTATCCGCACGAGAGGATTTATCGCTTACGTACTCCAGGTGATTTTTAAATGTAAGCCTTGAATCAATCATACTTGGTAGCTGGTTTGGATACTATCTCGTGCCCACCTACTGTGAGCGCAATAGTTTTGAATTGCTTCCCACAGTTTTAGCGATGTCATCCGCAAAACCCACGATTTTACCCTCAGTTGCTATTTCAGAAGGATTCCATGAGGTTCCATACTGTTAGTCCAAAGATCGAGCTCTGAGGAACTCCTCCAGGGACAGCGTGTTCTTCCACACCATCGTCGGCTTCATATAACAGCACTCTTTGTTGAAAGTACCTCCTCAGATAGTCTTGATGGTATGCGCATACTTCGGAGCGCATCGTTTTTAACGCCAAGTATTATGACGCTACAGTACTGTTTTGCGTCTCTTCTCCATCGTCTTCCTTCTATGGACCTTTTTGCCGTATCAACCACTTCCTTAAAGGCATCAACAGTCGAGCGTGCCTTTCGAAATCCATACTGATGTATTTATAGTCCTCCTGCTTCTTCGATTGCTGTTTCCAAAATTAACTGATAATGCGTTCTACCACTTTTCCCGCTGTCTCCAGCATACAGAGCGGGCGGTAGACTGATAGATCTCCTGTAGGTTTACCTCCCTTGGATAATAGCAGAAGCTTCTGTTTCTTCCATTTATCACGAAAGACTCCCTATTTAGGCAGGCGTTATAAACATCCACAAACAGGTCTCTTTTGGTTTTAATCGCCGCTTTCAGGGCTTTATTTGAGATCCCATCCAGTCCAGAGGCTTTTTTATTCCCAAACCTTTTGTATGTCCCCAGATCTTCTTGTGAGGTTATCATAGGAGCTTGTTGGCCTACTATAGACGCCTCAACGAATCAACTATTTGCTCCAATATACGTCTGCGTATGTTGGGGATGGGGCTCGAAAAACTTTCAATTTTTTCATCACCATCTGATACGCCGTCTCCCAAGGGTTTTCATCTGCTCCATTGCATAGCTCAGCGAAGCTCAGACGTTTGCTGCTATTTATTGCCATTTTCAGCTCTTTTCTATTTTATACCGGTGGTGAAGTTCAGTGAAGTCGTCTCTTTCTTTGCTACACAGTCTTTTTCCGGTGACATTTAACGTATATAGCAGTGCGATATTTTCAGTCCACCAATAGACTGATGGGTAGCGCGTATTCGTCGTCCTTCTTACCATAGACGCATCACACGCTGTTCTGATGGAGCTAATCAATTGTATAGACTTCTCGTTAGCTAAATTGGAGAAATGTTCTGCACAATTTGACGAAGTATGTTCAACTGTTTGATCCAACGCTGAATCTATGCTATATGCTGAAGACTCGGGTGGACAGGAATTTGAGACAGTTGATAACTTAGCTAGAAAGTGTAGTCCTAGCTATCATGGCATCTCCGTGTGGGGTGATAAATCTATTCCGAAATACACCACTCACCCAGGCAGGTAGAATAGCCCCAACGCAGCGCAGAAGAGTCTAGGAGGAATGAGTAGAAATTAGTGAAAAGTGTTACAGAATTCCACGGTGACGTTCTGCTCCAATGAGGACATCATTAACGCATCTCCATATCTATAGAGAAGTTCCAAAAGAACGAATGCAGCGAACGCTCTGAAAGCTGATTCTATCTGTTTCATTCCTCATTTCGATAGAAGTAAGGTCCGATGATGCTCTCATGTCATAAACCGTACCAAAAAGTCAATCTTTGCGGATGCATTGGTAGAACACTTATGGATTGCTCGCGTTTCAATAATGGAAATTTCACTTGTTGACATACATACATAGCTGCTGAGCCCAAAATGGGTGTCGTCCGAGAAGAGGATTTGGATGTGGATGTCCGTCCAACATTTCCAGCGCCCAATTAGCGAAGTCATTGTCTATGATCGTTCTGCTTAAGGTCCAAAATCGTGTAGGATTCATGCTCAAACTTTTCCACGGGACGACGAATTTCCTGCACGCTGAAGCCATGATGACGACCGACCTCACGACTAAATTCACGTCGCGTATTTATAACTGAGCCCGAATTTCAAAAATATTTATTAATAATTTTCGCACGTTGGGTAACTATCGAATGATGCATGATGAAATGGCAAATCTTGTTGTATACCTTGACAGCTGAATGTCATTAGTAGTTTTGACGGCTGGTGAAACATAACACTTAGGAAAAGTATCATTGCTATCTGGTCACCCTAGAAATGGAAGTGGTGTCAAAATTTAGAGAAAATATTCTTCTTTGTTTTCTCAAAGAAGCTAGTCCTTATTATGCTCGAGTAGGATCCTTTCAGTAGGTAGAAATCTAACCTTAATTCTGCATTAGTCCGATTATTCGCCACTAATGATAGTTAAACCACGTAAGCCACAAAGAACCCGCGTAATTAATGACCCGCTTAGCTGACACTTAGGCATTCCCACACCACATCCACACGTGCTTCAGCTCAGATCCCATGACCTGATCGAAGATAAAATACTCGTATTCCCTGGCCATCTATAAACCGCAGAATAGACCACATTAAGCCTGATTACACACGAAAACAAATTCACACCTTATTCCCGAGACGCTAAATATTCCTTCGTTCTTTCGTACTCCTCATGCAATAACCCGAGGAAAAACCCATCGAATCAAGAATGGGATATTCCAGGCAGAATCTCTACTTTACCTAACATCGTGACCGGAAATTGGGAAATCCCCAAGTGAAAATATCTTCGTCGCTGTTACTATACTAATGATGATGATGATGATGATGATGAGTGTGGCCAGCCTCAGCTACCGTCCAGGTAGCCTCTGTCATTCGCACCTTAGCGCCCTGGTTTTGGTGTGGCAGTGGTTCGCTGATCACCGGAAAACACAGCATTAGGCAACATAATGCTTAACATGCGTTGCCTTGTGGTTTTGCAAGGATTAATTCTTAGCTTAATTGAGGAATTTCCAACCAAGAGGATTCCAATCGAAGGATAATCCATTGTTAAACCGCTTGCTCCTGGGTCTACAAGTATCTAGATGCCCAAAAAGGAAGCGATAAAGTCCATTACAACTTAGTAAATCGATTTTTATACTCAGGAGAGGATAAAATTTAAAGCAAAAAAAAAGAAAAATGGATGAATCTAAGAGATATTATGACGTCATCTCGGGTTTGTCAGAGAGAAAGTACCTCCGCACACAATGATACACAGATATATAAGCTAAGCCAATGGCTGACAAGAGGGTGTGGACATAGAATTTGAAGCACGCCCCCTTTCTTTTACACCAATATGCCATCTATGTGTGAGTGTGTAGCGATTTCAGCGCCAGTCTCAGCATCAGCACAGATGAAGAGATCTCCATCGATCCATGGCTCATTCCCCTCGATTTGTCTTCGGTTTTTATTCTTCTTAACCAAACCAAAGGGAAAAAGTATCATTCGAATGGATAAAGATGATGAAAATGCTTTTCTCCCTAAATTGCCCGTGAATTCTGCTGCGAGAAGGGGGTTGAATGAGAGATAACCGGAATGTGACAAGACAACGTCCTTAAGATGCATTTTAAAATAGAGAAAGGATTTCTTTTTTTCTTTGTTTGGCTTTGTTCCATTTGTGCACACATTATTTTTAAGCGAAAAGGGGAGAGGAAACAAAAAGGAAAATAAAACACTTTCCAGACTGTCTGGCGGCGATGGATTTCTATCGTTTTTTTGTGTGAAAACTTAATTTGAAATTTATTATCCATTTGGGTGGAAGGATGCGAGGTATAGTTATTTTAGTAGTCAGAGCGTATTTTTAGATACTTTTGGAATAATCAAATTTGAAATTGCTTTAGAGTTTTGGGTTATGGCGATGTACCACAGGCGGAAAGGTAGTCAAAGTGTTGTGATCGCCTAAGTTAAGGAAGAAGGAAAATAAGAGTCCAGATTAATAACCTTATAAGATCCTTTAAAAATTCGGCATGGGACTAATTACCGTTAAAAATTGGTTGATTCAGGGCTATCTAGCTTAAAATTTGAATAGATCAAACTTTGGATGAGATATCAGTGAAATTTTAAATTTATTTAGAAGGTCCATGTATGCCATTATTTATGGATTACCTATAACAGCATTCAGAAGTCCGTCGCAGTTTCGTTAGGTCGCGCATATCTGAGACGTCAAATTTTCCATAACTCTGGTGCACAAATCATGCTGAATTTGACCAATGACATTGATTATGTTGGCTTATGGGCAGTGCAGTGGTGGTTTGTTTGTTATGCCAATAAAGACCTGTGACTAAAGAAAGGCCCACTAGAATAAGTCTAACGGGGTCAATTCACATCACCTCGGCATAACCATGTTCAAAAATCGCTCGTGCAAAATGGCCATTGTGGCACGGGCTGTGTGGCACGTAGCGCCGTCCTGTTGAAGTCGAATTCTATTGGTTTCCATATCATCCAATAGAGGCCAAATCGATTAACAATTCTAAAACCACTTCAGATCCCAGTGTTTCTGTCCAAAAACCTGCAAGACAACCTGTACCTCTTCCAATATCCGACTAAAACTCATATTACCAACTTTGACTCGGCCACTGTGGTCAACTGCTGCGAGAAGCCATTCAGCAGCGACGTTAAGGTCGACTTTGCCACAAATGTTGAATCCAAATACTATGATCGATTCAAGGGGGAACAGTTTGCGATGGCAATACCCAAGTGAAGGGAGAACGACCCACCTTTAAGCACGGTATCATGGAAAAACAATCGTACATAAGCACAAAATCGATTGATAATGCGGCGAACTACATAGTTGGCTTATTGCAGTACAAGGAGGTGCACCTATCGCCGCTGATAAGCATCCTGCAATTGCGACCAAACTTTCAGTACTTCTACAAGGAGGACAAACGCGCCAAGGCCGAGGAGAAAACCATCAACGAAGAAGATGAAGACGAGGAGCTCCAACAAGTGACTGTGAAATTTACCAAGCCCAAGAAGAGAAGGGCTATGACACGCTTGTGAAGCGTTGCACCGAGGAACCTTGGTGCGAGATCCTTTGGCACCCGCGTACATCGCCCACGGCCGAGTTGGAGCGTCAGAAACCATTCGCCACGCAGCAACAGACGAGTAATGCAATGGAATTGCGACCGCAACAGTCTTACCGTCGAAAGTAATCGGTAAGCCAAAGTTGAAGACAACTGCTAGTCCATGGCAACTGGGTTGCCAAGTCGGAGGTCATGTATCCACCGGAGACACTCTCCAACGCCAATGGCGTGGGCTCCGAATTGATAGTACGAGCCAGAGATTACATTGCAAGTTGATCATTCATTTAGTTCTTTCATATTTCCTCAAAGAATGGATTTTCGGTAAATTGAGGATGAATAATTATAGCCTCTTGCAAGCAGCTTGAGCAACTTCTCTAGCAGCTGGTACAATACAATACGAACTCTCAATTCTTTGTTTCCTTTCAGCTTTATAAATTTTATAAACAAAAATCAGCTTTCCTTGATCGACGTCAGGTAATCCAATCCACTCAACTCCCACCCTAAATTGAATACGGAAAAAAATGGCAACTACTACTGCCACCCGATAAGTCATTCATCACTCGCCACTCAGATCTTGTACAATGACAGGAAATGTATTGGCGAGCCACCGAACAGACATTCAACGAAATGGACTCTGAAAAGTCCCCAAAACGAGTGCGAAAATGGTCAGTACGGGAAGCCAAATTGGAAAAGTCATCATGAGCTCGCATTGTTAAGTTTTTAAATTAGGTTTTATACATAATAAATTAAATTGGAAAGTGTATTATAAAATTACACACGAACTTTATGCTGTTTTGTTTTATAAATTTTATCTTACAACATTTGAATGATTTTATCGAAAATATTGTCTACGGATCACTGATCGATTCTCTTTGGTGATCCTTACCGTTATCGTATTCTTCTGACGTTTAAGATTTTCTGTGTAATTGAGATGAACTGGTATTGTCGCTAATATTGCTGTCTTACCGAAGATATTAAGTATTTGTTGATGGAATTTTTCACTAAGTAATTCCATTTTACCAGAAATTGGTTATTATCGACCGATAGTGCTCATCGTTGTCGGTGATGGCCTGGCCAACACATGATGCCGCCAGTCCAAAATCCACACCAATCAGTGACTCTCTCTGGATACATTGCAATGGTGGATCTCATCCAGGAATGGGCCTTGTCGCTGAATATGATTTTTCGACCGAAATTGGGGTCGACTTCAAACTGTTAGAGAGCCCAGTCATCGAGCAAACACTGTTGTCTATAGCCATTAACTTTGAGTTCCTGGCTCAGTTGAATCTTGTACGGGTGCAGGTTCAAGACGTAAAATTTGCCAATTTTTGGTCTGCGAAAGGCCGAGCTCTTGCATTTTGTTGGCGAAATTATTCACTGAACCGATCGACTCGATTTTATCTATCACGTTGCGAATAACCTTCTAGGAAGGACAATTATGGTGAATTTAAATGGGCGAACGCGCGAAATGTGCCTCGAACAGAAGACTCACTTTCAATAGTAAATAAATGGCAGCCAATTTGACGGATGTATCTTCAAAAAGAAGGCCGCGACTACCAGTCAAAGTGTAGAAATCCTTGTTGGAATCTTTTTTTTATTAAAACGACGGACTTGTCATTGATTGCCTGTGCAGTTAACTGACATTTGAGATCCTAATAATTTCATTAATGTATAGCCCTCATAATATTTGTGAAATTCGACAGCAGTGAGCGGACACTTTGCTTTTGAAATTAGCCCACACTTAATCCGAAGGGGTCAAGTCTGGAGATCTTGGTTGTCAATCAACGTCGCAATTTTTTCGTTGCAGATACCTACTGCATTGTTTGATTTGGATTGTAGTATGATGTTTAGACCTTTTGTGGGCACTGGGCAAACATAATGAGCCAACATCCACCGATACCGATTCCAATCGACTGTTTCGCCTTCTCCGAACAAAAATCAACCAATGATAGTTTTGGCCGACCCAAAGAGCCTCTTTTTGGTCAGGTAAGGTGTTTCATTGACCTCGTGCGGAGTCTCAGCTCACTAAATGCGGTAATTTTGCTTGTTAGCGGGGCTAGAGAGTATGAATTGGGTCTCGCCAGTCATGAACAATTGTTTCCAAAAATCATTTTCAGTGCCAATTATTTGAGCGCCTGTTTGATCGTCTTCCAAGCGACTTGGACGGTCTGTCGGCAATATTCTTTGAAACAATTGCATTTTATATGGAAATAAATGGAAATCATTCTTCAAAATGCGCCTTAAGGTGTTTC
Organism: Chalcosyrphus nemorum; assembly: GCA_949716465.1. Classification (NCBI taxonomy): domain Eukaryota; kingdom Metazoa; phylum Arthropoda; class Insecta; order Diptera; family Syrphidae; genus Chalcosyrphus; species Chalcosyrphus nemorum. The sequence continues at coordinate 32,055,301 of OX454334.1, forward strand.
CACTGATGACAAAATGTTCACCGCTTCAACCACTTCTTATAAACGTTCCGGGCGTTGAAAACCGGCATTTCGACAATCTTCCACTGTCCCGTGCTCAACAAAACTCGACACCAAACAATGACGGCTACGATATACTGGACATTATGCACGTTTTAACACAACTGAACGAGTTGATTCGGTATGAAACGATTCGTGGTTAAAATTGCATTAAATTGCAAGTCTATCGGTTGATAAATGTCAAAGCTTATCAATAAGTCTGTTCCCGTACTTTGTGCACTAAAATTCGCAGCTTGTGAAATGTCTAAGTGCGGAGGCTAAATTCTCTCAGAGAAAACAAATGCACACAAATATGCCGGAACAAATATGCCCACTTTTTAGACATCACTTTTTTTTTGTATGTGTTTAGGTACTACCATTTGACAGAACTCATATTTTTGCCCAAAGAAATATCTTGGTCTAAAATTCGCAACATGGGGAAATTTCTTACTCTCTCGTGAGCTCCCTCTTCTGTGAAAAACTACGAAACTTTTAATTGCGGGACCAGAAATTCGCTATTTTTCGCTGAAATACGTAGCTTTTCACTGCGGAAACAGACCTAATTATTACAAACCGACATACAAAATTTGCACACGCTGTTCATTGTATCAGGTATATAGAACGGTGCCAATGAACATATGTATGTATACCAATAGCAGAAGGATAGATGTAAGGGACCCACTTCTTAGATTCGCAAGAATTTAACTTTGATTGACCAACCCGGGGCCTCACTTTAGTGTCAAAATGTGGTCAGATGCGTTGTGCTTTTCTCCTTATGTTCTAGCAAGAGCGAGATGTGCTTTCGTCCTTACAAAGACACTGTATTATAGCAGCCGGCTCGATGCAAAAGCGAAGGTAATCTGCTACATGGCTCTCATACGACCCATACTCGCAAATGGATGTTCTGTGTGGTTCAAGCATGATATTGTTTTTTGTAAGGTTTTCCTTTCATAGGTAGGTACCGCAATCTAGATTGTATGATATCTTACTTTTTTTTAATTTAGTTCCTTGCTCCATGAGATCTCTATCAGGTGTTACTTCTCGGCGTGCGTTTACCGATTTATAGGAGAACACACTCTTTAGAGCTTCTATTTACCTGAGCTCAATGTGAATAAACGTCCAATTCAATCATCCATATCATCATATCATCTTTTCCACAACAGGAACTGTATTTTATGGTAGTTCACTTCTTGGTGTCCTCTACTTATCCAGTATCGCTGAGAATTCTATTGACAATTTGATTCCAGAAATTGCTGAACAGATGCTCTGGACGAAGAATGGAGCCCTGTAGAACATCAGCGTTGATGGAGTACTAATTAATTCTCATGATTCCACTTTTGCAAGCTAAGACTGTTTCGCTCCAACGCCATATCCGTGATGTTACGAGTCACAGCAGTTGAGGAGAAATTTTCACCTCAGACAAATCCAGAAAAAGACCAACGAATTTCAAGTCGAAACCCACCACTTTTTCATCGACCTTATACCCGCCTATGACAGCATTCATCGTCTTGAGCTCTATCAGACGATGGCCCAATTCGGGATACCGCCAAAACTTATCGAGATGTGTCGCGTATCGCTGGAAAACACGCGATGCTCTGTGAAACTTGGAAACAACTCTTCGGAGCTCTTTCAAACGTGCACCGGATTCACGCAAGGAGATGCGCTGTCATGTTATTTTTTCAATATTGGGTTGGAATAGATAGTGCGCAGGGCAGGTGTCAACACGGAAGGCACTATCTTTCATAAATTCGTCTAACTGCTGGGATTCGCAGACGATATTGACATCATCGGAAGATCCTGGCAAGCAGTCGTAGAGGCGTTTACGGCTATTGATGAGCAGGCGAAACAAGTTGGTCTTGAAGTGAACGAGGACAAGACGAAATATATGTTATCAACAAACAAAAATGTATCTATCCAAAACATTGGGCAGAACGTCACTGTTGATAGCTATAATTTCGAGGTAGTTAAGGAGTTCACCTACCTCGGAACAAATATTAATCCTACAAATGACACCTTTGTAGAGATCCGACGAAGAATAACCCTAGCAAACCGCTGCTACTTCGGTTTGGCGAAACAATTGGGTTCAAAACTCCTAACTCGACGGACCAAATTAATGCTCTACAGAACGCTCATCTTACCAGTCCTGCTGTATGGAGCCGAGTGCTGGGCGATAAGTAAGAAAGCTGAGCAAATATTGGGCACCTTCGAGCGTAAAATACTCCGTCGGATATTAGGTCCCTTATGCGAGGAGGGCAAATGGAGGAGAAGATGCAATCGCATTAGCTGTACCAGGATGTGGATGTAGTCAAAAAAGCCAAGATACGCAGACTACATTGGCTCGAAAACATCGAGCGAATGGACAACAATGCTCCAGCCAAGAGGATCTTCGAATCCCAGCCCCCAGGTTCGACCCGGAGAAGAAGACTAAACCTTTGGTACAAAGACCAAGTTGTCGCGGATGCCAGAAAACTTGGTCTCCACAAGTGGAGGTAGTGTTTCCTGAGGATTGAAGGCAACGATGTCTCAGGCAGAGACTCTTCAAGGGTCGAGAGCCCTTTACGTAAGTTGAAGAATTACTGCGGCTCCTATGACGGAGTAATGTATGTATGAAGCAGAATAAAGCAATGCAAGTGGAAAAAATTTTAAGAAGACACACAGATACAATAGGTCAATTTTTATATGAGAATCAGCCTTTATATGCTGAAAAACTTCAGTAATATTTGTTACTCTGTTATAATTAAGTGGCTGCGTTGTTTTTTCCTGCTGAAAATCAAACTTGCGCACATTGATTATGAGCAAACACACTATTCCCTACACCATGAGCTAGTTCAATATCTCATAGAAGAAAGCGGAGTTTTCCCGCTAATGTCTGATATCTGTCTTCGCTGGCTTCTGCGGGGCATCTTAATCTTCTCTTTGCTTCCTCATACATGTCCATGGTCATGCGTACGTACGTTTTTGGGGCTCTTCGTTGTTTGAGTGTCTTCTGGGTACATCAGATCTCTTGGCCCAAGAGCTTTTCGTTTTTTTCATTGATCGCATTCCTAACATCTTCAACAGTAATCTCTGTTACTTCTTCATGATCAGAAGAAGTATACTATTGCATAGTATACCCGGAGAAACTATTAGTTTAAAAGTCCTTCACAATGCTGTTGCCATCTGTCGGGAATCTTGTCGTCTACCAAAAGCTAGCCTTGAGCATTGTGAACAAATCTCCTCTTCTTGTTGCTCACTTATTTAAGTTGTTTTGTCGAAACTCTTGGATAGCCTGATTCCTTTAACATGCCGAAGACTAGACTCTGTGTCCCTTCAAAGCAAGCCTTTTCACACCTATTAGAAGGAGAGCATTTTTTATCCCTCATCACTTCCTTCCAGCCACCACCATGTTTCTTTGACTTATGTGGCAGTGGCTTTTCGTCCTTATATACCTACCTACCTATACAATGAATTGGCTCTTTGCAAGTAAGATTGCTTGTAGGGAATCCTACAGCTCTTGTGCACCACACTCCACATCACCGACCTCACCGATAGTGGTAAGGAGGTAATAAGTCAGGCTTCGCCTTTTCTCTTGTGCCCATCAATTTCCCCCGACTCCATGAAAATTTCTGTTAGGATGAGACGGTGTTACCAGTTACCCCTAAGGTCACCCCTGTTATGGCTTTCTACATATAATCGTCCATGGAAGGGAAGTGAATAAGTAAAGAGGTAAAAATTAATAACAAGAAGTGGATGAACACAAAAACTACAACAATTCTCCGTACATAAAATTCAAATAATTTTAATTAATTTCCCAATCGAGGTTAAAAAAAAAACAGCCTAAAATAACATCTGGCAATGCCCTGTCTTCTAACGCGCACCGCCCGTACCGTACAATAGGGTCCTCTAATCAATAGTCCGTTGGCATCGTATTCCAGTGAAAAAAACAACCCTCGGATCCCCCTAAATTTCCAGCACTGGAAAATGCGAGCCGGTGTGCGTTGAGGAAAATTCCCCGCACCTACCTTCATGATGGCCCCTCTTTCGGTCTCTCTCTATCTCTCTCTCTCTTGACTCGACTGTCCCGAGAGTTGCTTGTTGAGCAAATATTTTCATTTATAATTTAATTATTTATTGTTTTTGGCAGCTTAAAAATAAATTTCTGTTTGTGGATATTTTCAGAGATAATAAATTCAGCTTCTTGTTTTTTTTTTATTTTTTATTAAGTCCTCCGCCCGGGCATGTATACTCGAACTCTACAGCTTGGATAGTACGAGTATTATTATTTAATTTTGTGCGCCAGTCCAGGATATTTCTGATGGGGTTCCTTGTGGTATTCCTCGTCATGGGTGTGGTTTTCTTTCAACCCTTCGTGTGAGTAAAAACACACCCGCGCACATTGAAAGGATAAAATGCCTGAATGGATGGACGAAATGACGTGACGCGACGCACAAACTGACGAACGGATGATGATGAACAACTTTCGTTAAAAAATATTTTTGTTTTGATAAATAATTTTGAAATGCGATTTAAAAAATCTCCTCTGCTCGTGAATGATGAACGAACGAACGAATGAACGAGTGAGTGAGGTTTGTTTTTCCTCGGTTTTTTTTTTTTTGTTCTGCCTTTTTGCAGAGATACCCACCGCACCACTCCACTTGGCGATTTGTTTGTTGTTTTATAATTTTTTTTTTACCCTTTTTTTTGTTGGCTGGTGTATCGGGTTTGTTTTATTATTTTTCGTCGCCAGTTGTCGTCGGACGGGTGAGAATCCTTTTGATTTAGGTCATCAGGTCGAATCGAGCCGAAAATTTACCTAAAATGTTTGCAAAAGAAACAGAAGTGTGTTAAGATAATATTAGTTCTTTCGGCGAGAGACATGCTTTGCTTTGGATTTGATTCTAGTTCAAGGTAAACCAGACAACTTGATAGCGAGGTGACACAATACCTACTGCGTTTGGATGGAGTCTCGAGAGGGATTTTCATTTGAGGAATCAAAGATTTGTGATGTTTGCCCAATTAAATGATGGCATAGGCCTTGAAGAGAAGTCTATTAGCCAAGTACTAGACCAGAGGAGGGGCATTGATTTTAAGCGTTCAATCTAATTGTGTTTCACATGAAACAGAATAGTTCTGAACTGGAAAGCTGTCAGTGGCACACTCTGGTTTCCCGAAGTACTCCTCAAGGACGAGCTGCTTTGGAATCAAGTGTTGCACTAGGTCGCAGTTGCCTGTGAAGAAAGAAGGTCCTATGTTGCCGCCATGTCATAAACCGCAACAAGGAGTCAATCTTTGTGGATGCATTGTGCTTGGTCAAACAGTTGTTGACATAGCTGTTGAGTTAAAAATGGGCCTCGACCGAGAAGATAAGCTTTTGGCCAAAATCTGATATCTCTTCTGCCAAGATCTGATTTCCAGCCTCCAATTAGTAAACTCACGGCAATGTCTATTGTCTTCTGGGTTCAATTTTTACGTTAGCATAATCTTCAGGAGTCTTAGGCCCAATGCCAACTATTGCTCTCGACTTAGGTCTATGGACTGTTGGATTTCACTAAACAGAGCACGCTAAGATCAATCGTAAATGTCATTCATGATTGCCACGAATAACAGTGGGAACTTACTTATGTCTTGTATCCACACACTGTCTACATAATATATCATTGAATGCGGTTTCAATTTCTGTTTATGCGCCAAGAAATTCCAAAACGCAATAATTGTCACGTCCGTTTCCTAATGTTTGCGAGGAGAGAGCGTTAAGTTTAATTTTTCAGTAGCAAAACTACAGAATGTCATTTTTGGCAACTGGCATTTGATTTGTGGCTCATTAAAAGAGAGATGTAAGACATTCTTATTCTGCACCATAGACTTACATACACGTAGAGACACACATGCAGAGAATAACGCAGTGCAAGCCTTATCACAAGAATCAGGATAATACTTATGTATGTATGGCAAATAAAGGACCAACAAATATTCTTAAATTTATTTTGAGTAGGTATGAGGTGGTTGGGAAAGTAGGATCCATATCACATAGTTTTAAATTGACAGCTGTCAAAGAATGGCAGCTCTATGTTTGGCAGGTGAAAAATAACCTACCATTCAAAATGGAAGCTCTAATTGAATGGCTCTGCGATTTCTAAATCCACCATCGCGCTTTAATCAAACTTCTAATGACGCAAATGCTCACGGCGCGGGTGGG